>CAMXCT020002380.1:0-641370 GCA_947184155.2 Cladocopium goreaui
GTGCCGTCCTCGGTGAAGTGATGCCCGCCGAGCAGGTTTTGACGACGCCACCCGTTGCGGATCATGATCTCAAACGGCGCGGCCGTGTTGATCCGCTCTTGGCCGACGTACTGCTGCGGCCACTGGTTGTTCTCCTCGCGCCCCGACTCGAGGTAGTGGTAGCACTCGCCGAGCCAGAAGGCGTCGGCCGAGGTCGCCAGGAGGCCGGCGGCGGCCACGGTCATCAAGAACCGTTTCATCTTCGATACTCCGTCCCTGGGACCCGCGGGTGTTCGCGGCGCTGCGCGGCGATCCTGCCGCGCGTAGTCGTCTCTCAACGGAAGTATCGACGCCGCGCGATCCGCGGCTGCGGCGCTTCGCGTGCGACCCGATCGGACGACGCAGTTTGCCCAGCCTCCGCGGCGCCAGCAGCGGCTGGCGTGTGGTTGCTAGCGGCCCTATTGGCCGCCGGCCATCGCCGGGAACATCTCGTTGATCATCGTGATCGCCGCGGGGCCGACGAGCACGACGAAGATCGCCGGGAAGATGAAGATCACGAGCGGGAAAATCAGCTTCACCGCCGTTTTCGCCGCCTTCTCCTCGGCCATCTGGCTCCGCTTGGTCCGCATCGAGTCGCTCTGCACGCGGAGCGCTTGGGCGACGCTCGAGCCGAACTTGTCGGCTTGGATCAAGATCGCGGCGAGCGCCTTGAGGTCGTCGACGCCGGTCCGTTTGCCAAGCTCCGACAGGACTTGGTTGCGCGGCGATCCCATCTGCAGGTGGAGGTTGCAGAGGGCAAACTCTTCGGCCAGGACGCCGTAGGTCTTCCGCATCTCTTCGCTGACCTTGCGCATCGCCTGGTCGAGGCCGAGGCCCGCCTCGACGCAGACGACCATCAGGTCGAGCGCGTCGGGCAGCCCGTAGAAGATCGAGTCTTGGCGCGACTTCTTGAGGAACCAGATCACCATGTCCGGCAAGAAGAACATGACGCCGGCGATGGCGACCGTCATGATCATCGCGTCCTGCGTCAGGCCCTTGGTCCAGTACGCCGCCCCGCCGCCGGCGAAGAAGCCGACGATCAGGCAGAGAAACTTCGACCCGAGGAACACGCTGACGGCCGCTTCGTTGCGGAAGCCGGCGTACTGCAGCCGCTGCTTGAGCTTGCCTTCTTCTTCTTCGGTCTTCGGCTGAAGCGGCGCGGCGAGCGTCGGCGTCGCCTGCGAGATCAGCTTCGCCATCGCGTCGGACTGCTTCTTCTCACGCGAAGCGCGGCGACCGGTCGGGTCGCTGAGCTCGTCGAGACGCTCCGAGGCGCGTTCGCTGCCGTTGCTGCCGAAGTAATCCAGCGCAAACCAGATCGCCGCGGCGACACAGCCGAACACGGCGAGCTTCACCAGCAAGGCGGTGCTGACGAGGTCGGCGGCGAGCAGGGGTTCCATGGGAATGCGGAGCTCGGATTGCGGATTGCGGATTGCGGAAGGGACGAAGCTCGGCGGCGGATCGCGGCCGGAAGGCGTTCGATTCCGCCTTCCGACTAGTGCGATCCGCGTCCGCTCAGATTCGAATGTTGATGATCTTCTGAATGACAACGGCCCCGAGCAGCTGCATCACGATGCCGCCGATGAGCATCTTCTTGCCCAGGTCGTCGGTGAACAGCAGCATCAGGTAGTCCGGGTTCATGCGGTACACCGCGCCAAACAGCACCGGCGGGAGCGCCAGCAGCACGATGCCCGACAGGCGGCCTTCGCCCGTGAGCGCCTGGACCTGACCCCAGATCTTGAACCGCTCGCGGATCAAGCGGCCGATCTTGTCGAGGATCTCCGCCAGGTCGCCGCCGGTCTGCCTCTGCAGGATGACGGCGGTGACGAAGAACTTGAGGTCGAGGTTCGGGACACGCTCGGTGAGGTTCTCGAGCGCCTCTTCGAGCGGCATGCCGAGGTTCTGCTCCTCGTACGTCCGGTTGAACTCTTGGCTGATCGGCGGCGACATCTCGTTGCCGACCAGGTTCATGCCGGCGCCGAGGCTGTGGCCGGCCCGGAGCGCCCGGGCGATCAGCTCCAGCGCCTCGGGCAATTGAGCCGCGAACTTTTTCATCCGGCTCTTCCGCTTCATCACCAGCCAGGCGAACGGCATGAAGACGAAGATCGCCGAGCAGATCGGCGCGAACTTCACCGGCATCCCGAGCGCCGTCGGCGCGAAGAACCCGATGAGGGCCGCCCCGACAGCCGCGAGGATGAACTGGCTGACGGTGAACGACACGTCCGCCTGGGCGAACAGCCGCTCGAGGTTCAGGTGGTTCGCGATCGCCTGCTCGATGGCGCCGGCGCCGTTGTTCCAATTCTTGGCGAGCAGCTCGGCGTCGGTCGGCTTCTTGTCGTCCTTGCCCTTCCCCTTGCCGGAGGTGAGCGCCGAGAGACGCTCCTCGACCTCCGCCTCTTTGTCGCCGCTCCACAGCATCGCCACGGCGATCACCAGACCGGTGACGCCGCCGAAGACCATCAGGGTGATTAGCAGGGGGGACATGGCGGAGGCGCTAGTTGGAAGGCGCTAGGCGCTAGGAAATACGCTTCGCGGCGCGATTGGTGTGTCAGTCGGTTCGGTCGGTGCGTTACGACGCCCTGTGCCAGCCGCCACGCGCTTCCTAGCGCCTGGCGCCTAACACCTAGCGCCTAATCCGCCATCATCACGCGTTCGCGGAAGGTGCTCGCCGGCAGGCGGATGCCGGCCGACTCGAGGCGGTCCATGAAGGCCGGGCGGATGCCGGTCGAGACGAACTGGCCGATGGCCCGCCCGTTCTCGTCGACGCCGGTCTTCTGGCACGTGGTGAGCGAGCCCTCGTGCCCCGTGTTCATCGCCTGGAGCATGTCGAGCGTCTCGCCGCCACGACACTCACCGATGATGATCCGGTCGGGCCGCATACGCAACGAGTTCTTCACTAGGTCCGTGGCGCTGATGCGTCCCTTGCCCTCGATGTTCGGCGGGCGGGTCTCCAACCGCACGACGTGGTCCTGCTGCAACTGGAGCTCGGCCGCGTCCTCGATCGTGACGATGCGGTCGTCGTTGCTGATGAAGCTCGACAGCGTGTTGAGCAGCGTCGTCTTACCCGAGCCGGTGCCGCCCGAGATCAAGATGTTCAGCTTCGCCTTCATGGCGCCCTCGAGGAGCATCACCATCTCGGGCGTCAGGCTCTTGTAATTCAGCAGGTCCTCGAGCTTCAGCGGGTTCGAGCCGAACCGCCGGATCGTCACACTCGGGCCGTCTAGCGCCAGCGGCGGGATGATCGCATTCACACGCGAGCCGTCCGGCAACCGGGCGTCGACCATCGGGCAGACCTCGTCGACGCGGCGGCCGACGCGCGACACGATCCGGTCGATGATCTGCATCAGGTGCTTGTTGTCGCGGAACGTGACCGGCGTCTGCACGAGCTTGCCGCTCTTTTCGACGAAGACGTGCTTCGGCCCGTTGACCATGATTTCGCTGATCGACGGGTCCTTCAGCAGCAGCTCCATCGGCCCGAGGCCGAAGGTCTCGTCGAGCACCTCGTCGATCAGCCGGTCGCGCTCGTTGCGGTTGAGGAGCGTGTCCTCGGTGTCGCACAGGTGCTCGACGACCAGGCGGATCTCACGCCGCAGTGTGTCGCCTTCGAGCTCGCCGACACGCGACAGGTCGAGCTTGTCGACCAGCTTGCCGTGGATCCGCCGCTTGAGGTTTTCGAACTCGGCCTCTTTCTCTTTCGAGGAGAGGGCGGCGTTGGACGGGGAGAGCTTCGTCATGGCGGTCGGCGGGGTCGGCTTCGAGGGAGCGGTGAGACCGCCCGCCGGCCGCCATGCGGCGCGCGGAACGATCCGCGCAAACATAGGTCACCGTGGACGGCACGCGGCCTCCCGTCACGTGCAAATGCCGCCTGACGCGCCAGCCGAAAAGAACGGCACAACCGGCCCCCCGATCACACCTACCGAAAGGCTCTTCACCTCGCCGCAGGGAGTCACGGCTCAGCGGACATAGATCGCCGCCCGGCGACTCATGCCGACGGCTGGCCAGCCGAGGGGGCCGCCTCGTCAGGCGCGGCGCCGGCGCCCTTCTTGCCGAACAGGCCGAGCCAGCTCCGGGTCTTGCTCGTCGCGTCGCCGGCGTCGCTCGGCTCGCCGCCGAGCAGCTCGCGCACCATCTGGCTGATCGCCTGGGTGAGCTGCGCCTTGGGCGCCTGCTCCAACAGTGGCACACCGTTGTTGCGGACCTCGATCATCGTCCGGAAGTCGTTCGGCAACTGCCAGAAGACTTCCTGGCCGAGCGTCGACTCCGCCTTCTTCACGCTGATCGACGAGCCCCCCTGCCCCGCACGGTTGACGACGATCTTCGTCTTCTCGCGGAGCTTGCCCCGCTGCTCGAACGACATCATCAACCGCACCACGTTCCGCAGGCACGGCAGGTCGAGCTGCGTGACCATCAGCACGTCGTCGGCGACGTCCATCGCCAGCAGGTCGAGCTCGTTGAACGCCTTCGACGTGTCGATCACCAGGTGCGTGAACGTCGCCTTTAGCAGGCCGATCACGCGACCCAGGTCCTCGGGCGTCACGAGCGACGCGTCCTCGAGCTGCACAGGTCGCGGCAGCAGGTAAACGCCCGAAGCGTGCTTCGTGAGCGACCGCTTCAGCAGCGTGAAGTCGAGCCGCGTCACGTTCTGCGCGACGTCGGTCAGCGTGTACTCGGGGATCGTGTCGAGGTAGACGTCGGCGTCGCCGAGCGTCAGGTCGAGGTCGAGCACCACGACCGAGTTGTTCGGGTTGGCCGCCAGCTCGCACCCGAGGTTGACCGCCAGGCTGGTCGAGCCGACGCCGCCGGTCGAGCCGGAGACGGTGATCACGCGGCACGCGCCGCCGCCGGTTCCCTCGGCGCCGAACTTGGTCCGCGAGATCCGCTGCAGGGCCGTGGCGAGGTCCTCGGGCCGCACCGGCTGCGTGAGGAACTCCTTCGCCCCGGCGCGCATCGTCCGGAGGATCAGGTTGCCGTCGGTCGAGCTGCTGGAAACCAGCAGGGCGGTCTCCGGCTTCGCCTTGGTCAGCTCCTCGACCAGGGCGATCGCTTCTTCGGGGTCGGAGTCCATCGCGACGAACGCCACGTCGGGGTTCGTCTGGTCGAGCACGTCCTGGAAGAACGCGTAACGCGAACACTCCGCCTCGAGCCAAACGGTCTCGAGGCCGACGAGCGTCGCCTTCAGCGTGTCACGCGTGGCGTCGTTCGGGTCGACGATCGCGAGTCGCAGGACGTTCGACATGGGGTCTAATCAGGTCAGCGAGGGCTAGCGGCGACCGCCACCGCGGACTGGGCGCGGAAGCGTCTACTCAGAAACTAGCTCACGCGATGCGACGCGAAGCGGAATTCGGTGACTCGATCAGTCGTCGTCGTAACCGACCGGACCGATAAGACCCGAACCGCCCGCCGAAGCCTGATAAGGACGCGCCGCTTGGCGGACGTACTGCGTCGGTCGGCTGGCCCGCAGGTGCGGCGACGGCGCCGGCCGCGGAGCCTTCTCCGTGATCGGCTTCTCGACGCCTGTCTTGCTGAGGCTCGGCGGCAACGCCAGCGACGGCCCGGCCGGCGTGACGGACGGCTGAGGCGTCGCCTCCGCCCCGGTCGATGGAGCGGGAGTCGGGGTCGGCGTCGGCACGTACTCGCCCGGCATCATCGTCGGCCCCGCGGGGGTCGGCATCGGCGTCGGCATGGCCATCGGACCCTCGACCCCGTTGACGAGCTGCTGAGGCGGCCCCGGGGGCCCCCCGGTCGCACACTCGCCACAATTGCCGCAGCTCGAGTTCGTGCACGGGCCGCAGAAGTTGGGCGTCTCGACCTTGCCGTCGATGTACAGCTCGCAGTCGCTCGGCGAAGCGGTGCCCATGCCGGGACCGCACGGCGGCACCTCGTGCGGGGCCATCGCGTCGACGAAGTCAGGCGTCACGAGGATCAGCAGCTCGATCTCTTCAACCTCGTCCTGCACGCTGCGGAACGGGACGCCGAGGATCGGCACGTCCGCCAGCAGCGGGATGCCACGGTTGACCGCCTGCGTCCGCTGCTGGATCAAGCCGGCGATCGCGAAGGTCTGTCCGGCGTTCATCTCCACCGCCGTGTCGACCTGCCGCACCGTCAAAGCGGGGATGCGGTTGTTGTCGATCGTGACGGCGTTGCTGAAGTCGAGGTCACTGACCCGCGGGCGGACCTCCAAGCGGATCTTGCCGTTGCCCAGCACGATCGGCAGGAAGTCGACCTGCGTGCCGAACGGCTTGTACTCGATGGCGACCTGACCGAGGCCCTGCGGCACAAGAATCGGGATCTCACCGCCCTCGTTGAACTGCGACGGGCGGCCGCTGACCGCGACGATGTTCGGCTCCGCGAGGATCTTGGCGATGCTGTTCTGCTGCAGGGCGTCGAGGAAGCCGATGAACGAGTCGCCGCCGTTGGTGACCGCGAACTCGACGGTCTGCCCCGCCGTGTCGGTGATGCCACCGATGCCGTTGGAGATCGTGTTGATGCCGAGCGGGTCGCCCGCGGTGCCGACGTTGTTCAGCAGGCCGGAGATGCTCGTGCCGAAGTAGCCGCCGGAGCCGATCGTCGCGATGTCGACGCCGAGCTTGCGGAGCTTCGTCCGCGACACCTCGTAGATCTTCACCTTCAGCAGCACCTGCTGCACGCCGCCCACGGCGATGTTGTTGATCACCTTGGGGGCGTAGTCCTCGGCGAGCTGGCGGATCGGGTCGACGTAGTCGGGCCGGTCGATGAAGCCGGTCAGCACCAGCGACTGGCTGTAGCGGTAGACCTTGACCGACGAGTTCGGGAACTGCGTCTTGAGGGCGTGCTCCAGCTCGCGGACGTCGCCGTAGATGTAGACGTCGACCGTGTGGATCTCGCCGTCCTCGTCCCACAGGTTCACCTGCGTGACGCCCGCCTTCTTGGCGGAGACCTGGATCTCGGTCGCCGAGAGCGGCGTGACCGCCAGCAGCTCGGGGTTGTTGACCTGGACCTTGGGGATCTTCTTGTCGAGCGTCAGGATCCGACTCGTGTTGGTCGTGATCTCGATCTTGTCCGTGGCGCCGGTGATGCGCCGGACAACCGAGCCGCTCGAGGGAAGCCCTTGGGCGCCGACCTCGGAGGCCAAAGCGGCTAGGGCGATCGCCAGGACGGCTTTCGCTCCGAACGAACGGGCGCGCGTCGAACGCGAGGCGGTGAGATCGTACATCCTTGTACTTTGCTGTTGCGGCGCCGCGGACGACGCCTCGGCCCGAGCCCTCCGGACCCGAGCCTCCCCCCGATTTTAGTTTGGCCGGACGTTCCCTCGTCGGCCTGCGCCTGCCGGCGCGTCGCTCGTTGTGTCTCCGCTCAGTCGTTCCCGAACTCGATCGGGAAGTCGTCTTCGTTGCCGCTGGTCACGGTCGAACCGGCGCCCGTGAAGTCGAGGCGGCCGTCGCTCGTGCGAGCGGCGGCCGGGCCGCCTCCCGTACGAGCGCCTTGGTAGGCTTCCTGCTCGCCGCGGAGCGGCGCGCCGGTCGTCCGGTCGAACTGCATCGTCGAGACCTCTTCGGCCTGGACGATCGTCATCTCAAAGGGCGGCTTCGGCTTGGCCGCTTTGCTCATGATGCCGACGAAGGACTCGAGCAGGCCCGGCCCCTTCTTGCGGGCGGCGTCGCGGTTCTGCTCGTCCTCGCGCGAGTTCGTTTCCGAACGCGTGCCGAGGATGTCCGACATGGTCACTTCCGCCACGGTGGAAGTGCTCTCGTCGTTCGGGTTCCGCGGGATCAGGCTGAGCTCGCCCAGGTTTTGGGCCAGGTCGACCTTCTGAGCCTGTTCGGGAGTGACGAGCAGCGAGACGGTCTTCGGGATCGTCTTCGACTCGTCGCCTTCGGCGGTGCGTTGCACCGCTTGCTCGATCGCGAAGACGCGGATGTTCTGCAGGATGACCTTGGTGACCGCCTCGGGCACGCCGCCACGGGCGTTGGCGGACATGAACAGTTGCACGTCGACGCGGTCGCCGGGGCTCAACAGGCCCGCGGCGCTCTTCTCGGCGTTGACCGAGATCGTCGACAGCCGGAAGCCGTCCGGGATGTTCGCGACGGGGTCGGCCGTCTCGCCGGACGCCAGGAGCTGGGCTTCGAGGATCGGCGTGCCGCTGACGATCGTCGTCCGCGGGCGACGGCCCTCGAGGTCCTCGAGCGTGGTCAGGGCGCCCTCGGGCACCTTCGTGGCGGGCCACTCTTCCAGGGCCACCATGCTCGCGTTGATCGGGTCGCCCAGGTTGATGTTGTGCAGGGCGACGTAGATCGGCGTCGTGTCGAGTTCCACCGCCGGGCGGTTGGCGTTGGCGTCCATGACACGGCTGATGCCGATCGACGCCGCCAGGCCACAGCCGAGCGCGAGAACGAGCAGGATTAACGACTTGGGTCGCATGTGGTTCCCCCCACAAAACGCCGGCGGCTGCCTCCGTGGCGAACCGACAGCTGCCCGCTGCGGAGCGGGCTTCGTCGGTTACTTCGGCACAACCCGCGTATCCGGTCCAGGAAATGTAATTGGAGCTTGCTAGCGATCGGCGGATTCGGCGACTCAGACGAGCATGCCCGTCCAGCCGAAGTACGCGATCGTCCCGATCGCGATCGGGATCCCGTACGGCAGCAGCATCATCCGCGGCTTCCGCTCGGTGGCGATCGCGGCGAGCTGGTCGGGGTCCTTCACGGTGAAGATCTCGTTGAGGATCATCCAGAACTGGCCGTGGTGCTTGTCCCACCGCTTCTGCAGCAGGACCATCACGATGGCCATCACGCCGCCCACGACGGCCGAGACCGCGAAGGCGTAAGCGGTGACGGTGCCCCAGACCCAGGCGCCGATGCCGGCCATGAGCTTCACGTCGCCGGCGCCCATGCCGCCGATGGCGTAGGCGGGCAGCAGCAGGCCGAGGCCAACCGCCGTGCCGATCAGGCTGTACGTCAGGCCTTCCCAGCCGGGGTAAGGGCTCAGCGTCGCGCTGTAGACCCAGCCGCTAGCGATCATCGGGAAGGTGATCCAGTTGGGCACCTTGAGTTGCAGGCCGTCGATCACGGCGGCCACCACGAGCGTCACCGTGACGACCCAGACGGGCCAGTTCGTGACGAGGGCATCGGCGAGTTGGGCGAAGTCGGGCATCGGTTTGCTTGGGGCTGGCGCCGGTGTTGATTGGGGAGATCGGCTCGCCGATCCGCTTGGCGGACCTGTCGAACCGACGAAACGTAGCCCGCGATCGGCGTCCCGTTCGGGCAACGCCGGGTGAGCCGAATCGCAACCCGCCTCGCCCAGACCGCACAGGGGCGACAGCCGTCACAACCCGAACCCCTTGCCCAGCCGGCGCAGCAAAAAACCGGCCGGCGCCCGGGGGCGCCGACCGGCTCGTAGGAGCTTCCAGGCTAGCAGGGCCTGGCCGCCACGGCTGCTAGATCAGCTACCGCCGCCGAGCTGACCGGCGACGCCCGTGAACGTGGCCGATGCGTTGGTGCCGACCGACTGGATCGCTGTCAGACAGACGATCACGATCAACGCCAGCATGACCGCGTACTCAACAGCCGTGGGGCCGTCTTCCGAGACGAGGAAACGTTGGACCTTCTTGGCGAAATTCTTCATAGCCGTCTCTCTCCGGATGAGGGGCTCGTCCCGGTGTGTGGGTGTTGGGATCAAAGCCCTGCTAGTGACGGGGGCGTCGGGGCCCCCGGTGGCTGGCCTCTTCGCGACCCTCGGGTTTCCCCGAGGCGAGCCCGCCGGGCGTCGCGTGTCGGCCGGTAATAACGTGGACTGCGTATCGACTCGTGAGACGCTTCCATTCGCCGGCCGCCACGCCCCCGTGAGGGCGTCACAACCGGCAGTTCCATTCGGCAGCCTGGCCGCCCCGGTGTGGGGCCCTGGGCTTTGCGCCCCCGCCTCGCGACGGGTTTGCCTTTCTCGTGGAGCAAGTACGCGGCGGGCTCTTGTAGCTCGCGATCCGCACCGGCGTCGCAACGCCAGCACGGCTAAACGCAGGGGGGAAACAGCTAGGTGGGATAAGTCTTCGTGAGGAGGGCGCCGGAGGTCGGGGGCTTCCCCGTCCTTCGGCTTCACTGGAAACCTATGTCACGTTCGGCCCGGGTCAAACGAACCGAGGAAGTTTTTCCCAGGGCGGCGAAAGGCCCCCTCTAGGCAGGCAAACACTTGCGCTGACGCCGTCGCCGCGGTGCGATACGGTAGCGGGCCGCATGACGCTCCTAAGCGAAAACAGCGACGTCCGCTCGGTCGCCGACGAGGCGATCGGCCGGCTCGTGGCGGGTCCGATCGGCGGCTACCACGCCGGCGGCGAATCGGCGTCCGAGCCGACCGCCTGGTCCGCCCTCGCCCTCGCACGGGCGGGTCAGCCCGACGCCGCCCGGCGAGCGACCGACTGGCTCGCCAACCGACAAGCCGCCGACGGCTCGGTCGGCGTCACCGAAACCGAGACCGAGCCGGGCTGGCCCACCGCGCTGGCCATGATCGCTTGGCAGGCGGTCGATCCCACGGCGTACAAGGCCCGCATCCGCGACGGCGCCAACTGGGCGCTCGCCCAAGAGCCCTGGACCACGCCGCGCCACCGCGTGACGGGACACGACACGACACTCGAGGGCTGGTCGTGGGCGCCCGAGACCCACTCGTGGCTCGAACCGACCGCCTTCTTCGCCGTCGCGCTGCGGCGTGCCGGTTACATCGATCATCCGCGTCGCAGGCAAGCCGTCGCGCTGATGGTCGATCGACTCCTGTCCGGCGGCGGCGCGAACTACGGCAACACGACCGTCCTCGGCCAAGAACTGCTTCAGCACATCCAGCCGAGCGGCATCGTCGCCTGGGCTCTATCCGAGGAGACTGTCACGGACCCCCGGCTGCCTCGAACGCTCAAGTACCTAAGCGACGCGATCACCGCGCCGACCGGAGTCGCTTCGCTCTGCTGGGCCGTTCGGGGGCTTGCCGCTTATCGGGTGGTGACCGAATCGGTCGCCGAGAAGCTCGCCGCGGCGTGGCCGCGTGTCGAGCGGTCTGAGAGCACCTACAAGACGGCGTTGTTCGCCCTCGCCGCTCAAGAGGTGCTGAGCGAAGCCACCCCGAACGCGGCGGAGCCGTCATGACCGACAACGAGCAACCGTCGCCATCGGGTGGCCTCAGCCGTCGCGCGGCGATCGCGGTCGGCGGTCTCGCCGCCGCCGGGCTGGTGACGGCCACGGCCTGGCCGCGTCGCAAGGCGCCGGTCTTCGTCGCCAAGAACCAGCGGTACGACGGCCCCCTCGTCGAAACGATCCGCGACGGCCTGACCGAAGTCGGCGTCAACGGCGACGTGCTCCAGGGCAAGCGCGTCCTGCTCAAACCGAACATGGTCGAGCCGACCCGCGCTATTCCGCACATGACCACGCACCCCGCGGTCATCCTCGCCGCGGCGGAGGTCTTCCGCGGCTGGGGCGCCGAGGTCACCGTCGGTGAGGGGCCCGGCCACGTCCGCGACACCGAGGTCGCGCTGATCGAGTCGGGCGTCGGCGAGGCGCTCGACGACGGCGGCCTGCCGTTCGCCGATCTCAACTACGAGCGGGTCGCCTTCCGCCGCAACCGCGGCCGGTTCAGCAAGCTCCGCGGCCTCTACCTGCCCGAGAGCGTCGTCGAGGCGGACCTCGTCGTCTCCATGCCGAAGATGAAGACGCACCACTGGGTCGGCATGACCGCCTCGATGAAGAACCTCTACGGCGTCATCCCCGGCATCAAGTACGGCTGGCCGAAGAACGTCCTGCACCACAACGGCATCCCCGAGACCGTCGCCGACATCAACTCCACCGTGCCGCGGGTGATCGGCATCATCGACGGCATCGAGTGCATGGAGGGCGACGGCCCGATCCTCGGCAGCCCGAAGACGATGGGCCTCGTCGCGGTCGGGGCGAGCCTGCCGGCGCTCGACGCGACGATCGCCCGCATCATGGGCCTCTTGCCTGAGCGGATCGACTACCTGCGTCTCGCGTCGCGGCGGCTCGGGCCGATCGCCAATGACCTGATCGAGCAGCGCGGCGAGCCGTGGCAGCCGCTGGTCGACCCGTTCGAGGTGCTCGACGAGCCGCACCTGCGGAAGCTCAAAGCGTTCGGCGGCGAGCGCGTCACCTGAGCGCCGCTTGTTCGAAGTGAGTGACCGAAGTCAAGCAAGCGACTTTTGTCGGGGCTGACCGAAAACGGCGCCCCCGACAGAACCCCCTGGTTTCGGCGCGCAAGTGGTTGGCTTGCTTGCGTTTGGAGTTTTGTCGGGGGTCATCCAGCCGGTTGCCTCGTTCCGTGCCGCAGCAACGAGCTGCACGACCCATTATCGCCGATCGTCCCGGGCGGCGCCGGACGTCGACGCACAAGCTCGGTCAGGCGGCGGCGCACCGTCCGTCCGCAAGCCCCGGCTTAGAACGTGGGCCCCCTGCCAGCAAAAGAGCCCTCGACGTCAGTCGGGGGAGGGCCCCTGGACCCCTTCGACTCCCCCGACTTGCGTCGGGGGAGTCGCCTTGGTCGTTCGAGTGGGCGACGCGTGTCGTCTTTCCTGGCAGTGTCTGACTGAGCTGCCGATGATCGAACCCGTGGCGATTAACTATCACTCACTGACCTTGGAGCCGTGATTCACTGCCGTTGCTGGAGGCTGTGCTTGCTGAGACGAGCGCGGGATTGAGCATCAGCTGCTAATGCCACCTATGGTCGACCTGTCTAATGCCACCTATGGTCGACCCGCCCAGCGAGCCGCCGCGACGAACACGCGATGGCTTGACGGCTCGACAGCAATGCCCGCCACTGAGAATCCATCATCTCTTGGCATGGACGGCCGTGTCGGCGCTCGAGGCGTCCTTACAGCGTGACTTCATACTCGATTTCGGCCTCCCGGCGGCATTAACCGTCATCAGCTTCAGCGGTGCGGCGACCTTCTTGGCCTTCGCGACGGCTTGGGCCTGGCGCGGTGAATGGCGTCGCTCGCCGGGGCAAGGCTTCTTGGTGTTCGCCGGAGTCTGGCTGTTTCTAACTCTCGCAGCCGAAGCGCTCTCGTGTCTTCACGGTTATCGTACCGTGGTGCTGTTCGGAGGAGACTCTCATCCGGGGTACACGCTGGCTCTGCTGTGGAATCGATTTCTAGTCGTTGCCCTTGCCGCTGTCGCGGCAACGAACACTCTGCTGTTGCCGACTCACCTCGGTGGCGAATCACCCTGCTGCTGGCTTCAATCGCTCCAATCGAGACCGCCGTCAGCACACTAGGGCGGGACCTGCTTCAGGATCCAAGAGTGCTGCCACCTCTTGCGGACGCGATGTTCAGTTTCACAGAGGTGCTGAAGCAAGCTTCTTTTCCAACCGCGGCGTTCGCTCTGCTATGGTCGGTGTTCCGCGATCGAAGCCTTGGGGTCTCCCGAGACTGGACCCACTGGTACGGGATCGCTGTGTGGTGCTGCTTCTCTACACCCCCCGTGCTGAGGGCTCTTCGTCGCCTGGCCGAGTCGTTCTACGAGTTCTGGTTTCTCGGTTAGCGGGACTCACCGGGATCGACTTTCCCATGCGTTCCCAGCCACTCAGCGTAGAAGAGCACGAGCGTCGTCGTAGGGTGGGTGCTCGCACCCACCTCTCCGCGGCGCTAGCCGAGAAGGTCGACCCCACGGACGCGGACGATCGGCTTAGCGGTCGACCCAAACGCCGCTCAACACAAGAAGGTGGGTGCGAGCACCCACCCTACCGCTCAGCTTTCCGTCTCCAAATCCACGACCCACGACGAGCCGTTCCCCAAGAGCGACGCCGCGCACCACGGGCAGGGCATCTCTTCGTCGCGGGAGTAGGTCGGCTTGCCGCTGGTGTCGGTCGTCGGCCAGGCCGAGTCGCACTCGTCGCACAGCACGACGACGCGGCGGCAGACGCCGCAGCGCCGGAGGCCGAGCGGGCCGGTTCCGCAGATGCGGCACTCGCCAACGGTGGTCATGGGTGGGGGGTCCGTTGTCAGTTGTCCGGTGACAGTAGTTGGGGGACGCCAGGGGTTGCGACGGACAACTGACGACGGCCCAGTTACCGCTTGAAAGGAAACGCAGTGATCAGTCGATCGCCTTCGACGACGAGGCGGACGTGCCGCGCCGACGGACGGCAGCGGCGGTTGCCCGATTCGCCGCCGATGTAGCCGACGCGGCGGCCGAGATCGACTTCGTAGACGGTCCGCTCGTCTTCGCGTCGTGTGCGGGTGTTCTCGCCGGCGAGCGCTTGCTCGTACGCCTCGTCGACCAGACGCACAACGGCGGCCGGGTCGTCTTCGTCGAACACGCCGTGCTGGCCGGGGCGGTCGGGGGCGTCGCGTGCGTGCGACAGGAGGTGCGCAAGCCGGTGCCCGTGCTTGCTGCCGCGTGTGTAGCGGAGCCCGGCGGGCGACCGGTAGGCGCCGCGGCCAACATCCGTGAGCACCTCCGGCAGGTCGCGGGGATCGACGGCCGTGTCGGCGTCGTCGCCTTGGGGCCGGCTGCTTGGCTTGGACGGTTTCGCCTTCGGGGTGGGGTCGGCGGGGGCGTCGATCGTCGGCAACGCGACGCCGAAGCGCGCCTCGATCGCCGGCTGGATGACCGCGGCGTACAGAAGGGCTAGCACCACCAGGCCGATCACCATCGGCGCGGACAGCTTGCCGCGGGTCGCCTGCCAGAGCCGCATGGCGATCTGGGCGAGTTGCTGCGGGTTGCGCGCCATGGGACGAAAGTTTGACAAGCGGGGGGGCTGGCCCCTAGCTTGGCTGGTGGAAGGGGGCGTGTCGATCGGGGCCGCACGTCTTGGGCCCTCCCCCCTTCTCCCGGAACCGACAAGAGCCCATTCCATGAGCTACCGCTTGTTGGCCGCCCTGATTGGCGCGGCTTGTCTCTGTGTCTCGACGTCTTACGCCGAAGTCGTCGGCTCGACCCGTGTCGGCCGCTTCACCGGCTTCGCCGGCGCCAGCACCATCTTCGCGACTCACGCGCCGGGGCGACCCGACGAGTTGTTCATCGTCGAACAGAGCGGCCGGATCGAGATCCTCAACCTGACGACGGGCAACTTCAACCCGACGCCGTTCCTGAACATCCAGGGCGCCGTCGACGACGCGGGCAACGAACAAGGCCTGCTCGGCCTCGCGTTCGACCCCGACTACGAGACGAACGGCTACTTCTACGTCAACTACACCCGCGACCCGGGCCCGGGCCGCGACCGGACGCGGATCGAGCGCTACGAGGCGGTCAACCCGACGACCGACACGGTCGTCAGCATCGGGACGGCGCACTCGATCCTCGAGTTCGAACAAGACTTCAGCAACCACAACGGCGGCTGGATCGGCTTCAGCCCGGTCGACGACCTGTTGTACATCGCCACCGGCGACGGCGGCTCCGGCGACGACCCGAACAACCGCGCGCAGCAACTCAACACGCGGCTGGGCAAGATGCTGCGAGTCGACCCGCGCGGCGACGACTTCCCTCTCGACGCGACCGAGAACTACGTCGTCCCGGCGGACAACCCGTTCGCCAACGACGGCAACGCCAACACGCTCGACTCGATCTGGTCTTACGGCTTGCGGAACCCGTATCGCTCGAGCTTCGACCGCGAGACGGGCGACCTGTGGATCGGCGACGTTGGCCAGAACGCTCGGGAAGAGATCGATCGGATCGGCCCCGAGCAAGCGCCTGCCAACTTTGGTTGGCGGCTCCGCGAGGGAGACATCGCGACGCCTTCGGGCGGCGTCGGTGGGCCGATTCCTCCGAACTACGTCGGCCCGGTCTACGACTACATCTCAAACGGCGCCGGCCTGTTCGGCGGCAACTCGGTCGTCGGTGGCTACGTATACCGTGGCCCCGACCCCGATCTCCAAGGCCGTTACTTCTTCGGCGACTCGTTCCCGTCGCAGCTCTGGTCGTTCGAGCCAGACGACCCCGACGGCACCGTGGCGAACCTCGACTCACTGCTGAACCCGTTCGGCGCGATCGGGACGCCCGTCTCGTTCGGAGAAGACGCCGCCGGCAACCTCTACATCGTCGACCGCGACGGCGACATCTACCGGATCGACACGCACGACCCGGCCGACTTCAACAACGACGGCGCCGTCGACGCGACGGACTACGGAGTCTGGTTCTCCGACTTCGGCAGCACGACGAGGCTCGCCGCTGACACCAACGGCAACGGCGTCGTCGACGCGGGCGACTACACGCTCTGGCGTGACGCGTTTGTTGCGGAGTCTTCGTCCGTGCCCGAGCCGTCTTCGCTTGGGTTGCTCGCGTTGGCGGGCTCGGCGCTCGCGGCGAGGCGCCACCCGCCGCTCGCGTAGGAGTAGACGACCGCCGCCACGCCCACGGCGAGCATCACCAGGCGGTGCGTGATCGCGGCGAAGGTGCCGTCGCCGACGGCGGCGCCCGCGTCGAGCGTCCGGTAGAGGTACTCGGCGGTCGCCTCGATCGTGCCGAGCCCGTTGGGCGAGATCGGCAGCGCGCCGGCGATCATCGCCAGCGGCACGATCTGCAGATGCGCCGCGAAGCTCGGCGCTTCGATCGGGAGCGCCTGCGCCGCGGCGTAGAACGACGTGATGAACGCGGCGTTCGCGACGAGCCCGAGCGAGAGCGCGCCGGCGAGCGCCTTAGCGCCGTTCTTGTAAGTCGCCGCCATGTCAGCAGCGCGCCGCGTCAGGCCGCCGACGATCGGAAGCCCTTCGGTCATCGACGCGACGCGTTCGCGAACCGCCGCGGGGGTCACCAGCGGTGACAACAACGCCACGAAGCAGACGACCGTCGCCGTCAGCGTGCCGCGGCTGAGCACCCGCAGCGCGGTCTCGGCTTCGGCCGAAGCCGTTCCGGTGGCGAGCACGGCGGCGCTGGCGAACAGCAGGAAGCCGAGCAAGCCGAGCAGCCGGTCGACGACGACCGTCGTCACGGCCGCGCCGCGTGAGCCGGGACGCGGCTTGGCGAGCAGGGCCGCTTTGGCGACGTCGCCGCCGATGCTGCCGAGCGCCACAAAGTTCAAGGCGAACCCGATCGCTCCGAGCCGCATCGCCTCGCCGAGGGTCATCGTGATGCCGGCCGCCTTGGCGACCAACCGCCAGCGGGCGAACGCGCAGCCGAGCGCCGCCACGATCGCCAGCCAAGCGACCACCAACGGCCCAAGCCGCGGCGGGGTCGAGGACAGCCGTTCGACGGCGTCGTGGCCCACCGCCTGCCAGAGCAGCCAGGCGATCAGCCCGAGGCCACAAGCGATTTTCAGCCCGGCGAGGAGGTGCTGTCGTCGCATCAGGACGGAGTCGGAGGGGGCGGCGGGGCGTGTCTCCCCCGCCGTGCCGTCGCGGGGAGCCGTTGACAGCGCGGGGGGAGTAAGCAACCCTATTACGCTCGGCACAGCAAGCGGCCCCTGGGCCTTGCGCCGAGCACCCGATCGGGCGGCACGACCCGCACGAACGGTCCCAAACGGGGGATTAGCTCAGTTGGGAGAGCGTCTGGCTGGCAGCCAGAAGGTCAGCGGTTCGAGCCCGCTATCCTCCACTCGGTTGTTTTGCGGGCTCCGCTTGGCTGACGCCAAGACGTCGCTGCCGCCGCGTGTTGCCGCTTCGGCGGGCTTGGCTATCACTCGACTCAGCGCCCAGCCGACGATCTATTCGACGGCGGATCGCAATGAGATCGCTCCGGTCGACTCACCCAGAAAGAGCGTCGAGTCGCTCGGCTCAACGACGAGCGGCCCCTTCCACTCGGCGGTCTTGCCACTGAACCAGTCGAAGCACCGGTCGAGCACACCACTGAGGTCGGGCGTGTTCAGGCCACTGATCGACGGGCAGAAGTACTCGGCCGGTGGCTCGAGGTTCATCGCCGCGATCGACAGCTCTTCGCCGACGCGGACGCCCCGCTCGAAGCACGCCCGGATCGACCCGATCGCCGCGGGGCAGGTCGTCGCGATCAACGCCGTCGCCTCCGTCGCTTCGCTGTCGAGCAGCTTCGACATCAGTCGGTAGGCCACGGCCGTCGGGTCGGTGAACTCGGGCGCCGGGTCGTCACGCAGCGCGCCGCCGCCCCCCTTGGCGAGCAACCATCGCCGCCAGATGTCGATGCGTCGATCGATCTCCGGGTTGCGGTTCTGCGTGTTGAGGCAGTCGATCTTGCGGTGACCGGCTTCCCACAAGTGATCGAGCACGCGCTCGATGCACGCCTCGGTGAACAGGCGGATCGAAGGAAGGCCTTCCTCGGCGAAGTCGCCGTCGAGAACGACCACTCGGTTCGAACGCAAGCGGTCCGCGACCGTCGGCGGGATCTCCGGCCCGTGCGGGATGATCAGCGTCCCCTTGGCCTGGTCCACGACGTCGAGCACCGCGTTGTCGTCCCAATGGACGAACTGACCGGGCCGGATGGAGACGCCACGCCGCGCGGCGGCTTCGGTGACGAGCGAACGGAGCTGCGTCAGATAACCGGACGGGTAGGCCGGGTAGAGCAGCACCACCTCGGCGGGCCGCGCCGCGTCGGCGAAAGCCGGGTGAACCGCCAGCCCGCCCGACTCGTCGCGGATGAGCACCTCCTCGTCGAGCAGCTCGCGCACCGCGCGCCGCGCCGTCATGTAGCTGACGCCGGTCTGCTCGGCGATCTTCCGCTCGCCCGGGATGCTGCCGACCAAGTAGTCGCCGGCGCGGATCCGTCGCTTGATGACGGACATCACCTCGGTGTATTTCGGCGCTACGGCCATGCCGCTCTCGGACTTCACTTGGTTCTTGTGACCACTTCGCCGCCGCGACGACGATTCGGGCGAATCGATTCTGACGAAAAATCGCTTGACGCCCCGATCCGTCACTTATAGCATACGTGCTATAGCCTTGTCTGTCAGCCAGCTTCTTGGGGTTTGCTCCCGTCGAGTTAGGCCTGGCTCCCTCATCGCGACTTCACCTCGGAGCGACTCATGCGATCTCTCGTCTTGTCGGCAGCCGCCGCCGCAGCGCTCGGAATGGTAGGCACGCCCTGCTCGGCCGACCTGATCCTGGTGGATTTCGGTCAGAGCAGTAACCAAACCCTCGAAGCGCCCGTCGGCGTCACGTGGAACAACATCGTTGGGACCGACGACTCGATTACCGACGCGAAGACGACCACAGGCGGTGACACGACGATCGACCTGACGATCAGCACCGACTTTACCGGCCCCGGCGCCAACGGAGGCTTGACGTCACCCAGCGCGGCGCTGCTAGGGAACATCGCCTTCTCGTCAGTGACGGCTGATTACTTGTTCTTCACGGACAACCTGACGCCTCAGATCACCCTCAGCGGCCTCGACGGGATCAGCACGTACAACCTCAGCTTCTTCGGCACGCGGGAGACGGCGGGCGACCGCCGCACCACGTACACCGTCACCGGCGGAGCCGGCGCTTTGCCCGGCCTGGAGCTTCAGACCTCCGGGACCGACATCGGCAACGACGGCATGTACGACGGTAACGACGACACGATCTTGAGCCTCGCCGGCGTCGCGCCGACGGTCGCCAACGAGATCGTCATCGACTTCTCGGCGACGGGCGGCTTCGGCTACCTCGGCGCCCTGCAAATCGAAGTCGTCGCCATCCCCGAGCCGGCGTCCGCTTGCGTCTTCGCCGGACTGTACGGCTTGGCGTTCGCTTGCAAACGTCGCCGCTGAGTCGCGCCACGCTCCGCGGAATCCTCGACCCACTCGTTCACCCCGAGCTTGTCATGGCATCCTTGCGCATCGATTCGCTACTCGTCCTCGTGGTCGCCGCCCTCGCGGCGCCGGCGAGCGCCCAGTCCGTCCTGTTCGACTTTGGCACGGACTCGACGTTCCGCGGCCTGAGCACGGTCAACCCGGACACGAATGGCTCTCACTGGAACAACATCCCGGTCGGCACCTTCGAAGTCGACCTGGTCGACATCACGAACACGCCGACGACGATTGACTTCGGCTTCAGCACGGCGGTAGCCACGGACAGCTTCAACGGCCCCGCCGGGGCGACCGGCGACGACCCGTTCGCCACGCTCGAGGACGAGGCGGACCTCGACACCGACATCGACGACGCGGCGCTCGGACTGCTGGGAGGATCGCTGCGGGCCGCGTTCGACTTCGTCGCCGGGCCCGGCGCCGGGATCGGCAGCAACCAAGTCCGCTTCGAGATCCAGCAACTCGACCCGGGCAGCAGCTACGACCTGACCTTCTTCGGCTCGCACAAGTTCAGCGCCGACTCGACCACGGTCTACTCCGTGTACACCGACGACACCTACACGACGCTGGTCGACTCCGTGTCGCTCGACGTGCAGGACCCTGACGCGGTGTTCAACCACAACCGCGACACGACCGCCACGCTGAGCGGCTTGTCGCCCCAGCTGAACGACATCCTGTACGTCGAGTTCGTCGGTTCAACCGGCGAGAACGGCTACCTGAATTCGCTGCTGCTGGTCGGGACCGCCTCGGAACTGGACGGCGACGCGAACGGCGACGGCGCCGTCGACCTCTTGGACCTCGACATCCTCGGCTCGGAGTTCGGCCAATCCGGCATGGGCCTCCAGGCCGACTTCAACGGCGACGACACCGTCGACCTCTTGGACCTCGACATCTTGGGCTCCAACTTCGGCGCTGCCGCTGGGGCGGCCTCCGTCCCGGAGCCGAACACCTGCCTCATCGCCGCGGCAACGCTGGTCGGTGCGCTCGCCACCCGCCGGCGGAACGTTGCCGACTGACACGGTGCGTTGCCCCACGATTCCAAGGAGCAGGGAGGGTCGGCGGCTCGCTACGGCGGGTCGCCGGCCGCCCGCCTGCTAAGATAAGAGAGGCCAACCGGTAGGTCAGTGAGGAGACGCGGGATGGGGCGATCGCTCAGACAGCACGGCGCGCATGTCGCCATCGGGTCGTGCGCGCTGTTGCTGACGGTTGTGTCTGAGGCGACCGCGGCCGACGTCGTGAAGACCAACCCGCTGCCGGTCTACATGCACTACATGCCTTGGTTCGAGACGCCCGACACACTGGGCGGGAACCAGTGGGGCTACCACTGGCGGTTCAACAACCAAGACCCCAACGTCGTCGACGCCACCGGCCGACGACAGATCGCGGCTCACTACTACCCGAAGATCGGGCCGTACGCCTCGCGGGACGCCGACGTCATCGAGTACCACCTGCTCCTGATGAAGTACGCCGGCGTCGACGGCGTGCTCATCGACTGGTACGGGGTGCAAGGCACGAACGGCGACATCAACCTGCTGCTCGACAGCAGCAACGCGATCGTCGACCACGTCGACGACTTCGGCCTCGACTTCGGCGTCGTGCTCGAGGACCGCTTCTCGGCCAACATCGGCCAGGCACAGGCGAACGTCGCCTACCTGCGCGACAACTACTTCAACCGCCCCGAGTACATCCGGCTCGGGCCGGACCAAGACCCGCTGCTGCCGGTCTTCGGGCCGATCACGTTCAACCAGCCGAGCGACTGGACGTCGATCCTCACGCAGGCGGGCGAGCCGGTCGACCTGCTGCCACTCTGGTACCAGGGGAGCGACGCGGGGTCCAACGCCGGCGGCGAGTACGCCTGGATCTTCGAAGACGAGCAGACCGACGACCACCTCACCCGGCAACTCGACTTCCTGCAGACCCGCGCCCAGCAGATCCAGAACTCGGGCGCAGTCGCCGGCGGAGTCGCCTACCCGGGCTTCGACGACTTCTACGTCGAGGGAGGCGTCGGCGAGGTCGTCGCGTTCGACATCCCCCACGAAGGCGGGGCGACGCTAGAAGCCGTGCTCGACCAAGTGGCCGCCAACTCGGGGAACCTCGACTTCCTGCAGCTCGCCACGTTCAACGACTTCGGCGAGGGCACGATCTTCGAGCCGACGATCGAAACCGGCTACGAGTACCTCGAGCAGGTGCAAGACTACACCGGAGTTCCCTACGGCGTTGAAGAGCTCGAGCTGGTTTATCGGCTCTACGTCGCCCGCAAGCGGTACGAGGACAACGCCCTGGCGAACCAGCTGCTCGACGGCGTCGCTTCGGCCCTGGCGGACCTCGACGTGACGCAGGCGATCAACTTGCTCGACTTCGTCGCCCCGCTGGGCGACTTCAACGGCGACGGCTTCGTCGACGCCGGCGACGAAGCCGTGTGGCGCCAGGAGTTCGGCTCTCAGACGGTCTTCCACGGCAGCGGGGCCGACGGGAACTTCGACGGCGTCGTCGACGCGAGCGACTACACCGTCTGGCGTGACAGCCTCTCGGCGTTCGACAGCACCGCGACGAGCGTGCCCGAAGTGGCCGGCGCTTCTTTAGCCGGAATCGCGGCCGCCCTCGCCGCCCAACGCGCCGCGCGGAACCGCAACGGCGAGCCGGCGTCGGATTCTAAGTCAAAGACCGAGCAGCCCTGACCTATGCGCGTCGCGTTCTCTTCACGATTCAGATCACTCGCCCTTTGCCTCGCCCTGGCGTGCGCCACAATCCCGGCGTCGGCCCAGTTCGCGAACGACATCGCCCGCTGGACCGCACAGGACGCGATCGACGCGCCCGACGAGGCCTCGATCCTCTTCGTCGGCAGCTCGAGCATCCGCCGCTGGGAGCAACTGGCGCTCGACTTCGCCGACTACAAGATCATCCAGCGCGGGTTCGGCGGCGCGTTGTTCGACGACGTCAACACCTACACCAGTGACATCGTCCTGCCGTACAACCCGCGAGCGATCGTCGTCTGGGCCGGCACCAACGACCTGGGGAGCGGATCGGACGGGCAAGAAGTCTTCGCCGACTACCAACAGTTCGTCGCGACCGTCCACGGCGCCCAGCCCGACGTCGACATCTTCTACCTCGGCATCATGCCGACCCCGGGCCGGTTCGCGAACGGCCCAGAGGAGACGATCGCCAACAACGCCATCGCCGGCGTCGCTGCCGAAGACCCGAAGCTGCACTACATCGACCTCCCCGCCGCGTTCAACGCGCTCAACCCGCCCGACGGGGAAGAGTTCCAGAACAAGTTCGTCGACAGCATCCACCTGAATCGCGACGGGTACGACCTCTGGACGAGCGTCATCCGGCCCCAGGTCGAGGCCGTCGTCGCTCCGAACAAGACGTTCGTCCCCAACCCGAACACGCCCCAGCCTGGCGAGGCGATCTTGTTCGACTTCGGGCCGAGCAATGCCGAAGACGGCGACCCGACCACGAGCCCCGACGCACGCGGCAATCACTGGAACAACTGGCATCCCGCGACCGGCGGCGTCGCCGTCAACGCCGGCGAGCGCGTGACGAACCTCGTCGACACGACCGGCGCGGCGACCGGCGTGGACCTGACGATCACGGGCGGCTTCCAGAGCAACGGCACGCTCAACGGCGGGCTGTTCGGCCCCGACGAGGCGTTGCTCGGCGACCTCGCGGTCGAGACCGCGACGCAGGACTACTTCTTCAGCACCGCCGACGGACTGCAGGGTGGCGGCAACGACGACGTGCCGGCCGGCTTCATGCTCGACGGACTCGATCCGGGCCTGACGTACGACCTCCGTTTCTTCGCGTCGCGGAGCACCACGGCGACCCGCGTGACCGAGTACGCCGTGACCGGCGCGAACACCGTGACGACGACGCTCCAGTCATCGGGGCAGAACATCGGCGCCGACGGCGCCTACGACGGCAACGACGACGAGGTCGCCCTGGTCGCCGGCATCCAGCCCGACCCGTTCGGCCAGGTGTTCGTCGACATCACGCTCGTGCAAGGCGCGTTCGCCTACGTCAACGCGTTGCAGTTAGTGGCGTCCGGCCCGCTGCTCAGCGGCGACGCGAACGGCGACGGCGTCGTCGACCTGTTGGACCTCGACATCCTGGGCGCCAACTTCGGCGCCTCGCCCGCGACGCGTGCCCAGGGTGACTTCAACGGCGACGACGTCGTCGATCTGTTGGACCTCGACATCCTGGGCGCGAACTTCGGCGCCACCGCCGAGGCGGCCGCGGTCCCCGAGGTCTCGACCGGGGCGTCGGCTCTTGGCGCCCTGACGTGGGCCCTCGTCGCCTGCCATTGGCTCACGCTGCGTTGACCGACCTGCTAGGGACTTGGCTCCTGCGTCGGTTCGATCCTTTCGAGGTTCCAAACGCCTAGGACCTCACCCGCCGGGACCTTCGTCTTGCTATCGGGCTCATCGGTGATGACGAGCTTCGCCGGCGTCACCGGGAGGTCGCCAAGGGCGAGCACGCCAATCGCGCCGCCCGAAGAGACCGCATCGAGCTGACCCGACGTGATGACCTCGCCCGGAGCGTCTTGGCCCCACACGACGAGGCGGCCACGAACCGTGCTTGGCGCGACCGGCAAGACGACGTGAAGCTCGCCCGTCAGTTCGTCGAGAAACAGCGAAAGCCGTTGCGCCGCGCCATCGGGCGTCGCTCGCAGCGTCGCCGGTCGTGTGGCCGGCGAACCGAGCAGCCGCTCGGCGTCGGCGAGCTGCTGACGCCAACGCCGCACGTCAACTTCGCTGCCAGGGTCATCGCGCAGTGTCGCCCGGAGTCCCAACGTGGCGCCGACGGCCACGGCCGCGATCGCCGCCGCAACGTACGGGGCGGCGGCGAGCCACGATCGCCGCGACGCCGGTTCAAACGCCGCCACATCGACTCGGTTCCCCTCGGCGAGACGCTCCATGAGGCCGCTCTTCAGGTCGGCGGGGGGGCGCTTGGGCGTCGACAGCTCGGCGAGCGACGCCGCCGCGTCGGCGAACGCGTCGCGCTCCGCGCGGCAGGTCGGGCAGCCTCCCGCGAGATGCTTGTCGACAACGGCGCGATCGCGCTCGTCGCACGCGTCGAGGGCGTAAGCAGGGAGCAGCTCAATGATCTCTTCGCACGTCGTCATACGTCACGCACCTTGGCCAGCGTCTCGCGGAGCGCCATCAGCCCCCGCCGGATGCGGGTCTTCACGGTGCCGATCGGCGTGTCGAGCACCTCGGCGATTTCGCGTTGCTTGAGTCCGCCGAAGTAAGCGAGCAGCAGGGGCTCGCGGTGGTCCGAGTCGAGCCGGCCGAGCGCCTCCGTGACCAACGCGCGGCGCTCGCGTTCGATCGCCTCGCCGTCCGGCGCGGTCGCTTGCTGCTTCTCAGCCCGATCGCCCTCGGCCAGGTCACGGGCCGCAGCGGTCTTGTCGGCGTAGGTCAGGCTGGCGCGCACGTGGTCGATCGCCCGGCAGCGCGCGAGCGTCAGGACGTAGGTTCGAAAGCCTCCGCGACGCGGGTCGAACCGATTGGGCTTGCGCCACACCTCGTAGAAGACGTCGGAGACGATCGCCTCGGCGTCTTGCTGTCGGCGAAGCACACGCAGCGCCAAGCCGTAAACAGCCGGCGCGTGGCGGTCGTACAACGCTCCAAGCGCCGAGCGATCGCCGCGGCTCACGCCAGCCATCAGGCGCGTGTCCTCGTCACGCGTGGAGGAACCTGGCGGGGCCTCGGCTCCGATGGCGGTTGGCGTCGTCATAGTCACGAGTCGCCCTGCCCGGGCCGCCCCTCAGATGGTCGGAGACGCCCCCGCCGTGGGGTCGAGCGCCGGAAAGACGCCTTCGGTCATCCACCGCCCGACCGGGCTGCCCGCCTCGGCGGGCTGCCTACGCAGCAAGAAGCGAAACGGGGTTGCAAACCCTTCGCGGTCGACGACCGTCACGAGTACGCTCGCGACGCCCTCCTTCTCGGCTGGCCGGCCGACCGCCCAACCCGCACAGCCGACCATCACGTCAAACGGCGGCTGCCGAACCAACCGAGCGAATCGCGGCAGCGGACCGGTCACCGCACGGTTCGTCGGAGAGGCGTGGGCAAACACCCGGGCGATCGCCTTCGGGTCCGTTGCGAAGTCTTGCAACCCACGGAGTTGAGCGTCGATGACGTCCATCGGCGAGAGACCGTCTTCTCGCCCCTCCGCGAGTTCGATCGCTTCGATCGGTCCAACGCCTGCACCGCTCTCGCTCTCATGCGTGCTGGCGAAGTAGCCGACCGCGATGCCGGACAAGGTCAGCCCGGCGTAGATCGACAAGGCTCGGATGGCGTCGCGTGTCACGGGATTGGTTGAGCTTGCCGGGATCGAACGCGTTGCCGGACAGGCCTGCCTACCGGGCCAATGTACCGTTCGGTTGCCGCAGGCGGATGGTTTCAAGAAAGCCGACCTTTTTGAATCTCGCGATTGCCGGCGGTCGTAGATCACTCGGCCAATCACGGCCAGGACCCCGCGTCAGCCCTCACGAGAAACCACGCATGCGCCCTCTCTCCATCACGCCCCTCTTGCTCGCCCTAGCGGCCGCCGCCCACGGCGCCGACCACCTCGACGCCCCGCTGGCGTCGGAAGACGGAACGCTCGACGTGAACGACCTCTACGCGTTCCAGTCGCCGACGAACCCCGACAACACCGTGCTGATCATGACCGTGAACCCCTTCGCCGGTGTGCTCAGCCCCACGATGTTCAATTCGCACGCGGAGTATGAGTTTCTCATCGACAACACGGGCGACGCCGAGCCCGACGTGACCTACACAGCGCAGTTCTTCGCGACCGGCGACCCGGGCGTGCAGCAAGCCATTGTTTCACGCGACCACAGCATCTACGCCATTGGCTCAACCGAGACCGACGTCGCCACCAACGGCGGCGGGACCTTCCGAGCGGGCCTGTTCGACGACCCGTTTTTCTTCGACCTCGCCGGCTTCCAGGACGGGCTCAACTTCACGGGCGTTGACGCCTTCGCCGGAGCGAACGTGTCGGGCATCGTCTTGGAAGTCCCCAGCTCCGAGCTCGGCGGCCCGAACGTCGGCATCTGGGCGCGCACCGTGTT
Organism: Cladocopium goreaui; assembly: GCA_947184155.2. NCBI lineage: Eukaryota > Dinophyceae > Suessiales > Symbiodiniaceae > Cladocopium > Cladocopium goreaui. The sequence continues at coordinate 26,732 of CAMXCT020002380.1, forward strand.
CGAGGGCCACCAGGTCGACCGCGTCGGCCGACCCGCCATCAACACCGTCCTGATCCCCTCGGAGCGGAAGGACGAGTTCAACCAAGGCGAGCCGGATCACGACCCGGAGGACTTCGGCGATGACGTACGTGCGGCGATCACCGCGCTGAGCGGTGACGCGTCGTTCGCCGCCACCCTGACGGACGTCCTCTTACCCGACGTGCTGACGTTCGACACGACCAACAGCGCCGGCTTCCTCAACGGCCGACAACTCGCGGACGACGTGATCGACGCGGAACTGGAACTGCTCACCAATGGCGCGTTCACCGCGGGCGACGGCGTCGATGCGAACGACGTTCCGTTCCTAGGCGCCTTCCCGTACCTGGCGCCGCCAAACGCGGTCATTCCGGAGCCGACGGCCGTCGTCTTGACGCTAGCGGCTCTGCTGATCGGCAACGGCGTGGCGCCGCGGCGCCGCTGAGCGACCGGGGCGCCCATCGAACGACACCCGTGAGGCCCGGCGGAGCGATCCGCCGGGCCTCTTGGCGTTGTCCGCTGGGGGCGATCCGCCTTCGCGCCGGGTCGGGGATGCGGGAGACTCAGGGGCTACTCGCAGGCCAACCCGCTAAGGCGACGCCTGCCCGCTGCCCTCTGCCGACTCCGAACATGCCCAAGAACAAGCCCTCCAAGCACATCGGCCCCGCCGCCCAGAAGCCGGCCGAGCCGATGGACGTCGCGCCCGACTTCTCGCTCGACGCCCACCGCCAGACGCTCCCGCCCGAGGTCGAGGCCAACCGGCAGGCGATCATCAACTCGCCGACCTACCTGCTCGCCGAGCAGGACACGGCCTGGCTCAAAGAGTCGGAGATGCGCCCGGTCCGGATGCAGCTCGAGCTGCAGAAGACCGAGGTGCTGCTGGAGCGCGAGGGGATCAAGTCGACGGTCGTCGTCTTCGGCGGCACGCAGATCGTCCCGCAGGAAGAAGCCGAGGCGCGACTCGCCCAGGCGAAAGCCGAGCTCGACGCCAACCCCGGAGACGAGAAAGCGAAGCGGGGCATCGTCCGAGCCGAGGCGCGCCTCAAGAAGTCCCGCTTCTACAACGAGTGCCGCGACTTCGCGAAGCTCGTCTCCGGCCGTTGCCAGATCGACGGCAAGTGCGAGTACGTCGTCACCACCGGCGGCGGCCCCGGCGTCATGGAGGCCGGCAACCGCGGCGCGTTCGAGATCGGCGCCAAGTCGATCGGCCTCAACATCGAGTTGCCGCACGAGCAGGAGCCGAACCCATACATCACGCCGGAACTCTGCTTCCAGTTCCACTACTTCGCGATGCGGAAGTTCCACTTCATCCTGCGGGCCGCGGCGCTAGTGGTCTTCCCGGGAGGATTCGGCACGCTCGACGAGCTGTTCAACTGCCTCTGCCTCCGCCAGACGGGCCGGATGCAGGCGATCCCGATCATCCTGTACGGCAAGGAGTACTGGGACTCCGTCATCACGTTCCAAGCGCTGGCGGACGAGGGCGTCATCGCCGACGAGCACCTCGACCTGATCAGCTACGCCGAGTCGCCCGAAGAGGCGTGGAAGCTGATCGCCGACTTCCACGGCGTCGAGTAGCCAGGACGCCGCCGTGCTGCTCATCCTGCTGCTGCTGTTCTGCGTGCTGCCGTTTGTTGAGCTCATGCTCTTGGTGCGGCTGTGGGAGGCGATTGGCTTACTGCCAACGTTGATGATCGCGCTGGGCACCGGGGCGCTCGGGGCGACGCTCGCCCGGCAGCAGGGGCTGGCGACGCTCGCTCGGATCAGCTCGGGGCTGTCGCAAGGCGAGCCGCCGACCGACGCCCTGGTCGACGGAGCGATGATCCTGCTCGCCGGCGCCGTGCTGATCACGCCCGGCGTGCTGACCGACGCCTTCGGCTTCGCTTTGCTCGTCCCGCCGGTGCGGCAGGCCCTCAAGCCGCTGCTGCGGCTCGTCTTCCGGCGGATGATGCGTCGCGCGGGCGAGCGGGGCGCCACGGTCGTCTGGCATTCGGGCCAACCGCCCGCGGAGCGGGGCGACGTCATCGATGTCGAGGTGACCGAGGTGCGGTCCCGGGACCCGGACGCGTAGCCGCCCCCCGCCCGGCGGCCGCGGAGACGGTATCATGGGGTCGCCGCTCCAACCGATAGGCCCTCCCCGATGCCCGCCCGCCGCCGCGCCCGCGAAGTCGCCCTGCAGATCCTCTTCGAGGACGACGTGAACACGCGCGCCTCGGTCGCGGAGATGAAGGACTTCCTGCACGGCCGGCTGCGGAACCCGGAGAACGAGCGTTTCGCCGAGAGCCTGATCCTAGGAGTCCGTCGCCACCGAGAAGAGATCGACGAGCGGCTCGAGGCGATCGCCGAGAACTGGAGCCTCAAGCGGATGGCCGGCGCCGACCGCAACGTGCTCCGCCTCGCGGCGTACGAGATCCTCCACGGCGAAACGCCGTTCGCGGTCGCTGTGAACGAGGCGATCGAGCTGGCGAAGCGGTTCGGCAGCGCCCAGTCGGGCGGCTTCGTCAACGGCCTGCTCGACCGGCTGAAGCCGGACGCGAGTCCGGCGGAGCCGTGACCGCAGGCGAGCGACCGCCGACCCCGCCCGAGCTATCCGCTCCCTGACGGTCCCGCCTGCGAGTCGCGCGTCGGCCAACACCTTGGCGCTAGGCGTCCGTCGGGGTCCACTTGGGCCCATGGCCTCGATAGTTTCGCTGATTGACCACGCCGTTCTCCATCCGACCCAAACGGCGGACGACCTCCGCGCCGCGTGCGCGATGTGCCGCGAAGTCGGCGTCGCAAGCGTCTGCGTGAAGCCGTCTTACGTCGAGCTCGCGGCCGAGCTGCTCGCCGGGTCGTCGGTCGTGCCCAGCACCGTGATCGGCTTCCCGCACGGCGGCACGAGCACCACCGCCAAAGTCGAAGAGACCCTCGCCGCCTGCGACGACGGCGCGAAGGAGGTCGACATGGTGATCAACGTCGCCCGGGCGCTCGCCGGCGATTGGGACGCGGTCGCCTACGACGTCAAGGCGGTCGTCGACGCGGCCAAGACGCAGGACGTCATCACGAAGGTGATCTTCGAGACCGGCCTGCTCACCGACGACGACCAGAAGCGGAAACTCTGCGAGCTGAGCGAGGCGGCCGGCGCCGCGTTCGTGAAGACGTCCACCGGGTTCGGCTTCGTCAAAGGCGACGATGACGCCCTGAAGTCGACCGGCGCCACCGAGCACGACATCCGCCTGATGCGCGAAGCGTGCACCCCGGCCGTCGAGGTCAAAGCCTCCGGCGGCATCCGCTCCTACGCGGACGCCGTGAAGATGGTCGAAGCGGGCGCGACCCGCCTCGGCACCAGCGGCACCCAAGCCATCGCCGCCGGCGAGCAAGGCGAGTCGGCCGAATCCGAAATCCTATTGAAAGGATTCATTTTTTTCATCCCCCGACCTGTATCCAGTCTCATCCAACATGCTGCACCTCTACGACCAGATCGAAGAAGCGACCGCCAAGATCCGCAGCGTCTGGGACAAGACGCCACACGCCGGCGTGATCCTTGGCACCGGGCTGGGCAATTTTGCGGAGAACATCGCCGTCGAAGCGACGCTCGACTACGGCGACATCCCGCACTTCCCGGTCTCGACCGCCACGAGCCACCGCGGCCGCCTCGTCTTCGGAACGCTCCGCGACCTGCCGGTCATGGTCATGGAGGGCCGGTTCCACGCCTACGAGGGCTATCCGCTCGGCAAGATCACGCTGCCGGTCCGCGTGATGAAGGCGCTGGGCGCCGAGTTGATGATCGTCTCGCAGGCGGTAGGCGGCATGAACCCGCAGTACAACCCCGGCGACGTGATGCTGATCGACGATCACATCAACCTGCTGGGCGACAACCCGCTGGTTGGCGTGAACGACGACCGCCTCGGCCCGCGGTTCCCCGACATGTCGCAGCCGTACTGCTTCGAGCTGCTCGAAGCGGGCCAGGCGATCGCCCGCCGGAACGACTTCATCGTCCACCGCGGCGTCTCCGTCGCCGTGCTCGGGCCGTGCCTCGAGACGCGGGCCGAGTACCGGTTCCTCCGCGGCATCGGCGCCGACGTTGTCGGCATGTCGACCGTTCCGGAGGTGATCGTCGCCGTGCACTGCGGCCTGCGGGTGTTCGGCATGGCGGTCGTCACCGACATGTGCCTGCCCGACGCCCTGGAGGTCGCCGAGGTGGAAGAGATCATCCGCGTCGCCAACTCCGCCGAGCCGAAGCTGCGGGCGATGGTCGAGGGCATCCTCGACCACGAGGCGGAGCGCGTCGCCAGCGGCGTCGGACGCTGACATGGACGGCCTCGCCGCACAGATCGACGAAGCCGTCTCGGCAATCCGTGGGGCGATCGGCGGCCGGTCTCCGCGTGTCGGAGTGATCCTCGGCTCGGGCCTCGGCGGTCTGGCCGAACGGATCGACGACGCGGTTGCCCTGCCCTATGCGGAGCTGCCGCACTTCCCGCGATCAACCGCCGAAGGGCACGCCGGGCGGCTGCTCGTCGGCGAGCTACGCGGGACCGGCCGGACCATCGTCGCGATGCAGGGGCGATTCCACCTCTACGAAGGCTGGAACGCGCAGCAAGCGGCTTTCCCCGTCTGGGTCCTCAAGCGGCTCGGGATCGAGACGTTGGTCGTTTCCAACGCCGCGGGCGGCCTGAATCCACGATACGCCGTCGGCGACGTGATGCTGATCGACGACCACATCAACTTGATGTTCAAGAACCCACTTGTCGGCGTGAACGACGACGATCTCGGCCCGAGGTTCCCCGACATGTCGGCGCCGTACGACGCGCGGTTGCTCGACCTGGCCGAAGAGACGGCCCGCGCCGCCGGTTTCCTATGCCCGCGGGGCGTCTACGTTGGCATGCTGGGCCCGACTTACGAGACCCGCGCGGAGTACCGCATGGCCAGCACGCTCGGCGGCGACGCCGCAGGCATGTCGACGGTCCCCGAAGTGATCGCCGCCCGCCACGCCGGGATCCGGGTGCTCGGCCTCTCCACGATCACCAACGCCTGCTCCCCCGACCAACTCGGCGAGACGACGCACGACGAGGTCGTCGCCGCCGCGGCCTCGGCCGGCGAGAAGCTCCGCGTCATCGTCGAAGCCGTGGTTCAGTCAGAATGAACCACAAAGCAACGAAGCAACGAAGCAACGAAGAAAGCCCGCTTAGCGGCTCTTTGTTCCTTCGTTTCTTCGTGGTTCAATCCTCTTCATGAATGTTGCTCAACTAATCGCCGAGAAGCGTGACGGGGCGGAGCTGTCGGCCCCGCAGATCGGCGAGTTGATCGCCGCCTACGCCGCGGGCGAAGTGCCCGACTACCAGATGGCCGCCTGGGCGATGGCGGTTTTCTTGCGGGGCATGACGACGGCCGAGATCGCCGCGCTGACCGACTCGATGCTCCAATCGGGCGACGTCTTCGCCGGTTCGCCCGAAGGCGGGCCGCCGAACGTCGACAAGCACTCCTCGGGCGGAGTCGGCGACAAGGTGTCGATCCCGCTCGCCCCGGCGCTTGCCTGCTGCGGCGTCCGCGTGCCGATGATCTCCGGCCGCGGCCTCGGCGCCACGGGCGGCACGCTCGACAAGCTCGAGGCGATCCCCGGCTTCCGGGTCGACTACGACCTCGACGAGGCGCAACGCCTCGCCGACCAAGTCGGCTGCGTCATCTGCAGCGCGTCGCCGCGGCTCGTGCCGGCCGACCGCAAGCTCTACGCCCTGCGCGACGTGACCGGCACGGTGCCGAGCATCCCGCTGATCACCGCGAGCATCATGAGCAAGAAGCTCGCCGAGGGGCTCGACGCGCTGGTGCTCGACGTGAAGTGTGGCAGCGGCGCCTTCATGAAGACGCCAGACGACGCCCGGGCGCTCGCCAGGTCGCTCGTTGACACCGGCAAACGGATGGGCGTCGCGACCGCCGCCTTGGTCACCGACATGAACCAGCCGCTGGGGCGTCTCGCCGGCAACGGCGTGGAGATCGACGAGTCGGTCTCATGCGTCGAAGGGGGCGGTCCCGACGACCTGCGGACGCTTGTCGTCGAGCAAGGCGCCGAGGCGCTGACCCTGGCCGGGGTAGCGCCGAACATCGAGGAGGGGCGCCAGCGGATCGCCGCGTCGCTCGACGACGGGTCGGCGCGCGAGAAGCTCGCCGAGATGGTCCGCTCCCAGGAGGGCGACCTCGACGCCCCGCGCCCCCGCGCCGCGGAGACCACGGTCACCGCCGACCGGGCGGGCTTCGTCTCCGCGATCGACACCGAGGCGCTCGGCTACGCCGTCATCGAGTTGGGCGGCGGACGCAAGCAGCAAGGCGACCCGATCGACCCGTCGGTCGGCCTCGAGATGCTCGTGCGTCTCGGCGACCAAGTCGAAGCGGGCCAGCCCCTGGTGCGGCTGTTCGCCGGCGACCGGGGCCGAGACACGGCGATCGGGCTGTCGTCCGGCGCCATCACGATGGGCGACGAGCCGCCCGCCGAGGCGCCGCTCGTCCTAGATCGCGTCGACTGACTCGCCGCGGCCGACTACCCTGCGGGTATGGCCAAGCTGACCGACGCGAAGCGAGAAGAGCTGATCCAGGCCGCCGTGGCCGCCCGGAAGCACGCGTACGCCCCGTTCTCGGAGTTCCACGTCGGTTCGGCCGTCATCGACGCGGAGGGTCGCGTCTTCTCTGGCGTGAACGTCGAGAACAGCTCGTACGGCCTGACGATCTGCGGCGAGCGGAGCGCCGCCGTGTCGGCCGTCACCGCCGGGGCGAGGGAGCTCGTGGCGGTCGCCATCGTGACGGACGGGGCGGCGGGCCCGTGCGGCGCCTGCCGGCAGTTTCTTTACGAGTTCGAACCCGAGGCGGCGTCGATGACGGTCTTGCTTGTCGAGGCCTCCAGCGGCAAGGTACGCGACGAGACGACGCTCGCCGCGTTGCTGCCGAAGGGGTTCCGCCTCAAGCGTCCGTAGCGGCGGCCGTCGCGCCGAGCACGTCGGCGAAGAGCGCCTCGACGAACTCGTCCGGCTCGAAGGGCGCGAGGTCCTCGTGGCCCTCGCCCAGGCCGACGTACTTCACGGGCAGCCCCATCTGCTGGCGGATCGAGACGACGACGCCGCCCTTCGCCGTGCCGTCAAGCTTCGCCAAGACGATGCCGGTGCAGCCGGCCGCCTCGGCGAATTTGCTCGCCTGGCTGACGCCGTTCTGGCCGGTGGTCGCGTCGAGCACGAGCAGCACCTCGTGCGGCGCGCCATCGAGCGGCTTCTGGATCGCGCCGCGGATCTTCGTCAGCTCGGCCATCAGGTCGGACTGGGTCTGCAGCCGGCCCGCCGTGTCGACGATCGCCACGTCCACGCTCTCGGCGACGGCGCGCTCGACGGTCTGGTACCCGACCGTCGCCGGGTGCGTCCCCTGGGGCGCGGTGACGATGCCGCAGCCGAGGCGTTCGGCCCAGATGGTGAGCTGCTCGACCGCCGCGGCGCGGAACGTGTCGCCGGCGCCGAGAAGCACGGTCTTGCCCTCGCTCTTGAACTGGCTCGCCAGCTTCGCGATGGAGGTCGTCTTCCCCGCGCCGTTGACGCCGCAAACCATGACGATAGTCGGGCCCAACGAGGCGTACTCGATCGGCGTGACCGGCTGCGCCATCAGATCCTTGAGCTTCGCCTTGAGGACTTCGACGATCTCCTCGAGCTGCACGACGCGGCCGCGGAGCTTCGTGGCGATCTCCTCGACCAAAGCCTCGGTCGAGTCGTACCCCATGTCGGTGCGGAACAGGATGCCGCGCGCTTCTTCGAGGAAGTCGTCGTCGACCAGCCGCCCCTCGCTCTTGAATAGGTCGCGGATGTCGGTCTTCAGCAGCGAGCCGGTCTTCTTGAGACCCTGCTTGAGGCGGTTGAAGAAACCCATGGGGGAGGCTTGAGGCGACAGGCTTGAGGAAGGGGCAGCGGACGAACGCTAGATTCTCAAGCAGTCGGCCTGGGTCCTCAAGGCTCCGAGACCGAACAGCCCCGACCAAGCTTGGTCGGGGCTACGCGCCATAGTCTGACGGCGCCATGCACGACCTAGCTCCGGGCCGAACAAGCCGAAATCACTCGACCAGCCCGGTTAGGTCTTGGCGCCAGCCAAGCCGAGGCCATGGAAACCCGCTCAGCGAGGTCTCGGCGTTAGCCGAGCCGAGCAAGCCAATCAACCGAGTGCCGCCGAGAGGAGTCGAACCTCCACGCCCTTGCGGGCACATGGACCTGAACCATGCGCGTCTGCCAATTCCGCCACGGCGGCATAGGTCCCTTCCTCGCTCCGCCGGGGCGAAACGAGCTACGTATCGTGCCAGCCCCGCCCCAACGCCGCAAGGGCTGATGACCAACGGCCTCGCCGCGGTGTTCGCGCGACATGCCGGCCGGCGGGTCAGTAGCGGGGCAGAGAGTCGTCAACCTCGGCGGCCCAGGCGTCGACGCCGCCGGCCAGGCTCTGGGCCCCGGGCAAGCCGTTCTCACGCAGCCACTGGGCCGTCTGGGCGCTCCGCATCCCGTGATGGCAGTAGACAACCACGTCGCCTTCCAGACCCGCCAGGTCGCTAACGGCGGCCGGAACCTGCCCCATCGGGAGCAGCCGCGCGCCGGCGATCTTGACGATGGCGTGCTCGGCCGGCTCCCGGCAGTCGACCAGCTCGATCGCCTCGCCGGCGTCGAGCCGCGCTTTCAACTCGGAACAGCTAACCTCTAGCGGTTTCTCGTCCATGGGCCCCTTCTTCGGCTTCCTCAGCGCAAGAAAAACGCTGGGGCGACGTGCGCCGCCCCAGCGTTCGTAAGCACTATCCAACCGTCACACGCGAACGAGCAAGCCCCTTACAGGCTCGACTCGTCGACCGGCTCACGGCCGTTGCGGGTGATCAGGTGCATGTAGATGGCGCCGTCGACGTCTTCTTTGACGGCGCTGGAGTGGCCGTCGCCCCAGGCGTGCAGGGCGACGCCTGGGTGAAGCGAGCTGGGTCCCCAGCGACGCTCGCCCGGGTTCGCGGCGTTCGACTCGGCGGTGTTGCCGTGCGGCCACTGGATGCCTGGCGTGTTGTTCAACCCGGCCTGGTCGCCCATGTAGTAGCGAGCCTGCTCGATCGGGGTGCTCTTGTTCGAGCCCTGGTTGATGGCCACCTCGGCGATGTTGTTGCCGAAGGTCCACGAGTTGAGCGGGCCGTCGAAGCTGCCGTCGTTGGCGATCGGCGCCTGGTTGCCGTTTTGACGGTTGGGCCAGATGCCGACGACGTACGCGGACACACCGCTGTACCACGAAGACCAGCCCTGTTCGCGAGACTCGGTGAAGACGAGCGTCTTCGCCGTGCCGTCGGTCATGCTCCGGAAGGCGTAGCCCTTCTTCGTGACTCTGTTGTTCACCGCGCCGGGGAACGCCAGCACGCCGTTGCCGCAGTAGGCGCCGGTGTTGCAATCGTCGTCGATGGAGCCGGCGTTGTTGCTCGGCGGGGAGCTCGCAAGCGACGTGGGCGCTCCGCCGCTGCCGCCGTAGTGCGTCGAAGGCAGGGCGACGTAGTTGCCCGTCGCCAACGTCGCGCCGCCGTAGGTCCCGTTCATGATGTTGCCGGCCGTCGCGTCGCCGTCGAAGCTCGGGCAGCGGAACGGCTCGATCTGCGTCTCCCAGAAGTACGGGTTCTGGCGGCTGGCGGCGGTTGCCCCGTTGTCAGCCGAAAGCGTGTTGTCCAGGTTGAACGCGTCGGCGGTGAACTTGCGTGTCTGCTGCTGCATCCGATCGTACAGCGTGTTCTCTTCGACGAACGGCAGCAGTTGCACGATCCAGCTGTAACCGTCGGCGAGGATTGTGTCGTCGTCCCCGTTAGTCCGGTTCGTCTGCGCGTCGTCGGCGTTACGATTGCCCGTGTAGGCGCCCGCAACGTTCCCCAGTTCGTTCGTGAAGAACGGCCGGGTCGACGCCAGCGGGAAGTAGAGCCGCACGTCGTGGTGGTTGTGCAACGCCAAAGCGAGCTGCTTGGTGTTGTTCAAGCACGAGTTGCGACGGGCCGCTTCACGGGCGGCCTGAACGGCTGGCAGCAGCAGCGCCACCAGGATGCCGATGATGGCGATCACCACCAGCAGCTCCACGAGGGTAAAACCTCGTGGCGAACGCGTGGGCGTTCTCATGGGAAACCTCCGGATAGTAAGAGAGAAAAAAGAAAATAAGATCGCCGCCCGATCGGGCGGATAGACCTCAAGATCAGTCGATCGGCCTGGCCAGCGGCCCCACGATGGGATCGCTCGGCGGATCTCTTATTCCGCTAAGACTTTAGCTCGCGGGCGTGGCAATTGTCAACGACCTGGCGCGGCTGGCGGGGTCGGTTCCTCCGGGCGTAAAGCGTTACACTGTAAGCGGTTCCGCCTCACAAGGCAGGCGTGTGCGGTTAGCGTGGCGCCTCGTGCGCAAACAGCGGCATCCGCCACGAGCCGCCCCGCCTTCCTCGGCCCGATTCGCGCCCGTTCGACCTCATGGCCCCTCCCGAGACGCCGATAGCACCGCTCACCGTCGTGGAGGGGCCCCCGGCGGAGCGGTTGGCGGCGCTGCGGAAACTAGCCTGTCACGCACGAGCCGGTGCCGCTCAGCCCGCCAGAAGCGATGTCTGGTGGCTGGCTTCCTCGCCCGCGGCAGCCTCTGCCGTCCGCGAGGCGATTGTCGGTGACAAGCCGAGCGGGGTCCTCGATCCCGCGGTCCTGACGGTACGCCAAGCCGCGGAGCGGCTCATGGTGAACTCCCGAAGGCTGCGGCTCGGCCCTGCCGCGCGCCGCGCGCTCGTGGGGGAGATCGCCGACCGGGCGCGTCACCGCGACGCCCTCGGGCCGCTCGAGTCGCTCGTTGAGACGCCCGGCATGGCGTCGTACCTCGCCTCGCGATTCCGCGCGTTGCGTCGAGAAGGCGTTGGCCCCCAGCAAGCCGGCGCTACTCTGCGCCGTGCGGATGGGGAACGTGTCGGGCCGGTGCTGGCGCGGCTCTACCGCGACTACCTGGCGGCGCTCGACCGCTACGAGCTGCTCGACGACGAGGGCGTCGTCCTCGAAGCGACGACGCGAGTCAACGACGGGAGCTTAGCGCTCCGCCATCTGCTCATCGACCTTCCACTGGGCGCCGCACCGATCGACGCCGCGTTCGTGCGCTCGCTTGCGAGGGCGGCCAAGAACGTAACGATCGCTGCCTGCGATGCTTCGGCTGAAGCGGCGACCGCGCCTTGGCGTCAGTTTGTCGGACCTTCCACGAAGAACTTCGAGCGAGTTGGCGCCGGCGACCCGTCGCCTTCGCTTCCCGCCGGATTGCAGACGATCCGCGTGGGGCTGTTCGACGAAACCGCGCCGCCGAGTTCTGAGGCGAGTGGCGTCGCCGTCGTCGCCGGCGAGAGCAAGCAAGACACCGCCCGCCGCGTCGCCCGCCGTGTGAAGCGACTGCTAGTCCAGGAACCCGCAAAGGCCAACGACGTTGTCATCGCCGCGCCTCGCTTGGAGGCGGCCGCCCCGCGCTACGCCGAGGCGCTCGCCGAGGTTGGCGTGCCGGTCACCGTGGACTCCGCGCCGCGGCTTGGGGAGGCGCCGCTCGTCTCGGCGGCGATCGACCTGCTGACCGTCGCCGAGACCGACTGGCGTTTCGACGACCTGCTTCGCCTCATCGGCCGGACCGATCTCAGGGCCCTGTCGGCTGCCAGCCCCGCGCCCCGTTTCGCGTCAATCCGCGCCGGCGCCGAGTGGTTTGTTCGCGCCGTGAAAGCGCCTTCGGGGGCTCGCTACCTTAGGCAGCACGCCGAGCAGCTCGCCGGGCGCGAGACCGCCGATCGCAGCGACACCGTCCGCCGCCTCCGCGACGCGGCGTTCGCTGCGACATCGGCTTTCGATCGGCTCCATAACGCGATCGACGCGTTGCCGAAGACGGCCACGCCACTCGGTTGGGTCGACGCCGTCGATGTCGCCTTGCAGCGGCTTGGACGCGCGGGTTTCAGCGGTTCACCCGACGCCGCAGACCGCCGAGCCGCGGACGCCTTGGAAGAAGCCGCCGCCGCGTTGGAGTCTTTGGCGCGATGGCGGGGTCGCGAACCGGCCGAACTCGACCTGCGTGGCTTCCTCGCCTTGCTGCGGGGCTGGTCCGCCTCGCTGCGACTGCCACGAGAAACGAGCGCGGCGCCGGGCGTCCGGATCGTCGGCGTCGAAACGGCGGTCGGCCTGCCGTGCCGCCACCTCTACGTCGTCGGCGCCGACGAGGCGTCGTTCGCCTCGGCGAGCGGCGAGGCTGAGCACGCGATGCTCCCCTTCAAGGAGCTTGTGTCGCGACCGTCGGAGAGCCTGACGCTTGCTTACGCGGCGCTCGACGAGAAGGCGCAGCCGCTGTCACCGTCGCCGCTTGTCGCCGACGTCGAGCGTCGCTTCACGCCCGGCGCGACGCAGGTCGAAGACGATCCGCTGCACGCGGGCCTCGACACCGATCGCCCGCCCGCTTCGCAACGCGACTGGCGGCTGCAGGCGTCGCTGCACGCGAGCACGGGCCACAGCGAAACCCTGAGCGACTACGGCGCCAAGCACGGAAGAGCCTTGCTCGAAGGCCTCGTGGCGGTCGACGCCCGCGCTCGAGGCGAGACGTTCGGGCCCTGGGAAGGGGTGCTCGAAGGCGGCGGAGCGAACGAGACACTCGGCGAACGCTTCGGCGCCGACCACCTCTGGAGCGCGAGTCAGCTCGAGTTGATGGCGAGCTGCCCCTTCAAGTTCTTCGCAACGCACTTGCTGCGGCTCTCGCCGGCCGAGGGCCTCGCGCTCGACACGGACCCGCGGCGTCGCGGTTCGCTGGTGCACGACGCCTTGGCCGCGTGCCACGCCACCATCGCTGCGGAGCTGCCCGCGGGTGAGCGCGTTGGCGACCTGCCATCGGACGAGCTGACTCGGCGTTTGACCGAAGCGATCAACCGCCTGGCCGACTCGGGCCGGCTCCCGTCGCACGAAGCGGCGTTGGCGAAGATCGAAGCCCGGCAGGCTTCGCAGTGGGCCGAGGCGTACGCGGGGCAACAGCACGCCTTCGAGTCGGACACGCGCTGGCGCGAGACGCCGCTGCGGCCCCAACTGCTGGAGGCGCGCTTCGGCCCGGCGAGCGGCGATGGCAGCGGCGACGACCCGGCGAGCACCGACGAGCCGTTCGAGCTGAAGCTCCCCGGCGGCGAGGTGCTGCGGCTCACCGGGCGGATCGACCGCGTCGACGCGGCGCCGATCGGCGACGAGACGCTCTTCGCGATCGTCGACTACAAGACCGCCAAACGAGTCGTCGCCAAAGCAGACGACTTCCAAGCGGGTCGTCAGCTCCAGCCGATTCTCTACGCGTTAGCCGCCCAGCAGCTCTTCTTTGACGGCGCGGCGACGCCCGTCGCCGCCGGCTACTGGGGCGTCCGCGAGCAAGGCTTCATCGCGCCAAAGAAACTGCGGCTGGCGACGGTCGAGGACGGCGTCGTTGAGCCGACCGCCGAGTGGCTCGACGCCGTCGAGGCGGCCCGTCGGCACGCGCAAGAGTTGGTCGCCGAAGTCCGCGGCGGGCAGTTCCCGATGTCGAACCCCGACGAAGACTGCGGCAAGAGCTGCGACTTCGCCAAGATCTGCCGCGTCGGCCAAGCCCGCAGCCTCGGCAAACTGCCAGCGGCCGACGCCTCCCCGAACCCGTAGCCGACAAACTGCCCGCCCTTCGATACACCGACGAACAACGCGCCGCACTGACGACGCGTGACGTGAACGTCGCCGTCGACGCCGGCGCCGGCTGCGGCAAGACGTTCGTCCTGACCGAGCGGTACCTGTCGCACCTCGATCCCGACGGCGGCGACACGGCGCCGGCCGAGTTGGACGAGGTCGTCGCGATCACGTTCACAGACGCTGCCGCCCGCGAGATGCGGGACCGCATCCGTTCCAAGTGCCGTGAACGAATCGAACAGGCCGACGGCGACCGGGCGGACTTCTGGCGCGGGCTGCTGCGCCGCATCGAGGCGGCTCGCGTTTCGACGATCCACGCTTTCGCCAGCGGCCTGATCCGCGAACACGCCGTCGAGCTGGGCGTCGACCCTGGCTTCACGGTGCTCGACCCGGCCGATGCCGCGGTGCTGAAGTCCGAAGCGGTCGACGCCGAGCTGCGGGATCGCCTCACGCCGAAAGACGGTTCCATCGACGAGCGCCTCGTCGTCGCCGCCGCGGAGCTCGACCTGCGAGCGCTGCGGGCTGCGGTGCGTGAGCTGGCGGATCGCGCCGACCATCCCGACTTCGGGGCGTGGCGGAAGCGGACGCCGGACGACGCCGTCGACGCGTGGCGTGCGTTCTACCGCCAGCGGATCGCCCCGCGGTACGCCGCCGAGTTGCTCGAAGACGAAGCGATCGACGAGCTGCTAAGGCTTATCCCGCAAGCCACGCCGCAGAAGCCGGGCTTCGCCGAGCGGCTCGCCGACTTGGCGGTCGAGCTGCGTGGCTTGCCGGAGGACGACGATCCGGACGCGGCGCTGAAGCGACTCCAGCCGCTGCTCGCCTTCAGGTTGCCGGAAGGGGGCAACGCCTGCGGCGACAAGGACTGGCCAACCGCCGACGACAAGAAGCGGTTCGTGGCGCTGCTCAAGACGCTGCGGACGCGACTCGAGAAGCAACGCCGAGCCGGCGACCCCGAATCGATGCGCCACGCCGCTGAGCTGAGCGGCCTGGTCCACGAGCTGGCGGCCGGCGCCGCAAAGCGCGGCCGCGAACTGAAGCGGTTACGGGGCGTCCTCGACCACGACGACCTGCTCGTCGAAGCGCACCGGCTGCTAACCGATCCTGCGCTAGCCGACGCGCGGTCACGCGTGGCCGATCGGGCCCGGATCATCCTGGTGGACGAGTTCCAAGACACCGACCGCTTGCAATCGTCGCTCGTCCAAGCGATCGCCGCCGAGAAGCAAAGCGATGACGGCGGCCGGCTCTTCTTCGTCGGCGACTTCAAGCAGTCGATCTACCGCTTCCGCGGCGCCGAGCCGGAAGTCTTCCGAGACTTGCAAGACGCCACGCCCGAGCGGGGCCAATTGACGCTGTCGCAGAACTTCCGCAGCACGCCCGCGGTGCTCGACTTCGTCAACGCGGCGTTCGCCCCCTTGTTCGGCGAGCGGTACACGCCGCTCCGAGCGGCGCGAAGGGACCTCGTCGAGGCCCCGGCTGTCGAGGCGATCTGGACCCCGCCCCCCGAAGCCGAAGGCGGCCGCGACAAGCCGTCGGTCGGCCAGTCCCGCCGCGCCGAGGCGCGGTCGATCGCCAGCCGCCTCCGCGAGCTGATCGACGGCGGCGAGCCGGTCGTCGGCGAGGGAGATCGGCTCCGCCCCGCTCGCCCGGGCGACGTCGCCCTCCTCTTCCGAGCCCTCAGCGACGTCGCCCTCTACGAAGACGCGCTACGCGAAGCGGGCCTCGACTACTACCTCGTCGGCGGCCAGGCGTTCTACGCCCAGCAAGAGGTCTACGACGTCGTCAACCTCCTCCGCGCCGTGACGAGCGAGTGCGACGACGTCGCGCTCGCCGGCGCGCTGCGGAGCCCAGTCTTCGGCCTGCCGGACGAGGCGCTCTTTTGGCTTGCCCGCAACGCGAGCCTCAACACGGGGCTCCTGGCGCGGCAGTTTGTCGATGAGATGCCCGCCTCGATGCGTTCGGCGTGCGTGCGCGCCCGCGACACGCTGCGATCGTTGCGCGAGGCGAAAGACCGGGTCAGCGCCTCCGAGCTGCTGCGGATGGCGTGGGACGCAACGGCTTACGACGCGACCCTGTGCGCCGAGTTCCTCGGCGAACGGAAGCTCGCCAACCTGGAGAAGCTCCACGAGCAGGCCCGCGAAGCGGACGCCTCGGGCAGCGGCCTGCCGGGCCTCGTCGCGCGGCTCACCGAGTTCCTCGGCCAGCCGCTCAAAGAAGCGCTCGCCGCCACCAACAGCCTCGACGCCAGCGTCGTCCGGCTGATGACGGTCCACGCGTCGAAAGGGCTCGAGTTCCCGATCGTCGTGCTGCCCGACCTGAACCGGAAGCCGCGTCTGCAGCGGACGCAGGCGGCGTTCGACCCGGAGCTCGGCCCGCTGGTCCGCCCCGCCGACACGCCAGGCGGCGACAAAGCCCCGCCGACGGGAGTCGACCTCTACGACGCCGCCGAGCGGTACGCCGAGGCGGACGAGCAGGTCCGGCTGTTCTACGTCGCCTGCACGCGTGCGGCCGACAAGCTGATCCTGTCGAGCTGCCTCGACCCGGCGGAGAAGCTCGACGGCGTCTGGCTCCAACGACTGGCCGAGACGTTCGACCTCGCGACGGGCGACCCGCTCAACGGTCCGCGAGAACGACGCCTGATGCGAGTCGTGCCGCCACCCGCGCCGGTATTGCAGCCCAAGTCGAAGACGCGCCGCTCGCTCGGCAAGGCCCTCGAAGCGGTAAGCACCAACGCCGCAGCCCGGGAGCCCGCTTTGGTGGCGCCGATCGTCGTCGCGCCCGACGAGGTCACCGACTTCTCAGTTTCGCGCCTGAGCGGCCGACTGCATCGCGCCGAGGATGCCGAGCCGTTCCCGCGCCCAGATCCAGACACGGAAGCTGGTCAAGTCGACCCACGGCGATTGGGGACGCTCGTCCACGCGGTGATCGAGCGACTGAGCCTCCAACCCGATCGGTCCGAGATCGAGGATTGGGTCGCGACGCTCACCCCCCGACATCTCCGCCGCATGCCAGCGGAGGGGGCGGCCGAGGCGAACAAGCTCGTTCGGGCGTTCGTCGCGACGCCGACCTGGCAGGCGATGCGGGAGGCCAGGCGGATGGAGCGCGAGGTGGAGTTCGTCCTCCGCTGGGCGCCCGGCGGCGTGGAGCCGGCGACGCTGCGTGGCTATCTCGACGCGGTCTACCAAGACGCCTCGGGCGACTGGCATGTTGTCGACTACAAAACGAACCAGACCACCGCCGCCGGCGTCCCCAAGTTGGCGAAGCAATACGAGTTGCAGATGATGGTCTACGCCCACGCGGTCGAAGCGAGCCTCGGCGTGCGGCCCGAGTCTCTGTCGCTGCTCTTCCTGAAGCCGGGCGTCGAGCACGCGATCGCCTGGGACGACGAGACCCGCCAACGCTCAGTCGAAACGATCAACGCCGCCATCAACGAGGCCCGCTCCGCCACCCTGGGTGACCCGTCGTGAGCAACCCGTCGACCGACCCGAGCGCCCAACGCGACTTCGCCGTCGAAGTCGTGCGCCGATTGCGCGGCGAGGGTTGTCACGCGCTTTGGGCCGGCGGCTGCGTGCGTGACCAGTTGCTCGGCAAGACACCGAAGGACTACGACGTCGCCACCGACGCCACGCCCGACCGGGTCCGCGAGGTCTTCGGCAAACGCCGCACGATCGCCGTCGGCGCCGCGTTCGGCGTGATCACCGTGCTGGGGTCGAAGCGCTCGGGGCCGATCGAAGTCGCCACGTTCCGCAGCGACGGCGGCTACTCCGACGGCCGGCGCCCCGACGCCGTGCGGTTCACCACCGCCGAAGAAGACGCGTCCCGCCGCGACTTCACGATCAACGGGTTGTTCTACGACCCGGTCGAGGACGAGGTGATCGACTATGTCGGCGGACGCGACGACCTTGAGGCCCAGGTCGTCCGGGCGATCGGCGTCGCCGACGAGCGGTTCGCGGAAGACCGGCTGCGGATGCTGCGGGCGGTTCGGTTCGCGGCCGCGTTAGGCTTCCGGCTCGACGGCGACACGGCGGACGCGATCCGTCGGCACGCAGACGCCATCGGCCAGGTGAGCCCCGAGCGGATCGGCGCCGAAGTGAAGCGGATGCTGACCGAGTCCGACCCGCCGCGCGCGTTGCGACTGCTGGAGGAGACCGGCTTGCTGCGCAGCGTGCTTCCCCCGTTGGCGGAAGCTGACGAGACGTTGCTTCGCGCCGCGTGCGATCGCCTCGGCAAGCTCTCGGGGCCGTCGCCGTCGCTCGGACTGGCGGCGACGGTGCTCGACGCGGTCGACGACGCCGGCGCCCGAGCGCTCTGTCGCGGACTGAAGTGGACGAACAAGGAGGGCGACCTGGCCGGATGGCTCGTCGCGAACGCGGCGGCGCTCGACGGCGCGGACACGCGGCCGTGGTCGGAGGTCCAGCCGCTGCTGGCGGCCGAAGGCGGAGCGGAACTGGTCCGCTTGCGTCGTGCGATCCGCAGCGACGACGAGGCGCAGCGATTCTGCGACGAGCGCGTCGGCTGGCCGGCCGAACGGCTGGACCCGCCGCCGCTGGTCGTCGGCGCTGATCTGATCGCGGCGGGCCTCAAGCCGGGGCCGCGCTTCGCGGGGCTGCTCGCCGAAGCGCGTGCGGCGCAGCTTGACGGGCTTGTCGCGGACAAGGCGTCGGCTCTTCAGCGCCTTGGCGTCGTCACACCGTGATCGGCTCGCTAGCCCCGACCAAGCTTGGTCGGGGCTGTGGCGGCGTGCGTCGATTGCGGCCCCGTGGACGCGCGCGGCGTCGCCGCCTACGATCCCGGTGTCGCCCCCTCGCAACGTCTTGGCACAGGAAGCACCCTTGGAATCCCTCCTCTTCGCCGCCGCGGAACCGAACTTCGACGCGGGCTACCTCATCGCCTTGCTGTCGCGCGTCGCACACACGACCTGCGGTGCGACGCTGCTGGGCGGGCTGATCTACCTGCGGTTCGTGCTCGCCCCCAGCGCAGCCGGCGCCGACGACAGGGACGAAAAGCTCTTCGCCTCGCGGCGGAAGTCGTGGGCCGCTTGCGTCGCGGTCTGCACCCTGCTGCTACTCGTCTCCGGGTTCTACAACTTCTTCACCTTCAACGCCGCCTACGGCAACCTGCCAAAGCTCTACCACCCGCTCTTCGGCGTGAAGTTCTTGCTCGCCCTGGCCGTGATGTTCATCGCGGCGTTCCTCGCCGGAAAGAGGAAGGTCGCCGAGCGGATGCGTGGCAAGCTGAAGTTCTGGCTGAACGTGGCGATCGTCCTGGCGTTGGCGGTCTTCGTCCTGGGCGCGATGCTCCGCTCGTTCCGCGACCTGCCGGACGCACGCGTCGCGGCGCCGCAGGTCGACGAGGCCCCGGCGTTTGACGACTCCCTGATCGAAACTCTCGAGTAACGGCGATGGACAAGAAGGCGAAGAAGCGCGTCGAGGTGATCCGTAAGAAGCTCGAGTCGCTGCAGCAGCAGCTCAACGGCGCGAAGCAGCAGATGGACGACCCGGACGAGGTCACCCAGCTCGAGACGGAGATCGCGAAGCTCAAGACCGAGATGGCGGAACTGAAGGCGTCGTAACGGCGCGCCGTTCCCGGCGCTGACGCTGCTGGCTAGCCAGCCGATGCGCGGCCAACCGCGAGCGTCAGCGACCGGATCTCCCCCAAGCGGCTCACCCCGCCTGGCGCTGCGACACGCGGACCTCTTCGGCCGGCGCCGTCTCGCCGGTGGGCGTGTAGACACCCGGCTCGTCGCGGCCGTCGCCGTCCCAGTCGCCGACGATCGGCTCGCCGGTCGGCGTCGTCTGATCGCGGGCGAACGCCTCGTCCATCGCTTCGAGCTCGCCGTCGCCGTCGAGGTCGGTGAGCCACTCGCCGCCGCGATAGACGCCCAGGTCGTCGACGCCGTCGCCGTCGAAGTCGCCCACGACCGGCTTGTCCCCGGGCTGGCCGAGCACGACCTGTCGATCGGTCGTTTCCAGACGGCCGTCGCCGTCCGTGTCGAGCGTCCAGAGGCCGTCGCGGAAGACGCCGATCGTCCGCAGGCCGTCGCCGTTCCAGTCGCCCGCCACCGGGGCGTCGCCCGGGGCGCCGTAGTGGAAGACGTGGTCGATGAGGTCGGCGCGTCGAGCGAACTGCTTGATCGCCTGCGTCGGCTGCCGCATCAGTCGGGCGCCGAGGGTCGCCTCTTCTTCGATTGGCGGCATGTTCTTCAGTTTCGGCTCGCCGTCCTCGTCCTCGAGGTTCGTCGGCCAGTTGGCGACGTCGGGGATGCCCGGCTCGTGGCGAATCGCGTGCGGGTCGCGTGCCCACGCCGGGCCGTAGATGCCGATGTCGGTCTTGCCGTCGCCGTCCCAGTCGCCGGTCACCGGCAGGTCCTCGCCCGTGCCGAGCTTGGCCCACAGGTCGTCGCGGTCCCAGCGGCCGTTGCCGTTGAGGTCGAGGTACCAATCGCCGTTGAGGAAGACGCCGATGTCGGTGACGCCGTCGCCGTCCCAGTCGCCCGCGACCGGGATCGCCGCATCGATGCCGAACAGCAACTCGCTGAGATCGGCGCCCTCGACGTCGCTCGCCAAGAGCAACCAGCGAGCGCGACGCAGCTCCTCTTCGTCGCGGTCGGCGCCGTCCCACTCGTCGGACGCCTCCGACTGCGAGGTCAGCAGCATCCGCGCTTCGTTCTCAGTCACCGCGCGTGGCTGACCGCCGTTGATGACGCTCAGGTGCCAGGTGTAACCACCGACCGGGTCGGACCCGCCGAAGCCTTCGGGCAGCGGGTCGTCGAGGATCGTCAGCGGGAAGAGCGCCGGAGGCGGCCCCGGTGTGATGGCCGTCGGCGGAACGAACGGCGGCAGCGGCGGGTCTTCGGGCGTCGGCGGGATGAGCGGCGTCGTCCGCACCTCGCTGAAGTTGTTCTCGACCGAGAACTCGCCAACTCCCAGCGGGATGTTGAACAGCACGTCGTTGCCGAACCGCTCTTCGAAGCGGCGGATCGGAATCGTGTCGGGATCGCCCGGGTTGACCGCCACGCCGCCGGTCGAGCCGGGCGTGTCGACGCCGTCCGCGAGCCCGGTCGGGCCGATCTCCACCACGGCGTACGAACCGCTGGGCAGGCCGTTGAACTCGTAGTAGCCCCGCGCGTCGGTCAGCACCTCGAAGACGCCGTCTTCGTAGTAACCGGGCAGCACCTCGATGCCGGCGAATCCTTCCGGCACGTCCTCGAAGCTCTCGCCGGGGCCGACGCGGTAGAACGGGTTGCCCGTCGCGCCGTTGACCAGTCGCACGACGACCCCGGCCAGGGGCGTGTCGTCGCTCGTCCGGACGCCGTCGCGGAGCGGCGAGACGTCTTCGGGCAGGGTCTGACCCGCGGCGAGCACGATCGGCGCGCCGTCGATGAACACATAACCCGCGAGCGCCGACGGGGGCGTCTCGCAGAAGTGGTAGCCGCGGACGTCCTCGGCCGAACCGACGTTGATGCCGGTGAACAAGTCGTCCGAGACGCCGCCGCCTTTCTCGCCGACGATCTCACCGCCGTCGAAGTAACCTTCGGGCTGGATCTCCCGGACGCCGTACTTGCCGGGCGGCAGGTTGTCGAACAGGTAGCGGCCGTCCGCGTCGGTCGTCGTCGTACGGATCACGGCGCCCGACTCGTCGAGCAGCTCGATCGTCACGCCGGCGATCGGCATCGCGTTGGGGTCGTCGATGCAGTCCGGCTCGGTCGACGAGTGCACCAAGCCGCCGATGCTGCCAGGCAGGAGTTCACCGAAGTTGTACTCCACGGCGTCGTCGCCGTAGTCGAGCGTGATCTCGCAGATCATGTCGCCCGGGTTGGTGGCTTCGCCGCCCAGGTTGCCCGCGGTGTCGAGGCCGTCGATCCACCCTTCGGGGTGGACCTCCATCACGCAGTACTCGCCCCGGTCGAGGTTCGTGAACTGGTAGAAACCACTCTCGTCGGTGACGGCGCGTTGGCCGGTGTCCTCGCCGTCCTTCAGCAGCTTGAGCGTCACGCCGGCGATCGGCTCCTCGCCCGGGTCCTTGATCCCGTCGTTGGAGCGGTCGTGGTAGACGTAGCCGGAGAGATCGGCCCCGATGTGCTCGCAGAAGTCGTACTGTGTCGCGTTCTCTTCCGAGCCCACCACGATGCCCGAGATCAGGTCGTCCGACAGCGTTCCGCCCGCCGTGCCGACCCGCTCGCCGCCGTCGTAGTAGCCCTCGGGCTGGCGCTCGCGGACCTGGTACTCGCCGGGGCGCAAGCCGGTGAACTGGTAGCGGCCCTGGGCGTTGGTCGTCGTCGTGGCGATCACCTGCCCGGCCGGGTTCAAGAGCTCGATCGTCACCCCTTCCAGCAGCACGTCCGGGTTGTCGAAGTCGCAGTCCGGCCCGTCCATCGCGTGAACGCGGCCCCCGATCGTCGCCCCCAGCAACTCGCCGAAGTTGTTGTTCTGCGAGTCGTCACCGAATTCGAGCGGGATGCTCGAGATCAGGTCGTTGGTCGCCACGCCGCCGGTCGTTCCCTCGGTGTCCTTGCCGTCGAACCAGCCGACCGGCTGGGTCTCGCGAACCGTGTAGATCCCCGCGGTCAGGTCAACGAACTCGTAGAAGCCAGCCGAGTCGGTGGTCGTCGTTCCGATCACCTCGCCCGACGCGTCGAGCAGCTCGATGGTCACCCCGGCGATCGCTTCCTCGCCTGTGTCGCGGATGCCGTCGTCGGACCGGTCGTGGTAGACGAAGCCCGAAAGCCGCGCGCCGACATGCTCACAGAAGTCGTAGTTGACGGCCGCTTGCTCGGAGCCGAGGTCGATCTGCGAAATCAGGTCGTTCGACAGGACACCGCCCGCCGTGCCGACTCGCTCGCTGCCGTCGTAGAAGCCCTCGGGCTGGATCTCGCGGACGCTGTACTTGCCGGGCGGCAAGTTGTCGAAGAGGTACTCGCCCTGGGCGTTGGTCGTCGTCTCGGCGATCTGTTCGCCGTCGGCGTTCAGCAGTTGGATCGTGACCCCTTCGAGCAGCACGTCCGGGTCGTCGAAGTCGCAATCGCCGTCCATCGAGGCGTGCACACGGCCCGCGATGCTGCCGGGCAGGAGTTCGCCGAAGTTGTACTCCACGGCGTCGTCGCCGTAGTCGAGCATGATCTGGCTGATCATGTCGCCGGGGTTGTCCGGTGAGCCGCCCAGGTTGCCCTCGGTGTCCAGGCCATCGATCCACCCCTCCGGGTGGATCTCCATCACCGCGTACTTGCCCCGGTCGAGGTTCGTGAACTCGTAGTAGCCGCTGGCGTCCGTCACGGCTGTCCGGCCCGTATCGACACCGTCCTTCAGCAGCTTGAGCGTCACGCCGGCGATCGGCTCCTCGCCCGGGTCCTTGATCCCGTCGTTGGAGCGGTCGTGGTAGACGTAGCCGGAGAGATCGGCCCCGATGTGCTCGCAGAAGTCGTACTGTGTCGCGTTCTCTTCCGAGCCCACCACGATGCCTGAGATCAGGTCGTCCGACAGCGTTCCGCCCGCCGTGCCGACCCGCTCGCCGCCGTCGTAGTAGCCCTCGGGCTGGCGCTCGCGGACCTGGTACTCGCCGGGGCGCAAGCCGGTGAACTGGTAGCGGCCCTGGGCGTTGGTCGTCGTCGTGGCGATCACCTGCCCGGCCGGGTTCAAGAGCTCGATCGTCACCCCTTCCAGCAGCACGTCCGGGTTGTCGAAGTCGCAGTCCGGCCCGTCCATCGCGTGAACGCGGCCCCCGATCGTCGCCCCCAGCAACTCGCCGAAGTTGTTGTTGACCGAGTGCTCGCCGTAATCGAGGTCGATCAACGAGATGAGGTCGTTGGTGACCGTGCCCCCTTCCGACCCGGCGGTGTCTTTCCCGTCGAACCAGCCCGCGGGCTGCGTTTCGCGAACGCTGTAGACGCCCTGCTCGAGGTCGACGAACTCGTAGAAGCCGTTCGTGTCGGTGGTCGTCGCGCCGATCACGGCGCCCGACGCGTCGAGCAACTCGACGGTGACATCGGCGATCGGCTCCTCGCTCTGACCCGGCTCGCGGAGGCCGTCGTCGTCGCGGTCGTGGTAGACGAAGCCGGAGAGCGTCGCGAGCTCGAGCTGCGGCGCGTGGGCGACGGCGCCGGCGGTGCGGACCGGGTCGTCCTCTTGAGACTCGTAGTCGTCGTCCGGAAGGTCGCCTAGTGACAGGCCGGTGTCCGACTCGGCGTCGACACGCAGGTCGTCAAAGAAGTCGTAGTACGTTCCGCTCAGTTGCAGGTCAACGTGGCCGGGGGCGGAGAAATCACCGACGATGTTGCTGAATTGGAATTCGGCGCCTTCGGCCGTGGCGTTGAAGACCGGGTCGCCGTTCGTCGGGTCGACCTGGTCGAACTCATCGACGTCAATCGAGAAGACGAGCGTCTCGCCCGCGTCGAACCCGTCGAAGGTGAACACGATGTCGGTGCTGCCGTCGGAGACCGACACGCCGGTCACTTCGAACCCATCCGACTCCACGAGCGAGAAGCCGACCGGTGCGAAGTCGCCCGGCTGCGCGGGGTCGATGTCGAAGAAGACGTCGTTGACCGTGAAGCCGTCGCCTGCTTTGTCGCCGCTGATCACGAGACGATCGAGGGTCGTCCCTTCGGCTCCGCCGACAAACGAGACGTGCAGGATGTCCGGCTGGGTGTCCTCGCCGGTCGACTCTTCGTAGTAGACAGCGCCGAGCAGCACGTCCGCCGCCAGCATCTGGCGCTGCTCGAGCGGCTCAACTCCGCTGCGGCGGGGCGCCTTGGCCAGTGGACGCGACGGACGGCGGAACAGCGTGCTGATGAGTCCCACGAGTTTCCTCCTTGAAACTGCGTTCGCCCCGGCGTCCCTGCCGGCGCGGCTCCCGGGGGCGGGGAGCGATCGCGGTGGTGTCGTTTAGCGGGTGGCGGTCGACGGGGCGACCCGAGCCGCGGTGCTAGCGGCGGGCAACCGGGTCGGGTCAACGTCCCAGACCCGGACGGTCGCGTCGAACGAGCCGCTCACCAGCCGCCTGCCGTCTTCGCTAGCGGCGAGCGCCGCCACCGTGCCGGTGTGGCCGCGGAGCGAGCCGCGCTCGGAGCGGGTCTCGGCGTCCCAGAGCTGGATCGTGTTGCGTGTCCCGCCGACGGCGAGCGTGCGGTCGTCGAGGAACGCGAGCGAGTGGACCTTGCCGGGCCGCACCAGCAGTTCGTCCGGGGCGATCGTCGCGTCGTCGAACGCGGCGTTGCGCGTGTCGACCCGCCACAGCCGCACCGCGGGGCCGTCACCGCCGGCGGCGAGGGTCTCGCCGTCGGGCGAGAAGGCGAGCGCGCGGACGCGCCGGCCGTCGGACGGCAGGTCACGCGGGCCGCCACTCGCTACGAGGTCCCACATCCGGACCACTCCGTTGCGTCCCGCGGCCGCCATCCACCGCCCGTCGGGCGAGAAAGCGACGGCGCGGGTGTCTTCGCAGGCGCAGCCGTACTCGGTCGGCTTCGCGTCCGCGGGCCCGTCGAGGTCGAAGAGACGCAAGGCGTCACCGAAGCCGGTCGTGGCGAGTCGATGCCCGTCGGGGTGCATGGCGACCGCCTGCAACGCGCCGTCCGCGAGGCGACGTTCGGCGAGGCGACGCGGCGTGGCGTCGGTCGCCCACACGTGGAGCGAATGGTCGGCCGCCACTGAGGCGAGCCGGTCGGATTTGGGCAAGAAGCACGCCGAGCGGACCCAGTCGCCGTGGCCGTCGAGCGTCGCCAGCTCGGCGCCGCTCTCGGCGTCCCAGACGCGGAGCCGGTGGCCGTCCCCGCCAGCGAGCACACGCGTGCCGTCGGCCGAGATCGCCACGGCCGTGACGACCGTCGGCTCAGGCTCGCGGTCGGGCCCCCGCTCCGTGAGCAGGCGGAGTTCGAGACGCGAGGCGAGCGAGGTCTCCGCGCCGGCTTGCGGCGAACACCAGGCGGCGGCCGCGGTGGCGGCAAGAGCAGCGGCGAACAGACGTCGCGAGAATCGCACGGCGGGCACTCCTCGGGCGCAACCGGAAGGGAAGTTCCTCCCCTTCGGTATCGACCCGAGGTCGCGTGCGGCGACAATCTATCGCCCGCAACGGCCGCACATCCGGCCCAAATTGAACCGAGCCGGCGCCGGCTCAGCCGGCGTCGCTAGCGTCCGCACCGGCCTCGGCGGCAGGCGTCTCGTCGAACGCCGGTTCCTCGCCGCCGCTAGCAGCGGCCGACGCGTCGGAGCCGGACGCTGCCTGCTCGCGCTCGCGGAGCTGCAGCGTGAACTCGCCCTCCGAGTCGAACGACTCGATGATCTCCCAGAGCGGGAAGTCGTCGGGGATCTCTTCGTCGAGTTGCTCAAGAACGCGATTGAATTCGTAGATGAACACCATCACGTCGTCGCCGGTGGTGTCCTCACCGTCCTTGAGCTGCGGGAACTCCTCGAAGACCTCGGCCCAACGATTGAACGACGTCTCGTAAGCCTCCTTGGCGCCAACCGGGTCGCCCTCCTCGCGGAACAGGCGCCGAGCGCGGAAGACGAGCTCGCGCGCCGTCACGGCCGCTTTGGTCTGCTCGAAGGCGCAGCGGGTCGCCCAGTAGTCGTAGTTCGTCGTGCCCTTGTAGGCCCGGACGAAGCGGAGCGACTGCTCCGTGTCCATCAACTCGGCGGCCAGCTCCCGGGCTTGCCGCTCTTTCTCGGGCGACATCTGGGCGACGACCGCGGCGAGCTTCGCCGCGTCGATCTTCATGGCGTTGCGGGCTTGATAGTACAGCTCGTTCTGCTCGTCGGTACGATCTTCCGCCGGCGTGTCGTACGCCTCGCGTTGAGCGTCGGTGAGCGACGCGCGGGCGTCGGCCTGCGCCTTGGCTTCGACGTCCTCGCCCATCGCTTTGAGCTGCTCGTTGAGCTCCGCGACGCGCTCGGTGAGGTCATCCTCGTCGTTGAAGCGGATGAACTTGCCGGTGGAGTGCTCGATCTGCAGGTTGCCGAACTCGCGCCACTCGCGTTCGGCGACTTCCCAGCCGGCGACCGCCTTCTGGAACAGACCCTCGTCCTCGATCGCGGCCGAGTAGTTCATCTGCGACTTCGACGGGCTGGAGTAGAAGATGCTCGGGCTCTTCTTGCCGAGGCTCTTGCCGCGCTCGTCGACGGCGGCGACCGACTCGAGGTACGCCTCCTTGCTCACCAGCCAGTTGTCGCGGTCGGCGGGCGGGCGGTCCTCCGGGTGGAACTCCTCGTCCGCCTTGAACAGCCGGCGGTACTGCACCTTCTCGTCGGAGCGGCCGATCTTCTGGCCGAGGACCCAGCCGAGTTCCCACAGCAACTGGGGGCTGTCGCGGTTGTACGTGACGCCCTTCTGAAGGAACTGAATGCCGCGTCGCACCCAGTAGTAACGGTCCTTGTAGTCGTCGAACTCGACCGAGACGTTGTAGCTGAGGTTCCAGCTCTGGTACTTCCAGAACGTCACGAAGTTGGGCTGCAGCTTCGCGAGTTGCTCGAGCGTGGCGGCGAGGTTCGTCCAGTCCTCGACCTTCTTGTAGTGCGTCGCACGGTCCCACAGCAGGTTCACCGCGAGGCCCCGCAGGCCGAGCGTCGCCAGCTTGATCGTCTCGCTCGCGGGGTCGATCTCGCCCAGGTCGGCCTGGCTGAGTTGGTTGGCGGTGCGGAGCTGCGCGAGCTTGCCCCCCGGCTCGGCGACCGTCGCCGGCGCGCTGAGGTACGACAGCGGGAACAGCAGCAGCACGATCGCCACGCCGTAGGCGACCTTCCGGGTGAGACTGTTGCGCTGGTTCATTTCGCCACCTCACGAGTCCGCAGGCAGAAGTAACCGGCGACCGCCAGGCCGACAACGTACGCCAGGCAGACGGTCAGGTCGCGCAACACCGCGTCACCGGGGATCGAGAAGCCCTCGGCAACGAAGTTCACGCGGCCCAGGTAGGCGCTGAAGTCGGGCAGCACGTACGAGACGGCCTGCATGGCTTGCTGAAGCACGTAATCGACCGCCTTCATCGCGTCGACCGCGGGCGTCCGGTCGAACGGCGACATGACGTTCATTTGGGTCACCAATCGGACCAGCGACTCGACCGGGCCGCCTCCGTACGAGTCGCCCAAGGCGATGTCGACGAAGAAGTCTCGGTAGAAGCCGAGCAGGATGAACGCCACGGTCACCACCATCGCGATCGGACCGCTGAGGAAGGTGCTCGCCGCGACGGCGACGGCGACAACGATCACCATCTGCATCCAAATCGCCAGGTACCCCTTCACGAAGTTCCACAGCGGCGAGCCCTCCGGCCGCCTCAGGAAGCAGTCCGCCTGGGCGAAGCCGAAGTACTGGCCTCGGTCGAGGCACTGCACCACCACTTCGATACGCCCGTCGTCGGTGACGAGGTCGTCAAGAATCGTGATTTCTTGTTGATCGGTGCTGGTCTGTTCGTTGGCGAACTCGAACGAGTTGACCCCCTTTGCGTCCTCGGCCGAGAACACCTCGAGCATCGTTTTGACGCCGGTCTCGGGATTGCTGAGCTGGATCGTGCCCTGGATCGCCTGCTCGATGTTCCCCTGGTACGAACGGTAAACGCGGACGATCAACTCGATCGGCAGGTAGAGCCCCGAACCGTCCTCAAACTCCATCAGGGTCGACTCGGTGACGCCGTCGAATGTCCAGATGGCCGCCGCTTGGCTCGCCCCCTGGATGAAGCTGCGGTAGCCCCACTCGTAGCCGACGCTGATGCCGCGCGCCACCGGCACGCCCTGCCGGTCGAGGAACTGCAGCTTCCCCCGCTGCGGCACACGGGCGCGGAGGTAGCCGGTCGCGGGCCCGACGACGAGGCGGTCGCCCTCGGTGTCGACTTCGTGCCAGTGGCCGTTGGCCGCGTCGCTGAGGCCGATCCCGTCGGAGTCGACCGCGAGGTCGTGCCGGTGGAACAGGTCGAACGAGGTGCGACCTTGCTGGCCAACCCGTTCACCGTCGGGGCCGAGCAGCGGCGTCAGCGTGCTCTCGACGGTGTGCTCGTGCGCCAACGAGCCTTGCACGAAGACCCAGCTCGCCACGGCCATGACCGCCAGCAGCATCGTGCCGATCGCGATAAAGCCGAGCATCCGGCCCAACACGATGTCGCCCGGGCGGACCGGCTTGGTGACGATCGTGTAGATCGTCTTCTGCTTCATGTCGTTGGGGAGGCTGAACGCCGCCAACAACAGCGAGAGCAGCAGGATCAGGTACGACGTCGCCGTCAGCACGAAGCTGAGGTAGAGCCGCGCCGGCTCGAGGTTGTCCGTCCGCAGGTACCAGCTCGCGAAGAGCAGGATGCCGGCGAACACGACCAAGGCGACCAGCACCCGTCGACGCAGCGATTCCTTGATCGCCAGCCCGGCGAGCGCGAGGACCTTTCGCGGCGAGATCCGCGTCAACTCGGCGACGCCGCCGGTCAGCGTGCGGTAGGTGATCTCCCCCGCCTTGACCGGCCCGTAACGCACGAGCGAGACGAGGAAGCCCCCGACGACCGCCAGCACGAACATCACCACGGCGATGATGACGAACAGGGCGAGCGCCCCCTCGCCGTCGACGAACGCCTCGCCGGCGCCTCGCCAGAGCCACTGCAGGTACGGCAGGATTTCTTCTTCGAGAACCATCGCGGGAAAGACGCTGTCGGCTGTTGGCGGTCGGCCGCGAGACGCGGCGGAACGAAGACGCGGTCGGTGGGACGCTAGGCGGCGCCGCCCTCGTCCCCACCGCTGCGTTGGTGTTCGCCGACGATGCGGCGACCCGGGCGGGCTTCGCTGTCGCGGACGATCGACAGGAAGAGGTCCTCGAGCGTGGTCGTGGGGCTGTCCATCTCGAGCAGCTCGCCGCCGTGTCGCTGGATCACGTCACGCAGCTCGTTGCGGCAGTCGTCGCTGAGGTTCCGCGCCTTGACCTGGGTGACGTCTTCAACGGTCAACAGCGAGTCGACGCGGCCGAGCTCTTTCAGCTCGCCCTGGTGCAGGATCGCGATCCGGTCGCAGACGTCCTGCACGTCGGCCAGCAGGTGGCTGCACATGACGACCGTTTTCCCCTGGTCGCGGAGTTGGAGGATCATGTCCTTCATCTCGCGCGTGCCGATCGGGTCGAGGCCGCTGGTCGGCTCGTCCAGCAGGATCAACTCCGGGTCGTTGATCAGCGCCTGGGCCAGTCCGATGCGGCGGGGCATACCCTTGGAGGACTCCCGCAACTGACGCTTGCGGGCCCGCTCGATGCCGACGAGCTTCAGCAGCGAGTCGATCCGCTCCTTGCGGACCTCGGCCGGCATGTCGAACAAGCGGCCGTAGAAATCGAGCGTCTCCTCGGCGTTGAGGAACTTGTAGAGGTACGACTCTTCCGGCAGGTAGCCGATCCGCTCGTTCTTGGAGACGTCGGTCGCGTCCTTGTCGAAGACGAGCGCCTGGCCGTCACTCGGGAAGAGCAGACCGAGCAGCAGCTTGATCGTCGTCGTCTTGCCCGAGCCGTTCGGGCCGAGCAGACCGAAGATCTCTCCGCGGTAGACCTCAAGGTCGAGCGCCTTGAGGGCGCGAACCTTCTGGCGGCCCCAGAAGTCTCGGTAGACCTTCGACAGGGCGCGGGTCTCGATGACGGCTTCGCCGGACATCGGGATTCCTTATTTCGCTGAACGGGAAAGCTATAAGTCGAATGTCGGCAAGGCGTTAGCCTTCGCTGGCACGCTCGGCCGAGCCTACCACTATAGGCCCCGTCTCGACTCCCTCGCAAGCAGTCGGCGCCGCTCGGCGGCCGCCGCCGCGTGGCCTGACTCACACGAGCCGGAGCAGCCCGTAGCGTTTGCGGCCGCTCCGCAAGACGACGACCGACTCGCTGGCGAGGTCCGCCGCGGTCAGCGTGGTCTCCAGGCCCTCGACACGCCGGTTGTTGACGTAGGCGCCCCCCTGCTCGACGGTGCGGCGGGCGTCGCCCTTGCTCTTCGCCAAACCGACGGCGACGAGCGCGTCGACGATCGGCAGACCGTCGCCGTCGAGGCTCGAGCGGGGCGACTCGCCGGCGGGGACGTCCGCGAAGATCTGGCCGAGCGTCCGGTCATCGAGCCCCTCCACCTCGGCGCCGAAGAAGATCTCGGTCGCCCGCTGAGCCGTCGCCAGCCCCGCGTCGCCGTGGACCAGCCGGGTCAGTTCCTCGGCGAGCCGCTTCTGGCTGCCGCGGGCCGCCGCGTTTTCCGAACGCTCGGCGTCGAGCGTCCCGATCTCTTCGAGCGTCAGATCCGTGAGCCACCGCAGGCATTTGCCAACGTCGGCGTCGTCCACGTTCACCCAGTACTGGTAGAACGCGTAGGGGCTCGTGCGTTCGGCGTCGAGCCAGATGGCGCCCGACTCGGTCTTGCCCATCTTCGTTCCCGAGCTCGTCGTGAGCAGCGGCCACGTCATGCCGTAGAGCTGCGCGCCGTGCATGCGGCGACCCCCTTCCATGCGTCGACTGAGGTCGAGGCCGGCGGTGATGTTGCCCCACTGGTCGCTCCCGCCTGCTTGCAGCTCGCAGCCGTGCTCTCGGTTCAGGTGCACGAAGTCGTACGCCTGCAGGAGCATGTAGCTGAACTCCGTGTAGCTCATCCCGCCGGCGTCCTTGTCGTCGGAGCCGCGTCCGAGCCGGCTCTTCACCGAATCCTTGGCGAGCATCACGTTGACCGGGAAGTTCTTGCCGATGTCCCGCAAGAACTCGAGGTACGACCAGCCGCCGGTCCAGTCGTGGTTGTTCAGGAGCAACGCGGAGTTGGCGCCGCAGTCGAAGTCGAGAAACCCGCGCATCTGCTTGCCGATCCCCTCGACGTTCCGCGCGAGGGCGTCCTTGTCGAGCAGGTTGCGTTCGTCGCTCTTGCCGCTCGGGTCGCCGATCATGCCGGTCGCGCCACCGACCACGGCGATCGGGCGATGCCCCGCGCGTTGGAACCGCCGCAGCACGACCAGGCCCAACAGACTGCCAACGTGCAGGCTGTCGGCCGTTGGGTCGAAGCCGGCGTAGACGGTCCGAGGCTTCTCCGCGAGCCACGCACCGAGCTTCTCGTCGGTCGTCTGGTGCACCAGCCCGCGGGCTTGCAAGTCGTCGAAGAAGTCCATGCTCGGCTGCAATGAAGGGGTTCGGCTATCGCCAGAGGTCGTCGTCAGCGAACGGGTGAGCGCCTTTCGGCTTGGGCGCGGGCCGCGCCGCGAGGATCGCCGCCGCGAGCTTCAGGTCGTCCTGCGTGGTGACTTTCAGGTTGTTGGGCGAGCCCTCGACGATGGCGACCGGCTCGCCGAGAAGCTCGACGAGTTGGGCGTCGTCCGTCACCGGCGCGTCGCCCGCCGCGTCGTTCGCTCGCTGGAGCAACGCGCGCTCGAAGACCTGCGGGGTCTGCGCCGCCCACAGGCCGTCGCGGGACTCCGTGGCGGTGATCTTGCCGTCGTCGACTCGCTTCAGCGTGGCGGTTACCGGCGTCGCCAGGATCGCGGCGTGGTTCTCCACAGCGGCAGCGAACACGCGGTCGATCTCATCGTCGGTCACCAGGGGGCGCGCCGCGTCGTGAACGGCCACGTGCGTCGCATCGCCTCGCAAAGTCGCCAGTCCGGCTCGCACCGAGTCGGCTCGTTCCAAACCGCCCTCGCACAGGTCAACGCCCATGAAGGCGAGGTTCGCGCCGAACTTGCGTTGAAACTCCTCGCGGTCGTCGGGCGAGACCACAACGACCGTTTGGCAGACGTCGGGCCGTTCGATAAACCGTTCCGTCGAGTGCAGCCAGACGGCGCGGCCGTCCAGCATCGCCATCGGCTTCTTGTAGTTGGGGTCGCCGAACCGAGAACTCCGCCCCGCCGCGAGGACCAGCACCGCAAACTTGCTCATCACCGCCTCAAGCCAGTTGGTTCGCCGCGCAGTAACTCGTGACACGCTGGACGAGCCAACGCACCGCGTGAGCGGAGTATTCCGTAGGCAGCGAGGCGATCTCTCGCCCGGCGCGGGCGGCCTGCGAGACGTCGAGCGGCAGATGCACGAACGCCACGCGTGGCTCGCCGCCTTGGGCTTCGAGCAGGTAGTGCGACCAGTACATCGCCGCGTTGCAGAGGTAGTCGCCCGCGTGCAACGACACCTCGACCGGAACGCCCTCGCCACGCAGCTCGCTCGCCCAGTCGGCGAGCGGCAACCGGCTGCGGTAGGCGGCCGGGCCATCGGACTCGAGCGGCTTCACGTCCTCCTCCGCATCGCCCCGGTCGCGGCGGGCGTTCAGCGCGAACTGCTCGAGCCGGACCGCCGAGGCGCCGCTCGCTTGGCCGAGGTGCAGGACGGCGTCGTAAGGGGTCGCCAGGTCCGCCGCGAGGCGCTCGCGGACGGCCTCGTAGTCGACCGGGTAGAGCCGGGTTGTCACCTCGGCCCCGGGGGGCAACTCACGGGTGACCGCTTGAAGAGCGAGCCAACTCGAGTTCTCGTCCCACTCGTCGAACGGCCGGAAGGCGGTGAGCAGCAGGCGTACCATGCCCCGGATTGGAATCGATCCGCCCCCGCTCAGCAATCAGCCCGGTTCATCGAAACGCCCGTTTCGCGGCCGCCTCCCCCCGGTCGGCGACGGCTTGGTCAATCCGCTTGAGCTGCTCGCCCGTCAGACGCCAGCCCATCGCGCCGGCGGTCTCAGCGATCTGCTCAGGCCGCTTGGCCCCGCAGAGCACAGCCGTCACGCCGGGCTGGGACAGCGTCCAATTAACCACGAGTTGCGCGACGGTGACGCCGGCCGAGTCGGCCGTCGCTCGGAGCTCGTCGACGAAGTCCTGGTTGCGCTGCCACTCGTCGCCCTGGTACATCGGGTACTTCCGCCGGCTGTCCCGCTCGTCGAGCCGGTGCTCGCGACCCATCGCGCCGGCCAACAGGCCCTTCATCAGCGGCCAGTACGCCGCGACCGCAACGCGGTTCTCGAGACACCAAGGGATGGTCTCCTGCTCGATGTCACGCTGCAGCAGGTTGTACGGCAGTTGGACGGCGGCGAGGCGGCAAGCCGCGTTGAACTGCTTCGTCTGCTCGAGCGTGCAGTTCGACGCGCCAACCGCCCGGGTCTTGCCCGCGTCGCGTAGCTCCGCCAACGCGCCCGCCGACTCCGCGACCGGAACCTCAGGGTCGGGCGAGTGCAGGTACAGCAGATCGACGCGGTCGGTCTTCAGCCGCCCAAGCAGTTCGTCGCACTCCCGGCGGAGCGTTTCGGGCCGGGCGTCTTGCGACATCTCGGGCTTCTGTCCCGGGACTGCTTCGTCGTAGTGAATGCCGACCTTCGACGCGATGACGACCTCGTCGCGGCGCCCTTCGAGCGCTTCGGCAAGGATGGCGTCGCTCTCGCCGTTCGGCCCGTAGACGTACGCCGTGTCGAAATGGTTGACGCCCGCGTCGAGCGCCGCGTGGACGGTGGCGACTCCGTCGGCGTGGGTGGCGCCCAAGGTCGTGACCCCCGCCATCGGCCAACAGCCGAGCGCCACCGGCGTCACAGCGACGCCGCTGTCGCCCAAGGGTCGCGGCTCCTCGTTCACGGCGCTCATGCCGACCCCGCCGTCGGACGTCCCGCCCCAGCCGGGCGGCCCACGCCGGGCGGACGCCGCGGTGTGTACGTGCAGCAGTCCTTCGGGCAGAGGTCGTGGTTCGCGGGGTACTGACCGACGGCGGGCCGCTCGGGACTCGCGCCCCGCTCGGTCGCGATCCGCTCTTCGATCAGCTCGCGGATCATGCTCACGGCCCGTGGGTGCGTCCCGAGCGTCGCCGCTCGCACGAGGTTCACGCCGAGCTTCTCGCACAGCTCTTTCGCTTCGGTGTCGAGGTCGAACAGCACTTCCATGTGGTCCGACACAAAGCCGATCGGCAGAACGACCAAGTCGGTGAGCCCTCCCTCGGCGTGGAGCGCCTTGATCCGGTCGCAGACGTCGGGCTCGAGCCACGGCTGCTGTGGCGGGCCGCTGCGACTCTGGTAGACCAGCTCCCAGTTGGCGTGCCCGGCGGCTTCGGCCGTCAGGCGACTCGCCTCGTTCAACTGACGTTCGTACTTGCAGTTCTCCGCCATTGACATCGGGATGCTGTGCGCGGTGAACAGCACCTTCGCCCCGTCGCGACGCGTCGGATCAACCTGCTCGAGCGCCTGCCGCAGGTGGTCGGCGTTGGTGTCGATGAAGGCTGGGTGGTTGTAGGGCATCCGCAGTTTGTCGATCCGCGGCGCTCCGGCGCCGACGGCGTCTTGCGCGTCGCGGATGTTCTCCCGATACTGGCGGCAGCCGGAGTAGCAGCTGAAGGGGCTCGTGAAGAACGCGATCGCCCGCTTCACGCCGTCCGCCTCCATCTGACGCAGCGTGTCGCGCAGCATCGGCGCCCAGTTCCGGTTGCCCCAGTAGACCGGCAGGTTCGGGCCGTGTTCGGCCAGCTCCGTTTCGAGCGCCCCAATGAGCTGCCGACACTGCTCGTTTATCGGGCTGACGCCGCCGAAGTGCTGGTAGTGCTCGGAGACCTCGAGCATCCGTTCGCGCGGCACGTTCTTGCCACGCAGGACGTTCTCAAGGAACGGCATCACGTCGTCGGGCCCCTCGGGACCGCCGAACGAGACAACGAGCACGGCGTCGTACGGCAACTCGTCGTACGGCGTCCTCGTAACGCATCGGTCGACGTAGTCAGGCATGGCGGCTCCGGAAGTCGCGGGACGGATGACGCGACTATACCGCGAGGGCCCCCGAACGGCGACGCGCTCACCGACGACCGCGTGAATCGCGACCGCTCTGCTGCCGCGTCCGCGCCTTGCTGGCGGCAGGCGGCGAACGCCCCAGTCACGGGCCGGTGGCGCCTTCCGTCGCGACGGTTGCAAAGCTGCTTGAGGCTCACGTGGTCGACGTCGTATCCGAGCGTTGTCACCGACCGTCGACGTGGATGAAATTGAACCCCGAGGGTGGGCTGATCCGAAGAAGTCGTTGCGCGCATTCCATCGTACGTGTCGGGCTGCGGGAGCTGGTCCGCGAAGCGTGCGATGTCCCAGCTCCAACCCACGTACCACCCGGCGTCGTCACCGGCCGTGCCGCCGGCGTACCAATCCGCGTGACCCATTTCTCGGCCGATTAGCATCGTCTTCGACGTGCCGTCGATGATGTGCGCGAACTTCACGGGGTTGTTCTTCAGCGGTGAAGGCGCGATCGCTTCGGCTGGGTCGACGTAGGTGATCGTGCCGGTGTGAATCCGGTGCCTCGCGCGATGGCCCGTCAGACCCAGTCGCGGTTCGCCCGCCTCGTTGGTGTCGCCTCCGTTGCAGGCGTAGTCACCGAGCAGGTCGCCTCGACCCCGGGATCGAGATTTCGGCCGGTTCCGCCAAGAACGTCACGGGGCGACGACTCGGGCATCCGACGAGCGGCGGCGTGGAACGGCGCACCTCGGCGTCGTCTGGGATCCCCACAAAGCCCTTCTTCGATGGTACCTCAGCAGTTGGTAGCGCCAGCCCCACGCCTGGCTCAAGCGTTGTAAGGCGTGCCACTCCCGTCCTTCTGGCGTGGGTTCTCATGCCATTGCCAACCACCCGTCGGCAACGCCCCGAGGGCGTCCTCGTGAAGCAACGCGGCCAGACCGAGTGCTTGAGCGTGTTCTTGCACGAAGACCGCCGTGCGGCCTCACGCGCGGCCTGCACAGCCGGAAGCAAGAGCGCGACAAGGATGCCGATGATCGCGATCACGACAAGCAGTTCCACGAGTGTGAAACCCGTGCGACGAGGGGTCGGCACTCGGCGCGTCGGGAACGATTCGTCGCTGGTCAATGCCATCGGTCGCCTCGATTGAAAGAGGGCTGCTTCGCTCTGACCCTATCGAGCTACGCGATCACCTCTCGGATCGGCCTCGACCGCTCGACGCCAACCAGCTTCTGGTCGAGCCCGTGTAGAAGTAGCTCAGGTGATTGGGGTCGAGACCGAGTTGCGTCAGCACCGTGGCGTGCAGCTCCTTCACCGTGAGCGGGCGTTCCACCGCGCGGCTGCCCAGTTCGTCGGTGGCCCGCGGATACGCCGCCCTTGATGCCACCGCCCGCCATCCACATCGTTGAAACCGTACGCGTTGTGGTCGCGGCCGGTGCCC
This sequence comes from Cladocopium goreaui, assembly GCA_947184155.2. Classification (NCBI taxonomy): domain Eukaryota; class Dinophyceae; order Suessiales; family Symbiodiniaceae; genus Cladocopium; species Cladocopium goreaui. The sequence continues at coordinate 63,450 of CAMXCT020002380.1, forward strand.
TTGGCGTACTCGGCGGTCGGCTGGCGACCGAACTCGCCGCCCCAAACCACGAGCGTCTCGTCCAACAAGCCGCGTCGCTTCAGGTCCTTCAAGAGCGCCGCGATGGGGTTGATCGGTCTCGCTGGCGTGCAGGTCGTGGTTCTTCTTGAGGTCGCCGTGCGCGTCCCAGTTTGGCGTCGTTGTGGTTCCCGCCGGAATAGACCTGGACGAATCGGACACCGCGTTCAACCAGACGCGGGCGAGCAAACACTGCGAGCCGAAATGATGGGTCGGCTTCTGCCCACGCCGTAGCCCGCGAGCGTGCGGCTGACTCTTGGGCGAAATCGACCGCTTCGGGCGCCGAGGTCTGCATCTTGAAGGCCAGTTCGTAGCTCGCGATTCTCGCCGCCAAGGTGCTTTGTCGCCCCGCGGGCGTCGAGTGACGCGTGTTGATCCGCGCGAGCGTGCCGAGCGTCTCGCGGCTGGGACTCACTGGTGACCCCCTCGGGACGCGCCAGATCCAGGATGGGAGCTCCCTCGTGACGGAAGACGGAGCCCTGGTACTCGGCGGGCATGTAGCCGCTCGACCAATTCTTGGCGCCGCTGATCGGGCCCCCCAACGGGTCGAGCATCACACGACGAAGCTCGGCAGGTTGTTGTTGCCCGACCCGAGCCCGTACTGGAACCACGAGCCCATCGCGGGGCTGCCCGACGGAGCTTGCCGGAGTTCAATCAGCATGGCCCGACCCGTGGATCGGGCTCTCGGCGGTCATGCTGTTGAGGAAGGCGATGTCGTCGACGCAGCCGCCGAGATGAGGGAACAGGTCGCTGACCCACTTGCACACACTCGCCGTACTGCTTGAACTTCCAACGAGGCTCGACGATCGCCCCTCGTCCTTCTTGCCGCCACGGCCGAAGGTCTTCACCGCCACGGTCTTGTTGTCCATCCGACCATGCCCGGCTTGTAATCGAACGTGTCGATGTGGCTCGGGCCGCCGTACATGAACAGGAAGATCACCGACTTCGCCTTGGGGGTCGACAGCCGGAGCGGCGGAGGCGTGGGCTTGCCGCGGGAAGAACCCGTCGGCGCCGAGCATCCCGGCCAACGCCCGTGGCGCCGAACCCGCAGCCTACTGCACAGGAACTCTCGGCGTGTCCGCCCGCAGAGTTGCGTTTCATGGGAGTGGTCGGCTCAATCGAGAAACACGAATTCGTTCAGGTTCATCGCCATCAAGCAGAATCGCTTGAACGCCTCATCCTCAGACAGGCCGTGGATCGATTGATAACGATTGATCAACCGCAAGCCGTCCGAGACGGTGGCTTCGTCCGCCTCGCGTTGCAACACGAGTGACAAGGCTCGTTCGACACGAGCCTTCACGCCCTCGTCGTCCCTCCGCATTCACCCGAGTGGCAAGAGCCGCCGCCTGTTCCTGAAAGAACTGTCCGTGCAACATGCTGAGGGCTTGAGCCGGTTGCACCGTGTTGAAGCGCGCCTCGCAGCTCGTGTCGGTGTCGGGAAAATCAAAAATTCGCCAGCACGGGCGGATCAAGCTGCGCTTGATGTGGATGTACACGCTGCGGGGCGAGCTTCGACCGCCGCTTCGTCCGACGTGTCCCAGCCTTCGCCGGGCCGACTCTGGGTGTGCAGCACCTCGTCCGAAGCCTCGGGTAGACGCTGGGACCGTAGAGCTCGCCGTTCAGCGATCCGCTCACCGACATCGCCGTGCGCGCACCTCTCGGCGGTCAGCGCCGCCGCATGTCGAAACGCCAGAACAGGTCGTTAGCCCGGATCGACCTCGGCGGCGGCGGGATCGGGCGTCGACCCCATCCGGTAAGCACTGGCGTGACGATCAGGCGGTGCACGGTTTCAACCGCCAACTCGTGTTTGGACGAGCCACCGCGCGAGCCAGTCGAGCAACTCGGGGTGTGTCGGAGGCGTGCCGAGGGCGCCCGAAGTTTGCTCGCTGCTGCGGACGATTGCCCCTTCCGAAGTGGTGTTGCCAACCCGGTTCGCGATGACGCGAGACGTCAACCGGTTCTCCGGCGAGGCGATCAATCGGCGAGTAAACGCCGCCGCCCGGCGGAGCGGCGTCATCGGCGACCGGCAGCGACGGGTCCGCGTCCTCGAACAGGGCCGGGAAGTGCGGCTCGACCTCTTCCCCGGAGAGTGCGGGTTGCCACGCATCATCACGTGGGTCGCCCCGGGATCCGGGTCGCACTTGGCGACCGACACAGAAGCTCCGGCGGAGGCAGCGGTCGAGTCGTTCGTCAGCCGCCCTTAATCCGTTGGACAAGGTCCCGGTAACGACCAAGACCAAGGGGCTCGACATACAGCGACCACTTTCGTCGAAAACCGATTGGCGCTCATGCGTCTCGGTTCGACGTGATCCTCGGCGTCTAACTTCGGGATAACGGCGGCTTCGATCTCAGCCTTCTCGGCACGCAGGGTCTCCTTCTGCGCTTCCAGCTTGCTCCGCCGTTGGGTTTTGCAGGGGCCCCGACACGTCCAGAGGCTGTGATGCTCGCGTCCCGACGATCCGACAGGGCGTACGGCGTCACGTCAGCGAAGAACGCGACCAAGCCGTAGTAGTCGGCCTGAGGGATCGGATCGATCTTGTGGTCGTGGCACCTCGCGCAACCAACTGTCATCCGAGGAACGCCTGGCTCGTCGTGCTGACGATGTCGTCCAGCTCATCATGCTTCGCTTGCAACTTGTCGGCCGGCTCGTCGTCCCACACGCCGAGTCGGTAGAAGCCCGTTGCGGGTGATCCCGTCGATCGTGAGCTCGTCGAGTTCGTCCCCGGCGATCTGCTGCTCGCGCACAAAACTGGTCGTACGGCTTGTCTTCGTTGAAGCTGCGGATCACGTAGTCGCGATACTTCCAGACGAAGGGTTCGCCGCGTCGCGTTCGAAGCTGTTGGTCTCCCCGTAGCGGACGACGTCGAGCCAGTGCGCGCCCACTTCTCGCCGTGGTGCGGCGAAGCCAGCAACTCCTCGACAAGCCGCTCGTAGGCGTCGGACCGATCGTCGGCGACGAATGCCGCGACCCGCTCGGGCGCCGGCGGCAATCCGATGAGGTCGTAGTAGAGCCGGCGCGCCAGCGTCCGCCTGTCGGCCTCGGCCGACGGCTTCAGCCCACTCGACTCGAGGCGGGCTAGGACGAATCGATCGATCGGGTTCCGCACCCAATCGGCGTCGTCGACGCTCGTTGCTCCGGCCTCCCGAGCGGCGTGAACGCCCAGTGCTTTTCGTACTTGGCCCCCGAGTCGATCCACTCTCGCAACGTGGCGATCTCGGCGTCAGGCAGCGGCTCGCCTTCCGGAGGCATCCGCTCGAAGTCCTCAGTCGTCGTGATCCGCCGGATCGCCTCGCTCGCCGCGGCGTCGCCCGGGACGATCGAGGCTCATCCGAGTCGGGTTCGGCCAGCGCTCGTTCGCGGGCTGTCGAAAGCCAGTCCGCTCTCAGACTGATCGGGGCCCGTGACACGAGAAGCAACGCTTCGACAAGATCGGCAGCACGTCGCGCGCGAACTGGCGCACCGTCCGCGTCTCGCGACGAGAACAAGACGGACGGCCGCGATCCCGACCAGGAGCAAAGAAAAGAGGTCGCGATAGCCGCCATCATAAGCGGCAAGGCGCTGGAGAACACCGTGCCGAGGCCGTCGCCGGCACATTGTCCATCGCGCAGCGGCTCCCCCCGAGACTACTGTGGGGGAACCAGATGACCCCAACGGGGTTCGAACCCGTGTTGCCGGCGTGAAAGGCCGGAGTCCTAGACCACTAGACGATGGGGCCGGGGAAGCGAGGATCGCCTGCGGCGCGGAGCCGGGGCGGCTTGCTTCTTCCGCGGGAGGCTAGAAGGGGCAACGCTCTCAGTCAACCCGCCTGGGCCAGACTGGGCCTGCTCGCCTGGCACGGCGAGGCGCTGCGGACGGTCGGGGAACGATCGCCCGGCTCAGCCGGGCTGGCCTTCGGCGGCGCCCGTCTCGGGCTGTTGGCTCCGCAGGATCGCTTCGTACACCTCGTTGCGGTGCACGGGGACTTCCTTCGGCGCCTCGATGCCGAGCCGCACTTTGTCACCACGGATCTCCACCACGACGATCGTGATGTCGTCGTTGATGACGATGCTCTCGTTCTTTTTCCGCGAAAGGACCAGCATTTCGATTCCTTCGCCACGTCGGGAGAGGGGCTTCCTACCGGCCGCGGTCGCGATCTAACGAAGACGCGATGTGGCCCGACTTGCCCCTCTCGTGAGCGATCGGGTAGCCCTCGTCCTTGCCGTACGAGCCAACCGAACGCGTGCGACTTACCTGCCGCGACAAGTCAACTGTACGGGAAGGGGGTTGACAGTCAAGAATCGGACATCCGGAACCCGCGTTAGACGCCCCAATTTCCGGCATTTTCCCCGTGTTTCGGGGAAAATCGCCCAAAACATGCGGCATGCCGCATGTCGCCGCGAACACCCGACGCTGCCCCTGACCCCGCCGTTTCGTGCCGCTCTACGACACCCACGCCCATCTCGACCAGCCCACGTTCGCCGACGACCTGCCCGACGTGCTAGCAAGGGCCAGCGCCGCGGACGTCGCCCATGTGAACGCCATTGGCGTTGACGCGAGTTCGAGCCGGGCGTGTGTCGAGCTCGCGGCGAAACACGAGCTGGTCCACGCCGTGGTCGGCATCCAGCCGAACGACGTCGCGGAAGCCGCGGCCGGCGACTGGGACGAGATCGTCAAGCTGGCCAAATCGCCCGGCGTGGTGGCGCTCGGCGAGACCGGCCTCGACCGGTACTGGGACCACTCACCCTTCGCGCTGCAGCAGGACTACTTCGATCGCCACCTACGGCTGTCGCAAACGACGGGCCTGCCATTCGTCGTTCACATGCGTGAATGCGAGGCGGACGTTCTGGCGATGCTCCGGGAAGCCCGCGAACGCGGGCCGCTGCGCGGCGTCATGCACAGCTACACCGGCACGGCCGACGGGGCGGCGGAAGCGATTGAGCTGGGCCTCTACGTGAGCTTCGCCGGCATGGTCAGCTACAAGAAGTCGGACGAGCTACGCGAGGTCGCGGCGACGGTTCCGCTCCACCGGTTGCTCGTCGAGACCGACGCGCCCTACCTGTCGCCTGAGCCGGTTCGGAAGATCCGGCGCAACGAACCGGCGCACGTCGCGCACACGGCACGCTGCTTGGCGGATCACCGCAGCGAAGCCTACGAAGACTTCGCACGCCAGACGACCCAGAACGCGATCGCGCTGTTCTTGGAAACCGATCGCTGATCTCGACGCTCAGCGGACGACCGGACCGCCTTCTTTCGGCTGCTTGGCAAGCCGGCGTGGCGCGAACTGGTGTTCGTACGGCGCTCGCATGCTGACCGACGGTCCGACCCAGTTGCCGCAGTCGTCGCACGGATCGCAGCAGGCGGGCGGGTCGTTGTGCCACTCGCTCCAGTAGTACTCGCCGTCGCAGCCGCCGCAGCCAGGCGAGCAGCAGCAGAGGCCGAGCGGCGCGAACAGTCGTCGGAACTCGCTGCCGATCGCGCGAACGCCGAAGGCCAGGTTCTCGCCAACCGGACAGCGGCCGCAGCCGCAGCACGTGCTGCCGCAACCGACCGCGCCGCAACCGACCGCGCCGCAACTCGGCTCGCATCCGCAAGCGGGCTCACAGCCACACGCCGGCTCGCAACCGCAGGCGGGTTCGCACCCACCGCAGCAAGCCGAGCCCGTGCAGACGTTGATGAGCGGTTTCTTCGGGCCGCAGTCGTCGCAGCCGCACCACTTCTGGCCGGCCATCGAGCAGCTCGAGACGCCGCAACCGCAGCCGCCCGCCCCGCAGGAGGGCTCGCATCCACAGGCTGGCTCGCAGCCGCAAGCCGGCTCGCATCCGCAACCGACCGGGATCGCACACCCGCATCCGGGTCGCAGTGTCCCGCATCCGACGGAGCCGGCAAGCGACACCGCGGCGATCAGCACCGCAGCGAAGTAACGAACGTCGACACGGCTCGCGGCCGCGTGGCGAGATGGGTTCATCCGTGAGTCTCCCCCCGAAGGGACCAGCGATCCTTCGCTGGCGTTGCTGTCATGATGAGCTCGCTGCCCGCCCAAACGGGACCGGCAGCCTGGTAACGAGATCGGCCCGCCTCGCCCGCGCGATGAGCCGAATCGTTACCACCTGCGCAGTTTCTCAGCGGCGTGCGGCGGTCGCGGGGTTGCTGGCGCCCTGATAGATTCGCGTGACGTTCTTCGCCGTCACGCCAACCAACGATCGCCCCGTCCATGCAGCCCGCCGCCAAAGCGTTCTTCCAGCAGATCCTCGAAACCCCGAGCCCCTCCGGCTACGAGCAGCCGGTGCAGCGGCTCGTGCGCGAGTACGCCGGCGCCTTCGCCGACAACGTGCGGACCGACCTGCACGGCAACGTGATCGCGACGGTCAATTCGGGCGCGCCGCTGCGCGTGATGTTCGCCGGCCACGCCGACCAGATCGGTCTGATCGTCACGCACATCGACGACAACGGCTTCATCTACAGCAACCCGATCGGCGGCTGGGACCCGCAGCAGCTCATCGGCCAGCGGATGACGATCCACGCCGAGGGCGGGCCGATCCCCGCGGTGATCGCGCGTAAGGCGATTCACTTGCTCGAACCGGACGAGCGCAAACAGGTCGTCAAGCAGAAGGAGCTGTGGCTCGACATCGGGGCGAAGGACAAGGCCGAGGCGGCCGACCTCGTGCGGATCGGTGACCCGGTCACGCTCGAGCTCGGCTACCAAGAGATGCGCAACGGCTTGGCCAACTCGCCCGGCATGGACAACAAGACCGGCCTCTGGGTCTGCGTCGAGGCGGCCCGCCGCGCCGCCGAGCGGGGCGGGCTCAACGTGGAAGTCAACGCCGTCGCGACCGTTCAGGAAGAGATCGGCCTGCGTGGCGCGCGGACCAGCGCGTTCGGCGTCGACCCGCACGTCGGCATCGCCGTGGACGTCACGCACGCGACCGACTGCCCGACGATCGACAAGACGCAGGAGTCTGACATCAAGCTCGCCGGCGGGCCGGTCGTCTACCGCGGGCCGAACATCAACCCGATCGTCTTCGACAGGATGAAGGCGTGCGGCGAGAGCGCCGAGATCCCGATGCAGTGGGGCGCCCTCGGCCGCGGCGCGTCGAACGACGGCAACGCCCTACAACTCAACCGAGCCGGCGTCGCCGCGGGGATCGTCAGCATCCCCAACCGCTACATGCACAGCGCCGTCGAGGTGATCTCGCTGGACGACATCGACCAGGCGGCCGACCTGCTCGCCGAGTTCGTGCTGAGCCTCGAGGCCGACGCCGACTTCACGCCGAACTGAGCCAAAGTGGCGGTGCGGTCCGTCCTGCTGAGAATTCTCTGGGGATTCTGGGAAGAACCGGGCCCGGTGGGCGTTTTCCCTGTGCGCGGAGGATTTCTCCGTCGTTGGGGAGTCCGAGCGACTCACCCAGCCACCGCACTCGGACCGCCGACGCCCACCATGACCGCATCCAGCCGAATCCGGTACTTCGCCAACCAAGTCGCGTTCGCCGCCGTCGGCGCCGCGGGGCTCGTGATGTGGTCGGTCGCCCTGGCGCTGCACCCACCGATGCTCTGAACGCCTTCGCGCAGTCCAGAGGTGTCGTTCACTCGCCCGACTGGATCTTCACGAAGCTCTCGTAGCGACGGGCGTCGATCCACCCGTCGGCTACCGCGTCCTTGACGGCGCAGAAATCCTCGTGCGTGTGCGTGCAGTCGGGGAACCGGCAATGGCTCACGTAGGGCCGCAGCTCGCGGAAGTAGCCAGCGACCTCCTCGGGGATCACGTCCCACAGCTCAAAGGTGCGGATGCCGGGCGTGTCGACGAGGAACCCGCCGCCGATCTCGTCACCCAGCGGGTAGAGCTCCGCGGTGGTCGTCGTGTGGCGACCCTTGTCGGTCTCTGAACTGACCGTCTGCACACGCAGCGCGAGACCTGGCTCCACGGCGTTGAGCAGCGAGCTCTTGCCGACGCCGCTCTGGCCGGTGAAAGCCGTTTCGGCGCCACGCAGCAGCTCGCGGAGGCGATCGATTCCGAAGCCGGTGTCGGCCGACACGGGCAGCACCTCGTACCCGAGCTGCGACCAAACTCCGACGATCGGCACGAGGTCGGCCGGCTCGACGAGATCGACCTTGTTCAAGCAGACAATCGGCCGAATGCCGGTCTTCTCCGCCGTGACGAGGTATCGGTCTACGAGGTTCGGTTTGAGCCGTGGCTCGGCGACACTCGCCACGACGACGATCTGATCGACGTTGGTCGCGATCAGTTGCTGCCGGCCGCGACTCGTGCGGCTGAGCACGCCGTGCCGTGGCTCGACGCGTTCGATGATCCCCTCTTGCGGGGCGCCGTCCTCGGGGGGTTCACCCTCGGGACGCACCCAGACACGGTCGCCGGCGGCGACGACGTGTCGCAGGTCGGTCGCGACCTGCTTGAGCAACTGCCGCGTCGCGCACGAGTACTGGCGGCCGTTGTCGCCGAAGACGCGACTCACCAGCCCCTGGACGCGCAGGACCCGTCCCTCGACCCAGTTGGCGTGGTCGATCTCGGGCAGGAGGACCTGGCCCGACTCGTCCTCGACAATCTCGGCGCCGGCGACGGTCCGCTTGCGGCTGAGCCGGCCTTTGCCGCTGACGCGCTCGCCGCGGTCTTGGCGGTCGTCGACGCCCTCGCCCTCGGCGGCGTAGGCGCGGGTCAGACCGCGGTCGCGGCTCGTGGTTTGATGGCCCTTGCGAAACGTCGCGCGGAGCTTGCGGCGTTTCTTGGCCATCGAGGCGGCGAGCCGATCAGAGTTTGTCGCCGGGAAGCTTGATCTGACCCGCCGAGTTGTCGGTCGGGTCGAACCGCCCCGACTGCTTCTTGCGGCTGGAACCGCCGCCGATGTCCGCCTTCTGCAGCCCCGCGCGAGAGAGCAACGACGTGCTCATGATCTCCCGGGCGCGGTTCTCGGTCGGCGGCGGGCCGACGGCGCCGAGGTCGGCCGGCGAGTAGTCGACGCGGTAGCGGTGCTTGGCGACCGCGAGCGTGTCGCCCGGGTCGAGCCGCCCCTCGTCCGTCCGCGTGTCGTTGATCTTGATCCCGTTGCGGCTCTGCAGGTCGCGGACGTACAGGTAGCCGCCCTCGAAGCGCAACTCGCAATGGTGCGCTGAGACGTTCGCAAATCGCAGGACGATGTCGCAGCTCTCGCGACGACCGATCAGCAACTTGTTCTTGAGCAGGGGAACGGGGTCCCCGCCGCCGAGCGGAACGAGCTCGCCGTACATGAGGTGGGTCTCGGTGGGTGGGGCCACGACGCACCGATCTCAACGGGGGGTGAGCCCGTGTGGAACAGGTTCGGCAACGCAGCAGCTGGTGATGGTCAGCGCCTGATCAATCCCCGGATTCAGCCTCCGCCATCGCCTTCCAACTTAGAAGTCCGGCCCCTCGGCGTCAAACAATCGAGGCGCCTTTGCCCGCCGCCCGTTGCCATCGCGCCGCACGACCGGTAGGGTCCGTAACCCCTTACAGGGCAACGGGTGCGGCCCACCGGCTTGGTGAGTCGCCCCGCCCCTTCCGGTGACAGACCGTTGACGTCGCCGACGACGACGGGGAAGCCCCTCCGCTAGAATTGCCGCGTGCTCGCCCCCACCCAACTCGAACTGCCCGAGCGTGAAGCCAAGAGCCGCCGGCTAGCCAACGGCCTGACGCTCGTCGGCGAGCCGGCGGAGGGTTTCAAGTCGGCCGCGTTCTCGCTGATGCTGCCCGCGGGCTGCCGGTACGACCCGGCTGGACAGTTCGGCTTGGCGAACTTGACGTGCGAGATGGCGCTGCGTGGCGCCGGCGACCGCGACAGCCGGCGACTGGTGAGCGACCTCGACGCGTTGGGCGTCGAACGGGGCGAGTCGGTCGGCGTGTCCCACACGTCGTTCTGGGCGAGCACGCTCGCCGAGCAGTTGCCCGCGGCGCTGTCGATCATCGCCGACATCGCCCGTCGCCCGCTTATGCCGGCCGACCAGATCGAGGCGGGCCGACAGGTCTGCTTGCAAGAGCTGCACGGTATCGAGGACGAGCCGAGCCAGAAACTGATGCAGGAACTGCGTCGGCGCCACTACGGCGACCCCTGGGGCCGGGCGAGCAGCGGCGACGAGACCGCCGTCGCCGGCCTGTCGATCGAGGACGTCCGCCGGTTCCAGGCGAGTCGGTACTCGCCGGACGGGGCGATCCTCGCCGTCGCGGGAGCGTTCGACTGGGACGCCTTTTGCGACCAAGCGGAGAAGCTACTCGGCGACTGGTCGGCGCCCGAGGTCGATGACAATGCCACCGAGGCGCCCGGGTCGGGTGACGGCCACTTGCCGTACGACTCGTCTCAATCGCACATCGGCATCGCCTATCCGTCAGTCCCTTACAGCCACGACGACTACTTCCAGGCCTGGGCGGCCAACGGCGTGCTCTCCAGCGGCATGAGCTCGCGGCTGTTCACCGAGGTGCGCGAGAAGCGCGGGCTGTGCTACACCGTCTACGCGTCGCTGCAGACGCAAGTCGATCGCGCGGCCGTCTTCTGTTACGCCGGCACGACGGCCGAGCGAGCGCAGGAGACGCTCGACGTCACCCACGCCGAGCTGGTGCGCCTCGCCGATGGCGTTCAGGTGGAGGAACTCTCCCGGCTCAAGGCACGCATCAAGAGCGCGTTGATCCTGCAGCAAGAGTCGACACACGCCCGCGCCGGAACGCTCGCTCGCGACTGGCGCCACCTGGGCCGCATCCGCCCGCTCGCCGAAGTCAACGAGCTAGTCGAAGCGATCACCGCCGACACGATCAACGAGTACCTCCGGCAGAACCCGCCAGGAGACTTCACCGTCGTCACCTTGGGCCCCGCGCCACTCGAGACACCGAAGTAAGGAACCGCCGATGCACGCCGATTGACGCAGATGGAGTTGCGAGGCTTCGCCTCGCGAGTCGTCATCCCCGTTGATCACCGTGCATCGGCGGTTTCAACCATTATGCAGTTTAGAAGCCACAAGCTGTCGAACGGGCTCGAAGTGATCGCCGAGTGCGACCCCTCGGCGTTGTCGCTAGGCGTCGGCTTCTTCGTGCGAACCGGCGCGCGAGACGAGACGCCCGACGAGGCCGGCGTCAGCCACTTCCTCGAGCACATGGTGTTCAAGGGCACCGCCCGCCGGACGGCCGAGGACGTGAACCGCGAGTTCGACGAACTCGGGGCCCACTACAACGCCTTCACCAGCGAGGAGCAGACCGTCTACTACGCGTCGCTCCTCCCCGAGCACCAGGCCGAGTCGGTCGACCTGCTGGCGGACATCCTCCGGCCGAGCCTCCGCACGGAGGACTTCGACATGGAGAAGAAGGTCATCCTCGAAGAGATCGAGATGTACCTCGACCAGCCGCCCTACGGCATGGAAGACCACATCAAGCGGCTCACCTTCGGCGACCACCCGATCGCCAACAGCGTGCTCGGCACGGCCGACTCGGTCGGCGCGCTGACGCCCGAGGCGATGCGGGCGTACTTCGACCGTCGCTACGCGCCGGGCAACGTGGTGCTCGCGGCGTCGGGGCGCGTCGATTTCGACGCCCTCGTGCGTCAGGCCGAAGAGGCGTGCGGCGGCTGGTCGACGTGCGAGACGAGCCGCCCGCAACCGGCGACCGATCGACTGGCGACCCGTGAGGTCGTCGTCAAGGACTCGGCGACGCAGGAGTACGCCCTCGTCTTGAGCGACGGACCCGCGGGCGAGTCGGAAGATCGCTACGCCGCAAAGGTGCTCGCCACGGTGCTGGGCGACGACAGCGGCAGCCGCATGTACTGGCGCCTGATCGACCCCGGCCGGGCGGAGAGCGCGAGCCTCGGTCATTACGACTACCAAGGCGTCGGCATGTTCTACACCTGGCTCAGTTGCGAGCCCGACGCGATCGAGGAGAACCTGGGCGCAGTCGAAGAGATCCTGAAGTCCGCCGCCACCGAGCCCGCCACCGCCGAAGAGCTCGCGCAGGCGAAGAGCAAAATCAAGTCGCGCGTCGTGCTCGGCAGCGAGCGGCCGCGCAACCGGTTGTTTAACGTCGGCGGCGGCTGGCTCATGCGCGGCGACTACCGACCGATCGCCGACGAACTCGCGCGGCTCGACGCCGTGACGCAAGATGACCTCGCCCGCGTCGTCGCGGAGCACCCGCTCGACCAAGCCGCGATCGTCGCGGTCGGCCCCCGCGGCGACTTCCGTCTGTGAGGCGAAGACGCCGATGCTAGTTGACCGGCTTCGCGAAGAGGTGCGACTCGACCCCGAACGAGTCGGCGTCGTCGTTGTCGACCACGGCTCGCGACGCGCGGAGAGTAACGAGCTGCTGAACGAGGTCGCCGCCCTTTTCCAGCGCGTGTCGGGCATGCCGATCGTCGAGCCGGCCCACATGGAGCTGGCCGAGCCGTCGATCGCGGCGGCGTTCACGAAGTGCGTCGATCGCGGCGCCGAGACGGTCGTCGTCTTCCCGTACTTCCTCTCCCCGGGCCGTCACTGGTCGCAAGACATCCCCAAGCTGGCGGCGGAAGCCGCCACTCGACACCCGGACATCCGCTACCAAGTCACGTCCCCGCTGGGCCTGCACGAGCTGATGGCCGAGGTCATGGGCGAGCGGATCGCTCAGTGCTTGCATCGCTCGCTGCACGACGGAGAGCCGTGCGACCTCTGCGCCCCGTCGGGCGGATGCGTCATGCACGACGCGAGCCGATCGGGTTAGCTGGCGCGGGACGGGTCGTCGTGACGATGACCACCCAAGCCGCGCAGGATGCGCCGCTTCCGCCAGACACCAAATCACGGAGAGCAAGGATGCTCGCCTCGTTTCGCACGTTGACGCTCCTCGGACTGCTGGCGCCGCTGGCTTCGCTGGCGGGCACGCCGTTCGTCCCCGGCTCGGGCGACTTCCTACCCCGCTGCAGCGACGACTTCGAGGACCCGACGTGGTCCTACCGGCTCAATCTGCCCAAGAGCAGCTACGAGCAGGACGACAACCAACGCGGCCCCGGCGGCGTTTCGAGCAACCGGCTGTGGCACGAAGGCGCGAAGCGCGGAACGCCGGACGTCGTGAAGCGCGTCGCCACTCCCGCCGGCGGCATCGAAGGAAGCGAGGGCGCCCTCCTGTTCCAAACGCGCCGGGCCGGCATCCCGGGTCGCGTCACGAATCAACAACAGCAGGACGACCTGCTGATGAAGTTCGACCGCCGCATCGGTCGCTCGATTCCCGTCGAGTGGCGTCCGAGCTGCACGGTGCGCGTCTACCTCCCGCCGTTCGAGCAGTGGGAGAACCGCTCCGGCGCCACGTTCGGCATGCGAGGCGACTGCCGCGGCCGCCGGCCTGAGAACGACGTCGCCGCGTACTGGCCCGGCATGTTCATCCTGTTCCGCAGCGAGACCTCGCGCAACGTCGAGAAGGACTACGCTCAGATCTCGGTCCGCGCCAACGGCCGTGGCCAAGACACGCGCCACAAGGACATCACCGAGCCCGGCTGGTGGACGCTCGGCATGAGCTTCGACTCGGACGGCCAGATCCACTACTACGCCAGCGAAGGCGTCGACGACCTGACCGAGGACGACTACCTGACGTCGAACTTCGCCTACAACTACCGCTGCCTCTGCTTCGACAACTTCTTCTTCAACGTCGCCAACTGGGACAACGGGCAGACCTGGAGCACGCCGTGGGTGATCGACGACCCGAAGATCTTTGTGATCCCGCCCGCCGGCAAGGTGGTCGCCGACCTCCCGCGTAAGAAGGGGCAGCGGGTGCCGACCTTCCCGATCACGCACGTCCACGAAGCCGACAAGCCGAAGAACCGCGGCGCCAGCGGTTTCTTCGGCGGGCTCTTCGGCAGCACCAACGGCGGCAAATCGACCCGCAGCCAGACCGCTTCGCGGAGCTCGGGCGGCCGGACGACGACCCGCCGCATCCGCTGAAATCGTGGCGCTCGCGCCGAGATCAATCTGACAGCGGCGAAGTCTCAACGACATCAAAACGCCCCGGTTCGGCATCGGCCGAACCGGGGCATTCTTCGTTGACAAAGCACTACCAAGAAACGACTTACGGCGAATCGCGGCCAGTTGGCGCCGGCGTTGCCTCCCTTTGCGAGCGAGCCCCACCCCGGGGCTAAGCAACTTGCAATAGGAGGCCAATCCGATGACCCGCCTGACCCTCTCCGCCGCCACGACTCTCGCCGCTCTGTTCGCCGCCGCCCCGTCCGCGAGCGCGAACCCGTACGGCCAACTTCACTGGTTCGTCGAACAGATTAGCTCCCAAGCCGCCACGGTCGGCGCCCAGGCGCACGCCACGTTCGACGACTGTGCGTACGGCCCGCTGATCGCCGACGACGTGTTCGACGAGCTGGAAGATCTCAATCGCCGGCTCGCCCGGCTGTGCGACGCGATCGCGACCGGCCCGCCGACGCGTGGGTCGCTGCGACGCATCGAACGGAACGCCCGTCGCGTTCACCGCCAGGCGGTCGAACTCGACGCCGAGATCCGTGACGCCATCGCGGACCTCCGGCGCCGCGAGCTGCGTCGGGCCCGGCACGCGTTCCGTCAGCCGCTGGCGTACGGCGTCCCGGTCGCTCCGCACCGTGGCGGCGTGAACCTGAGCCTGGCCGGCGGCCGCGTGCAGCTCAACTTTGCTTCGACCCACCCGGCGGCGCGTCACCTCGCCAACCACCGGTTCGCGACGCGCCACGTCGTCGGCTACCCGACGATCGGCTACGGCGCGGGGCTGCACCAGATCGCCGCCCCCGGCTGGGCTCGCCAGCCGCAGGCGGACGCCCTGTGTGCCCAGAGCGAACGCCTGGTGCGGATGACGAAGCAACTCGTGCAGATCGTCTGTGGGTGAGACAGGCGCCCCCAGAGGGCGGCCGGCACGGAGTGGACGGGGGCGGGCCTGACCGTCGCCGTCTGCCGGCCGCCTGGCGACGCACGACCCCGTCGGGGCTCCCGAGCCCCGGCGGGGTTGTTGCTTTGGGGCCCCTTCGGCTACACCGACGGCTTGCGCCACCAATCCGGGCGTTGGCGCCACCGGCCGCCCAGCCGCTGCTGCCGTCTGCCCACTGCCTTCTGCCTACTCGTCGCCATGCCCCGCAATCGCACTTACGACAACGCCGCCACGTGCATCGGCGACACGCCGATGATCCGCATCAACCGCCTCGTGCCCGAAGGGCAGGCGACGGTCTTCGCGAAGTGCGAGTTCTTCCAGCCGCTCAACAGCGTCAAGGACCGCATCGGCGCCGCGATGATCGAGGCCGGCGAGCGTGACGGCCACATCAAGCCCGACACGAAGATCGTCGAACCGACCAGCGGCAACACCGGCATCGCCCTGGCGTTCGTCTGCGCGGCGAAGGGCTACCACCTCACGCTGACGATGCCCGAGAGCATGTCGATGGAGCGGCGCACGCTGCTGCGAGCGATGGGCGCCCACCTCGTACTCACCCCCGCGGCCGACGGCATGAAGGGCGCGATCGCCAAGGCGAGCGAGCTGGCAGCCGAGCCGGGCGCCTGGATGCCGCAGCAGTTTGAGAACCCCGCCAACCCAGCGATCCACGAGACCACGACCGGCCCCGAGATCTGGGAAGACTCCGGCCACGACATCGACTGTATCGTCGCCGGCGTCGGCACGGGCGGCACGATCACCGGCAGCAGCCGTTTCCTCAAGAAGCAGAACCCGGCGTTCAAGGCGATCGCCGTCGAGCCGACCGACTCGCCGGTCATCAGCGGCGGCTCGCCGGGTCCGCACAAGATCCAAGGCATCGGCGCCGGGTTCATCCCGGGCAACCTCGACACCGAGTTGGTCGACGAGGTGGTGCAGGTCTCCAACGAGGAGGCGTTCCAGTGGGCCCGCCGGCTGGCGAAGGAAGAGGGCATCATGGGCGGCATCAGCAGCGGGGCCAACATGTGCGCCGCCGCCAAGGTCGCCGCCCGCCCCGAGATGGCCGGCAAGCGGATCGTCACCATCATGTGCTCGCTCGGCGAGCGCTACCTGTCGACCCCGCTGTTCGAGGGCCTGGCCGGATAGCGGCTGCCCTTGCCGCCTCCGGGCAGACGACTACGATCTGGATACACGGGCTCGGCAGACCATCGGTCGCCGGGCCCGTGATCGTTTACCAACCCACCGGGCTTCTCGCTGTCGAGACTCGGTTGCAAGACCCACTCAACCGACCGAGACGATTCATGAGCGACTTCTCGCAGCCGATGCAGGACGCGATCAACCAGCAGATCAACAACGAGCTGTTCTCGTCCTACTCGTACCTCTCGATGTCGGCGTTCCTCGAGGCCGAGCAGTTCACCGGCTGCGCGCAGTGGATGCGTCTGCAGAGCCAGGAAGAGTACGCCCACGCGATGCGGCTGTACGAGTTCCTGATCGCCCGTGGCGGTCGGGTCCACCTCAAGCCGATCGAGCAGCCGCAGGTCAACTTCGAGTCGGTGCCGCAGGTCTTCGAGGCCGCCCAAGCGCAAGAGAAGACGGTCACGTCGCAGATCAACGACATGTACGGACTGGCGCTGGCGGAGAAGTCGTACGCGGCGATGGTCGAGCTGGAGTGGTTCGTCAAAGAGCAAGTCGAGGAGGAGAAGACCATCCGCGACATCGTCCACAAGTTCAACTTGGTGAAGGACGACCCGGCGTCGCTGCTCGACCTCGACCGCGAACTGGGCGACCGCAAGCCGGAAGACGAAGGCGACGAGTAGTCAGCCGAAACGGCTCTTTGGCCGATCGACTTTTGTCGGGGGTCCCAAGAACTGGCGCCCCCGACAAAAGCCCCCGATTTCGCGCCGCAAGTAGTTGCCGGCGGGCGGGTTAGCGTTTTGTCGGGGGTCATTTCGATGACCGGCGGCAAGCGGCGCACGGCGAATTGCCCCATTCTCCCCGGCGACGTCGCGTCGCCCAAGCGGCGATGTCGGTCACGTTAGCGTTGTCCGGTTTCTGAGACCGGGGCTACGCCTTCTTGCAGATGAACACGCTCTGTCGCGGGCCTAGCCGGTAATCGCCGTACCCGCGACGGGTGCGGACGCGGAAGCCGATCTCTCGCAGCCAGGTCGTCATCTCCGCGCGGGAGAACACCTTGAGCCGGTGCGTCTCGCCGTCGCGGCGGTACGTGCGGCCATCTTCGCTCGTGAACGTCGTGATGTGTCGCTTGAAGCTGGCGCCTTGTTCTTCGATCAGCGCGTGGCAGAACCAGCCGTCGCCGTGCCGCACGTGGTCCCGCGGCGCCACCGGCTTCGGGGATGGATGCCGGACGTCGAAGACGAAGACTCCCCCGGGTCGGAGCGCTCGGTAGACGTTCTGCAGAGTGCGCCGCAGCTTCGGGCCGCTGTTGAGATAGTTGAGTGGCTCGCCGAAGGACGTCGCCGCGTCGCACTCGGGCAGCTCGACTTGGTCGAACGACCCGTGCAGCAGCTTGGCCTTAGGAGCAGTACGCTTGGCGAGCTTCAGCATCCCGGATGAAACGTCAACGCCGATGGCCGAGTATCCCTCTTTGTCCAGCCTCGCCAGCCACTGGCCGCCGCCGCACCCGAGGTCGACGACGCGCCCCGACGCGACGCCCGCGTCCGCCAGCCACCCGAGCGTCGCGCCGGCGGCCCCCTCCCAGTGAAAGCCGTACCCCGCGACATGGATCGCCGCGAGGTCTTGGCGGTAGAGTTCGCGGGCGGGTGATTTGCGTGACATCTTTTCTGCGAGTTTCCCCGTCGATTGCGGCTTCCGGGGCGGGCCAACGTCCTTGCCCGTCGCCACGCGCGACGTTTTTAGCGGTTTCCTCGGTCGGTAGCCACGCCGTGCGGTGTTCAGTAGGTCGTCCGTTAAACTACTTGCACAGCCGGAACCCACGGCTGGCTCGACCCTCGGAGTCCACGCTGATGAAGAAGGCCCTGCTGTTCACGAGCGTGCTCGGTGCCCTGCTGCTTTCCGATCGTTCTGCCGCAGGCGACGAAGCCGGGCGGCCGCCTTCCGCCACGACCGTGGCCGTCAACACGCCCGAAAGCGGGCCCGGCGAGCCGACGCCGACGGGCCGGCGTGTGGTCGGCAACGAAAACTACGTGCATCTCGAACAGGTGGACGGCACGTGGTGGCTGGTGGACGGCGACGGCGTCCGGTTCGTGCCGACGGGCATGAACCACGTCGGCGAGATGTACCGCTTCGCTCCGTACAACCGCGCCTACTGGCTGAACAAGTTCGGCGACGGCATCTACCAAGACGGGCGTGTCAACTGGCGGGGGCCGGAGGCGAAGAAGTGGATGGCGCGCGTCGCCAAGGATCACAAGGACTTCGGCTTCAACACGATCTCCTTCCACCGGCCCCAGTTCATGCCGGACGAGTACTGGGAAGAGCTGGAGATCTTCTACATGGGCAAGCCCAAGCTGGGCGAGATCACCGCGATGTACGCGGCCCGGTGGTGGGGCGGCATGCCGGACGTCTTCAGCCCGCAGTGGATCGCGGAGGCCGAGAGGAAGGTCATCGCCTACTGCGAAGTCCACCGGGACAACAAGTACTACCTCGGGCACTCGTTCAACGACCAGCCCGACTACTCGATCAACGCCATCCGCAAGAACCAGCGGGGCTTCTTCCACCACCCGTGGGTGATCGACATTATCAAAAAGCCCGGGCTCACTCCCGGCAAGAAGGTGTGGATGGAGATCCTTCGACGGCACTACGCGACCCCCGCCGACGCGGCGGAGATGTACGGCGTCCGGATGGACAACTGGGAGGACGTTGGCGGGATCACCGAGTGGCCGAAGCCCAAGGATCAGACGCAAGGAGAAGCCGACCAAACCGCGATGCTCCAGCGGTGCGTCGAAGCGTGGCTCAAGACGCATCACGACCTGCTAAGGAAACACGACCCGAACCACTTGATCCTCGGCGACAAGATCGGCATGGGCGTCATGGGCCCCGGGTGGGGCGGCGGCCAGCCGGCCTGGATCTGGGACATCGTCAAGAAGTACGTCGACGTCGTCCTGATCCAGTCCTACGACTTCTACAACGACAGGCACCGCGCCCAGTTGGAGATGGTCTACGAGAAGACCGGCCTCCCGATCACCAACGGCGACCACAGCTACGGCTTCAAGCGGCCGAGGATGAACGCCGTGAAGGGCGTCCCCGTAAACAGTCTTGAGGCGGTGGGCGTTCAGTACTCGGAGTACTTGAAAGGAATCATGAGTCACCCCTACATGCTCGGGTGGCAGACCTGCGGCTACCTGGAAACCTGGAGCGGCGTGACCGACCCCACGGGCCAAGAGCAAGGCGGGTTCTTCGACCCCTTCGGGGAGCCGCTGATGGAAGCGCTCCGTCACGCCCAGGCGGCCAACGAGCAGGCGGTCGCGTGGCACGAACGCGCCGGCGCTTCTGATCGGTAAGTGGGCACCTTGCCCACCTACGAAGGAGATGAGCATGCGAACCGCTGGGTGATGTCGGTCAACGCGCGTAGGTTAATTGCCACCCGCGACCCGGCGGTTGAGGATGCAGCGGTACAGCGCCCCAACGAACCTGCGATACAGCGCCAAAATCAACACGGGGGGGCTATGTCTGACGGCTCCGCCCCTGGTCGTTCCGCAGCGCCCGGCCGCGACGACGCACCACGCCGGTTGTCAGCACAAATGTAGTCAGGGTGATCGAGCCCGGTTCGGGGACGGCAAGCGTGACCACGATCGCCCCGAGCGGATCGACGCCCGCCGAGCCCACGTCCGCGTCCGATTTCTCGACAAGGGTAATCGAGAAGGGCGATCCATCCTGGAGCACACCACTGAGTGTTGAGTTCCGGGCTGATACCTCGAAACCCTCACCCGGCTCCAACCCCGTAATCGGGACTCCGTCAAGCTCGAAGGAAGCGCCGACAAACTCGAGCAGTCCGTTTTGATTTACGTTGACGAACGCGTTGTCGAAGGACCATTCGCCACCGCGTACCCTTGCGTAACCGGATAGCAGAAAGTCTCCGGGTCTCTCAAAAATGGAACCGCCTGTAACGTCGAGCGCAGGATTGGTTGTCCCGGATGGCGCGACAATCAATGCGTTCACGCCCCCCCTGTGACGCTCACCGAGCTGCCATCGGCAAAAATCTCATCGACCAAACCGCCTTCGACATAGAGAGCGCTCGCGTTGGTGACACTGGTATTTCCCACGTCCCCATCGCGAACGCGCCCAATTCCACCATCCTCGACACGGAAGTCTCCGAATGCCGTCCCTGCAAGGTTAGCCGTCGCTCCGTTCCAAACTGTTATAACCGTGGGAACAGCGGCGAGATCTCCGACCAGGCTGTAGTTCAACTCGCCGCCATCGGTCACGAAGATGTCAGATATAAAGACTTCCGGGTCACCTACCAGGTTGAGTTGCTGACCCGCGCCGACGAGGAAGTCAAACTCATCGTCAGGAACGACCAACGGCAACAGCGAATCGGGAGGTACCGTAAAGACCTCGGTGAACTGCCCAGTCGCCCGTTCGGCCGCAACACTCCATGGAAGCAGCACGCCCGCTGCGAAGACGATTAACAGTCGGTTCATACTCGAACATCCTCCTACTCCTAGTCGTTATCGTGTAGTCCGAAGCGTGAGCGATCACACCGCCGTCTCTTCTTCCTCCGGGAGCCGCCGCAGGAACAGCCCCAGCATCACCCAGCTCAGGCCGTTGAAGAGCAACTCGCAGCCGACCATCAGGCCGATCAGCCAGAGGGCGCTCTCGGGGAACGTGTCGTAGACGATCATGCCCAAGAGGAGCGTCACCAGGCCGTTCAGCACGGCCCAGCCCCACTGCGGGAAGCGCTCGACCACGGCGACGATCACCCGGAACGCGCCGACGACGATGAAGAACGCCGCGGCGAACAGCGTCAGCATCGCGGTCGACTCGACCGGCGTGTCGCGGATCGCGATGCCCGCCACGAGGTAGAGGAGCCCGACCAAGATTTGCAGCAGCAGCGAGCTCCAGCGTCCGGCCCAGAACGCGCCGACAATCGTCACCGCGCCGCTGATCACCAGCACCGCGCCGAACACCCGCACCGCGGCGACGCTCGACACGAACGGGTAGGCGACGCTCAGCACGCCGCCGACGACGAGCACGACCCCGAGCATCAGGAAGACCCACCAGTACCGACGGGCCTGCTCGACGGTGGCGGCGAGCATCTCTTTGACTTCGGCGACGGCGGCCTGGTCTCCGGCAAGCGGGTTCTTGGCGAGGGGGTCGGTAGCCATCAGGGGTTCTCCGGGTGCGAGTCGAGCGAGCCTGCTGGCCTGACTTTACCCTGCCCAGCGGGGCGGGCGCCTCGGTTTTCTGTTGGAAACCGCGGTGAGTTCCCTCCCCCGTTGGGGGAGGGTTAGGGTGGGGGTGCAGTGGGTACCCGGCGCCCCCCACCCCGGCCCTCCCCCAACGGGGGAGGGAGCATCTCGATACGGCTTGTGAGCGCGTGCGTTATGCTGGGGCGCACCGCTCCCCCTCGTTGCAGGAACCGTCCGCCATGGGTCTTCTCTCTTGGATCGTCTTCGGCCTGATCGCCGGCGCGCTCGGCAAATTCTTCATGCCGGGCAAGGGCCCGAGCGGGTGGGTCGTCACGTGCGTGCTGGGCGTCTTGGGGGCCGTCGTCGGCGGCTGGATCGGGACACAGCTCGGCTTCGGCGACGTCAGCGGGTTCGACTTCCGCAGCCTGGTGATCGCGGTGATCGGCACCGGCGCGGTGCTGCTCGTGTATCGAGCGATCGCGAAGTAGCCGCTCAGGGCTCGGAGCGCGCGGCCAGGAACCGCGTCAGCTCCTCGACGAACTCGGGCTGGCTCGGCGCCGAGCCGTGGTCGCCCGGGACGGTGACCAGGCGCAGCCCCTTCATCGTTTCGGCGAGTCGCCGCGCGTCGTCGAGGAACGAGTCGTCTTCGCCGCTGATCGCCAAGGCCGGCGTTTCGTTGCGGCCGAGTCGCGCCGCGTCGATGCTCCACTCGCGCCAGCGGGCGCTGATCAGGCCGAGCGCCTTCGGGTCGTTCCCGTCGAGCAAACCCATCGCGGCGAGGTTGGTCTCGATCTCTTGTCGCAACGCCTCGGAGTAAGCCTCCGGCAGCGGCGGCTCGCCGTAGCCGGCCAGAGTCACGCTGATGACGCGTGTCGGGTGCAGGTCACGCAGCTTGTTGGCGATGATCGCCCCCATCGAGTATCCGACGACGTGCGCCCGCTCGATCCCGAGGTGATCGAGCAGACGCCGCGCGTCTTCAACCATCGGCAGCCCGTAGGCTTCGAGGGTCGGCGGCCGATCCGACCTGCCGTGGCCACGGTGGTCGTACGCGACGACGCGGTAGCCGCGTTGCGCCAAGGCGTCGATCACGCCCGAATCACGCCACATCGACTCGGCGTCAGCGGCGTATCCGTGCAAAAGGAGCACGACCGGGCCGCTGCCTTCGTCCGTGTAGCCGAGTCGTACGCCGTCCGAATCGAAGAACTCGGCGCCTAGCCCTGACGCCACGCAACACGCCAATGAGAAACAGGCCAAAACGGCGGCGCGGAGTGACGAACGCATCGTTCCAGGATACCCCGCCGCAAGCCGTCACGCCGCCGCTTTCGCGGGGGCGTCGAACTCGACCTCGGCCGTGCGGTTGGAACGCAGTCGCGGCGCTTCCATCGTGAAGCGGTGCGAGAACGTCGCGCCGCTCGCGGTGACGAAGTCGGCGTAAAACTCCGGCGCGTCCGGCACGGGGAAGTCGTCCGGCACGTCGAAGAACATCGCGGGGCTGAGCGAGATCGTCGACTCGGGGCCGACGTTCCACGGCGGGCGGTCGTCGCCGCCGTAGCCCCAGTCGCCCTGCACCGTGCCGCGCTCGGTGACGAGGAAGCAGTCGAACAGGATGAGCGAGTTCTGCCGCGTGCTGTGGTTCACCGCGAGCACGCCCCCCTCGCCGAGCTGCTGGAGACAAACTCGTTTCCAGCCCTCACGCTGCGGGTGCCGGCGTGTGCTGAGGCGGAAGTTTGAGAGCTGGTAGAACTGCAGGTTCGGCCGTTCCTTCCGCGCCTTAACGAGCCAGAAGTAACCCGTGAAGACGAGCGAGAGCCCGCTGAAGATCATCTTCAGGTCGAGCGAGGCGTCCATCGAGAGGCTCCGTTGCGGAGGGAAACCGGCGGCGGACGGTAGCAGGGGCGGCGGAACGACTCAAGCACAAGCAAGGTTCGTTCCCTCGATACTTGGACCTCAGCGAAACGGCCCCGTCCAAACGCTAAACAGCCCCGACCAAGCTTGGTCGGGGCTGCTAGCCGTTTCAGTTGCTGTCGCGAACCGAGTGTCAGCCGTTCCGGCGACGCAGGCCGCAGGTCGCCGCCAAGGCGGAGACCAGCATCGCGGCCGCGGCCGGCTCGGGGACGACCAGCTCGCCGACCGCCTCGATCGCGTTGATGTCGATCACGCCGTAGGCGCCGTCGGTCTGGTTCGGGCTGATGACCAGCTCGCTCAGGGCGTAGCCGTGGTCCCACAGGTGCCCGCCGTGGCGGAGGAACGAAGCTCCCACGGCGCCGAGCGACGCGTCGAGCACGAAGATCTCCGAGCCGGTGGCGTAGTACCCGTCCGGGTCACCCGGGTTCGGGATCTGGCGGATGCTGAAAATCAACTGGTCACCAGGGGCGCCGGTCGGATCGCGGTCGAACGAATCGCTGTCGCCGACGATGTCGCGGACCATCAGGGCGTCCAGGTTGATCGCGGCGTTGCCGTCGATGAAGTCCGGGAACGGCAGCACGGCGCCGCCGGGGACCGGGCCCAAGAGCGACGTCACGGCGCCGACGATCGCCGAGTGCGGGACGTACGGCGTGCCGGAGAGGTTCCACACGCTCGTCGCGGGCGGCCCGCCGGCGGTGCCGCTGAAGGCGTCGACCTCAAGCGAGTACTTGTCCGCGTCGCCGGTCAGGCCGGGCTCGGGACCCCAGACCTCCACGCCGTCAACGTCGTCCGGCAACGGCATGCCGTTCACTTCCGACTGGGTCGCCCAGACCCCTTGCGTCGACGGCGGAGCGTACGCGCCGGCCAGCTCGTACGACAACTCACCGGCGCCGCCGATGACCTTGCCTCCGGGCAAGAAGATCGGGCCTGCCGACGGGACAACGCCGGGCACGAAGCCGGGGCCGCCAGCCGGTCCGGGGGGACCGCCGGGGTACACGCTGATCATGTCGTCGTGCGAGAAGATCAGGTGGGCTCGGTCTTGGCGGAGGCGACGGAAGAGCGCGTCGCCGTGGTTGGCGACCGCGTCGACTTGGTCCTCAGGCGAGTAGCTCGGACGCGTGCCCGAGTAGTCGAGGCCGTCGGCCGTTCCGCCGACGCCGTCCCAGGCGATGACCTGCTGCGGGTCGGCGACACCGCCGGGGCCGACAGTCGACTGGTCCGTGTCGTGCGAGTACTCCTTGCCGAAGGTGTCCTTCGGCGCGATCAGGCCCGGGCCGATGCCGGGGTTCGCGCCGGGCGGCAGGGCGATCGGCGTGTAAGGGATGGTCGCCCCGGCGGGCAGGGCGACGCCTGCCACGAGCAGGCTGAGCAAGGTGCGTGCGGACATCGGATGCTCCTGTTCTGTTTCTCGGGCCGCGATGGAAAAGACAGCCCGGGCCTGGAGGCGACCCGCTCGATCGCCCGAGCTGACGCGGCCCCCGGAGCCTCGCGACGAGGCGTTCAACCCGGGGTCACGTAGGGGCAATCCGCGAACAGGGCACAAGGCCGACAGAGAAATCGAGAAATGCGACCGCCGTGGCGCTGTGGTCGGCAAGCAACGGGAAGTGCTCTTGGCCCGACGGCGGCCTTGTCGGATGATCCCGTCCCCTGTCGGCCCCCACCCGATTCGTGCCGCCGCGTGTTCGGACTTCTTCGCACAACGCTCGCCCTGATGGTGATGGTCTATCACCTGCTCGCGTCGTTGCCGGAGATCGGCCAGTACGCCGTCTTCGGCTTCTATGTCATCAGCGGCTACCTGATGACGCTGGTCACCACCGAGCGTTACGGGCACACCGTGAGGGGCGGGGCCGCCTTCTTGACGAACCGCGCTCTGCGGATCTACCCCGGCTACCTGGCCGCGGTCGCGGTCTCTCTCGCGTGCGTGCTGGTCGTCGGTGATGGCTTCACCTCCGCTTACAACCGCAACATGGGCGCGCCGGCGACTCTCGCCGGCTGGCTGTCGAACCTGTCGCTCGGCTTCCCCGGTTGGAACCCCATGGAAGCGCGGCCACGGCTCGTGCCGCCGGCTTGGACGCTGACGGTCGAGATGCTGTTCTACGCCGCGATCGGGTGCGGACTCGCGACGACGCCGCGGCGCGTCGGCGTCTGGATTGCCGGGTCGCTGGCCTACGTGCTCGCGACGTTCGCGCTGGGCCTGCCGAACGTGCACCGCTACGCACCGGTTGCGGCGGCGTCGCTCCCGTTCGCGATCGGCGCGGCCGCGTACCACCTCTCGATTGCCGACACGATCCGCCTGCACGCTCACGCCGCGGCGTACGCCCGGCTCGCGTACTTCGTGTTGTTGTCGAACTGCGCTTTCTTCGCGCTAGGTGGCGCCGACTCGATCGGCGTGGCGCGTGACGTCGGCTTGTACGTCAACACGGCGATCTCGGGAATCTTGGTGCTGTCGCTCGCCCGCGGCGGCCAAATCGCGCCGATCTCGGCCGGTCTCGACCGCGCCGTGGGCGACTACTCCTACCCGGTGTACCTGCTGCATTGGCAGGGCGGCCTGATCGCGTCGCTGCTGCTCTTCGGGTCGCCGGTACGCGGGTGGTCGCCTCAGGGCTTGATCGGCTTCGTGGCGGCGGGCGTGATCGTCGCCGTCGGCTCGTGGCTGATGATCAACGCCGTCGAGCGCCCGATGCAGGGTCTGCGCGACCGCGTGCGCCGCCGTGCCCAGCCGAGGAGCGAAGCGCCGCCGCCGGTGCGTCGAGCGGCCTAGCTCACTTGGCGCCGAGCTGACGTGTGGCCCCAGGAGCCTCGCGGCGAGGCGTTCAACCAGGGGGTCACGGTGGGTCGATCACGAGGGAAGCGAGGAGCCCAACACCAGTTCGCGAGTATCTTCGTGCGCGACGCGAATCGGCCCGGGCCGTCGCGACGATGGTTGCGTCAGCCGCAACACGGCCGTAACGTGCCGGGCGTCCCAGCACCCCACCAGCCGAAAGCCCGCGACATGCACCCGGTCCTCAATCGCGAACTGTTCCTCGTGAAGGAGAAGGTGGGCGCGTGGCGCGCCGCTAACCACTACGACATCTACGACCCGGAGTCTGGCGAGCTGCTGCTGGAGTGCCGCGAGCCGCGACTAGGCCCGATCACGAGCCTCCTCCGCTGGACCGACTACAAGACTTCCGCGCCGTTCGACATCGACATCCGGACGCCCTCGGGCGAGCCGATCGTGAGCGTCCAGCGTGGCTGGGCCTGGCTGCGGTCGAACGTGTCGGTGCTCGACGGGCAGGACCGCCGCGTCGGCGGTTTCCAACAGAAGCTCTTCTCGATCGGCGGCGCGTTCACCGTGGTCGACGAGGCCGACAAGCCCCTCTGCGAGCTGAAGGGGAAGTGGACGAGCTGGGAGTTCAGCTTCCGCGCGGGCGACGCGGAACTGGCGAAGGTCACCAAGAAGTGGGCCGGCCTCGGCAAGGAGATGTTCACGTCCGCCGACAACTACATGTTGCAGGTCAACCCGCAGGTGCCGCCCGACAGCGTCTTGCGGCAGCTGATACTCGCGGCGGTAGTCTGCATCGACATGGTGCTGAAGGAGTGATCGAGACGCCTAGCGGGCGGGCCTCCTGCATCGTCGCTCGCAATGACCCCACCCGCCGATGTCGCACGACAATCAAACCACGATCCACCTCGACCAGTTCCTCAAAGCCCAATCGCTGGTGGCGACCGGCGGCCAGGCGAAGATGGTCATCCAAGGGGGGGAGGTGACGGTCAACGGCGAGGTCGAAACCCGCCGCCGGCGGCAGTTGCGGCAGGGCGACGTCGTCGTCTTCGAAGGCCAACGACTCACCGTCGAATTCGACGAGCAAGAATCGACCTAGGGCGCCGCGAACGGGTCGATCCGGGCGGCCGATCGAAAGGCACAGGCACAGCGATATGGTTGGCTCTTTCTGAGGATGAGCCAGACAGAGGCTTGGTTACGTGCTTCAGCTCAACAACCACAAGACGAGTGCGGCTATGCTGGCTGCGGCACCTAGTACGCCGAGTGCAGCAAACACCCAGTGTGTACGGAGCGTTTCGCCTATGCACGGGAGGTAGCCTCCGTACTCATCGACAAGCTTGGCATCGGTCTTCAGCGTGGCGTCCGAGGCGCGGCCTACTACGTTGGCTAAGATGTCGACTTTCCTGAGTGTCGACTGGTGCAGCTTGACGTACTGCTTCGCAGTAAACGCGTCCGCCTCTTCTTGTCCCGTGAGAAAGTCACGGTCGGTTATCGCGTTCCGTTTGATCAGGGTCGCAAGGCGTGGATGCGCTGCGTAACCAACGCCGTAGATATCGACAAGCAACCGCGCCAGATCGCAGCGATGCGACTCATTGATAGGTTGTGGTTTACCTCCCAAGACTTGATACCGATGGTCAATTGCCGCGAATCCATAATTCGCGTCGCGCATATTCCAGTGCAGCCACAGGAAGGACTCTCTCTTGCTCGCGTACTCGTAGAAATCCTTCAGCATTCTCTTCTCTAGTTCATCGTAGTCCGCGTCAATTTCGTCAGTTGATACCTTCTTGTTCTTCTCGGCGGCCTGATGAATGGAGAACGACGTTGTTTGACCGGAGCCTAGGTTCCGGACGGCGATCGAGGTTATTCGAGGAGAAGAGCCGTCTTCTCGGTCATAGAAGCTCTCGCACGAGTAGTGAATAACAGCGACGGTTTCGGCCCGCGCCATCAATGCCGCAAGTCGTTGCTTGCCGACCTTACGCCTGCTTACTCGATCACTCATCTGTGGGCCGCCGCCCGCAGGGCGACGAGGTACGGCACCGGCTCGGAGCCCAGTGCGTTGAGCACCGTGCCGCCGGCGGTGAAGCAGTGGGTGACCCAGTCGGGCTCGCCGTACTTGTCGAGGGCCTTGCCCCCCTCGCCGCCGCCGACGTAGACCTCGACGCCGGCGTCCTTCATCCGCTTCAGCTCGGGGACCCAGGCCTTCGTGCCCGCCTCGAACTTCGGGTCCTCGAACACGCCGAAGACGCCGTTGTGGAACGCGACCGCTTTGCCGCCGGCGCGTTCGATGAACACGCCGACCGCTTGGCTGAACGCCTCGATCGACTTGGGGCCGATGTCGAGCTGCTGGTCGCTGGGCGAGAGCTCGTCCTTCGCCGTGCCGTCTTCGACGACCGAGTCGACCGGCACGGTGAACGTGATCCCCTTCTCGCGGCCGTCGGCGACGATCGCCTTCGCTTGGGCGACGCGGTCCTCGGGGATGTACCACGGCTCGCCGCCGTTGGCCGGGTCCTCGGCCGCGCCGAGGCAGACCGGCGCGTCGTCGAGCTGGCCGATCGCCTTGCGGATCGCCATCGCGAGCGAGCCGGAGGCGAAGATCTGCTTGATCGTGCCGCGGGCGATCATCGCCTCCATGTCGTCGAGCTTGTCGATCTTGATGCCGCTGAAGACCGCCAGGTCCGCCTTGAGGCACTGCTGCATCGGGCCGTCGAACTCGCCGGCGGCGTACTTGCCGAGGGCGACCCGCTCCATCGCCGCGGGCACGGCGACGCTCGACGCGTCGAGCGAGCCGGCCGAGAATGCCTCGTTGACGTAGACCTTGGCGACCTTCTCCGCCAACTCGTTGGCGAGCTTCGCGAGCTTCGGCGCCAGGCCCGGCAGGTCCGATTCCTTCGCCTTCCAGAGGACGCGCTCGACGTCGTACTTGCGGGTGTTCTGCAGGACGATCACCGCGCCGTCGGCTGCCGAGGCGATGGCGTCGGTCGCGGCCGGCGTGACGGTCGTCGTCGACTCGTCGAGCCAGTCCTCGACCAGCGGCACGTCGCAGCCCAGCAGTTCGCCGAGGCGCTTCGCGACCTTCTCGAGCGAGCCCTCGGGCTTGCGGCCGATGTGTCCGAAGAGAACCTGCTTCCAGCCCTTCTCTTGGCCGTATTTGAGCGTGTCGACCATCGAGCGGAGGCGGATGTCGCCCTCGCCGATGTTGGCGCCCGGCTTAGCGTCGACGTCGGCGCGGACCAAGACAGGCGTGCCGGCGGGGACGTCCGCCAGCGAGTCGAGCCGCGGCACGGCCGCGAGGTAGTCGTTGAGCGTCAGGTCGGGCGCCGCCTCGCGGCCTTGGACCAGGGTCTCGCACCACGACTGCATCTGGGCTTCGGTTACCGACATCGCTCGCTTCCTCGACTGTCCTGTTGGGGGCCTGTCAGAGGCCTGCTGGGGGGATTGGTCCGCTCCGAGCCCAGCAAGGTAGCACAGCAGCCACGGGCCAACCAGCGACGCGAGGGGCCGGCCGTTGACCGACAGACGTGGCCCCGACCAAGCTTGGTCGGGGCTACTGAGCCCTGCTCGCTTCATGGTCTGAGCGCTATCATGAGGTCACGATGACGATCACCACACTTCGTGGCGGCTGCGAACCCGAGACGGCGACCGCGTTGCCGGCCGAGCGGCTCTGCTGCGCTGGCGCCTCGGTCGACCACGCCCAGATCGCGAGGCTCGCTTGCGAGGCGGCCAGCAACCCGCTCGGGCTGCCGCCGCTGCGGCAGTGCTTAACGCCGGACGACCACGTCGCCTTGGCGGTCGCGCCGGGCGCGCCGGCGGCTTCGGCCGTCGTGGCGGGTGTCGTATCCGCTCTAGCCGAGGCGGGCATCGAGCGGCGACGCATCCGCGTCGTCGCCGCCGAAGCGCGGGAGGCGCGATCGCTCGAAGAGGCGCTCGCCGACGAGGTCGCCGCCGGCGTCGGTATCGAGTCGCACGACCCGCTCAACGAAGACGGACTCTGCTTCGCCGGGGTGACGCGATCCGAGCAGCCGCTGCTGCTCAACCGCACGCTCTTCGAGGCCGACGTCGTGTTGCCGATCGCCGGCGTCGAGCCCGACGACGAAGAGAAGGCCGGGGCGGCCGAAGCCCATCGCGGGATCTACCCCGAGTTTTTCGACCGCACGGCAATCGACCGCTACTACGGAGATCTCGAGGCTCCCGACGACGAAGCCCCTGCAGCGGATGCTCCGTCGGCGAGTCGAGCGCGTGACGCGCACGACGCCGCGGGAATCGTCGCGGCCTCGTTGGTTCTACGAGCCGTGCCGGGGCCCGACGGCGGCGTCACCGCCGTGGTCGCCGGGCTGCCGTTGGACGTCGGTCGCTCGGCGCGCGAAGCGGGACGAGCCGCCTGGGTCACGCCGCTGGCCGAGCCGGCGGACCTGGTGCTCGCCGTCGTCTCGGGCGGGCCCGAGCAGCAAACCTGGGACGCCGTCGCTCGCGCGTTGGCCGTCGCCGAGCCACTCACCAAGCCGGGCGGGGCGGTCGCCGTGTGGAGCGACGTCGCCGAGCCGATCGACTCGCTCGTCGAGCGTCTCGAACAAGACGCGCACGCCGTCGACCGCTTCGGCGATAGCGACTCGCAAGAGCAAGACTTCGTCGCGCAACGGTTCGCCGAGGCCCTCGACCGCGGGCCCGTGTTCCTGCACAGCCAGATCGACCCCGACGACGTCGAAACGCTCGGCTTCGCCCCGGTCGCGGACGAGGCCGAGATGCAGCGGCTCGTCGGCCGGTTCGAGGCGTGCACCGTGGTGGAAGGCGCCCAGCACGTCCGGTTCCAGATCGAAGACGGGGCCGAGGCGTGAGCGAGCCCCAATCTTTGAGCCTGCCCGCCAACGCCTGCGCGATCGTCGACGGCTGGTCGTGTGTCGAAGCGGTCGGCCCCGATGCGGGGTCGTTCCTTCAGAGCTTCTGCACGAACGACGTGCTCAAGCTCGCCGACGGCGACGCCTGCGAGGCGATGTTCACCGACGTGAAGGCGCACGTCTTGGCCTACGGTTGGGTCGGCCGCGTCTCGGCGGAAAGGCTGCTCGTCTTGCTCTGGTCGGATCGCGCCGAAGCGTTGCGTGAGCACTTGGACCGCTACCTGATCCGCGAGCAGGTTGAGCTCACCGCACGCCAAGACCTCCGGGTCGCCTTTGTCGGCGGCGCGACTGACGACGGAGACGCGTCGTCGTTCCGCTGCGAGGCGTTCGGCCCGACGGCGCGAGTACAGGTGGTAGACGACGCTGAGCATCTTGCCGCGGCGAACCATCGAACGATCGAGTCCGAGGAGTTCGAACGTCTCCGAATCCGCCTCGGCGTGCCACGTGACGGCGTCGACGTCGACGATCGCAACCTGCCGCAGGAGGTCGATCGGAACGAACGGGCGATCTCGTTCACCAAGGGCTGTTACCTCGGACAAGAACCGGTCGCGCGGATCGACGCGCTGGGGCGCGTGAACTGGCTGTTGCGCGGCATTGAGATCGACGGCCCGCCGCCCGAACCCAGCGTCGAGTTGACGCGCGACGGCAAGGCCGTGGGGCGTGTCACCTCGTCGGTCGCGAACGACAGGGGCGCCATCGCCCTGGCTTACCTGCGGCGCGAGCACGCCGAGGCTGGGACGGAGCTCGTTGTGGAAGGCTCGGCGGCGAAGGTTTGCGCCTTCCCGATGAGCGTCTGAGATGCGGGTCTAGACTGCCGAAGCCTCGAGCCGGGTGTCGGCCCACTGCTCGACGTTCAGGTTGAGCGGGTCGCGGTCGACGCGTCGAATCTCGCTGATGTCTTCGGCGGCGGCAAAGTACGCGTCGATGACCTCGGCGTCCCACTGCTTGCCGGCGCCTTCGCGAAGGATCTCTTCGATCCGTTCGGTCGGCATCCCCTTGCGGTAGGGACGGTCGCTCCCCATCGCGTCGATCGCGTCGGCCACGGCGGTGATGCGAGCGTGTAGGGGGCACGCCTCGCCGAGCAACCCGTCGGGGTAGCCACGCCCGTCCCACGACTCGTGGTGGTGCCGAACAATCGGCAGGACGTGTTGCAGCTGGCGGACGTCTCGGAGGATCCGTTCGCCAAACTCCGGGTGGAGCTTGATCTGGGCGTACTCTTCGTCGGTCAACGCGCCCGGCTTGCGGAGCACGGTGTCGTCGATGCCGATCTTGCCGATGTCGTGGAGCAGCCCGCCGAGGTAGATCGTGTTGAGGGCGGATTCGCTCAGGTTGAGCTGCTTCGCGAGCCTCAGAGCGATCCGCGCGACTCGATCGCTGTGGCCACAGGTGTACGGGTCTTTCGCGTCGATCGCCGACGTCAGCGCGCCGACGGCCGTTGTGAGCAACTCGCTCCGTTCGTCGTACAACCGGCGGTTGCCGATGTGGACGCCGAGGATCGTCGCGACGCTCGACAGCAGGCTCGCCTCGACCGAGCCGAAGCCCCACTCGTCGCTCCCCTTCGGCGGGCGGTAGTTCATCGCCCCGAGCCAACCGATCGGCTCTCCGTTGGAGATGATCGGCGTGGTCACGACCTCGCGGACCTCGGGGAAAGCCCAAGTCGGCGAGGTGGTCCGATCGCGGTTGAGCACCAGGGCGCGCTCTCGCGCCTGAGGCCCCAGACGGTCGTAGAAGTCGTCGAGTCGATCGTCCTCCAGCGGGCGGGATCGCCCTTGGACGATCCGCTGCTTGCCGTCGCCACCTGGCAACACGGCGACCAAACACTCACACGGCGTGACGTCGCCGAGCCACTCGACCGCCTGCCGGCCGAGTTCCACGCCGTTGCGTCCGAGAGAGAGGCTCTCCGTCAGCCGGTGGAGCAGGTTCAGCTCCTCGAACGTCGCTAGCAACTGCGAAGAGACGTCCGAGACTTGTTGTTTCGAGGCGTGCGCCGACTCGGTGGCCGCGTGTCCTTCGAAGAGCGCCTGGGCGAGCGCCAAGGCGGCGTGCGGCGGCCAGTGGCGGCGGCCGACCGACCAGGCCGACAGCCGCTCCGCGTCGACCCCGAACACCCTCGCGGCCGACTCGATTTCCTCGGTGCTCGGGTTCGGCTCCGTGAGCAGAACGGCCACGGCGACCCGCGGCGCTTCGAGTTCTTTCGCGGGCAGCGGCACGGCAAGCAACGCGAGGGGGGCGTGCTCTTCGATGAACTCGGCCCGTCCGCCGCGAGCGACCTGTTCGCACAACGCGAGCCACGAGAAGACGTCGACCCGCGGCCAGTCGGCCGTGACGCGCCCGAGCACGCCGTGCGTTGAGTCGACTACCGCGAACGACTGGCGGAACGCCTGCTCCAGCCGCTCGACCAAGCGGTCGTCGGGGGGGGCGTCGACGGCGTTCGTTCTGGGCTCCGTCTTGGGGAGCGTCGCGGTCAGCAAGGGTCTGGCCTCTCGTTACACCGCGCGTGCCGCGGTTGGCGGCGCGCGACCGGGCGTCGGCCCTCCCGCCGACGCGTGAGCAACGGTAGCCCCCCCCTGCGGGACCCCGCGGTGAATCACACAGATCAACGGATGCCCGAAGAGAACCCGGCCATACCGGGACCGGCTGGAACGATTAGGGGGATCGCCCGACCCAAGAAACGGGCAAACGAGTTAGCGATCGCTGTCGCCGCGGCGACGGTAGCGGTCGCTGGCCTGCTCGAGCACGTCGCGCTCGTCGGGGGTGAGACCCTCCATGCCCGCCACGTGCAGCTTGGCGAGGATGTCGTCGACACGCCCCTCGTCCCAAGCCTCGTCGAAGTCTTCGGCGGAGAGGCGACTCGCGGGCGGGCCCTCCGGCGTCTCGTCTGAGATCAAGTCGTCGTCGTACCAGGCGTCGTAGGTGTCCGTCGGGGCGTCTTGCAGCCCCTCGTGGAACAGATCGGGCCGATCGGCATCCGATCGGACCCCGCCACCGAAGGCGCCGAACGCGACGACCACGGCGAGGCCTGCCAGGACCAACGAGAACACCGGGGCCATGTCGCCCACCACGCCGAGCAGGCTGGCGATCGACAGCAACCCGAAGGCGAAGCTTCCGCCAATCAGCCGCACCACGAGCGTCGCGTTCCGCTCGCCGATGTGCGGGGTGAACCACGAGGTGAGCGCGACGCCGCCGTCGAACGGGGCAGCCGGCAACAGGTTCACGAGGAACAAGGGCCAGTTCACAACGATCATGGCGCAAGCCAACATCGCCGCGGGTGTCGCCGCGCCCGGCGCGCCGTTGACAACAAGCGCGGCGGGATTCGACAGCGCCTCGGTGAGCAGCGTGACGCCTTCGGCGCCGCCGCCGATGACGAGCACAAAGCACGAGACGACCACGATCAGCAGGTTCGCAAGCGGCCCCGCCATGGCGACGAAGACGCGTTCCTCCGGACGGTAGGGCAACGCCGCGTAGCCGATGCCGCCCACGGGGCCCAGCAGGATCGTCCCTCGAGACGCGTGCTCCCGGCAGCGGAGGGCCGCCGTCACATGAGCGGCCTCGTGCGCCAGAACGCTGAACAGGTAGGCGGCCACCACAAGCGGCGCCAAAGACCAGCCGAGCGTCGGCTTCAAGCAGACCCCAGCCGCCAGCACGAGCACCACGACCAGCGACACGTGCAGCCGCGCCGGCGTGCCGCCCCAAACGCCGAGCGGGACCGACCATGGCGAGACGCCCGGACTGGGAGCGGTCGAAACGCCGATTCGGTGCGGTCGGCCAGTGAACGGCATCGGGAGACGATCGTGGCGAGGGTCGGAACAGCCACTTGGATCGTACCGATTCACTTCGCTAACGGCAAACTCTCGCCAGTTCGGGCGGGGCGCCTCGTCACTCCACGGTGACGCTCTTCGCCAGATTGCGTGGTTTGTCGACGTCGCAGCCCCGCAAGACCGCGATGTGGTACGCCAGCAACTGCATCGGGATCGCGGTGACGATCGGCTGCAGGAAATCCGCGGCGGCGGGGACACGGATCACCTCGTCGGCGATCTCGCTGGCCCGCTCGTCGGTCTCGTCGACCACGGCGATCACCGGGCCGCCGCGGGCCTTGATCTCCTCCATGTTCGCGAGCACTTTGTCGTAGACCGCGCCCTGCGGAACGATGAAGACGCTGGGCGTCTGGTCGTCGACCAGCGCGATCGGCCCGTGCTTCATCTCGGCGGAAGGGTACCCCTCCGCGTGGATGTAGCTGATCTCTTTGAGCTTCAGCGCTCCCTCGAGCGCGGTCGGGAAGTTGTACTGCCGACCGAGGTACAGGAAGTTGTCGCAGCCGGCGTACTGCGCGGCGATCCGCCGGCAGGTGTCGTTCGTCTCGAGCGCTTTTTCGACGATCGACGGGAGGGACTCGATCTCGTCGATGATCCGCAGACCGGCTTCGTAGCTGAGGTGGCGCAGCCGCCCCAGGTGCAGGGCCAGCAGCGTGAGCACGACGCACTGCGACGTGAACGCCTTGGTCGACGCGACGCCGATCTCCGGCCCGGCGTGCAAGTAAACCCCGCCGTCCGATTCGCGCGCGATCGTGCTGCCCACGACGTTGCAGATCGCCAGGACGCGATGCCCCTTGCGCTTGACCTCGCGCATCGCGGCGAGCGTGTCGATTGTCTCGCCGCTCTGCGTGATGCCCAGCAGCAGCGTGCTGGGGGACATCGGCGGGTTGCGGTAGCGCAGCTCGCTCGCGTACTCGACCTCCACGGGCAACCGCGCGAACTCCTCGATCAGATACTCGCCCACCAGGCCCGCGTGCCAACTGGTGCCGCAAGCGGTGAGGATCATCCGATCGACCGAACGCAGCTGCCGCGCCGTGAGGTTCAGTCCGCCGAAGACGGCCGTCGCTTGGTCTCGGTCGAGGCGCCCGCGCATCGCGTTGCGGATCGTCTCGGGCTGCTCGAAGATCTCCTTCAGCATGTAGTGCGGGAAGCCGTCGAGCTCGACCTGGTCGGCGTCGATCTCGAGCGTCTCGACGCTGTGGGCGACGACCGACGCGTCCTTGCCAAGCACGCGGATCGCGCCGGCGGTGACAACCGCGAGCTCGTGGTCCGCGAGGTACACGATCCGGTCGGTCCGCCCCGCGAGCGGCGAGCCGTCGCTGGCGAGGAAGTGCTCGCCGTCACCGACGCCGATCACGAGCGGGCTGCCGAGCCTCGCGGCGAAGATCACGTCGGGCCAATCCTGAAACATGACGGCCAGGCCGTAGGTGCCACGGAGCTGAGCGGTCGCGGCGCGGAGCGCCTCGATCGGGAGCCGGTGGGGGTCGTCTCCCGGCGTTGACTCGCTCGCCTGCAGATCGTGCAGCTCGCTGGCGATCAGGTGGGCGACCGCTTCGCTGTCGGTGTCGGTCGTGAACTCGTAACCACCCTCCGTCAGCTTCTGCCGCAGCGCCTGATAGTTCTCGATGACGCCGTTGTGCACGAGCGCCAAGACGCGATCGCCGCCGACATGGGGGTGCGCGTTGCTGTCGGTCGCCGGGCCGTGCGTGGCCCAGCGCGTGTGCCCGACGCCGACCTGCCCCTCGTGCGGCGTCGCCTGCAGGGCCGCGGCCAGGTTGTCGATCCGGCCGGTCGTCTTGGTGACGGCCAAGCCGTCTCCCTCGCGCGTGACGACGCCCGAGCTGTCGTAGCCCCGGTACTCGAGGCGACGCAGGCCCTCCAGCAAGAAGTCGCTGGCTCGTTGGGGGCCGATGTATCCAACAATGCCACACATGGCGCGGCTCCGGATGGTCGTGGGGGCGAGCCGCCGCTAGCGGCCCGGCCTGGCAGTCTATGTCCGCGGCGATGTGCAGGGGAATACGAGACGATCGACGAGGCGGCGTTCGCGAAATCGGTCTGTCGCTGCTAGCCGATTTGACGTACGAACACGCCCCCGCGTTCCCCTGCCCCCGCACACGAAGCCATGAACGCCCCCCGCACCTGCGTTGTGATCCCCGCCCGGATGCACTCCACGCGGCTGCCGGGGAAGATGCTGCTCCGCGAGACGGGGCGGACGCTGGTCGAGCACACCCACGCCGCGGCGGTTCAGGCGAAGCTGCCGACCGCCGTCATCGTCGCGACCGACCACGAGGCGATCGCCGAGGAGGTGCGCCGCTTCGGCGGCATCGCCATGATGACGAGCGCCGACCACGCCAGCGGCGCCGACCGCCTGGCCGAAGTCGCGGAGCGCTCTCCCGGTTACGACCTGTTCGTCAACCTGCAGGGCGACGAGCCCGAGATCGACCCGGGCGCGATCGACCGGGTCATCGAGCAGCTCGCCGCCGACCCCGAGTGTTCCATGGCGACGCTCGCCGCGCCGATGCACGACCCCGAACGCGTCCGCGACCCGGCGAACGTCAAAGTCGTGTTCGACGACGCCGGCAAGGCGCTCTACTTCAGCCGCAGCCCGATCCCGTTCGTGCGCGACGCGGCGGAGGCGGCCAGCGGCGAGGGCCCCGCGATCTTCCACCACCACGTCGGCATCTACGCGTACCGGCGGGAGTTCTTGCTCCGCCTGGGCGAACTCCCGCCGTCGCAGCTCGAACAAGCCGAGAAGCTCGAGCAACTCCGCGTGCTGCAAGCGGGCGAAACGATCCGCGTCGGCGTCATCCCCGCCGCGGCGCCCGGCATCGACACCGCGGCCGACTACGCCGCGTTCGTCAGCCGCAGTTGCCGCCGCGCCGCTTAGGCGTCGGCCCGCTTAAGCATCGGCAAAGAGCGCTTTGACCGCGATCTGCGACCAAGACTCGTAGGCGTCGACCTCGGCCAGCACCTCGGCCGCCGGCAAGAAGCGTCCCTCGGCGAGGTCGTCTTCGGCGGACTCGACGATCGGCTCTTCCAGGTCGAAGATGTGAACCACCCCGAGGTGGACCTTGCCGACGGCGGTCTCGTCGTCGTTGATCAACCCAACGAGCTGTTCTTCGTAAGCGGCGCCGATACGGACCTCTTCAGCCAGTTCGCGCTCGAGCCCGCGTCGGTACAGGCCCTCGTCCGACCCGGCGTTGTCGTGCGTGGCGTCGAGTGTCGAGATGTGGCCGCCGACGCCGACGCTCCGCTTGGCCCGCAGTCGCGTCTCGCCGCCGCCCCCGCCGCGGGTGTACGAGAAGACGCACACCTCGCCGTCGGCGTTCGTGTGGCGCAACAGCACGTAGGGGATGAGCTGCTTGAAGCTCGGGTCCTCCTCCATCTCGCCGCGGGGCCGATACGCGAGCCGGTCGCTGCCGAGCAGCGGGCCGAGGTAGCGGTCGACGTCGGGCGAGAAGCCCTGGAACCGCCCCAGTTCGTCGAGCACCTCCGCGGGGACGACGAGGACCTGTTCTTCGGCGGCTTCGGCGGCGGGGCTGGCGGGCACGACGACTCCTTTCGCTTCCAGTGATGACGACTCTGGCCGCGGAGTGTAACACCGACCGCCGACGCGCCCTAGCGCCGCCGAACCCAGCCGGAAGCGTCAACGCCCGGATCGCGCGTCACTCCCGATCCGGGCGCTGACGCTTCCGGTTGGCGGTCACTCGCTTCGTTCTTCGACAACCACACGGTTCTCGTCGCTGTTGCCCCGCAGCTCGGGGGCGTACATCGCGCTGATCTGCGTCGGCAGCGCCGAGAACTTGCCCGGCGTTTCCGCCCGGAGTCGGTAGCGGACGGTCCGCTCGCCGCGTGGCAGGGTCCGGGCGTAGAAGCGGACCTGCTCGTCGCGAAACTCGACGTACGCGCCCAGCGCATTGCCGTTGTAACCGCTGCGGACTTCGACGGGCTCGAAGCCGGCCGGCTTCGGGTCCTCGATCACGAGGTACTCGTAATCGTTCTTGCTCGCGATGGTCAGCTCGACCTCGACGAGGTCGCCGCTCGCGACGGCGCCGAGGTTCGGCACGTCGACGCGGCGGTAGCGTTCGACCTTCGGAGCGAGCACGCCGCCGCTCGCGTCGACGTCCTCCGCCGTCGCCTCGATCGGCACGAGCCGCTGGACGCGACGCCGGACGCGGACTTCCAGGCCCGCGGCGCGGATGTCGTCCTCGAGCGTGAAGTTCGCGAGCGACACGCCGGCGTAGAGCCGCCCTTCGCCCTGCTTACGCAACTCGAGCGTGTGCCGACCGGCGGGAAGCGCTTCGCCTACCAGCTCGAACCGGCCGTCGAAACGCAGCGCTGTCTCGGCAGTGTACTCGCGGGTGTCGCGGCGTTTGCCGTCGAGCCACACTTCGACGGTTCCATCAACCGCCGCTTCGTCGCTCGCGCGGACGTAGTCGGCCATCGCCTCGACGACGAGCGCCGTGTCACGGGTGCTGTTCCAACGCGTCGCGTTGCGTCGGTTGGCGAGCAGGTGCTTCACCAGCCGGGGCGCCAACTCGCCCTTCGGTTCGGTCACCGAGAGGAGCTTCAGGAAGTAGGCGTGCGCCTCGTACTCGCTGCCGTACCAACGCCACCAGTAGCCGTTCGGCAGGTCGAGGTAGGCCGTCTGGTTCTCGTCGTCCTCGACCACGAACTGCCGCAAGTTGCGGACAACGCCGTCGCGACGCTCCGCGGCGCGTGCCGGCCTCGCGTCGCCGTCGGGACGGTTGGCGTCGAGGTCGTAAGCCAAGCCGATCATCGCTAAGGCGTAGGGCGAGAGCTCGAGGCGATCACTGTAGAGTCGCTCGAGCATCGTCTCGTTGGGGCGTCCCGCTTCGCCAAGCGTCAGCTCCAGCAGCGCGTCAAGGTTGTCCGCACGCCGTTTCGTGGGCCGGTCCTCGTCGATCGGCTCGCCCTCGTCGTCGAGGTTCGCCAGCGCGGCGAGTTGCTCGTCGCGGTAGCGAACGAGCCACTCGACGCCGCGCGCGACGACCTCCTCCGGCACGGCGACGCCGCTCCGGCTCGCCACGCCGAGCCCCCGCACGACGACCGCGGTCGTGTGCGGCGAGCTGCGTTCGCCGAAGCCGCTGAACCAGCCCCAGCCGCCGTCGCTAAGTTGCATCTCGTTCAGTCTGCGAACGCCGGCGCGGACGATCCGATTGAGCTCCGCTTCGTCGAACACCGGGTCCGATCGCCGCGGCGGGCCCTCGGCAGCCTCGTCCGGCTTCAGGTCGGCCAAGTCGACGCCGAGGTCGCTGAGCGTGTGGCGTACGATCGCCGCGGGCAGGAAGCGGTTGAGCGTCTGTTCGGTGCAACCGTGCGGGTACTCGATCAGGTACGGGAGCGTGTCGACCATGGCGCCGACGAGCGTTGGCGAGTATCGCACCTCGAGGCGAGTCGCCTCGGGACGCCGCTCCTCGGGGACGACGAGTTCAAACGTCGCGAGCCGGTCGCTTGGCGCGATCACCGCGCTGAACGACTCGACGCGCTCGGCGCCGTGGACGAGCACGGGGAGGACGACTTGCATGCCGTCCGACAGAGCGGCGACCGGCTGGCCGTCCGCGATCGCCTCGGCGACGACACGCAGCGTCGCGTCGCCCTCGGCGGTCGCGGTGACCGACCAGTCAACGAGCGCCTCCCCCTCGGCCGGGACGTTGATCGTCTGCGTCGGTTGCGAAACGGCGGACAAGACGTCTCCCTCGGCCTCGAATCGGACACGCACTTCCTTCGGCTCGGAGGTCTCGTTCTGCACCAGCGCCGACAGCGTCGCCTCGTCGCCGTCGACGAGGAACCGCGGCGCCCGCAGTCGGACCATCAGGTCCTTGCGGGTGACGACTTCCGCGTCGCCGCTGCCGACTCGCAGGCCGCCGGAGACGGCCCAAGCGCGGACCTTCCAAGACGTCAGGCTCTCGGGCAGCGGCATCACGACTTCGGCGACCCCCTCGGCGTCGGTCTCGACGGCCGCGACCCACAACGCGGTGTCGGCGAAGTTCTCGCGCACGGCGACCGGCGACTCGGCCCCGTTGCCTTCGCCGTCGGCGCCCTTGGCCTCGGAGACGAACAGGTCGGCAAAGGCTTCAGATTCAGGCGCAGCGGCGGGCGCCACAGTCGAGAACGCCATGCCACCTCGCTGCTGCCGCATCTCGACGCCAAACATGTCGTTGCCCAAGCCACGGGCGGGGGCCGGCACACGGTCTGCCACAATGTGCCCGAAGACCCCGAGAGACTGCATCATTGGGACCCCCTTGGCGACGACCGGCGCCTCGCCGCGCGCCAAGCTGTGCCGCGTGCTGGGCCAGTGGCTGCGTGTCCAACTCCAGAAGCGCTCGCGGATGTCTCCGCCAGAGGGTCCGCCGACGATCGCCTCGACGCTGCGGTCGTAGACGGCGATCGTCGCCTGGCCGACGACCGGCTCGCCCGCGGCGTCGGTCAGCCGCACCCGCAAAGACCCCTCGTCGCCCGGCTGGTAGGCCGTCGACGACGGCGAAGCGGTGACCGTCAGAACCCGCGACTCGGGCGGCACGACGAGCTGCCGCACCGCGGTGTGGACGCGGCCGTCGGCCACGGTAAGCGCCTCGACGAAGAAGTTCGGCAGGTCGGTGACGGTGACGGGGATCTCGACCACCGTGCTCTTGCCTTCAAGCCGTACGACTTGCGGCGCGCCGTACACGCCGCCGACGGGTCGCACGTAGAGCGTCACCGACGAGTCGGCTCGGTCGGTGTTGACCAGGAGCCGCGCCGTTTCGCCGGGGCGGTACTCGCTCTTGTCGGGGACGAGCTCGATCGCGCCGAAACGGAAGCCGGCGCCGTCGAAGCCGGGGCCACGGATCGTGAACAACTGGCCGCCCTCGACCGACTCGCCCGCCGCTTCGCTGCGGTAGACCAAGCGGTAGCGTCCCGGCTCGCTCGCCTTCAGCTTCATGTCCGCGGCGCCGCCGGCGTCGGTCGGGAGGGCCCAAGTCTGGACAACCGTCTCTTCCGGGTCGGAGAGTTCGCTCGCGTCAGGATCGACGAGCTTGGGCGATCCGATCTTGAGTAGCCGCAGCTCGCCGTCGCCGGCGACCGGCACGCCGTCGGGACGGCGGACCGATACGGACGCGGTGACGGTGTCGCCCACTTCGTGAAAGCCTCGGCCGAGCCACAGCGTCACGTCGAGCGGGCGTCGCGCCGCGAGCACGCGACCGTCGCCGACGATCGTCCGACGTCCCGCGTCGGTCACCTCGGCGGTGATCTGGTACTCGTGATCGTTGTTCGGATGCAGCTCGGCAGCCAGCGCGGTGTCGATCTTCAGGCGGAAGACCCCCGTGGCGTCGAGCTTCGCTTCGCCCTCGGCGACGACCTCCGGCGGGCCGGGGTTCGTGGGCAACCAGAACGGCGCCGGGCCGAAGCAGCCCCACCGGGGCCAGTCGCTGCGCCAGGTCGCTTGCTGGCCGAGCCAGCCGTAGCCCCGTCCGTACAGCCAGTCCCAAGGCCGCGGCGGCAACCAGTGTTCGGTCTTCCGCGTGCGGATCACCTTGTAGCTGACCGAACCGCCGCGTACCGGCGTGCCGGCGTAGTAGGTCGCCCGGACTGTCGCCTCGAACGGTTCGCCGAGCCGCGTCGGCTCGTCGGGCGCCTCGACGGCGACCTCGAACTCCGGCTTGCGGTACTCCTCGACACGGAAGCTGCCACCGCCGAAGCCGACAACCTCGATGCGGTACACGCCGAGCGACGCCTCTTCCGGCAGCTCCACCTTGCCGGCGACGCCGCCGTAGGCGTCGGCGGTGAGCCGTTGGTCGAACGCCTTCTCGCCGCGTGCGTCGTAGACGACGACCTCGAACTCTTGGTAGGCGAACTCGGAGACGGTCGGCTCGCCCGCTTCGTCGGCGACCGGCTTGGCGTAGTCGGGCCGGCCGACCCACGCCTTGAACTCGGCCGTGTCGCCGGGCCGGTAGACCGGCCGGTCGCTGACGACGAAGACCGACTTCGCTTGCGGCGGCTGATCGCCCTGTCCGCGGCGCCAAACGCCTTCGAAGCCGAGGTGCGCGAAACGCCCCCCGTCAGCCGTCGCGACGGCAAGCCACTGGAAGGCGTCCTCGCCGCCGTCGGGCGCGAGGTCGAAGGCCACGAGGCCGTTGGCGTCGGTCTCGCCCGAGAGCGAGCGGGTCTCGGTCTTCCGCGTCTTGGGTCTTCGGTTCGCCCAGCGGTAGCCGAAGAGGTCGACCTCGGCGCCCTCGACCGGTCGGCCGTGACGCGCGTCGAGCACCTGGTAGAGCGAGCCTTCCATGGTCGGCTTCCGGACCAGGACCGTGTCGGCGACCCAGACGACCAAGAACGACTCGGCGCCCGGCTCGCCGTCGGCGCCAACCGGCGTGACCCGCACGAGGTAAGCGCCTGGGTCTTGCAGCGGCGTTGTCACCGGCGCGCGGCCGTCGGCGTGGCCGGTCGGCGTGTCGACGCCCGTGGACCACTGCCCCACTTCTTCGCCTACGTACTGTTCCTGTCGCTCGGCGATCAGCCGCCAGCCGAGGTTCTCCACGTTGAGCGCGCGGCCGCCCCAGATCTTGTTCGGGATGTTGAAGCTGTCTCGGATGTCACCAAGCAGTGTGTCGACGTCGATCCGCTTCGCTTCGAATCGGAGGACGGCGGCGTTGCGGTGCGTGACGCGGAGCGTCGCCCCCTCACCGGCGGGCTGCGCCAACGACGCATCGAAGCGGACCCACGGCTTGGTCAGTTGGTCGAGCTCTTGCTGGATCGACTTCCGCCGCCGCTTGTCGGTCGTCGCCGCGAGCCAGCGCTCGCCCGCCTCGACCGCTTTGTCGCGTTGGTTGCGGTTGAGGTAGACGCGGAACAAGCGTTCCCACTGCTCGTGGCGCCGGAACAGCTCCACGAAGCGGTGCCCTTCGGGGAGCGTGAATCGCCGTAAGCCGGTGGCAAGACGGGCGATTGTCTCGTCGTCTCCGAGCGTCTTAACGGCGAGGGCCGAAGTCTCGTCGCTAGGGTCATCTGCGTCCCGATGGAACCAGCCTCTGTTGGCCAGGGTCTGCACGCCAAACTGGTCGTAGAGGAACTGGGCGTACGCCAGGTTCGACGCCACGCGTCCTTCGTCGGATCGGCGCGCCTGCTCTTCAAGCGCCCACCGCCAACGCTCGCCGTCGTTCTCGGCGGCGTCCCAACTCGCGGGGACTCTGTAGAGCAACGGCGCGTCGCCCGTGGGGTCCGGCGGCGGGTCGCTGCCCACCGATCCTCCCCATCGCGCCGAAGTCGGCGGCAGCTCCCCGTCGAGCTCGGTCTTCTGCTGCAAACGCCACGCGCTCCTCCCGGTGCGATCCCGAATGAGGGCGCTCGCCAACTGCTGGAGCACTGCCGGGACGACACGCTCGTCGGCGACCTGCAAGGCGTTGAGCGTCAGCCGCAACGCGCGAACGCGATCCGCGTCGGCGACCGAGACCATCGGCCCGCCGCCGCGTTGGTTGCCGCGCCGGACCTCGCCGGCTACTTCGTGTCCGTACGAACTGACTCGCTCGTAGGACCGCGCTGCTTCGAGCAACACAGCCGCGTCGTCGGCGTAGCGGGCAACGGTCCGCTCGATGAACGCGTCGAAGCTCGACACGCGGTTGAGCCGGTTGAGGCACTCGACCGCCGAAGCGACGTCCTCCGGCTCGCCGTCGCCGGCGTCGAGTCGGAGGCGAGCGAGCTGCAACGCCTCGGCCCAGTGGCCCTCACGCATCGCGTCGGCCAGGGCGGACTTCGACGCGTCGTCGGCAACGGCCTGGTTCGCCCCGACGGTGACGCCGAGCAACGTGGCGGCCGTCATCAGCAGCCGAGCAGGTGTCTTCATAGCGGTTTCCCGATCTCCGTCTCGGCGTCTGGCCACGCCAGACCGCCTCCCTGTCCCTGAGTGCGTGGGCCGCCGCCTGGGGGTTCAGCCGGACGCCACAATCGACGCCGCCGCCCCGACCCCCCCAAACCGACTCCCTTGCCGTTGCGCCTCAGGCTACGGCATTTCGACGTCGGGGCCCACCGCGGAGTTTCTCCCCGCCGCGACCTACGTTTGCCTGCGCCCCTGCTGCGCCACCCCCCGACGCCGGCCCCACTCTCGCGACGCACCATGGCGACCATCCACAACGGCATCCGGTCAACGCCG
Organism: Cladocopium goreaui; assembly: GCA_947184155.2. Lineage (NCBI taxonomy): Eukaryota > Dinophyceae > Suessiales > Symbiodiniaceae > Cladocopium > Cladocopium goreaui. The sequence continues at coordinate 108,178 of CAMXCT020002380.1, forward strand.
AGCCTCCTGTCGAGCCTCCACCGGCTGGTCGACGCCGCGGCGATCTGCCTGTCGGCTTACGCGGCCGCGAAGCTGACGCCCGTCGGTGGCGACGCGGGCCACACGCTCGTCAACGAGTGGATCGCCGTCACCGCGGCCGCGATCGTTGCGTTCCACGGGATCAGCGAGCTGACCGGCGCCTACCGGAGCTGGCGCGGCGCCCGGCTGCGCGGCGAATTGGGCTGCTTGGCGCTGACGTGGGCTTACACCGTCGCCACGCTGCTCGGTCTCGGACTCGTCACCGCCTACAACGCCCGCTTCACCTACGAGACGAAGGTTGCGTGGATCGCGTTGACGCCGATCGTGATGATGTCGCTGCGGATTGTCCTCCGCACCATTCAGCGCCGCCTCCACGCCGAGGGCTGGAACACCCGAAAGGTCGCCATCTGCGGCGCCAACGAGCTGGGCGTGCAACTCGCCCGCAACCTCGCCGGCGCACCGACGCTCGGATTGCAGACCGTCGGCTTCTACGACGACCGCTTCAAGGAGCGCCGCTCGGGGCGCCAACGTCGCAACGAAACGAAGTGGAGCCTCGCTGGACCGGAACGCCGCGACAACGACGACACGTCGGACCGCCGCGCCGACGTCGCCTCCGCGGCGCGCAAGACGAACATCCCCACCGAACTCGGCGAGGTCGTCGGCGGCGTGCCGGAGCTGATCGCCGCTTGCAAAGCGGGCGAGGTCGACACCGTCTACCTGACGTTCCCGATGCGGGCCGAGAACCGCATGCGCGACGTGCTCAATCGCTTGGCCGACACGACGGCCGACGTCTATCTGGTGCCCGACTTCTTCGTCTTCGAGTTGCTCCACGCCCGGCTGACGAACGTTGGCGGCTTGCCGGCGGTCAGCATCCACGAGAACCCGCTGTTCGGCATCGACGGGCTCCTGAAACGCGCGGCGGACCTCGTCGGCGCGACGGTGTTGCTCGCGTTGCTCGCGGTTCCGATGCTGCTCGTCGGGCTTGCCGTGAAGCTCACCAGCCGCGGGCCCGCGTTCTTCCGCCAGAAGCGTTACGGGCTCGACGGCCGGGAGATCCTCGTCTGGAAGTTCCGCAGCATGCGAACCGACCAGTGCCAGACCGGCGAGGCGGGCACGACGGTCAAGCAAGCGACCAAGGACGACCCGCGGATCACACCGGTCGGCGCGTTTATCCGCAAGACGAGCCTGGACGAACTGCCGCAGCTGTTCAACGTGATCGGCGGCTCGATGAGCCTCGTCGGTCCGCGGCCGCACGCCACGGCGCACAACGAGCAGTACCGCACGCTGATCGACGGCTACATGCTCCGCCACAAGGTGAAGCCCGGCATCACCGGCCTGGCGCAGGTGATGGGCTACCGCGGCGAGACCGACACGCTGGAGAAGATGCAGGGCCGCGTCCGCTACGACCACGAGTACATCCGCACGTGGAGCCTGTCGATGGACGTCGAGATCCTCTTCCGCACGCTGTGGGTCGTGCTGGGGCAGAAGAACGCTTACTAGTCACACCAGCCTTCAACGGGTTCGGTTACTCGGAACGCCGAACCCCTGGTTGGGAAGCGGTCGCGGTGTGCCTGAGTCGTCCAGCAGCAAGGCTGAGCCATCCTGCGGCGTTGGCGGCCGGTACACCGGGGTCGGGATCGGGACTTCGACCGGCGTCAGTTGAATCGTGACGTCGTCCCAATCCTTGTCGACGTGCTCCTGCACCGCCTTCTCGGCTTGGCGCATCGTGAGGCCGCTGACTTTGACGCGGCCGATTGCGGCCCCGAGTCCGATTGTCCCGTCAGCCTCAACGACACAGCGTTCGTTGATCCTGGCGACGCGCTTGTCGAGCGTGCTGTCGATCAGCACCGTGTCGCCCGGTGAGAGGATTGCGGCGGGGACCTCCGTGGGCGGCGCTGTCCCGCCGTACGCCGCCCAGCCCGACAATGGTGGGTTAACGGATGGTGGATCAGCGGGCCCCTCGCGGTAGCTCGCGGAGAGCTTAGCCACGAGCCCCGGCATCTCCGCCGCAAACCGTTCCTTGATCAGCTCGTTGACCTCAGCGAGCGACTTCATGGCGACGGGAACCTTACCGAATCCCGATCCGAGATCGAGCTCGCCGGTGTAGTCGACCGTGCATCGCCGGAAGCTTGGCGTCGGCGATTCGTCCGAGCTGAACTCGAACAGCAGCGTGTCGCCTCCCCCCAACGGGGCGCCCCACGACGCAAGAGCACGGGTGCGGAGTGCTCGCTGGCTCGGCGTTAAGTCTCGCTCCGGAGTTGGGGGCCCATATCGGTCGAAGTTACCCTCCCATGGCTTGGCTTCCACGGGCCGCGTCTCCCTCAACGCCGCTTGCTTCATCAGCCGCTCGTACTCGGCGATCTTCGCTTTGGCGAGAGGCAGATCAACGACCAGGCGATCGACTTCTTGGCGGATCGACTCGTAGTCGCTCGCATTCCGTAAGCCCTCGACGACCTGTTTCGAGACGGTCCTGCTTCTCGAATCGGCGGCTTTCAATTCAGCGATCAACGCGTCCTGCTTTTCACGCCAATGGTTGGCATGCCAGTACAGCTCTTCGAAACTCGGCTGGCTGAGATCGCGACTGGCATCGGCTTCCGCAACCTTGGCGTAGCGTTTTCTTTGTGCTTCAAACGCGTCCGAAATCTCCTCATCGGATGCTTCTTTGACCTCGCCTGTGATCCGGTTGTCCCCGGGGGAGTTGTCGACAGGCCTGCCTTCGACGTTTCCGTACACAACGGACGATTGGTTATCGACAATCTCGGCTTCCACCACGACGGTGGCATCCTCAAGCGAAGGCTCCGCAGCTTGCGTGTCGCCGGCTCCGCCGAGAGGGGCCGAAAGCAGAACGAGGGCGACTGCCGTCCCAACGGCGCCGCAAGCGGCCGGTTTCGCGAGACTCCCGTAGAACATCGATCGCACTCCTTGGTTGGCGAGAGCGGTGGCGGCGCTCGAAGCGCCCGAGGCGAGCAGGGTTGGGTCGATCGGAGGCGCCAACGCGCGTATCGTGCCGGCGTGGACCGCTGAGCCGGCACCCAGCGCTCCGAGCACCGCGCTCAGCGACACGCCGCGCCGCGCCAGCCGCGAGCGGAGCATCCGCCGACCGCGGACGAGCCGGCCGGCGACCGTGGCGACGGTCGCGTCCATCGCGGCGGCGATCTCGCGGCGGCTGCGACCCTCCAAGTAGCGGAGCACGAGCGGCGTCTTGTACTTCGATGGCAACGCCTGAAGCTCGTCCATCAGCGTGACGACGAGCTGTCTCTGCTCGAGGTCGGGGAAAGCCTCTTCGGCTGGCAACGTGTCATCCGGCAGCGTTTCTTCACGGAGCACTTTGCGGCGGCGGAGAGCGCCAAGCGCCGCGTTGCGGGCGACCCGGAACAACCAGCCTGCGGCCGAGTCATTCGGCCGGATCGTCCCCGCCTTCCTCGCCAGAATCAGGAGCGTCGCCTGGTAGGCGTCCTCCGCGTCGGCCCGACGGACCAGAACTCGCGAGCAGACGCCCCAGATCATCGGCCCGTGCCGCTCGACCACGGCAGCGAACGCCTCGTCGTCGTCGTGACGGACGTACCGCATCAGCAACTCGCCGTCGGTCGGCGAGGTTGGCGAAACCGCTGACGCGGCATCGGTTCGATTCGGTGCTGTGGCGAGTCGGTTGACCATGGGGCTCAACCTAATAGATGCCTTCGCGGCGGGCGCGGACCGGAAAAAACCCCAGGAATCCCACGAAACCGGCGCCGCTGCGGTGCGGCCCCCGGTTACGGCTGGGATTTGCCGGATTGGTTCTCGTAGTTCCGAAGCCGCACGCCGGTCGCGGCTTCCATCCCGACCGCTTCGTAGAACGGTCGCACGTCGGGGTCGCACTGCACGTCGACCATGTAGAGACCCTGCAGGTCCGCGAGTATGCGTCGCATCAGCGTCTTGCCGATCCCGCGACGCTGGTAATCGGGCAGCACCTCGATCAAGGGGATGGAGGCGGCGAGAACCCCGTCGGAGACGGAAGTCACGAAGCCGACGACCCTGTCCGTCTGATCGTCGATCGCCAGCCAGGCTTTGAAGCTGGCTCGCAAGAGCTCGACGTGGGTCGCTGGCGCCGGCGGGCTGGGCCAACCGACGAAGAACCCCTCGAGATGCTCGGGGCGGAGGCCTTCTACGCTGTCGACGTATCGGATCATCGGAACGGCTCGCTAGGCATGTCGAGAACTCGAAGCCGAACAGCGTAGCCAACGCTGCCACCCCCGAGAGGCGCCTCGTCGCGATCGATCGTGGCGTCGAAACGGCTCAACGCCGATACGCGAGGTGGATGACCGCGCAATCGTTACAAGCCGCCCTGCTAGCTCTGCTGCTGACGCTCGCGTCGCAAGCAGACGAGCCGCGGCGTTTGCCGCCGGTCGACGGCGCCGCGCCGAGCGTGGCGCCCTACCCTGTCGTCACGGCGGGCTACCAGCCGCTCCTCGGCGCCGCCTGGGACGACTGCCCGCCGGTGCAGCCACGCTTCGAAGTCGGCGCGTTGTTCGACAAGGGTTTCTTCATCCGGGCGACCGACCTCGAGCGCGACCCGTACGCGATGTACATCGGGGCGCGCTTGCAGCTCCGCCACACCGGCTTCGCCCGCGACGCTAGCACGTGGACCGACTCGGCCGGCGTCACCCGCCAGATCCGCAACCGCAACAACTTCGACACCGAACGGCTGCGGCTCAACATCTCCGGCACGGCGCTCGACCCGAACCTGACCTACTACGCCATCTTCGACGGCGACGCCGACGGCGGGTCGAACGTTGATCAACTCGCCTACATTTTCACGTACGCCTTCGACGACGCGCTGAAGGTCCGCGTCGGCCGTTGGAAGGTCGCCAGCGACCGCGAGTGGCTGATGTCGTCGCGGCACCTGCTGCTGGTCGACCGCTCGATGGCGACCGAGTTCTTTCGGGTCGGCTTCAGCGATGGCGTCTGGCTGCTAGGAGACTTCGGCCCCGACGACGCGTGGCACTACGAGGCGTCGCTCACCAACGGTCAGCGGACCTCAACGCGGCCCCCCTTCTCGCTCGACGACAACCTCGGCGCCGCCGCGACGATCCATTGGGACCCGCTCGGGCCTTATGGACCGGGTTTCGCCGACTACGCCTGCCATCGTGATCCGGTGATTCGAATCGGCGCGAGCGTCGCGTTCGACCGGTCGACCGACCGTGCCGACGCCGGCGCGCCGCTGGGCGACGACGGCTTCCTCCGCTTGTCGGACGGCACGCGGCTGGCTGACGTCGGCGCCCTGGCGCCGGGCGTGCGAGTGCTTAGCGACCGCGTCCTCGGCGGCTCGATCGACGCGGGCCTGAAGTGGAACGGCTGGAGCCTCAACGGCGAGTACTTCGTCCGCTCGATCCACGACCTCACCGCCGACGGCGTGATCCCCGTGACGCAGATCGACGACCACGGCTTCCGAGTCGAGGGGGGCGTGTTCCTCGTCCCGAAACGCTTCGAGTTGCTCGCCCGGATGTCGCAAGTGTCGGGCGAACGCAACACGGCGCAGGAGTACGCCGCCGGGTTCAACTACTACTGGGGCAACGGCACGCGTGACGGCAAGCTTGTAGACCGCGTGAACAAGTTCTCGATGGACGTCACGTCGCTCGATGGCAGCCCGGTCACGAGCACACCGGCCGACCTGATCGCCGGCGACGACGGCGTGCTGTTCCGCTCGCAGGTGCAGATCGGCTTCTGATCCGATCGCGCCGTCAGTCGACGAGCACGTAGCCGGCCCACCAGAACGGGTGCTCGGCGGCGGGGTTGTCACCCGGTTCGAGCGCGAGCCGCGGTTCGCGGTCGGGGTCGAGGCGGTCGCCCCGCGCGAGCATGACCGAGCGACGCCACGCGTCGGCGGGCGACAGTCGCCCGAGGCCGACGAGCCACTCCGCGATCAGCTCACGCGAACGCGCTCCGCCGGTCGGCCACTTCTCGACAAGCAGCGTGTCCGAGCCCCCAGCGAGCAACGCGCTGAGGATGTGGAACTCCGGGTCGCCGAGCGGCGCGGCCTCTTTACGACGTCGGGGTCGCTTCGCGTCGCCGCCGAGGCCAAGCAGCGTCGCGACCCGCGGACCGCGCCTTGGGAGCGCGACCCACGAGCCGAGCGACCGCGCGCCCTTCGGGCCGCGCGTGAGTTGCAGCTCCAGTGTGTCGGCGCCGAGCGGGACGCCCGAAGCGTCGAACACGACTCGGTCGGCCAACGACTTCACGAGCGGCATCGCGTCGAGGCCTTCAAGCATCGGCGTCGCCGCGGCGACCCGGGCGACCGGGTCGTCGCCCCAAGGCGGCTCGACCATCGGCTTCTCGACCTTCGCGAGCCAAGTAGCCGGACGTCCCGGCGTCGCCGGCAGTTCCGATCGAGCGCGCACCGCCCAGCCGGGCGTCGGGGCGTGTGTCACAACCGCCAAGTCGTCGCCTTCCGGCGCCGTGGTCGCCATCAGCAGAGCGAACGGCGCCCGCCACAAAGGCCCGGCCGGGCAGACGCGGAGCTGCGTGATCGAGCTCGGGTCGAGCCCCGATCCGGCGAGCAAGACTTCGTCGAGTCGTCTCGCAGCGTCGGCCCAAGAGCTGCTCTTGAGCTCTTCGATCGACCAGGAAGAGTCGACGGTTGCGCCCGCCACCTCCGTGAGCAAGCGATCGACTAAGTCCGCGACCCGCGACACCTTGTCGATCCGCCAGAGCTGCTCGCCGTCGCGCGACAGCCGAACGCCGTAGAGGTCGTCTTGCCACACGTCGAACGCCAGCAGCACCTCGCCGGGCGCCATCGCCGCCTTGGCGGCGATCGGGTCGATCGGCGGCGGGTAGACCAGCGGCGTCGGCAGCCGCGACATGGCCGCCGCGAGCACGAGACGCTCCTGCTGCGCGACGGCGCGTTGCAATCGTGTGGCGAACCGCTTGCCGCCGCCGAGTTGCTCCGGCTTGTCCGCGAGTTCCTCGCGGAGTTCTTCGATCGCCTTGTCGCGATCGAGCTGCGCCGCTCGGTACGCGGGGAACGCCGCTTCGATCTTGGCGCGAGCTTCGACCGCCGCGTCGGGAAGCGCGGCGTCGGGCGCTTCGAGGAGCCAACGAACCGCCGTCAGCCGGCCGCCGAGCGGCTGGGTGGCGAAGAACTCACGGCGCCGCTGCAGGTCGATCACACGCATCGCCAGCATCGCGTCGCGGCGATCGACGGCCGCGGCGAACCAGGCGTTGAACGCCTCGGTAGCCGGCGACACGGACGACGCCAGACCGTCCAGAGGCGTCGTGGCCCAGGCCACGATCGAGGGGTCGTCCAGCAGCTTGCCGAACGCCTCGCGGGCCTGCCTCAACGAGAGGCGCCCGTCGTTGAACCAGGCGAGGGCGACGCGCAGCTGCATGAGTCGGCGCGACATCGGCAGGTAGCCGGCCACCGCCTGCGTCGCCACTTCGAGCGGTTCTTTCATCTTGTCGTCGCCGGCGGCGAGCATCGCCGTCAGCCGCTCCGCCTCGCGTCCGAGCAGGCCGGCCGCGACGTCCGGCGCCCGCTGGAACAACGCGCCGGGGGCAACCATCTCGCCTTGGAGGAGCGCCGCTTCAGCCATGGCGAGCTGCGCCGTGATGGCGACGTGACGGCGGCCGCGGCGGCCTGCCCAGTCGGCGACTTCGACCGCGGGGGGCGGGGGCGTTTGGCCGGTGATGACGGCCAACTCGTGCAACGCCTGGGTTGCTTCGGCGACGAGCCCCGGCTCGTCGAAAGCGATCCCCGACGCGAGCGCTTCGGCAAACAAAGTCGCCGCTCCGGCGGCGTCCTGGCCGGCGGTCAGTCGGCCGAGCGCGAGCAAGCCGATGCCCCCGGCCCGGTGTTCGAGACGCCCCGCAAGCAGCAAGGCACGGTCGAGGTAGGGCTTCGCCTCAAGCACGTCGCCCGTCGACGCCTTCGCGAGGCCCTGCCACAGGTCAACCCATGCCGACGACCAGTGCTCCGGGTCGCCGATGCCGCCCGCGGCGAAGCGACTGACCAGCCGATCGGTGCGCTGCTTGTCGTAGGCTCCGAGCGGTCCGAGCAACTGCCCGCGGCGGTACAGCGCCCAGGCCGTCGTGTAGGCGACCTCCTCGGCGTTCAGTTTCCAGAACTGCGCCGCCTGAACCACGCCGCCGGTCTGTGCGGCGGCGGAGTTGTTCAGCCTGCCGGCTTGGTACAAGAAGGTCTGAGGAACGTCGGCGTAGACCACCTGCCGAGTCGGCCGCGCCCAAGGCGGGACCCTCCGGCCGATCGCGATGTCCTCTCGGAGCGGCTGCTGGAAGTTGATCTGCGACAGCCAGGCCGGGTTGTCGAGCAGCAGATCGATGACGCCATCAAACTGCTCGAGCGCCTGATCGAGCTGCCCCCGCTGGTACAGCGTCTCGCCGAGCATGGCCCCGAAGCAGATCGAGTCGACCCAACGCGACGCGCCGACACGGACAGCACCACGCACCTCACGGCGTAGGAATCGCTCCGCCAGGTCGTAGTCGCCCTCGTAGAGCTCCTCGACCGCCGTGGCGTACATCTGCCCCGGGTACGCCCGACCGACCTGCGCTGAGGCGTGTGGGGAGAGAATCCCCGACGCTAGCAACGCCGTCGTCGCCATCAGGAGGTTGCGTAAACCCAAGCGTTGCATCGTGTTTCTCAGGCTGGACCGGACCGCAAATTGGCTGCTGGCGCCCCTCCTTCAGGGTACTCGCGAGAGCGGTTCTCGTCGCCTTCGTCAATTCGGTGAAAGTCTGCCGGTTGTGCCGCCGATACCGGTTATGACGCCCCGCACTCGCCGAGGGCGCCGCCACCGACCACTCAGACACGGTTCGCGGCAAGACGCCGCGTTGTGGAGAGAACCAGCATGGATCACGGTTCGAAGACCCGTCCGCTGCCCACTTATTGCCTGGCCGCCGCGGCCCTGGCCAGCGCCTGCACCGCCCTGACGGGGTGCCAGACCGACGTCGCCGGCCAGACACTGCCGAGCCCGTACTACCTGACGGACGACGTGCAGTACTACGCTCCGGGACCGGAGTTCAAGCTTTCCAACGAGGCGGCCGCTCTGAAAGCGCAGTCCGAAGCGGTCCGCAGCGACCGGCAAGCCCCGTAGCCAAGCTGTCCCGACCGAGCGATCGACCAATTAAGAAGGCCGCGACGAGGTGACTCGCCGCGGCCTTCTCGCATGCGTTGCTGGCAACGCAGCTCAACGGGACGGGGAAGAGCTCACCGGCGACGTCTGGCTGCCTGCGAAACGATCGCCATCGCAGCCAGTAGCACGCAGGAGGGCTCCGGGATCGGGTTCAGCACCGCGTCCGCCGCGGCGGTCAAAAAAGCCCCGTCGTCGGGGCCGAGGTTGACGCTCGTCAGGATCGCATCAAGCGGAATGTCGGACGTGGTCGTGTCACCGTACACGGTGCCGTAGATGACCAGCGCGGCCAGAAGCGTCCCGCGGTTGCCTGCGTGCCAGTTATCGTTGGCGTGCAGGTTGTCGTAGTTCGCCTCTTCCCACGCGTCCCCCACGGGCGCGATCAAAGCGGTGGGCGCTCCTTCCTCCGTGTCGATCGCTTCCTTCAAGGCGTCGTAGCCGTCACGGACCTCTGCCTGCATCTCCGCCGGATCGGTGAAGATGACGTTCGGCGGGGTGTAGAACGTGTGGCCCGGGCCACGCGCCCAGGTCTCGTACAACACCGGCACCGCGTTCGGGCTGCGCAGTTGGACCGTGTTGTAGAGATCGACGACCGTCGACTTTGACTCGTCGACGCTGTCCGGGAACCGTGGGTTACCGGTGTAGGCCCGCGTCAGCTTCGTCGAATGCTCTTGCATCACCACGGCGTCCCAATCCCGATCGGGTGGGATCAGGGTGAAGATCGCCGCGGTGTTGTTGTTCAAGTGCCACTCGATGTCTTGACCGCTTGCGGCCGCCGATTGCACCAAAGGCGCGTCGTGGCCCGCGGCGATCGCGATGTCCTCGAACAACGCGTTAACACTGGTTGTGCTCCCAAAACCCAGTGTAAAGCTATTGCCGTAGAACAAGACGTTCTTGGGAGCCGCCTTGGCCCCTCCGCAACAGACCAGCAATGCAACCGCTGCTGTAAACATGCATCGTGTATACATCAGACCCTCGCTTCTACGGTTTTTGTAATCCCGCCCGCGGACGACCCACGGGCGGGTGACAAGGGTCTTCAACGGCGCCGCGCCGCAACCAACAACCCGCCCATCGCGAGCAAGACGCCCGTGGTCGGCTCGGGGATGCCAACACTCACGTCCATCAAGTTGATGTAGAAGAAACCAATGGTGTTGTTATTGTCCGGACCTGCCTGGACACCGACCGAGATCTCATTGTTGCCATCTGGCGCAATGCCGAGGATCTTCACCACCTCCGTGTCGTTGTTGCCCGTCGAGGCGACCCCCGAGCCGGAGTTGGCGCCGGTCACGATAAACTCGGTGTCGCGGTTGTCGCCGATCCCGTTGCGGGCTGAAAAGAACGTGAAATCGTAGACTTGCGACGGATCGAGCCCGCGCAGGGTCACTTCGCCGTAGGGGTTGGGATCGGCGCCGGCGAAAGCCGTCGAGTGCCCGAAGAAGTAGTCGTCGGTTGCCGACACGGGGTAACCTGCCGCGTCGCCAGAGGGAGACTCGGAGCCGAGCGACGAGGGCTCGCCGGTCTGGAAGAAGGTGTCGGTGATCGACAAGGAGACGCCCGGGACAATCGCTCCGTTCTCGTCGAAGATCGCGAACAGATCGGTGGTCGCGGGGACGATGTTGTTCCAACCGTCCGTGCCTGGATTGAAAGGCGATTGGAGGTTTGTGCGGCCGAAGTCAAACTGCATCGACGCAGCCGAGGCCTGAGAGGCAATCAAAGCCAACAGCGCAGCATGTACACACACTTTCATTAGTCCGCTCCCGTTGAAAAGCGTACATGGAGGTGCGGAACCGAGCTGTGTTTAGAACACGGTTCCGCGTGAGATGAGTTGATCGCGAAACTAGCGTGCCGCGATCCGCATTGCAAGCGCTTGCAGAAATTTTATTGACAATACGCAATCAAGGAAGACTGCGACGCCGCAACGGCCACATGTGAAATACACAGCCAGGTGCGCAAGCAGATCTCGGCTCTTACGCACGCCGTGTGCGCAGAGCGAGCGTTAGACTACGCCGGTCGCCTCGCCTTCAGCAAACGCTTAGCGACTTGTCGCACACGAACGCCCCACGCCGCCGGCGCAACGCAGGTCGCGCGCCCCGAAGGCGACGCCGTGGTGCGGAGACGACGCTTGAACGCTTCAGCTCCCACGCCGAGGTCGATCCGCTCGTCGCCCCGGGCGAAGCTGTCCTCGATCACGTGACCGAGCAGCACCGCGCCCGCCCCACCCGGCGCCGCGGGGTCGTACCCCATTCGCAGGCCGACGACTCCGCCGCGGTGGTGGTACGCGTAGAAGTAGGCCGCCGGCCGGCCGTCGACCCTGAGCAGGTTCAGGTCGAGCATCCCCAGCCGAGCCGCCTGCTCGTGGGCGTCGCGTAGGAAGGGGGCAACACCTTCTTGGCACAGCGTGTTGCCGTTGGGAGAGGTCGCCTGCCAACTGCGACGCGATATCTGAAGGCAGGCTTCGTAGAGGTCGTCGTGGGGGTCCCCATCCCCTTCTCGCAGCGGCGCGGGGCGAACCCGCACGTGCTCAACGCGATGATGGCCCTCAAGCCGCCGACGCTGCCGCAGCAATTCGTGCCGGGTCTTCGCCGAGCGCGAAGCCAAGTAGCGGCCCCAGTCGCCAACGCGTCCGCACTCGATAACGGATGAGTCCTGCGAAGCCGATGCCGCACTGACCAAACCGGCCAGCCGCATCGCCCTTTCCGTTCGCCCGCGGTCGACGCCGTGGTGGTCGATCCAGCGTGGCTCGAAGACGTCCCACGTGCGTGGCGCCCTGGCGACGTGCTTCATCGCTAGCGTGAGCGTCGCGGTGAGGCTCCGACCGATCGGCCCGTACCAGGCGCCCCAGTCGTCCAGCGGGTAGGTCAGCACCCGAACAGGCCCGAAGCGACTCGGCTCGTTCCGCTCGACAAGGGGCACGATGCCGATGGGGCGGCCGTCGGAGCGGACCACGAGAACCCGGAGTCGCTGTCCCTCGCCGGCGTGCCTCCAGTAGGTGGTCAGCCACTCGAGGGTTTGGAAGAACGACGCGCCGGGCGTTTCGGCGTGCAGAGCGGTCCAGGCGAGGTGATAGGACCTCAGCTCATCGATGTCGTTGATCTCGACAACGTCGGCCATGCGGTACGACTCGGAGGAGGAGACTCGTGGGCGAGAGTTCGCCTCGAGCATCTACGCATCGCAACCCGCGCGCCCGCTGCGCGTTTCGCCGCGGGCGAGGGCGATTGTAGCCCGACAGCCCCCCCAATCGGTCGAATCGGTCAGAAGCCGTGATGTCTCTGCGCAACGCGTTGCTTCTCCGCCACGCGCCGAGGCGGGTCGCGGCGGCGTTTCGGCCACCTACAATGGCTCCGATGATGCTCTCGGACCTCGTCGCCGCTGTGCACGCCTCGCCGCTACGCGGCGTGGTTGCGGTGACTGGGGGTGGCGCCGGGGCGCTCGCCGAGTTGCTCTCACGGCCGGGAGCTTCGGGAACGGTGCTCGAAGCGGTCGTGCCTTACAGCGGAGCTTCTCTCTCGGAGTGGCTGGGAGCTCCCCCAGATCAAGCGTGCAGCGAGAAGACCGCACGCGGCATGTCGATGACGGCGTGGATTCGGGCGAGGAAGCTCGACGCTGGCGAGCCGCGCGAGCTTTTCGGGTTGGGATGCACGGCCGCCTTGGCGACCGACCGTCCGAAACGGGGCGACCACCGCGCGTTCGTCGCCGTCCAGACCGCCGCGCGAACGCTTGTGGTTTCGCTCCGCTTCGACAAGTCGGACACTTCGCGTGCCGCCGAAGAGCGGGCTACCACGCACGCGATTCTCGCGGCCCTGGCGGACGCGGCGGGCGCGCACCAGCTCGACCTGGCCAAGACGCCGCCGGGCATTGAGGCCTCGGTGAGCGAGACGATCGCCGACCCCGAGTGGGCCGAGTTGCTGCTCGGCGAACGTGCGGTGTGCGTCGTCCACGGCGCCCCGCCACCCCGCGAAACCGACGTTTGCCTGTTGCCCGGGTCTTTCAATCCCCCGCACGAAGGCCACCGAGAGATCGCCACGGAGGCCTTGCGGAGGACGGGCAGGCCCGTGGTGTACGAGTTGTCGATCACCAACGTCGAGAAGCCACCCCTCGATTACGCCGAGATCGAGCAGCGCCTATCCACGCTCGCGGATAGCCCCGTGTGGCTGACCCGTGCGACGACCTTCGTCGAGAAAGCGCGACTAGCGCCCGGCGCGGTGTTCGCCGTCGGCGCCGACACGATCGAGCGCATCGGCCGTGGACGCTACTACGCGAGCGAAGCGGCTCGTGACGCGGCGATCGCCGAGCTGGCGAGCTTGGGCTGTCGCTTCCTCGTGTTCGGCCGCGTCAGCGGCGACCGATTCGTGACGCTCGACCAGGTCGACCTGCCCTCAAGCCTACGCGTTCTTTGCGAACCGCTGACCGAGGCGGAGTTCCGCTGCGACGTCTCCTCGACCGACCTGCGTGGCGCCGGTTAGTCGGTGCAGCGGGATTGGTTCCACGGCATCCGCGCCAGCAGCATGCCCATGCCGCAGGTGTCGGTCACGCCGGCGAAGACGAGCCCCGCCCCGACGAAGGCGGCCAGGCCAAGCCAGGCGGGATGCACCGCGACGCCGAGGGCGACGCCCGTCAGCACCAGCGACCCCGCCGCGATCCGAACCTGACGCTCCAACGAGATCGCCTTGCGCCCGCGGACGAGTGGCAGTCCGGCGACCTCGCACGCCAGCGTGCCGCCGGCCACGTTCCGCACGTCGGCGACGCCTGCGTCGGCCAGCTTGTCGCAAGCCATCTGGCTGCGGCCACCCTTCTGACACACAACGAACAACGGCCCGGTGTGTTCGACGTACCGTTCCGGCGTGAGCCGATCGAGCGGCACGTTCTCCGCCCCGCGGACGTGGGCTTCGCCGAACTCGGCCGGGGTCCGGACGTCGATCAGTGTCGGGTCGCTGGTGGAGAGCGCCTCGGCGAGGTCGTGGGGGGAAACCGTGGCGACCATTTCAGGTAGTTCCTCGCGGGCGGGCTTGGGGGCGTGCGGCGGGACCTCGCTCCATGATACGGCCCGCTCCGTGGCGGGCACGCCCCAAGCGGGATTGTTTCGTATGGCGATCCACGCTGCAGCCGCCTCCGCCCCGCTGGCGCCCCGTGAATTGCGAGCCGGGCGGCGGCGGCTTACGATCCGCTGTTCGCAACGGTCCGCGTCTTCTCGCTGGGAGCCCACGCCGCTGATGCCCGCCAATTCCCTGTACGCCGGCGTCGACATCGGCGGCACGAACATCAAGATCGGGCTGGTCGACGACAGCGCCCAGACGGTGGCGTACGAGTCGATTCCCACGCAGCAAGACCGGGGGCCGGAGGACGCCGCCGCTCGCGTCGCTGCGTCGCTGGAGAAGCTCGCCAAGGAGGCGGGCGCCTCGTTCGCTGAGATCCCGGCCGTCGGCCTCGCCTCGCCGGGCCCAATGGACCTCGGCACCGGCATGCTGCTCTGCCCCGGCAACTTGCCGGCCTGGCACAACACGCCGCTGCGTGACGTGTACGCCAAGGCGACCGGCAAACCCGTCAACTACGAGAACGACGCCAACGCCGCCGCGTACGGCGAGTTCTGGGCCGGCGCCGGCGACCGGTTCGACAGCCTGGTCGCCGTGACGCTGGGGACGGGCGTCGGCGGCGGCGTGATCATCGACGACCAAGTGATCGACGGCGCCCACAGCTGCGGCGGCGAGATCGGCCACATCCTCGTCGACTGCGACGACAACGCCCCGCTCAACTCGCTGGGAGTCCGCGGGACACTCGAGGGGTACTGCGGCAGCTACGGCGTCGTCCACCAGGTTCGCCGCATCCTGGCGGACCGATTCGTCGAGACCTCGCTGCGCGACTCGGTCGACGCCGGCGAGAAGCTGACGCCCCTCTTGGTCGCGAACGCCGCCGAGGCCGGCGACGAGGTGGCGCTGAGCGTCGTGATGCACACCGCGAAGATGCTCGCAATCGGCATCGTGACGGTGATCCACACAGTCGACCCGGAAGCGGTTGTGATCGGCGGCGCCCTGACGTTCGGCGGAGCTGGCCACGTGCTCGGCGAGCGTTTTCTGGCCGCGGTCCGCGAGCACGTCGACGCCCGGCTGATCCCCAGCCTCCGCGGCCAGAAGGCGATCGAGTTCGCCAAGCTCGGCGGCAAGGCGGGCTACATCGGCGCCGCGGGGCTGGCGCGGGCGAAAGCCTGACCGACGAAAGCCAGCTTGCCCGCTTCGCGACCCGGACCGATACTTCGGTCTGACTCTGCACCTGGCGCCGAAGGACCGAACCGCCGATGACCACGCCGCTCGAATCGCTCGTCGCCTCGGGGACCAAGCTCTGGCTCGACTCCGTCGACCCCGACCTGGTCGCGAAGAACATCGAGTTGGGCGCCTCGGGCGCCACCTCCAATCCGATCATCATCGCCGACCTGATCAAGACGGGTCGGTACGACGACACGATCGCCGAGCTGATCGCCGAGGGATTCGACGACGAGGACGTCGCCTGGGCCATGGCGGACCACGTCGTCGGCGAAGCGCAGAACGCGTTCCACTGGTCGTGGGAAGAGAGTGGCTGCGACGACGGCTGGGTCAGCTTCGAGCTCGACCCGCTGATCGAGGACCCAGAGCTCGACCTGCCGCACACCGAGCGGGTCGCCCGTTACGTGGCGCTCGGCCTGGAGTGGAGCGCGGGGCAAGAGAACCGGATGATCAAGGTGCCGGCGACGCCCGCCGGGATCGACGCCCTCGAAGAGCTCTGCGCCGCGGGCGTGACGCTCAACGTCACGCTGATCTTCAGCCAAGCGCAGTACGAGCGGGCCCGCGACGCCGTTTGGCGCGGCGCGCAACGCCGCGGGACGCTCGTCGGCTTCAAGAGCGTCTACAGCATCTTTGTGTCGCGCATCGACGTCTACACAGAGAAGCACTGCCCCGCCCTGCCGGCCGACGCGCAGGGCCTTGTCGGCATCGTCAACGCGCAGCGGATCTGGCAAGCGAACCAGACCTTCTGGGACGAGATGGCTCGCACGCATGACGACCTCGACCTGAGCCAAGAGATCATCTTCGCGAGCACCGGGACCAAGAAGCCCGAGGACGACGCCTGGAAGTACGTCGCCGCCCTGGCCGGCAGCGACATCCAAACCAACCCGCCCGCGACGAACGACGCGGCCCAAGCCAGCGGCCAGACCTTCACTCGCCGGGTCGACCAACTTCCCGACGCCTCGGTGCTGGCGGCGATCGACTCGGGAGTCGACTTCGCGCACCTTGAGGAGACGCTGATGCGCGAAGGCGTCCAGAAGTTCGCCGACCCGCAGAAAGCGCTACTCGCGACCATCGCGGAGAAGCGGGCGGTGCTGGCGTCGGCCTAGCGCTTCGACGGCCGCGTCACTTGCCTCGTGATCGTGGCCATCGGGCGTCACCAAGGACGCTTCGACCTCGTCATCAAAGGGCGGCGGCGTCTCGATCAGCAGCAGTTCGGCCGCCGCGTCAACGGCGGGGGCCCTGACCGTCGCCGGCGCCGACGGCGTATCGCCAGCCGTTGGCGTGGGCGGGAACACCGCCATCGCGTGAGCGATTGGGTCATGGCCACCGCCGGGGTGCTCCGCCGGGTCGTCGATCGTCACGCGGCCCAAGTAGACGGCGGGGCCGTCCTCGGCGCTCGCGATGAGCGTGTACTCGCCCGCGACGACTTCGCCGATCCACCACGGCGGGAACTGCCCGACGGTCGGCCAGCTGAATCGCCACTCCTGCCACCCCTCGACGTCTTGGCGGGACAGCACCGTCCCTTCGCTCTCGGCAAGCTCGCTCCGGGCTATCTCCTGAGTTCCACTCGGACCGTTGAGGTAAACACGCCACGACGCGTCGGGGGAGATCCCCTTGGTTTGCCAGTCGATGGCCAAGTCGCTTTCGCCGAGCGTCCAACGGGTGTCCGACGACTCCGCGTCGAACCGGAACTCGACTTTCGAAGGCGGGGGCGGCGTCTCGGCCAACTCGACGGCCAAGCCGTCGATGCCGGGCAACGCGGCCGCGCCGGCCGGGGCCACCGCTCCGCTCAGCGCGAGCCCAAAGTCCTCGAGCAACACTTCGCTCGTTTGCCCGATGTAGTCTCGGTAGGGCGCCCCGGCGAAGAAGTCGGGCGTGGCGCCTTCCGGGAACGGGATCGCGTCGGCGTGCTGGTCGGCGAAGTAGAGACGGTGACCGTTGTAGTAGACCTCGTCGTCGGAGACGAAGGCGCCAAACTCTTGGTCGGGTTGCGTGCCGCCGGCGACGCCCGCCCGGTCGAGCTGCTTGATCATCCGCACGCTGTACGGAGTCGCGCCGCCGACCGCCGCCTTGGAGAGCGACCAGTTGTAGACGCCCGTCGCGTGGATACGGCGGGCCCCGTTCGACAGCTCGGTCGATTGCGGCGTGACGACGACCAGGTTCTCAATGTTCTGCAGAAGGGCGCCACGGATCCAAGTCGTGCTGTTGGTCAGCGCTTGGATGCCGACGGTGAATCCGCCGACGTAAACGTTCTCAATCGTCAGGTCGCGGCTGTTGCGGTTGGCTGCGATGCCTTTCCCCTGCGCGGTCCGAGCCTCACTGGTTTGCGTCAGGCGGTCGGCCTGTTCTTCCGCGCTGAGCGGGATCGGGTCCGTGAGATCGCCGAGGATCACGCTGTTGCGGATCGTCAGGCCCGTGCTGTAGCCGAGGTGGACCCCCGCCCACTCGACGTTCCAGACCTCGAGCCCCTCGATGACGTCGCCGTCGTCGCCCTCGGCGACCGCCGAGGTCGGCCGGCGCCAACGCACGGCAAGCCCGGCGCCCGAAGCGAAGACGCTGTTGCCACGCACCTCGGCGAGCGGGGCGTGCTCGACATGGATCAGGTCGTCGCGAAACGTCGGCTCGCTGTCATTGGATTCGAACTCGACGGGAGTACCGGCGGGGACGTTGACGAGGCTCGTGTAGGTCGGCTCATCGCGGCCCGGCTCCGTGACCAGGCGGTTGTTGATGAAGATCCCTTCTTGGGCGTGCCCGGCGGCGACGTTGCCGACGAGTGCGACGCCCGCCGATTGCAACCAGAACCCGTGCCCCGCGGAGCCGAACCCGTTGCGGGTGTCTTTGTCCGACGCGCCGAGCGGCTGGTAGAACGGCTTGCCGCTCGAGCGGATCGCGACGTTGTCGACGAAGGCGCCCCGTTCGCTGCCGATCTCCGTCACGAAGCCGGAGCCCGTGACGTTGTAGGTGACGTTATCGGTGAAGACGACGTGGCTGTCGTGATTCACGAAGCCCCAGCCCGGCGCGTTCTCGACGACGGCGCCGGTCACTGTCGACGCCAGCGACTCGCTGCCGGTGCGGTGGAAGTGGACCGCGTAACGCCCCCGCGGATTGTTGCCGGTGCCGCCGATGAGCCGTCCCTCGTCGTCGAGTTGAGGGTCGGTGGTCGGCACGCTCTTGTCGTTGCGGCCGATGTGTCGGAACGCGGCGTGGTTGACCGTCACGTCGGGGTTGTGCATGAACATGACGTGCCCCGCACGTTGCGGGTCGGTCTTGTTCTCCGATTCGAACACGACGTTGCGGTCGAGGTTCGACGCGGGGACGTCGAGCCCTCCCTGCGGCGGCGCGTGGTCGTACGCCAAGGCGCGGTCGAGGGTCACCCGACGACCGTCGGTGCTGACGGCGGCGATCGTCGCGATCTCGTCCTCGTCGACGAGCGTCACGCCTCGGTTGTTCTCGGTCGGCCGGACGACGCCCGGGACCAGAACACGGTCGCCCACCTGCCAGCCTTCGACCGGCTCACGGAACAGGAGTTCGTCGTCACCCGCTCGCGGAGCCCGCAAGAAGGCCTGCGAGCCGTCTTTCGCCGCCCCGTGGATGCTGACTTTGCCGTGTGAGATCAGCCCCCGACTCAAGAAGGTGGGGTCCCAGACGTAGTCGATGAACGCGTCGTCGGTGAAGAGCATCCTTGCCGACACGTCGGCGGCGATCGGAGCGTCGGCCGTGCCGATCTCGAGCGTGCCGGTGGGACTCACGACGAGCGTGTCGAGCGCGAGGTAGGTGTGTTCGTCGGCCGCGAACCGCAGCGTGCCGTCGACGCGCATCGTCTCGAGGCGTGCGTCCACCTGCATGTCGACCGTGAGCGTCATCCCCTCCGGGACTAGCACATGTGCGTCATCCTCCGGCGCGACGCCGGCGTCCCAAGTCGAAGCGTCGCTCCACACACCGTCGCGGGCGACGCGGTGGGTCGCCATCTCGTGCGGGATCAGGTTGAGCAGTCGCTCGTGCTCCGCCCCTCGGAGCGGGTCGTCCTGGTGCGGGTTGGAGTCGTGGGCGCCCTGCCCGTGACTCCCGCCGCCGGGATCGGCGCCGTGCTCGTCCATGGCCACCGCGACTTGCGCGACGACCGAGTCGGCATCGCTGTGGGCCAAGCCGGCGGCGTCAAGCAGCAGCCTCGGGGAGAGCTTCTCGAAACGGTAGCAAGCCATTCGGGGGTCTCGGTCGCTGACGATGATCGGGGGGTGGCGTCGGGCGCAGTCGGAGGGCGTGGTCGCTCGGAAACTGCCCTGCGGACGGCGTTTCCGGTGCGTCGCCCTTGGCGCGGGTCGGTCTCCCGTCTCCCTGGGAGCCTCACCGTCTCGCTGCCGTGCTCCCCGAGGCGGCGAGCGACGCGTCGCTCGCCGCCGAGCCAGGCGCATTCTCGCTGGCGCCGTGCTCGTCCTAGTCGGACGCGTCCCCCCTGACTGAGCACAAACCGCCACCGGCTCCTGGAAGCGTCCACAGTTTACGTAAGCGACGCCGACAGCCAACAAAAAACAGTGCTAAATCGCCGAATTGCTTCCCGCGGGCGCGCATTTCGTACTCACGCAGGGGCCGTGGCCGACCGCTTTAGGCCCGGAAGCTCCCGAGATTGGGCGCGCCGTCGCACTTCCTTCGGACGTGGCCAGTGAGTCAAATAGCCGGTTTAGGATTCAGACACCGGCCCCGACAGGGCCGGCCCCGCCCCCGCTGCTCCCCCCTATGGCGAACGTTCCCGCTAGCAGTCCGTCCACACCGGCGCCCCAGAAAGGGACCGCCCCCCGCCCCCGCAAGCGACGGCCGGGCGAGCCGATCGACCCCGCGCTGATCCGCAACTTCTCGATCGTCGCGCACATCGACCACGGCAAGAGCACGCTGGCGGACCGCCTGATGGAAGTCACCGGCGCCGTGACCGAGCGGGAGATGAAGGCCCAACTGCTCGACGACATGGACCTCGAGCGGGAGCGTGGCATCACGATCAAGGCGAACGCCGTCTCGATGCGGACCGTCCACGACGGCCAAGAGTACGAGCTGAACCTGATCGACACGCCGGGGCACGTCGACTTCCAGTACGAGGTCTCGCGGTCGCTGACCTGCTGCGAGGGCGCGCTGCTGCTGGTCGACGCGTTTCAGGGCGTCGAGGCTCAGACGGTCGCCAACGCGTACAACGCGATCGAGCACGACCTAGAGATCGTGCCGATCCTCAACAAGATCGACCTGGTCCACGCCCGCCCCGACGAGGTCAAGGAAGAGATCGAGACGACGCTCGGCCTCGACGCCGCCGAGGCGGTCGGCTGCAGCGCGAAGACCGGCCTGAACTGCGAAGCGGTGATCGACGCGATTATCGACCGCATCCCGCCCCCGTCCGGCGACAACGGCGCCCCGCTGCAAGCGATGGTGTTCGACAGCGTCTACGACGAGTTCCGCGGCGCAATCATCTACGTCCGCGTGATGAACGGCATCGTCAGGAAGGGCGATCGGATCAAGTTCCTCCAGTCCGGCACCGAGCACGAAGTCATCGAGCTCGGCCAACGCACGCCCAAACGCACCGCGAGCGAGTTCTTGTCGTCGGGGCAGGTCGGCTACCTGATCTGCAACATCAAGTCGCTCGACGCGGTGCACATCGGCGACACGATCACGGTCGCCCGGGGCGAGCAGGCCGAGCCGCTCCCCGGCTACGCCGAGCCGAAGCGGATGGTCTTCTGCGGGCTCTACCCGAGCGACGGCCAAGACTTTGAGACGCTCCGCGAGTCGCTGGCGAAGCTGCAGGTGAACGACCCGTCGTTCGTCTTCGAGCCGGAGTCGTCCGACGCGCTCGGCTTCGGCTTCCGCTGCGGTTTCCTCGGGCTGTTGCACATGGAGATCGTCCAGCAACGGCTCGAGCAAGAGGCGGACATCGACCTCGTGCAGACCGCGCCCAACGTCACCTACAAGATCAAGAAGAAGGACGGCGAGTGGCTCGAGGTCCACACGCCGACACGCGTGCCGGACGGCGGCGAGATCGAGGAGTTCCACCAGCCGATCGTGCGGGTGAGCTTCGTCGTGCCCGCGGAGTACATCGGCGGGGTCATGAAAATCTGCGCCGACCGGCGTGGCGTGTTCCTCAAGCAGGAGTACCTGTCGCCGACGCGGTCGATGCTCGTCTACGACCTGGCCCTGGCCGACGTCGTCTACGACATGCACGACCGCCTGAAGAGCGTCACCCGCGGCTACGGCACGATGGACTACGAGCTCAAGGGCTACGAGCAAGGCGACCTGGTGCGGCTGGACATCTTGGTCAAGGGCGACCGCGTGGACGCGTTGTCGATCGTGTGCGACAAGCGCGACTGCGACCCGCGTGGCCGGGCGGTGATCAAGAAGCTCAAGGAAGAGATCCCCCGCCACATGTTCGAGGTGCCACTGCAAGCCGCGATCGGCACGCGGATCGTCGCCCGCGAGACGATCAAGGCGATGAGCAAGAACGTCACCGCCAAGTGCTATGGCGGCGACATCAGCCGCAAGAAGAAGCTCTGGGCCAAGCAGAAGGAAGGCAAGAAGCGGATGAAATCGATCGGCCAGGTCGACATCCCGCAGAAGGCGTTCCTGGCGGTGCTCGAAACGGGCGAGGAAGAGGCGAAGAAGTAGAGCCTCTTCAGCCGCGAGCCGGCGCGCACCGTCGCCGCGGCCTCGGCGCGTCGGCAACGCGACCCGAGCAACTTGCGGGAACAACCCGGAAGAAGGATCAGCCTTCTTCCGCGGCCCCTTCGGGAATGAGCGGCTCCGCGGCGCCCATGCGCGCCTTGAGACGCTCGCGGTAGTCGGCCACGCTCTCTTGGTCGATCATCTTGCACGGCAAGAAGATGCTGCCGCCGCCGGCGAGGGGCACCGCCAGGTCGAGCCGCTTGTGAAGCGACTGCAGCAGCCGGACCGACTCGAAGCCGTACTGGTACGGGTCTTGAACGATCGTTGCGGCGATCTCCCCCGCGGCGACGCCGTCGAGCGTCTCTTGGTGCGCGTCGAACGCGACGATCTTGATGTCGGCAAGCTTGCCCTTCTCGCGTGCCACCTTCAGGCATCGCGGGCCGTTGTAACCGTAAAGGCCGACCATGCAGTCGATCTCCGGGTGCTCCTCGAGCGCCAGGGCGGCGTTCTCTTCGGCGGTCTCCGGGTCTTGGTTGTCGACGTAGGTCGCGACGACCTTGTAGTTGCCCGTTTCGAACAACTGGGCGAGCGGGTACTCCGCGTCGTTGCTAGAAGGAACGCTCTCCATCAGGCCCTCGATCATCCCACGGCGGCGTTGGATCGCGTTCTCGCGTTCCGCGTCGCCGATAAAGAGGGCCATCGTCGCGCCTTCGGGCATGAGCTCACGAACCGTCTTCGCACAGAGCTTGCCGGCGTCGTAGTTGTTGGTGCCGACGTAGCAGTGTCGCAGCGACTGCGACGCGTCGTTGTCGTAGGTCACCACGTGGGCCTGCGTCGCGAGTTTGCTCAAGACCCGCGACTGAACCGACGGCTTCAGCGGGCTGATGGCCACCCCGTCGGCGCCCCGCGCCGCCACCTTGGCGAGCATCGCCGTCTGGCTCTCGGGCGTGCCGCCGGGCACGTGGACCTGAAGCTCCACGCCGTAGTTGTCGGCCGCCGCGCGAGCGCCCGACACGACGATCTGATAGAAGGCGTCGGGGCCCGCGACGATGAAGTCGATCTTCGCCTTGCCGGCGTTCTGCCGCTCGTCTCCCTCCGGCTGGCTCATCACGCCGCGTGCGTAGAAACCACCAGCCAAGCACACCGCGGCGACAACAAGCCACGTGACGAATCGTTGATTAGACATCGGACGTCTCCGTCGAATCGGTAGAGAAGAGGGGCGTTTAAAAAGGAGCCGGCACCGCGTGTCGCGCACGGGTGGGGTAAGAAGCAGCCTATCCTGCCGACTGCCGTGAGGAAACTCCCAAATGTGGCGGGGAAGGCAACTTGCGGGGGCCTCCTCATCGAAGCCGCCAAGACGAGCGACGCCCCCCTGGGCGCGAAGCGGACACGAAGGCAGCTGCGCGACGCGCGGTCTTTCGCGACCGGTACATCTCGCCCAACCCGAAGCGACGGTCGGCGTGTCGAACGAGCGCCGGAACCGATGGAAACTGTTACGCGTCCGCGCGATCCACACGGGCTTCAAGCGGCGTCCGGCTCGGCGGCGTCTATCCGCTCGCAAAGAACAACCAGTCGGTCCGCCGCTCATTGACCAACTCGTTGTCGTAGCTCACCGGCTCGACGTCGACTTCGGCGAAGACCTCGCGCAACGCATCCGCGAACGGCGAACTCTCCGCGTACGACCAGACGCCCAGCACGCCTCCCGGGGCGAGGTGCTCCCGCGCCGCCCGCAGTCCCTCCGCGGTGTAGAACGGCGTGCTGTCTTCGCCGAGCCGTTCGTCGGGTGAGTGATCGATGTCGATCAAGATCACGTCGAACCGCTCGGATGGCTCTTCCGCTAGGCGTCGGTACGCGTCGTCATGCTTGACCGCGAAGCGGCCGGCGTCGGCGTCGCGCTTCAGCTCGCCTGAGAGCGGCACGAGCCCCGCCCCGAGCCACTCGATGACCTGCGGCAGCAGCTCGATGACTTCGACGCACGCGACGCGGTCCGATCGCAAAGCCGCGTAAGCCGTGTAACCAAGCCCCAACCCACCCACCAAGACGCGCAAGCCGTCGCCACCGTGCCGCGCGATCGCGCCTTGGGCGAGCACGCGCTCCGAGTCGGTGTAGAGGCTGCTCATCAGGAATTCGTGGTTGAGCGTCACTTCGGTGACGCTCACGCCCGGTTGCGACAACAGCTCGCGGCGACGCAAGCAGAGGATCCCCAGCGGGCTCTCTTCGTACGCGAGGATCTCGAGGTTCGACTTCGCCACGCAAACGCTCCCGTCTCAACCGGCGTCGTTGAGCGCGGCCGCGACTTCCGGCTTGCCGTATTCGACCGCCAGGTCGTGCGCCGTCAGCCCCGCGGCATTGCGGAGCGACAAATCGGTGCCGGCGTCAATCAAGATCTGAGCGACCTCGGGGTGGCCGAAGCGCGCCGCGTCGTGCAGCGCCGTGTCGCCCATCTCGTCTTGCGCGTTGAGGTCGAGCTTCAGCTCGTCCGCCAGGTACCGCACCGCTTCGACGTGGCCCCAGTACGCGGCCTTGTGCAACGCGTTGCGGCCGGAGCTCTCCTCGACCTCGTGCACGTCGGCCGTGGAAGCGAGTCGCTTCATGATGCCCAGGCTTCCGTGCATCGCCGAGTCGCGGAACTCCGCGCTGGCGAGCTCCGCTTCGCTAGGCGGCGCCGTCTCGCCGGCCGGGTCGCACGCGGCCGGGCAGCCGAGCAGCATCAGCTTGCCGTACGCCGCCGCGAAGTCCTTGAAGAACAAGTCCTGGTCCGCCGCGTAGCGCTCGACGTGCACGCGGAACGCCGCGTCCTCGACCAGCGCCATGTCGGTCGGCAGCATCACCAGCTTGTCGTCCGGGTCGGTGTACTGGAAGTTGCCGTCCCACTCCTTCGGCTTCCACTCGATCTCGAGCAGGTTCTTGAAGTACTCGTTGTCGAACCGCAGCGGGTCTTGCGTCCAGGCGCCGTCGTAGCCGCTCCGCACGGCGTGGCAACGGCCGACGGTGTGCCCGCCGGAGAGGGCGACGATCTCTTGGTCGTCGAAGCCCATCCGGTTGAAGACCTCGCGGAGGTGCTCGGCGCCTTGCGAAGCGTCGGGCAGCCGACCGTTCGGCGGGCAGTTCTTGCCGTCGGCGTCGTCGGTGCGGCCGAAGTTGAACGGCGGCATCGGCCCGCCCATGAACTCGATCGCCACGCAGCCGGCGAACGCCCACATGTCGGCCATCGACACCTGCGGGAACTTCTTCTGCACCAGGTGCAGCATGTCGCGGACGATGTGCAGGCCGGCGTTCGCGTCGTCAGAGATCTCCGGCTCGAATCGCATCGTCGCGCCGTCCGTGCCGCCGCTGCCGTCCGCCTGGTCGTAGGTCCCCCCGGAGTGCCACGCCACCCGCATCGCGATCGGGCAAGCGAACGACTTTTGGTTGATCAAGGCCGCGCGGACCTCGCTCTTGAGCGCTTCGAGGTTGACGGGCGGGTTCGCCGTGCTGACGGCCATGACGCGACTCCTGCTGCTTCAAAGAGAATCACGCAGCGTCGGGCCGCGCGGGGCGACAGCATACCAGAGGCGACGTTCGCGTGGAGACGCCCTGCAGCGTGCCAGGCCCTCCCGCGAACCCTGCCCACAGGCCATCGACCGCGGACAACTGGCACCTGCCCCCAAGAAACTTGGACCGCCGGCGAAGAATCTGCTACGAAAGAACGTCCCCACGCGTGATGCGCCGCTGTTGACGCCTTCCCTCACCCCTCGGGAGCCACGACATGCCTACGACCGCCACGCTCGCTGAGTCCAATGCCCGCGCCGCCTCGACGAAGCGTACGCCACGCGTGCAGCCTTCGCGGGTCGACGCGTCGAAGCCGTTCACGCTCGATCAAGAGCTCGAGCCGTTCGGCTCGTGGGTTGGCGATCCGATCTGGGCGCCGCCGACCGATCGCGCCCGCGCAATGGCCGAGACCATGCACGCCCGCAGCGGCTGGTTCGTATCGGACGAAGAGCGTTGGCAGGCGGCCGCCGAAGCGCACCGTCGTGAGTTCACGCAGGTCCGCGAGATCGACCTGTCGAAGGCGTCGATCCGCCTGCCCGAAGGGCGGTTCTTCGTCGCGGTCACGGAATCGAAAGACTTCGACAAGATCAAGGAAGAGGTCCCCGCCTGCGTGCGGACGCGGCTGAAGGAGTTCCTCGCCGGCCCCGGCCGTCGCCCCGGCGTCCGCGTCTCGTACCTCAAACCGCTCTGCGTCGAGGACGGCGAGCACCTGATCCTCACGACACGCGACGACCTGCAGCGGGCGATCGACCGTGTCCGTGACGAGGTCTTCGAGGAGTATCACGGCATGGCGACGCTGTGGCGGCTGCACGACGCGGCGGTGAAGGCGGCCGACCTCTTGCTCGCCGCGCCGCGCGCGGCGCTGCGGAGCGTGATCCGCCGCCGCGAGCGGGCGCTCGCCGCCTATCAAGCGAAGCTCGAGTTCAAACGGCGCAAGACGGCGCTCGGTGCGGCGCGCAACTTCAACAAGTGCCGCACGTCGGGCTGCACATTCGAAGACATGTACGCGCTGACCGGACCGCTCGACAAAGGCGCGGTCGCCCGCCAGCACGACGCCGAGAAGCAGGAGGCGCGGGACCGGCGCGACCAGATGCTGCGGATGGCTGCCGAGTCGGCGCCGTGGATGCTCTCGTTCCTCGGGGGCGGCGGCGGGATGATCGGCCACATCATCCACTACGCCATCTGGGCGACTCCGCCCGTGCTACTCTGCGACCCGGCCTTCGTGGCGGAGATGCCGGAGCGCCCCGGCGAGCTGCTGAAGATCGGCCACTTCGACGAAGTCGACGGCGTGATGCACGTGGAGATCTGAGGCGGCGCCGCGCCAGCAAATGGGGTGGCTGGGGACGCAGCGAAGCGCAGCCCCCAGCGAATCCCGGGCTCAGCGTCCACTCGCTAAACGCTGGGGGCTACGCCTTCGGCTCCGTCTCCAGCCACCCGTCGTGACGTAGGCATCTCGTCATATGGTGAACGGTGGGAGGTGCGATTTCATCGCACCCTACGTCTCTCTCAAGAACGTTGACGACAGATGATGACTCGGTGATGCTCTCGGCTATCGCCCTTAGCCGAGAAGTGTGTCGCGATGCGGATCCGGTTCGAGCAGACGGTCGACGACGTGATCGCGATGCAGCGGTTCACGATGGAGAACTCCCCGGCCCTACGCCGGCAGCTCCGCGCCAACCGGTGGCGGGCGAGAGCCGCCATCGTCGGCATGTTGGTCGCCGTCGCCGCGATGGTCGAGGACTCGACGACGCAGGCCGTTCTCTTCATCGCCGCGGCCGGCGCGCTGATCCTCGGCTTGTTCACGTCGAAACGAGCGGCGCTGCGGGCCGCGGACAACGCCGCCAGGGCGATGGCGAAAGAGGGGGGCAAGGACCTCTACGGGCCGCAGGAGATGTGGCTCGAAGACGACGCCTTCGTCCGGCGGAGCGAGTTCTCGGAGACGCGGGTATCGCCCTTAGCCGAGAAGTGTGTCGCGATGCGGATCCGGTTCGAGCAGACGGTCGACGACGTGATCGCGATGCAGCGGTTCACGATGGAGAACTCCCCGGCCCTACGCCGGCAGCTCCGCGCCAACCGGTGGCGGGCGAGAGCCGCCATCGTCGGCATGTTGGTCGCCGTCGCCGCGATGGTCGAGGACTCGACGACGCAGGCCGTTCTCTTCATCGCCGCGGCCGGCGCGCTGATCCTCGGCTTGTTCACGTCGAAACGAGCGGCGCTGCGGGCCGCGGACAACGCCGCCAGGGCGATGGCGAAAGAGGGGGGCAAGGACCTCTACGGGCCGCAGGAGATGTGGCTCGAAGACGACGCCTTCGTCCGGCGGAGCGAGTTCTCGGAGACGCGGCACAAGTGGGCCGGCGTGCTGAGCCTCGAGGAGACCGAGGATCACGCGTTCTGGTACATCGCGGCGTCGAACGCCTACATCATCCCGAAGCGCCGTCTGGAAGAGGGCGACGCCGAGGCGTTCCTGCTCCGCGCGCGGCAGCTCTGGCTCGCCGCAAACCCCGACGCCGTCACGGCCGACGCGGGACGGGCGATGGCCTGACGGTCCCACGCGCCGTTCATTCGCTAGGCGCTGGGCTGGGCCATGTGGTGTGCGGCGCGATGCCAGTGCTGCACTGGGCACTCGCGATCTTGGTACATCACACTTGCGAATACGCCAGTGGCACACGACGGATCGCCTAAGCGTCGGAGCTTTCATTGTGGTCGAATCGACCAAACCACTGGTGCAAGCCATCGATGTGCGTAAACAGATCCTCTCGGACGTTCTGTCCCATCGGATCGAGGATGACGTCGACGCCTTCGCGTCTAGCCAGCTTCGCTGCAGGTACGAAGTCACTGTCACCTGTGACAAGGACGATTTGATCGACCTGTTTCTTCAACGCCATGCTCGCGATGTCGATACCGATCCTGATGTCGACACCTTTCTGGTCGGCGTCAAGCTTGACATCTGCGTCAGAAAGGTCTTCGACAGAAACGTCCTTTCGCAGGAGCTTCTTGAGTGTGTCCTCACGAAGCATCCAACGGGCGGTATCTTGATTGAGATAGCCAAGCCGAAGTGCGACCTTGCGGCGACGACGCAACTCCGCATGGAAGCGGAGTCGCCATGTGGCGACATCTGTCTTTGAAAGATCGAGCCCTCGTCTAGAAACTGGGTTCTGCACCCGATGCATGAGGGGCGGGCAATCGTAGTAGAAGATGCGGTAGAGCTGCCGGTTACCTCGCTTAGAGCCAAGCAGCTTCAAATGACTGCGCGACGCCTGAACGATGTGATCTGCGGCGTCTGACGCTAACACGCTGTCTTTTCGTAAGTGGCGGAGACGCTTTACGAAGAAGCCTCCATCGACGAGTACGGCAGTTGGCATGAGCGCAGAAAGAAACCCCCTGGTTTCGGAGACTCCACAATGAAAGGGAGCCCGTACTAGCAGGGGGTTATTTTTTTAGCAGATGTCTTACAACGGCAGTCTTCATCGACTGCGTAGGAAAGTCAACTAGAGCAATTGACGGGGTTCTGCGCGGTTTTCGATGGCTTGCCCCGTAGAGCGTATGCTGAAGCATACGCTCTACGGGGCAAGCCGTCAAACGAAGCCAGCCAAGTCGTAAGCCCCCATTATGAAAAGACTTATGGCGCACACATCAACGAGGCCTCTCGGGTTCTCACGCACCGTCAAGTCGTTCACACGGCAGTTCCACTACGGTCGGAAGTTTCACGATAGTCGGGCAGTCCTAGCAGACAGGGCAGCCTTGGCCTTGTGTTCGGCTCAATGCCGGAGGTCGAACTCATTCCGATCCTCGCCCGACAGGTCTGCGTACTAGGCCGCAAATCACCCAAGAAACACATGTCGGCTCCGGCATCCCGCGATTTCGACCACACTCACCGATACGCCGGGTTCTCAAAGTCAAACCGGCAGCCCGCGTCCCACTCGCTGCGTTGGTTGCCGTGGGCGGGGAGGCCGCCGGCGTCTGTCATCATCCGCGCCAGGTGCAGCAGGTTCCACGTCATGAACGTCGTGTTGCGGTTCGTGAAGTCGTTCTCCGGGCCG
The DNA here is from genome assembly GCA_947184155.2 of Cladocopium goreaui. Taxonomy (NCBI): domain Eukaryota; class Dinophyceae; order Suessiales; family Symbiodiniaceae; genus Cladocopium; species Cladocopium goreaui. The sequence continues at coordinate 137,776 of CAMXCT020002380.1, forward strand.
CCCGAGCCCGCGTCGAGGTAGCTCGGGCCCGGGCCCGCCTCGCCGAGCCACGCCGCGTCCGCCTGCGGCGGGATCACGTACCCGAGGTGCTGCAGCGAGTAGAGGATGTTCATCGCGCAGTGCTTCGCGCCGTCCTCGTTGCCCGTGATGAGGCAGCCGCCGACCTTGCCGCCGTTTCATTGGGGGAAGCGGGGCGTACTGGCCGTGCTCGTTGAGCAGGTGGCTGCAGGCGTAGAGGCGTTCGATGACCTGCGTGCAGACGCTCGTCTTCTCGCCCAGCCAGATCGAAGTGCCGAGCACGAGGATGTCGGCGGCCTTAACCTTCTCGTAGAGCGCGGGCCATTCGTCGGTGGCCCAGCCCCGCTCGGTCATGTCGGGGTAGACGCCGGTGGCCAGGTCGAGGTCGACGGGGCGGAGCACCTCGACCGCGACGCCGTTCTTCTCCAGGATCGCGGTGGAGATGTCGATCAGCCCGCGCGTGTGCGACTTCTCGGGCGACTTCTTCAGCGTGCAGTTGAGGAACAGGGCCTTCAAGTCAGAGAAGTCCCAGGTGCTCTGCGTGCAGAGCTTCTCTTGTTGGTCGTTGAGAGGCATGGCGTGTGGCCCTAAGTGGGGCGAACGAAGGGGCGCGGGGCTTTCAGCTTCAGCGATCAGCTGTCAGCCAGGAAAGAAGCGGCCTCGCCGCAAGAGCTGACCGCTGATCGCTGAAAGCTGACCGCTCCGTCCCGCGCAGCCTATCCGACTTTCCCTGGCCCGGCGAACGTTCCCGCACCGAACGCGGCCCGAGTTGGTAGACTGGGACCTCCCCCGAGAGGACCGGGCGACCGCCGGCAGCCGTGAGGCTGCGGGAGGAAAGTCCGGGCGTCGCAGGACAGGGTGGTGGGTAACGCCCACCGGCCGTGAGGCTAGGGCAAGTGCAGCAGAAAGCAGACCGCCGATGGCGGGGGGGCTGTCGGCTGTCGGCTGTTCGCTGTCGGCAAGGAGCCGATGGCCAAGAGCCAACAGCCGATAGCCTTCCCGCACAGGCAAGGGTGAAACGGTGAGGTAAGAGCTCACCAGCGGGCGGGGCGACTCGCTCGGCTAGGTAAACCCCACCCGACGCAAGGCCAAACAGAGGGCATGAGCTGGTTCCGGCTCGCTACGACCCTCGGGTGGGCCGCTCGAGGCGGCGGGCAACCGTCGCCCTAGAGGAATGGTCGTCGCCGCGGCGCCCCTTTTTCGGAAGGGGCGGTGCGGAACAAAACCCGGCTTATAGGTCCTCTCGGGGGATTCTTGAAAGCGGAAGGCGGAAAGGGGAAAGCGGAAGGAAGCGCTATCGCGACTGACTATCCGCGGCAGCGCTTCCTTCCGCTTTCCGCTTTCCCATCTCCGCTTTCATCGAAAAGCCGCCGCCCCGGCGCGGGGGCCGGGACGGCGACGGATGGAGAACCCGTGCTCGGTTCTTGCTCTTGGACTGTTCCGCCGACGGCTCAGAAGCCGTTCGACTTGAAGGGCGACTCGCTGTGGCCCGGCGTCGGGTGCGAGGGCGTCGGCTGAGGCGTCGTGCTGGCGCCGGTCAACGACGGGGTCGAGGCCGCGGGCGCCGGCGTCGTGCGACGCTTCGGCAGGGCCGTCTTGTCCGCCGGGATCATCTCCTGCTCGATCATCTGCAGCAGCTTGGAGATGCAGAGCTTGTTCATGCTGGTCCGGAGGTCGTGGGCCTCCGTCCGCAGGTACTCGTGCATGCTCTTCGGGAGCCGGACCGTGATCACGCGGGTCGGCTCGGTCTCGGCGTCGGCGGTCGCCTTGTTCTCGCGGAGGCGGACCATGATCTTCTGGATCTCGGCGAACTCCTCGCTCCGCTCGAACTCGGTGAGGTCGTCGAAGTTCGGGAAGGTGCGGCGGACAACGCCGTCGATGCCGAGCACCTCGCGGAAGAACGTGACCCAGTCGGGGGCCTTCTCGCCGAGTCGTTCGGCGACCTGCAGCAACTGCTGGTACTGGGGGCTGGTGGGGGTTGTGGACGTAGGAGTAGCGGTCGGGGTCTCGGTGAGCACGGGGTTCGTCTCCATCCATTCGTGCGGGAGGCGTGGGGCCAACTCCAGCCCCACGTTCACGTCCGCATTCTTCGCCCCCGGCAAACGCCCCCCGAGAGACGCCGGTGGCGCCAGCAGTTACAGCGATTCGCCCACTGTGCCTAACGCCGGGCAGCCCCTGCCCGACGATCGAGCACGGCCGCCGTGCCCAAACCTTGGGCAGACCAGTCTGTCCCGCCCGACGGGGTGTCCAGCGTGAAAACGCCGCGCGCCCTTTAGCGAAAACCCCGGATTCGACGCGATTCCAACGAAAAAAGCCGCGCCCACCCGGCGGGTGGACACGGCCCTGTTTCAATCGCGGGTCGCCAACCGGCAAGCCGCTCACGGCTTAGCGGCGTGGCCCCGAGGCCCAATCAGCCCACCGAGTCCCGCACGCGCTCCAGCAGCGCCTTCGTCAGGTGGATCCCTTCGTGCTCGCCCGGCTCGCCGCCCTCCCACTCGATGCCAACATAGCCCGAGTAGCCCGCGTTCAAGACGATTTTCATCATCCGCTCGTAGTCGGTCCGGACCTCGTTGCCCTCGGCGTCGAACTCGTGGCTCTTGGCCGAAACCGCTTTGGCGAACGGCATCAGCTCCTCGACACCTTGATAGCGGTCGTACCACGGGGCGTCCTCGTCGCCCCAGCTTCCCATCCGGAAGTTCCCGAAGTCGGGCAGCGTGCCGACGTTCGACCGATGCACGCGACGCATGACGCCCGAGAGCCACGCCCCGTTGCTCGACAGACCGCCGTGGTTCTCGACCAGGACGTTCAGCCCGTACTCGTCGGCGACCTCGCCCAGCCGGGCCAGGCCGTCGGCGGCGAGTGCTAGCTGCTCGGCGTAACTCCCCTGCGATTGGGCGTTCACCCGGATCGAGTGGCACCCCAGCAGCTGTGCCGCTTCGAGCCACTTGCGGTGGTTCTCGATCGCCTCGGTCCGCTTGGCGTCGTCGGCGTCGCCCAGGGCGCCCTCGCCGTCGACCATGATCAGCAGGCTCTTCACGCCGTGGTCCGCGCACCGCTGGAGCAGGTCGCCCAGGTAGGCGGTGTCCTTGGCGTGGTCGCCGAAGAACGCCGTGACGTACTCCACCGCCTCGATGCCGAAGTCCTCGCGGGCGATCCGCGGGAACTCGAGGTTGTCCTTGCCGTCGCGGCCGAACGTGTTGTGCAGCGACCACTCGGCCAGCGAGATCTTGAACGGGGCCACCGACGACCCTCCCATCGCCCAACGGGGCAGCGAGGCGGCCGCCACGCCCGCCGCGGCGGTCTGCAAGAACTGGCGGCGGGGCAAAGCGGGCAGCAGACGCGGTTCCGAACGCATCGGTGGAGACCTCTTACTAGGGCGCGATGGAGTTGATCAGCCGGTCAACGAGGACGAGCCCGTTATCTTCGCCCGCCGCGCGGCGCGATGCAACTTGCCGCCCCGTCGCGTCGCGGCCATTGACCCCCCCTCGGCCCCTGCCGAGAATCGCGGGCTTCCCGAACAAATCAGCGGTCGAAGCGGGGCGGAGCGGCCCTCGAAACCCTCCAACCGACGGCCTCCAGCCCCAGCCCATTCTCAGGAGACGTATCTCATGTCCGGCGCCCCCATCACGATGACCGACGGCAAGCTCTCCGTGCCGGACGAGCCGATCATCCCGTTCATCGAGGGCGACGGCACCGGGCCCGACATCTGGGCCGCTTCGCAGCTGGTCTTGGACGCCGCGGTCGAGAAGGCGTACGGCGGCGCGAAGAAGATCGCCTGGACCGAGGTCCTCGCCGGCCAGAAGGCGTTCGACCAGACGGGCGAGTGGCTCCCCGAGGCGACGCTCGACTCGTTCCGCAAGCACCTGGTCGGCATCAAGGGCCCGCTCACCACGCCCGTCGGCGGCGGCATCCGCTCGATCAACGTCGCCCTCCGGCAGATCCTCGACCTCTACACGTGTTTGCGCCCGGTGCAGTACTTCACCGGTGTCCCGTCGCCGGTCACGCGGCCGGAGCTGACCGACATGGTCATCTTCCGTGAGAACACCGAGGACATCTACGCCGGCGTCGAGTTCGCCGGCGGCACCGACGAGGCGAAGAAGGTGCTCGACTTCCTCGAGTCCGATTTCCCCGAGCGCTTCGCCAAGATCCGCTTCGGCACGGCCGACAAGGCGGCCGCCTGGCGCGAGGCGGTCGGCCACGGCGCCGACCCGAGCCTCGAGTGCGGCATCGGCATCAAGCCGGTGAGCAAGCAGGGCACTCAGCGGCTCGTCCACTCAGCCATCCAGTACGCGATCGACAACGACCGCGACTCGGTCACCCTTGTCCACAAGGGGAACATCATGAAGTTCACCGAGGGCGCCTTCCGCGACTGGGGCTACGAGCTTGCCGCCCAAGCGTTCGACGCCGAGCCGCTCGACGGCGGCCCCTGGCACGTCATCAAGAAGGGGCAGCACGGCGCCAAGCAGGACATCGTCGTCAAGGACGTCATCGCCGACGCGATGCTCCAGCAGATCCTCACCCGCCCGGCCGAGTACAGCGTGATCGCCACGCTGAACCTCAACGGCGACTACATCAGCGACGCCCTGGCCGCGTGCGTCGGCGGCATCGGCATCGCCCCCGGCGGCAACATCAACTACGTCACCGGCCACGCCATCTTCGAGGCGACTCACGGCACGGCGCCCAAGTACGCCGGCCAGGACAAGGTGAACCCAGGCAGCGTGATCCTGTCGGGCGAGATGATGCTGCGTCACCTCGGCTGGACCGAGGCGGCCGACCTGATCGTGAAGGGCCTGAACGGCGCGATCGGCGCGAAGACGGTCACCTACGACTTCGAGCGCCTGATGGACGGCGCGACGCTGGTGAAGTGCAGCGAGTTCGGCGCGGCGATCGTGAAGCACATGGGGTGACGAACGAGGCGCTAGTTGTCAGGCGCTAGGCGCTAGCGACGGACGCCGAGCCGCGACCGTCAGGGAGCGACCAAACGACACCACGCCGCGATTGGGTGTTTCCACCCATTCGCGGCGTTTTCGTTTTTTCAGTAGGTTGACCAGCCACCTGGGTGGCCGGGGACGCTGCGAAGCGGCGCCCCCGGTGAATCGCCAACGCGACATCTACTTGCTAATTACCGGGGAGCGATGGCTTCGTCTCCGACACCGGCCACCTGACATGCTGTGTAAACGATGACAGCGAGCAGCAACTACTTGGAACAGTGCCTAGCTGTACTCGCCGAAGTCGAGGAAGCCTTGGGTACCGGGGCATCGCTGTACGAAGCATGCGACGAAGTCGGTGTCGACCCAGACTTCGTAGGTAACTTCGCGAATCGCTGTAGTCAGGTCCCCGACTTCGAAGGCGTGATGGCCGCTCGCGACGGCTTAGATGCCGTGGTTCCTATCTTCTGCCAGGAAGATGACGGACCAATGAAACAAGTGGCGTCCGCAGTCTTACTCGCACTAGGAGATGAGCTCTTCCTTCTTACGGCCGCGCACGTCGTTGATGAATGGCAGGGTGGATCGCACCTGCTGATGCCCGCGGCCGATCATATCCGCTCAATCGGAGGCGACCTGGGATACACACCCTTACCGCCGGGTGGGAATCGCGAAGAGGATAAGGTTGACATCGCTTACCTGCGACTCGACAGCGCTTGGAAAGAGATGCTCCACAAAGACGCAAAACCGCTTGGCAAGCAGGCGTTGCTGCTCACTGACAACGACCCACCGGGCGCGTTGCACACCTTCGCGGGTTACCCATGGCGGCTGACAGATCAAACAGAGGAAGGGTTTGCCGGCGACCGCACGACATATACGGGCCATCTCTACGCTCCAGATGTGTTTGAGACTCTCGGGTACTCACCTGTTGCACACGTGCTCGTTCGCGTACGCAGGCGTAAGACCTACAGCACTCGCTATGGAGGGCGAAGGGCCGCGGGTCATCCTGAGGGAATAAGCGGAGGCGCAGTCTTTTCATGGCCACCGACGGTTGCGCAACGCGCTAGCGATCAACCGCTCCGGCTTGCGGCAATCGGCCACACGTACCATGCAAAGGAACACTGTCTGGCTGGAACTCGGGTCATCTCACTGATCATGGCGATCATCGACCGTTTCCCCGAACTCGCGAAGTGCTTCGACGATGTCGAGGTTGCATGTGACGAGTTTTTCGATTTCTTGCAGAAGCATAGTGTTGGATGCATTAACCGTGCCGCTTCGGTTCTAGTCGGCATGCCGTGGTACACGCATGACACCTACGCACAGTGCGTTCGTGACTTTGACGACGGGGAGTCTATGCCTGACACCTTCGAGGCATGGCTCCATGCCGCACTCGAGTCCGAGAAGAGCGTTTATGCATCGGGCTCAGCCGTGTGGAGAGCTCATGTTCGACCGGGCACAATTCGTCCGTGGTGTGCGGCCCGGGGGATCGAGCGCGTCGACGGCAAGGCGAGAGCATCGTTCGCCAGCTGGGCTGCGGGCCCAGAAACGTAACGCCAAACGCCATACCCGCACTCGCGTGGGAATGCTTCCCGGCGGGTGGCTGGGGACGGAGCCGGAGGCGTAGCCCCCAGCGTTTAGCAAGAGGACGCCGGACTCCGGGTTCGCTGGGGGCTTCGCTTCGCTGCGTCCCCAGCCACCCCGATTGCTAGAGAGCCGGGCGCCATGTCCACGCTCGCGTGGGCATGCTTGGGTAGCGCCCAGCCGGCCCTTTTTTCCCGATTCCGCCCCCGAATCGCGAAACACTCGGCCCCCGGGCACGCTAAGAAGGGAGGGAGGCCCGCGGGCCGCGCCCTTCTCGACGCCGCACTCGTCCGCTCACTCAGGGGAAGCAAGCCGATGTCCACTCGCCGCCTGTTGACCGTCGCCGCCCTGCTCGGCTCGATGACACTGCTCGCCGCCGCCGACGCCGAGGCCCGCCGCGGTTGGCGCCAATCGCGCTGGAGCACGCAGCGCTGGACCCGCAGCTACAACGCCCCGAGCCGCACCGTCTACGCCCGCTCGTCGACCGACCCGGTGTGGCCCAGCTCGGTCCGGCGGAGTTACAACCCGATCACCTACTCGGGCATCAGCCGCGCCGAGCAAAACGCCCAACGCCGCCGCGACGCCTGGTACGAAGAAGCCTACAACGGCTGGCGCCCCGAAGACTTTCGTTGAGGCCAACCCGAGCGACGCCCCCGGCGTCGCCAGCCCCGGCAGGGGCGACAGCGCGTAGCCGGGGGCGCCAGCCCCCGGAATCCGACGTCGCACAACACCAAGCCCCGGAGGGGCGACAGCGCTTCCGCACGCCGGTTGCTGTCGCCCCTCCGGGGCTCTTGCCTTGGCGCGGTCGCCATCGACCGGGGGCTCGCGCCCCCGGCTACGCGCTTTCGCCCCTCCGGGGCTTTCTTCGTCGTGGGAACCGAACGCGTTGGGCCTTCTCGACATTGATGTGGGAGGTGTCTCTGACACCGATAACGGTAGGACCAGCCGTTGCGGCTAGCTGCACGTTATCGGCGTCGGAGACGCCTCCCACAACAGGTACGCCTCCCATAGAAGCACATCTCCCACAGAAGAACGGCGCCGGCTGAATCGGCTCTTGGGAAGTCGCGGCGGCGACCCTGTCGGCCCGCGGCGTTCGTTCTGGATGAGCCTTCTACGGAGGCGACCCGCCCCCGCGGAACAGGACTTTCAAAACGAACGAGGCTCACGATGCTCCGCACCTTCTTCTTGGCGGCCGCGGCGACGGTCTGCGCGACCGCCGCTCACGCCGGTCGGTTCTACGACTTCGTCGAGACCGGGACCGGCGACACGATCGCCCACTTGTGGCTGACGGAACTGCCTGCCTCTCAGGACGAAGTCGTCGAGCTGCGATTCACGCCCAAGGGGCAGGCGCTGTTTGGCTTCGGCGACGTCTACCCCAAGCCGCTCGAGAACACGGCGATCAGCCTGGCCTACGACGACGGGATGGGGGGCCTCGGCCCGACCGACGACGGCGAGCCGTGGATGCTCCCGGCGATCTTCGACGAGAACCCGGCCGACTCGACGATCGTCGACGTGCCGGTCTATCCCATCTTCCGGGTCGGCTACCGCAACGCCGCCGGCATGGACGAGCTGCGTTTCAAATGGAGCGACTCGATCACCGGCCACGGCTCGGTCTCCGTGCTCGGCGACTGGGTCCAGACGACCCCCGAACCAAGCGGCGGCGTGCTGGCCGCGATCGGCCTGGCGGCGGCGGCCCGCGGACGCCGTCGACGAGCAGTCGCGAGCGGCGCGTGACCGACTTTCGGGCTGAGGGCCCTGGGCTGCCGGCGCGATAATAGGCTGGCGACGCCGGACGCGGCGGTTCACCGCAGGGAAGGCCGCCGAAACAGGGGGCGACAAAACTCTAAACGAATCGTGGATAAGGACTTACGACGTGAAAAAAAGGGGTTCTGTCGGGGGTGACCGTTTCGGGCGCCCCCGACAAAACCCTAGCCGAAACGGCCGGTTGACGAGCCTCAAGACGGCTAATATCAGAACAACCAGATAGGACCGGCGCTTCGCGAAGCGTGACATAGGCTTGAGTAGATTCGTTCAAAACGTCCACTCCGGCCAAATCGTCCAACGAGCAGCACCATGTCCTTTCACCGCGTCGTTTGCCTCAGCAGCCCGAATCCGACCAACGCCCCGCACGACGTGCTGGAGGTCTGCCACGACTTCCCGAGTCGCAACGCCCAGAGCGGCGTCAGCGGCAAGTTGCTCTGCCTCGGCGAGCAACAAGTGATGCTCCTCGAAGGCCAGCGCGGCTCGCTCAACCAACTCGTCGAGCGGATCCAAGCCGAGGCCCCCGAAGCGGGCCTGACGATTCGGGCCCGTAGCGACAGCGAGGAACGCGCGTTCTCCGCTTGGAACATCGAGGACCTCTACCTCGACGAAGTGGCCAGCGGAAGTGAGGCGGCGGCGGAGCGGCTCTGCGACTTGGTCATCGACCTGCTCGCCGGCGTCGAGACCGACGACGACCCGTTCAGTGAGTTGGCCAGCCTCGTCGAGCACGCCGCAGCGCCAGAGCGACGGCCGCTCGCCGCGGCATAGAGTCGCGGACCCCGCGCGGGACTTCGGGGCCGGCGGGTGGTAGACTAGAGGTGTGGGCCACGCGGGGCGTGGCGGCGGGCGCCATGCTCTTCCGAGAAGAGGTCATCGAGCGTGGCCGCGGAGGGCCCTCGTCATGCAACTCCATCTGCAAGGCAAGACCGCCTCGTTGGTGCGTCACGGCGGAGTCGCCGGGATTGTCGTCGCGGTCGCCGGTTTGGCTTACGACTCGCCGACGGTCGTCGCCATCGGCCTGCTGACCCTGCTCGGCGCCACGTACGCCGCGCTGGTGACCGGCAACCGCTCGTTCTGACCGACGGTCGCGTGTCGCCGGAGCCTTGGGGACCAACACAAACGAAAGGCCCGGCCGCCTTGCGGCGACCGGGCCTTCGCTTCCCCCCCTTCGTGGGCCCTTTGGCCCGGTGTCTCAGGATCCGACGGAAGAGTCTCGTCGGGTCAGCGGTTCGTGCGGCTGGGGTCGGCCGAGTAGGCGGTCTGCTGGACCGTCGCGACCGGGTGGCTCGTGAACGACTCGCCCAGCTCGTAGAGAGCAAGCCGCTCGCGGTAGGCCGCGGCGTCGGCGGCGGGCGCCATGGCGATCGCCTCCTGCTGTACGGTGCTCGCCTCGCCGAAGCGACCGACCGCGGCGAGCGCGGCCGCCTTCGTGTCGAGCGTCAAGTCGTCGGGACGCCCGGCCAGCTCCTCCGCTTTGGCGGCGTTGGCGAGCGCGAGGTCGCCATTGCGGAACGCATCGACCGGGCAGGTCGCCTGCATCCAGGCCAAGTTGCGGTACGCCGACGGCGAGTGCGGGTCGAGTTCGATCGCCCGCTCATAAGCTTCCTTCGCCTGGCCGTAGCGGCCGAGGTCGACCAGCAGGTCGGCGCGACCGCCGGCGATCGTGGCGCTCTCAGGATCGAGGATTTCAGCCGCGTCGAGGTGGCGGAGCCCCTCGTCGAGGCGGCCCAGCATGTGGCACACGCGGCCGCGGCCGGAGTGAGCCATCGCCAAGTCGGGGTCGATGTCGATCGCCCGTTGGTAGTCGTCCATCGCGGCGCGGTAGTCGCCGGACTGCACCGACAGAGCGGCGCGGTTGGCGTACGCCATCGCGTACTCGGGGTTCACGTCGATCGTGCGGTTGAAGCGCTGGAGGGCTTCGTCGCGGTCGCCGTCGCGAGCGGCCAGCACGCCCAAGTTGTGCTCGGCACGCCAGCACTCGGCGTTGCACCGCAAGGCCTCGCGGTAGTCGATCTTCGCCTCGGCGCCGCGGCCCGACTCGTCGAGCGCTTCGCCGCGTTCGGTCAGCGCCCAGCCGGCAAGCTGATGGGCGTACTCGGTCGCTTGCTTCGAGCTGTCGATCGCCAGCACGTAGCGGCAACGCTTGACGATCGCCGAGAAGTCCTCGTAGCTCCCCGCCGTCTGGGCGAAGCCGTGGGCCTCGGCCAGCAGAGCGCGGGCCCGCTCGGACGGTTCGTCCCGCCCGGATCGCGGCTCGGCGACGAGCTGGTCGAGGTCCGAAGCGACCAGGGCGTCGCCCTCGGGCTCTTCTTCGAGCATCGACGGTTCGATCTCCGTCACCGGCGGCAGCGTCACCGGAGTGGGCTCGGCCGTGTCGGCGACAAGGACTGGTTCGGCAGTGGGCTCGGTAGCAAGGGGCGATTCGAACGACTCGACGACGGGATCGGCCTCCTTCTGCGGAGCCGCTTCCACGACCGCGTCGGATTCGGGGTACGCTTCGACAGCCGGCTCCTTCGGCGATTCGGCGTCGGAGACGAACGCCGGCGTCACGACGGCGGGCTCGTCCATCTTGTCGTTGATCACGAACGCCTCGCCGACCGGCTCGATCACTTCAGCCGGCAAGGCCAGCGGGTGCGGGACGGGCGCCTCGCTAAGCAAGAGACTTGGCGCCGGCTTGGCTTCGGGCGCGGCCGGACGCTGCGGCTTCGCCGAACGCTGAGCGCCTTGCTGCTGCTGCGCGTAGGCGTTGTTCACGACGCGCTGCGGCTTGCGGCGTTGGTTGGCAAAACCCGTGGGCTTGGAAGGTGACCGGCTGGGGGCGGTGGATTGCTTCGCAGCCGGCTGAGCGTTCGCGCCGAAGTTCTCCGGCGTCTTCCCCCAGAGGGTCGAGAAGATGCCTTGCGGCTTGGCTTGCGGGTTGGTTCGCGTCAACGCGCTGCGGCCCGGCTGGGACGGCTTGCGCGGGGCGGCGGAGCGAGGGTCGGTCGGCTGCTTCGCCGAGTCAAACAACGCACGGCGGTAGGCCACCTGCTCGACGTCGCCTGTCGTCGCTCGCGTCGCGATCGGCACGGCGCCCTGGGTGGGGCGGGACGAAGGAAGGCCCTTTGCGGCCGCGGCAGCGAACGGATCGGTCGCCGGCTGCTTCGCCTCGTCCTTCTTGCCGAACGGCCACTTGGGCTTCAGACGCGAGAAGAACGACTTGCGTTGCTCCGGCTCGGCAACCTTCGGCGCCGCGGCAGGCATCGAGAAGCCGGCCGGCGCCACGTTGCTCGGGCTCCGTTGGACGTGGCTCGGCGCCTTCGGCTGAGCCGTCCCTTGCCCGACTTGCGGCAGCGGGAGCTGAGCGGCTTCGATGACCGCTTTGTCGAGCGAGTCGACGTCGCCGACGAAGGCGACCCCGGCGATCTCCGCGGCGGCGGAGATCGAGGTAACGCCGATCAAGGCGGCCAGACAGGTGGATTGAGCGAAGCGTCGCATAGCGGCGAGTCCTTGCCACGGTTGCACAACGGACCGACCCCGGCCGCAGAACGGTCCTGGGGACAGGGGTAACTTCGTCCGATCGTCACGACCGGCCTAACCAAAACCGTCAAAGAAATCGGCATTGCCGGCACAGATTGCCGATCTTGCCGCGCTGCTAGCGATCGAGCGTGCGACGGGCCGCCACGTAAGGCCGGCCCGCCTTGTAGAGGAGCAGGCGCTCGTTGGCGCCGTCGGGCGCCGATTCGCCGGCGGTGAGCACGACGCGTTGCTGGAAGCGAACCGCGTCGTCGAAGTCGCCGGCGGAGGCGTGCGCCGCCGCGCTGGCGTCGAGCACCAGCGGGTCGTCGCGGTGGCTCAACCGGCGGGCGCGGCGAGCCGCTTCGACGGCCGTCGACGGGTTACGCAGCGACTCGTCTGGGCAAGTCGCCAACGCCCAGGCGAGGCAGCGGTACGCCTCGATTGACGCGGGGTCGGCTTGCAACGCGGCCGCGTAGTCCGCGATCGCCTGATCGTAGAGCCCGCCCTCGGCGAAGACGTGGCCCCGGGCCGTGTAGGTTGAGGCGATCTCCGGCGCCAGCCGGATCGACTCGTTGAGATCCAGCGCCGCCGCGCGCAGTCGCCCGGCCGTGTGCAGCGCCAGCCCGCGCAGGCCGTAGAGCGAAGCAAGCTCGGTCGCGTCGTCGCCGGCGGCTTCGATGGCGACGTCACAGTCGGCGATCGCCTCCTCGACCTTGCCGAGCCGGAGCCGCATCGTCGCGCGATTGCGTCGCGCCGCCACGTCGTCGGGCTTGGCTTCGAGCAACACGGTCAGCTCGCGCAGCGCCGCCTCGTCGTCGCCCGCTTCGGCGAGCGACACCGCCAGGTCATGCCGCGCCGCGTGGTTTTCCGGGTTTAGTTTGAGAGCGAGCCGAAAGTCGGCCTCTGCCGCGCTCGCGTCGCCGCCCGAGGCGCGCAAGCGGCCTCGCGCGTCGAGCGCCCAACTCGCGACGCGATCCATTTTCTCGTGGACTTCGGTTTCCGTCGCATCGTCGTGCCGCGTTCGTATCGACTTGTATCGATGAAGCAAACGCGACAAGGCGTGCTCGGTGCGGGCTTCTTCTGCCGCGAACTCGAGGCGACGAAGCTCCCACTTCAACTCGTCGGTCACGACCACGCCGATTCCGTCGCTCGTGACGTTCCGTAGCGGGTCGTCCTCGTCGGATTCGGTCGGCATCGCCAGCAACTGCCCGAGGTCGGTCGGCTCGGGACGCGGGATCGGCGACGCGACGGGCACGCCGGGCATCGGCCGCGGCGCTTCGGTGCGTGGCCGCGTGTCGATCGGCTTGTCGAACGCCGCGGCGACCGAGTCGGGACCTTCGGTCGGCTCGACCCAGGTCGGGAGCTGGATCTCGGCGGCGCCTGCCGAGAAGGGCAGCGCCGCGAGGAGCGCGGCGAGCGCCGTGCGGAGTGGTTTGACTTGGCGAGACGCGTCCATGCGTCGCCTTCTCCGGGGGAGTCGGGGGGTCAGCCGGCGGCTTCGGGCCGCGTCATGCTGTCGTAGTCCATCAGCTCTTCGAGCCGCTCGGGCGGCATCAACTCCAGCTCGCCGACGAGCTGCTTGATCGTCTTGTTCTCTTTGTGAGCCTGCTTCGCGAGGGCGGCGCACTTCTCGTAACCGATCTCCGGCGCGAGGGCCGTGATCGTCATCAGCGACGCGTCCAAGAGCTCCGCGCACCGCTCCTCGTTGACCTCGAGGCCGGTGAGCAGCTTGTCGACGAACACGTTGCAAGCGTTCGTGAGGAGCGTGACCGACTCGAGGAACGCGTCGATCATCACCGGCATCGCGACATTCAGCTCGAAAATCGAGCCGACTCCGCCCATGCCCGCCATCGTCACCGTCGCGTCGTTGCCGACGACGCGGCAGCAGACCTGCATGACGCTCTCGCAGACGACCGGGTTGACCTTGCCTGGCATGATCGAGCTGCCCGGCTGGATCGCCGGCAGGATCAGCTCGCCGATGCCGCACCGCGGCCCGCTGCCGAGGTGCCGGATGTCGTTCGCGATCTTCGAGAGGGAGACGGCGATCGTCTTGAGACTAGAGTGCGCCTCAACGAAGTCGTCTTTCGCCGCCTGCGCCTCGGCGTGTTGCGCCGCTTCGAGGAAACCGCTGTGCTCTTCGGGCTCATCCGATTGCGTCGCCCCGCCGAGTCTAGCTGTGAGTGCGGCCGCGACACGCGTCGCGAACTCAGGGTGGGTGTTGATTCCGGTTCCGACGGCGGTGCCACCGATCGGCAGGTTGGAACGAACGACCATCCGAAGCATCGCGGCGTGCTCGGTCGCTCCGGCGATCTGCGAGGCGTATCCGGCAAAGGCCTGTCCGACGCGGATTGGCGTCGCGTCCATGAGGTGGGTGCGGCCGATCTTGACGACGCCGTCCCACGCGTCGGCCTTCGCGGTGAGCGCCTCTTCGAGACGCTCCAGCGCCGCCTGCAACGGGCCGGCGACGACCGTGGCCGCGATGCACATCGCCGTGGGGAAGGTGTCGTTGGACGACTGCCCCATGTTGACGTGGTCGTTGGGGTGGACGCCCCCGTCGGCCTTCGTCGTGCGGCCGAGGCCGAGCTTGTCGTTCGCCAGCGAGGCGATCACCTCGTTGGCGTTCATGTTTGTGCTGGTGCCCGACCCGGTCTGGTAGACGTCGACCGGGAAGTGCTCGTCGTGCTCGCCGCGGGCGACCTCGTCGGCGGCGGCGATGATCGCGTCGGCGATCTTGCCGTCGAGCTTCCCGAGGTCCTTGTTCGCCTGAGCGCAGGCCGCCTTCAGGTGGCCGAACGCGTGGATCACCGCCGGCGGCAGCGGCCGCTTGGCGATCGGGAAGTTCTCGACCGCCCGGGCGGTCGACGCGCCGTAGAGGGCGTCGGCCGGCACCTGCATCTCGCCCATCGTGTCGCGCTCGGTGCGCGTGGCGTCGTCGCTGCGAGCGGGAGGGGACATGCGAAAGCGGAGAGCGGAAGGGGGGAAGCGGATGGCCAGGTGGGTCCGCTAGCGGGCGCTACGCCGGCCGCGGATACTAGGGAGTCTACCGCCCCGGCGGAACGGCGATCAGGGCCACGCAGGCGCCCTCTCGCCCCCGCTTTCCGCTTTCCCTTTCCGCCCCCGTGCCCACCGTCCTCGACAAGATCGTCGCCGTGAAACGCGAGGAGGTCGCCCGCGCCAAGGCGGAGCGGCCGATCGCCGAGCTGCGCGCCGCCGTGGCCGACGCGCAGCCGGTGCGGGACTTCCTGGCGCCGCTAGCAGCCGACCGGCCGTCTGGCGGCGGGCCGATCAAGCTGATCGCCGAGGTGAAGAAGGCGAGCCCGTCCGCCGGGCTGATCCGGGCTGACTTCGACCCGGTCACGATCGCGAAGACCTACGAAGCCAGCGGGGCTAGCTGCGTCAGCGTGCTCACGGACGAGCCGCACTTCCAAGGCTCGCTCCAGTACCTGTCGCAGATCCGGGAAGCGATTGGCTTGCCGGTGCTGCGGAAGGACTTCGTCATCGACGAGCACCAGG
This sequence comes from Cladocopium goreaui, assembly GCA_947184155.2. Lineage (NCBI taxonomy): Eukaryota > Dinophyceae > Suessiales > Symbiodiniaceae > Cladocopium > Cladocopium goreaui. Next base: position 153,072 of record CAMXCT020002380.1, read on the forward strand.
TGGTCGAGGCGCGGGTCGCCGGGGCCGACGCGGTGCTGCTCATCGCCGAGTGCCTGACGCCATCGGAGCTGACCGACCTGCACGCCACGATCGTCGGGCTCGGCATGACGCCGCTCGTGGAGCTGTACGACCCGGCCAACCTGCCGGCGGTGCTCGCCTGCGAGCCGCGGCTGGTCGGCGTCAACAACCGCGACCTGCACACGATGACGGTCGACCTGGACCACTGCATCCGGCTGCGGGGCGACGTCCCGCCGGAGGTCGTTTTCGTCGGCGAGAGCGGCGTGAAGACCCACGCCGACGCGGAGCGCCTCCGAGGGGCGGGAATCGACGCGATGCTGGTCGGCGAGTCGCTCATGAGGCAGTCCGACCTTGGTTCTGCAACAGTTTCTTTGCTCGGCGGCTAAGGCCGATTCGGTCCCAAAAGCCGAGCGCCAGGCGAATTGAAACTGTTACCCCAAAAAAGCCGCTGACTAACAGCGGTAATTGATTGACGATCCGCTTAGGCGGTTCCTATTCTGAGGGGGTGCCAGCGATTCGCGCGCCGGCGCAGGCGGACCTCTCGTCTCAGCAATTTTTGCATCCCCTCCCCTTCACTCTGAGGAAGCCTCGTGATGAAGCACCTTGTTACCTGCGGCCTCGCGGTCGCTCTCGTCGCCTTTTCTGGGCAATCTGTTTTCGCGGCTAACATGCTCTCTGACGCCGGCTTTGAGTCAGGCGCCTTCGTCGATGACGGGCTCGGCGTCGGCAAGTGGCAGCCGTTCGCGGACGGCTCCGCTGGCAACACGTCGGAGATCACCGACACCATGCCGCGCACCGACACTTACAGCGCTGAGTTGGACCTGGTGAACGCCAACGGCTTCGCCGGCTTCTTCCAAGACATCCCCGCCATTGCTGGCGAGGCGTCCGAATGGACGGTCTGGGCCAAGGACACCTCGGGCTCCAACGGCGCCGGTATCGAGATGCGTATCGAGTACCGTGACTCGGTTGGCGACTTCGAGGTCTCGCGGACTGCCAACTTCGTCCCGGCATCGTTGGGCTCGGAGTACGAGCTCATCGGATTCACCGACGTCGTCCCGGCGGGGGCGGACACCGCTCGCGTCGTCTTCGCGATCCAGAGCTTCGGCGCGGCCCCGCCGCAGGAGATCTTCGTCGACGACGCCTACGCGAACGCCGGCGTCCCCGAGCCGACGACCGCCCTGCTGGCCGTCTTCGGTCTGGCGCCGCTGGCCCTGCGTCGTCGCTGAGGCACGCGGAGTCGCGCGTAGAAAACCAACGACCGCGTCGGGCCGCTGGCCCGACGCGGTTTTTTCGTGCGCGTGACGTCCGGTCAAACCACCGCACGATGTGGTAGGTTGCCCCGCATGACGTCCCTTGTTTCGATCCAGATCGGCCAGCCCACGGACTACGAAGCGGTCGAGGGCGACACGAGCGACAAGCCGTGGCGCACCGCGTTCTACAAGCAGCCGGTCGATGGACCGATCGTCGCGCGTGAGCTGGGCCTCGAGGGCGACGGCCAAGCGGATCTGCGTTACCACGGCGGACCGGACAAGGCGGTCTGCGTCTACTCGGCCGACCGGTTCCCGCACTGGCGCGAAGACCTGGGCGTTGGGGCCGAGTTCGGCGGCGCGGCGTTCGGCGAGAACTTCACCGTCGGCGGCCTGACGGAGGACGACGTCTGCCTCGGCGACGTCTGGCGGATCGGCGAAGCGGCGTTCGAGGTCTCCCAGCCGCGGCAGCCGTGCTGGAAGCTGGCACGTCGTTGGAAGACGAAGGACCTGACGCTCCGCGTGCAGGAGACCGGCTATACCGGTTGGTACCTGCGGGTGGTTCGAGAAGGCACGGTCGAGGCGGGTCAGCCGATCGAGCGTGTCGAGCGGCCGCTCCCCGAATGGACGATCGCGCGGGCGAACGAGGTGATGCACCACCGCAAGCAAGACCGCGACCAGGCGGCGGCGCTCGCGGCAGTCGGTGTGCTGGCCGAGAGCTGGCGCGAGGAGTTGCGTAAGCGACTCGATAAGCTTGCATGACCCTCAATAGCCCCGACCAAGCTTGGTCGGGGCTGCTCGACGGTGGGTGCTCGCCGGACTACGCGCCGTCGAGATCGATCACGGTCACCCCCGCGCCGCGGTAGTCACCCAGAGCCGCCAACGCGGCGGGCGCCTCGTCGAGACCGATCGTCCGGTCGAGCAACCGCTCGGGGCAGAGCTTCTCCTCAGCGACCATTCTTAAGAGGTCTGGGTAGGCGTGCGCCTGTAGTCCGTGGCTGCCGACCAGTTCGAGCTCCCAACCGATGACGCGACCCATCGCCGTCGGTGGGTCGGCGTCTCCGCCGGCCAGCAGCCCAACCTGCACGTGGCGGCCGCGGCGTCGGAGCGAAGCCACGGAGTTGGCGAACGTCACGCGGCTGCCCAGCGCGTCGATCGACGCGTCGGCGCCGCCGGCGGTCAGGTCGAACACCGCCGCGGCGACGTCGGGCGTGTCCGCCGCGTTGATCGTGGCGAAGGCCCCGAGTTCCTCGGCGAGCCGAAGCGGCTCGGGGCGGACGTCGATCGCGATCGGTCGGCAGCCGAGCGCCGCGGCGACCATCACCGCCGACAGCCCGACGCCGCCGCAACCGTGGACCGCCAGCCAGTCACCCGGCTGAACCGCGGCCTGCACGGCCACGGCCCGGTAGGCGGTCGCCAGCCGGCAGCCGAGGCTCGCGGCGGTGACGCTCGTCATGCCTGTGGGCAGCGCAACGAGGTTTTCGTCCGCATAGCGAATGGCGACGTACTCGGCGTACGAGCCCCACGCGGTGAACCCCGGCTGGAACTGCTCGGGGCAGACGTGGTGGTCACCACGATCACACGTTGAGCACTCGCCACAGCCGGCGACGAACGGCATCGTCACGCGTTCGCCCCCGCTCCAGCGGTTGACGCCAGCGCCGACAGCGACCACCTCGCCCGCCAGCTCGTGCCCGGGGACGTGCGGCAGGGAGCGGATGTCGGGGTCGTGCCCTTGCCAACCGTGCCAGTCGCTGCGGCAGAGGCCAGTCGCCTCGACGCGGATCACCGCGCCGCCCTCAGGCGGTGACGGGTCGGCGACCGTCGCCACTTCAGGTGGCTCACCGAAGGCGTGGTAAACGACGGCGCGCATCGCGTGGTGTTCTCGACTCGGAGTGGCCGATAAGATCGGCGGGGCAGCGCCGCGGTCGACGCGGCTTCATGATCCGCCAGCAGGAACCGACGTGAAAGGCCTCTCGATCTTCCTCCGAGACACCTGGTGGGTCTTCGGCGGCGCCGCCTTGATGACGCTCTTGATGGCGTACCTGACGGGCTGGTGGCTCTACCTGGCGTTTCTGCCGGCGTTGGTGGTCATCGCCATCTACATGTCGTCCGTCCGCTACGACCGGGACGGCAACCTCCGCGAGGAGCAGCGGCAAGGCCGCTGACGCGTTCGATAGCGTCTCGCCAGGCGTTCACTTTCGCGTGACCACGACGGCCAGGATCGCGCCCAGCACGAGCCCGACGCCGAGCACGACGAGCATCGGGACCGGCGCGCTCGAGGCGTCGATCCCTTCGAGGCCGTGGCCGAGTTCCATGCCGAAGATCGCGGTCAGCGTCGCGACCGGGAAGAACAGGGCCGCCAACACGTTGAGTCGGTGCGCCGCTCGCGCTTGGTGACGAGAGGCCTCGGCCTGCTCCTCGGCCCGACGGGCGATGACGAAGTCGAGCGTGTTCTTGGCGTCTTGCTGCAAGAGCTCCAGGCGACGCGTCAGGGCGTACCCCCGATCGCGGAGCAAGATCAGCTTGCGGTCGCCGCGCGCCGCTTGGCGAGCCTCTTTCAGCACCGCGTACACGTTGCGCGCGGCGCGGACCAACGGCGTCAACGCCGTGAGCGCTTCAAAGTAGTCGCGCGCTTCGCCGGCCGACTCGACGGTCGCCTCGATCTCGGCGGCCCGCTCTTCGTACTCGCCGAGCAGCTCGTCGATCGCGTGCTCGTGGTGCCGCAGCGACTGCGGCTTCCAGAGCCCCTCGGGTGTGCGCCAGTAGAGCCGGCCACGGCGGAACGACTCTCCCGGGCGCGGCGGCGCGTGCAGGACGAGCAGCAGGTGGCCGTCGGTCTCCAAGAGCCGCTGCTTGCCGGCTTCGTCGCCGAGCCGTGAGCGGAGCTCTTCGGGCACGCCCCAGCCTGGTGGCAGAAGCGGTTCGGCTACCGGCGGGCGATTCGCGGGGGGTTCGGTCATCGCTCGCAGTCGGGGAACCGAGGCGCGGGTGGGTGCGGACAGAATAGCCGAAGGTTGGCCGTGCTCAACGACCGCCGGCGCTTTAGAGTGGGGACCTCGCCACGGGACGCCCCTTCTCTGCTCGCTGCCAACCGCCGGATGAAGCAAGCCTCGCTCTGGCTCGGACCGACCGCGGCGATCGCGGCCGCCTACGGACTCGGCGCGTTGGGCCTGGAGTCGCAGGCCGCGTGGACCGCGGCCGTCGCCGTGCTGTGCGCCGTCTGGTGGGTCCTGGAGCCGATCCCGATTCCGGCGACGTCGCTGCTGCCGATGGCGTTGTTCCCCGTCCTGGGAGTCGTCTCCGCGAAAGAAGTCGGCGAGGCGTACGGTCACCCGCTCATCTTGCTGCTGATGGGCGGCTTCATTCTGTCGACCGCCCTGGAACGGAGCGGCGCCCACCGGCGGCTCGCCCTCGGCATGGTCCGCCTGTGCGCTCGCGGGCCCAGCGCGCTCTGGACCGCGGAAGCGGCCGACGAACCGCCGCCGAGCGGCCGGCGGCTGATCATCGGGTTCATGGCCGCGGCGGCGCTGTGCAGCATGTGGGTTTCCAACGCGGCGACGACGCTCATGCTGCTGCCGATCGCCGGCGCGACGCTCGAACGCAGCACCGACCGGCGGCTGCGGCTGGCGCTGCTGCTCGGGATCGCCTACGCGGCGAGCGTCGGCGGCGTCGCGACGCCGATCGGCACGCCGCCGAACCTGATTTGCATGCAGGAGTACGCCCGCGTCACCGGCAGCGAGCCGACGTTCCTCGGCTGGATGAAGTGGGGCGTGCCCGTCGCCGCCTGCATGCTGCCGGTCATCGCGGCGTGGCTCACAAGGGGCCAGGGCGGACCGGCGGCAGTCGACCTCCCGGCGGTTGGGAAGTGGCGCCCAGCCGAAGTGCGCACCATCTCCGTGTTCGCGGCGACGGCGCTGCTTTGGGTCACCCGCAAAGAACCGTTCGGCGGCTGGAGCGAGTGGCTCGACCTGCCCGGCGCGAACGACGCGTGCGTCGCCTTCCTGGCCGTCGTGGCGATGTTCCTGATCCCCAGCGGCGACCCGCCCGGTGACCACGAGACGCAGGCGCCTCGCCTGCTCGACTGGCCGACGGCGGTGCGGATCCCGTGGGGGATGCTCTTGCTGTTTAGCGGCGGCATGGTGCTCGCCCGCGGCTTCAACGCTTCGGGCTTGAGCGACGCGATCGGCGAGGCGCTCGGGTTCCTGGCGACGATGCCCACGCCGGTGCTGATCGCCGGGCTGTGCCTAGCGGTCACGTTCCTCACGGAAGTGACGAGCAACACGGCGACCACCGCGCTGTTGATGCCGCTGCTGGGGGCGATGTCGCAAGCGACCGGCATCGAGCCGAGTCTGTTGATGTTCCCCGCCGCGGTGAGCGCGAGCTTCGCCTTCATGCTGCCGGTCGCGACGGTGCCGAACGCCGCCGTCTACGGAGCGGGGGTCGAGACTCGCGACATGGCGCGCGAGGGCTTTGTGCTGAATCTGCTCGGCGTGGTCGTCGTGACGGTGCTCGCGACGACGCTCTTAGGCTGACGCCGCAGGGCTCTCGGGCCTACGCGGCGGCTGTCAGCCGCCGTCGGCGACGGCACGGATCGCGAAGAGCCGATCGGCGCTGCGGACGAGCAGCGTGCCGCCCGACACGGCGGGCGTCGACCAGAATCGGCCAGACAGTTCGTTCTCGCCGATCACCTCGTACTCCGCGCCCGGGGCGAGCCGGAACGCTTTGCCGCGCTCGTCCAAACAGTAGACTTCGCCGCCGGCCGCCCACGGAGAGGCCCAGAACGTGCCGCCGCCGGGCAAGCGCTTGCGGTAGACCTCCGCGCCATTCTCGGCGTCGTGCACCCGCAGCATCCCGCCCCGGCGTTCGGGCACGTAGATGTGGCCTTCGTAAACCAGCGGCGACGCGATGCCGATCGCGCCCTCGACATTGGCCCACTCCAGGCCGCGTTCTTCGGCCGACGGTTCGCCGATCACGATCTCTCCGGACGCGCCCGCTCGAACCGCGAAGAGCCCGCCGGGGGTGCCGCCGCGGCGCGTGCGATTCTCGCTGCCGATGTAGAGCACGTCGCCGACGGCCGTGGCGGTGGCGGAACTGCGCCCCCCGATCGGCATCGACCAGAGCTGCTCGCCGGTCGCCGGGTCGTGCGACCGGACCGTCTTGCCGCCGAAGACCAACTCGGTCCGCTCGGAGTTACGCCAAACGAGGGGCGTGCTCCAACTGGTGACCTCGTCGGGACGCTCAACACGCCAGCGCTCGTCGCCGCTGGCCGCGTCGAGTGCGACGACGTGAGAGTCTTCCTCGTTGTCGATCTGAACGACGACCAACCCGTCGACCACCACGGGGCTGCTCGACGTGCCCCAGTCGTTACGCAGCGGGTAAGAGCCGAGGTCCTTCTGCCAGACGAGCCGGCCATCGAGGTCGTAGCAGAACAGGCCCGTCATGCCGAAGTAGGCGTAGACCCGCTCGCCGTCACTGGCGGGCGTCTCGCTGGCGAAGGTGTTGTCGCGGTGCGTCGGCTGGCTCGGGACCTCTTCGATCGCCGTTTGCTTCCAGATCGATGCGCCGTCGCCAAGGGCGTGGCAATGGACCTCGTAGGTCCGTCGGCCCGAGCCGTCGCCGACCGCGGTCGACGTCGTTAGAAACAGCCTGTCGCCGACCACGATCGGGGCCGACCAGGCTTCGCCCGGCAGGTCGATCACCCAAGCGACGTTCTGCGACTCGCCCCACTCGCTCGGGTGCCCGGCGGCGTCGGCGACGCCGCTGCCCTGCTCGCCCCGGAACTGCGGCCAGTCGGCGGCGTTGCACGGAGCCCAAGCCAAGCAGCATGCCGTCAGAACGGGCAACCAGCGCTGTTTGAGTCGTCGCATCGTTCGTTTTTTTGCGAGGGGAGATTCGACCGTTGCGCAGCCCTCGGAGACTACCTCGACCGAGCGGCTACGTCGATCGTCCGAGCGGCTATACTGTCGCCTTGTTCGACCCGGTCGCCGCAGAAGGAAGGAGAGTCGCCATGCCGGTCGCCATGGAGCTGTCGCGGATCATCATCAGCGAGATCAACGACCAGCAGGTGGTCTACCTCAAGGAAGTCGAGGGAGACCGGACCTTTCCGATCCTTATCGGCTGGTTCGAAGCGACCAGCATCGACCGTCACGTGAAGCAGGTGGAAACCGCGCGTCCGCTGACGCACGACCTGCTGGTCGCGGTCGTCGAGGGTCTCGGCGCTGAACTGCAAGACGTCGTGATCACCGAGCTGCGTGATCACGTCTACTACGCGAAGCTGCGCGTCCGGCACGAGGGCGAACTGACTGAGATCGACGCGCGGCCGAGCGACGCGATCGCCGTCGCGGTGACGTGCGACCCGCCGCTGCCGATCTACGTCTCGGAGGACGTCCTGAACGACGTCATGCGGGAACAGGAAGAGGAGTAGCCAACCTCGCGAGCTTCGACGCCATGAACGTCCTTGTCTTCGGCGCTCACCCCGACGACCCGGAGACCGGCTGCGGGGGAACGATCGCGCGCTACGTGGCGGCGGGTCATCGGGTCACGATGGCCTACCTAACAACCGGCGAAGCGGGCATCCCCGGCAAGACGCACGAAGAAGCGGCGACGATCCGGCGGGCCGAGGCGAGCGACGCCGCCGAATTGCTCGGCGCCGAGACGGCTTTCGTCGGACAGATCGACGGACTCGCGCGGATCGACCCGTCGGCGTACGCCGCCGTGTGTGAGGTCTTCGAACAGGTGACGCCCGAGGTCGTCTTCACCCACTGGCCGATCGACTCGCACCGCGACCACCGCGTTTGCTCGGCCCTTACCTGCGACGCGTGGCCGCGTACGGCCCGCGACGCGCCGCTCTACTTTTACGAAGTGCTCACGGGCGAGCAGAGCATGTCGTTCACGCCGACCGACTTCGTCGACGTCGGCGAGGTGCTCGACGTGAAGCACCGGGCGTGCCTCGCCCACCGCAGCCAGCCGATCGAGTCGGAGGTGCTGCCCGCCCACATCGAGATGGAACGCTTCCGAGGCAGCCAGTCCGGCTGCGCCGCGGCTGAGGCGTTCGTTCGCCACGTGCCGGGGCCCTCGGGCCGTTTGCCCTAGCGGATCAGAGCCGCATCACGGCGCGGACGCCAAGGACGAGCGCCGTGTCGACGTTCTCACGAGCGGGGACGAGAACCTGCAGGTCGGGCGTGATGTTCAGCCAAGGCGTCGCCTGCCAGTTGTAGAACATCTCGAAGCCGTGGCCGTCGTTCAGCGGGCCGAGCGCCAACTCAATCAACGGGTCGATCTCGCTGCTCGTGCCCGACAGGAACCAGCCCATGCCGAACGTGTCCGCCTCGCGGCCCTGCTTCGGGTTGTGGCCGCCGACACCGAGGCTGAGGAACCACTCGAGCGGATTCGCCTCGTTGTCGGCAACGGCGGCTCGACCGAAGAGCCCCCAGCCCCGGGCCGCGTTGCACGGGTCGACGAACAAGTACTGGTCGAAGTTCCAGTACAGCGACCACGATCCATCGACTCGGTTCAGCGGCACACTCGGGAGGATGATCCGCGGGTCTTGATCGAGGCCCACAAAGTCGCGGCTGCTCCAGGTGCCGGCGAAGAGCTGATGCCCCGGACGATCGAAGAACCGCGTCGGCAGACGGAGCTCGGCCGCCATCGAGACCCCGTTCTCGAACAATTCGTTGAAGCCCGCTCGGTCGGCGGTGTCGGTCGAGTTGAGCAGTGTGTAGGTGAAGAGCGGTTCGCCCCCTTCGCCGAGCACCGAGAAGCCGCAGCCGAGCGTCGAGTATGGGATCGTCCGCAGGGCGATCGGGTTGCTCACGAAGCCGATGTTCGAGAACTGCGTCTTGCCGCGTCCGTGGGCGAAGGCGTTCGGGTCGCCGTCGAGGGTGTCGAGCTTGCCGAAAAAGACCGCGAAGCGTTCCGACAGGGCCTGGGTGAACAGCACATTGGTGAGGAGCAGTTCCTCGTCGTCGCGGATCGGAAGGTCCGCCAGGACAGCAGCCGGCAGAAAGGCGCCGGTGCTGCTGTTGACGTTTTCTCCGAAGCGGTGCTCCGCGCGCAGCTTCAGGAACAGCCCCTCCTGGACGCCGAGCTTGCCGAAGTCGAGGTTCGTGACGTAGTCGCCGTGCCCGCCGTAGCGAAACCGCTGCTCGACGCCACCGCTGGAGACGCCGTGGTAGAAGTGGGCGACGTCCAGGTCGAACGTCACGCCGTTTTCCGCCAAGCAGGTGCGGTTGCCACACCAGTCGCCGGTCAGCGGGGTCGTTTGCGCCTGGCCGCAACACGCCACGCCGCAGAGCAGCGCCGCGATCCACCCGTGGTTGGACGTCGCCATGATCGCGCCTCGTGCGCGGGGACTGAGAAAACGTTTCCGTACAAGAGGAGCCTTCGACTCCCTGGAGTCGGAACTCCCAATCGACTCTCGCCGGCCGTCAGAACCGGCAGCACGCTTGTCGCGATTGGTCCGAATAAGTGGTCAAGTCAGGTCATCCCGGCTAAGCTTTCGACGCGTTGCGTGCTCAGCCGCCTCTCTTCTCCGACTCGCACCACGAGGTCTTCCGATGCGCCGACCCTCGACGAAGATCATGGCGTTCTGCGCCATCGTCTTCCCTCTGGCCTGCTCCGCGGCCGACAAGCCGAACATCCTCGTCATCTGGGGCGACGACATCGGCTGGTCGAACTTCAGTTGTTACCACCAAGGCATGATGGGGGGCCGCACGCCCAACATCGACCGCGTGGCAGAAGAGGGCGCCCGGTTCACCGACTACTACGCCCAGCAGAGCTGCACCGCCGGTCGGGCGGCATTCATCACGGGTCAGCACCCGTTCCGCGTCGGCCTACTGAAGGTCGGGATGCCCGGAGCGAAGCAGGGCCTTCAAGACAGCGACCCGACGATCGCCGAGCTGCTCAAGCCGCACGGCTACGCCACGGCTCAGATCGGCAAGAACCACCTGGGCGACCGCAACGAGTACCTGCCCACCGTCCACGGCTTCGACGAGTTCTACGGCAACCTCTACCACCTCAACGCAGAAGAAGAGCCGGAGGACCCGCAGTACCCTAAGGACAAGGTGCTGCCCAACGGCAAGACGTTCTACGAGCAGTTCGGGCCACGCGGCGTGCTCCACTGCAAGGCGGCCGACCGGGAAGACCCGACCGTCGACCCCCGCTTCGGGAAGGTGGGTAAGCAGACGATCGAAGACACCGGCCCGCTGACGCGCGAGCGGATGCGGACGGTCGAGAAAGACCTGCTGGCCCACTCGCTCGACTTCATCGATCGCTCAACCGAAGCCGACAAGCCGTTCTTCCTGTGGCACAACCTCACGAGGATGCACGTTTTCACGCACCTCTCCCAGGAGTGGAAGGACAAGACGGGCTTCGGGCTCTACGCGGACGGCATGGCGGAGTTCGACTGGGTCGTTGGCCAGCTGCTGCAGAAGCTCGACGACCTCGGCATCGCCGACAACACGATCGTCGTGGTCTCGACCGACAACGGCGCCGAGGTGATGACCTGGCCCGACGGCGGCTGCACGCCGTTCCACGGCGAGAAGGGCACCACCTGGGAGGGCGGGATGCGCGTGCCGTGCGTCGTCCGCTGGCCCGGCGTCATCGAGCCGGGAACGATCTACAACGACGTGATGTCTCACGAGGACTGGGCGCCGACGCTGCTCGCCGCCGCGGGCGACCCCGACGTCAAAGAGAAGCTGCTGGAGGGCCATAAGGCGAATGGCAAGCGGTTCCGCAACCACCTCGACGGCTACAACTTCATGCCGTTTTTCCAAGGCGAAGCCGACCAGGGACCGCGGCACGAGGTCTTCTACTTCGACGACAACGCCAACCTCAACGCGGTGCGCGTCAACGACTGGAAGATCCACTTCCAGGTCCAGGAGGGCAACCTCCAGGACTCGATCCTGCGTCCGGTCAACATGCCGTACGTGATCAACCTGCGGCAGGACCCGTTCGAGCGGTTCATGCGTGAGTCGAACATGTACTTCCGCTGGTACGCCGACAAGATGTGGACGTTCGTGCCGGCCCAGACGGTCGTCGCGAAGTTCGTTTCGACGTTCGAGGCCTACCCGCCGAGCCAAGCCAGCGGCACGTTCGGACCGGGCCAAGCGCTCGAGAAGCTGTCGTCCCCCGGCCGCGGCCAATAAAGACACTCCCCCTCTACTCAGGAGAAGCTTTCGATGACTCGACACGCCTTCCTGGCGACGCTCGCCCTCGCGACGGGCGTCGCCTGTGCGGCCGACAAGCCGAACATCCTCGTCATCTGGGGCGACGACATCGGCACGTGGAACATCAGCCACAACAACCGCGGCATGATGGGCTACGAGACGCCCAACATCGACCGCATCGCCAAAGAGGGCGTTTCGTTCACCGACTACTACGGTCAGCAGAGCTGCACCGCGGGCCGGGCCGCGTTCATCGCCGGCAACGTGCCGGTCCGCACGGGCATGACGAAGGTCGGCATGCCGGGCGCGGCCGAGGGCTGGCAAGAGACCGACGCCACCATGGCGGCCGTCCTCAAGAGCCAGGGCTACGCGACCGGGCAGTTCGGCAAGAACCACCAGGGCGACCGCGACGAGCACCTGCCCACCAACCACGGCTTCGACGAGTTCTTCGGCAACCTCTACCACCTCAACGCGGAAGAGGAACCGGAGAACGAGGACTACCCGAACGACTACGTCTTGCCCAACGGCAAGACCTTCCGTCAGCAGTACGGCCCACGCGGCGTGATCCGCTCCTACGCGTTGCCCGACGGGACGCAGAAGATCGAGGACACGGGCCCGCTCACCAAGAAGCGGATGGAGACGGTCGACGACGAGACGGTCGCCGCGGCGAAGGACTTCATCAAGCGGCAGCACGACGCCGGCAAGCCGTTCTTCTGCTGGTGGAACGGCACCCGCATGCACTTCCGCACGCACGTGAAGAAGGAGCACCGCGGCCTCGCCGGCAAGTCGGGCGACGAGTACCACGACGGCATGGTCGAGCACGACCTGCACGTCGGCGAGCTGCTCGACCTCCTGGACGAGCTCGGCATCGCCGAAGACACGATCGTCCAGTACTCGACCGACAACGGCCCGCACTACAACACCTGGCCCGACGCCGGCACGACGCCGTTCCGCGGCGAGAAGAACTCCAACTGGGAGGGCGCCTACCGCGTGCCGGCCTTCGCCCGCTGGCCCGGCAAGTTCCAGGAAGGCGTGACGCTCAACGGCATCGTCGCGCACGAAGACTGGCTGCCGACGTTCGCCGCCGCAGCCGGCGCGCCGGACATCAAGGAGAAGCTCGCCAAGGGGACCGAGCTGATCGGCCGCCAGTACCGCAACATGGTCGACGGCTACAACCAGCTCGACTACCTGATGGGCAACGTCGACGAGTCGCCCCGCAAGGAGTTCATGTACGTGAACGACGAGGGGCAGATCGTCGCCATCCGCTTCGACGACTGGAAGGCGGTCTTCCTCTCCAACCGGGGCATCCAACTCGGCGTCTGGCAGGAGCCGTTCGTCCAGCTCCGCATCCCGATCCTGTTCAACCTCCGCCGCGACCCGTTCGAGAAGTCGCAGCACAACTCGAACACGTACTGGGATTGGTACCTGGACCGGGCGTTCGTGCTGCTGCCGATGCAGGACATCGCCGCCAAGTTCCTCAAGTCGATGGTCGAGTACCCGCCGAGCCAGACGCCGGGGTCATTCAACCTCGACAAGGTGATTGAGCAGATCAAAACGGGCGTCGGCTCGAAGTAGACGGGCGAGCCAACAAGGCCGCCGGCTCCTCGGAGCCGGCGGCCTTTTCTTTGGCGATTCTCTCACACCGAGGACTTGCATCATGCGCGCGCCGCTAGTCGCCTTCGCCTGTGTCTTCGTGCTCCAAGCCGAGGTGTCGCGGGCCCAAACGAGCCTGCCCCAGAACGACCCGCCGTTCACGGGCAAGATCGCCGAAACGTACGACGCCTCGCAGCCGAGCTACCCGCCGCCCCTGCGTGCTAAGGCGGGCAGTCCAAACGTGCTGATCATCCTGCTGGACGACGTCGGCTTCGGCATGTGCAGCGCCTTCGGCGGGCCGGTGCCGACGCCGCACCTCGAGAAACTCGCCGAGAACGGCCTGTCGTACACGCGGTTCCACACCACCGCACTCTGCAGCCCGACGCGCGCCGCGCTGCTCGCGGGGCGCAACCACCATAGCGTCGCCACCGGCGTCATCATCGAAATGGGGACCGGCTACCCCGGCTACACGGGCGTCATCCCGAAGAGCACGGCGCTCGTCTCGCAGATGCTGCGCGACAACGGCTACGCCACAAGCATGTTCGGCAAGTGGCACAACACGCCCGAGCAGGACATCAGCCCCGCCGGGCCGTTCGACCGTTGGCCGACCGGCCTCGGGTTCGACTACTTCTACGGGTTCAATCAGGGCGAGACGCACCAATACTACCCGATGCTGTACCGGAACACCGTCCCGGTCCCGCAGCCGAAGTCGCCCGAAGAAGGCTACCACTTCACCGAGGACATGACCGACGAGGCGATCGCCTGGGTCCGCAACACGCGGGCGGCCGATCGCGACAAGCCTTGGTTCTGCTACTTCAGCACGGGGGCCGTCCACGCGCCGCACCACACGCCGCCCGATTGGCAGGCGAAGTTCCGCGGCGCCTTCGACCACGGCTGGGACAAGCAACGCGAGCTCACCCACGCCCAGCAACTCGCGACCGGCGTGATCCCCGCGGGCGCCAAGCTAACGCCGCGACCAGAAGGTTTGCCGGCGTGGGACGACGTCCCCGAAGAGGCGAAACCGGTCTACCTGCGGCTGATGGAGAACTACGCCGGCTTCATGGCGCACACCGACCACCACATCGGCCGCTTGATCGACAGCCTCGACGCGTCGGGCGAGCTCGACAACACGCTGGTCTTCTACATCGTCGGCGACAACGGCGCGAGCCCCGAGGGCGGACTCCAAGGCACGTTCAGCGAACTGGCGAGCCTGCTCGGCATCGACCTGGGCCTCGAGAGCACCATCAACCGGCTCGACGAGATCGGCGGCCCCACCAGCGAGCCGCACGTTCCGGTCGGTTGGGCTTGGGCGATGGACGCACCTTTCGCCTGGACCAAGCAGGTCGCCAGCCACTTCGGCGGAACCCGCAACCCGTTGGTCGTGCATTGGCCGAAGGGGATCCGCGCCCGCGACGAACTCCGTACGCAGTTCCACCACGTCATCGACGTCGTCCCGACGATCCTCGAGGCCTGCGGCCTCGAGGAGCCAACCGAGGTCAACGGGATCCAGCAGAAGCCGATCGAGGGTGTCTCGATGCTCTACTCGTTCGACGACGCCGAAGCCGACGACCAGCGCCTGACCCAGTACTTCGAGATGAAGTGCAACCGGGCGATCTACCACGACGGGTGGGTCGCCTGCAGCCGCTTCGGCGTGCCGTGGGACCGCGGGCCCCGTTCGGACGACTTCGTCAACGCGCCGTGGGAGCTGTACCACATCGACGAGGACTTCAGCCAGGCGAACGACCTGGCGGAAGCCAACCCAACAAAGGTCGCCGAGCTGAAGCAGAAGTTCTCCGAGGAGGCGCGCAAGTACAACGTCTTCCCGCTCGACCCGCGGTTCACCGAGCGCTTCGACCCGAAGCTGCGCCTCGGCGCCGACCCGCCGACGTCTTGGACCTACTACGGCAACGACGTCTGGCTCCCCGAGCCGGTCGGCCCGCAGCTCTTCCCGCGGCCCCACATGGTCACGGCGAAGGTCGTCGTGCCCGACGACGGCGCCGAGGGCGTCATCGCGTGCGCCGGCTCCTTCTCGATCGGCTGGAGCCTCTTCGTGCAGGACGGCAAGCCACGGTTCCGCTACACGGTCTTCGACATGGCCGGCATCGACGCCAACATCGACAGCACGCGCGAACTCCCCGCGGGCGAGTCGACCGTCGGCTATCGATTCACGCCCGACGGATCGGAGACCGGCGGAGGCCGGCTGGAGCTGCTCGTCAACGGCGAGCCGGCCGGCGAGGGGAAGATCAACCGGTCGCTCTTCCGCCACGGGCTCGAACCCTTCGAAGTCGGCCGCGACTCGATCACGGCGATCGCCCCGGCGTACCGCGACCGCGGCGACTTCGAGTTCACCGGCGAGATCGAAGAGATCCGCTTCGAGATCAACTGATAACACGAACCTGGATTCCGCGATTAGCTGGCGCCAAGCGACCGACCGTGAAGCCTAAGGACCACGTGAAATGACGTCTCAGTGTCGACTTCTAGGCGCAATCGCCGCGCTCGCCCTCGCGCTAGTCGGCCAAGCCCACGGCACCGACCCGCTGCCGTCGTGGAACGACGGTTCTTCGAAAGACGCGATCGTCCGCTTCGTCGAGCGGGTGACGACGGAGGGCGCCGCCGACTACGTCCCGCCCGCGGAGCGGATCGCCGTCTTCGATAACGACGGTTGCCTTTGGACCGAGAACCCGGCGCCGATCCAGCTGTCGTACGCGCTCGACCGGCTCAAGGCGGCCGCGGCGAGCCACCCCGAGTGGGACGACGACGCGGCCGTGCAGGCGGCGTTGTCGGGCGACTTCGCGGCGCTCTTGGCTGACGGGCACAAGGGCCTGGTGCGCCTGCTCGCGCTGACGCACACCGGCATGACCACCGACGCGTTCGACGCGAGCGTCGCCGGGTGGCTCCGCACGGCGCGCCACCCGCGTTTCGATCGGCCGTACGACCAGTGCGTCTACCAGCCGATGCTCGAGCTGCTCGCCTACCTTCGCGCCAGCGGCTTCAAGACGTTCATCGTCTCCGGCGGCGGCATGGACTTCATGCGGGTCTTCGCCGAGCGGGTCTACGGCGTGCCGCCCGAGCAGGTCATCGGCTCTCACACGTGGGTCGCGTACGAGTTGGTGGACGACCAGCCGGTGCTGACCAAGACGGCCGACCACCTGTTCGTCGACGACAAAGCCGGCAAGCCGGCCGGGATCCGCCAGTTCATCGGCCGCCGACCGATCGCCGCCTTCGGCAACTCGGACGGCGACAAGGCGATGCTCGAGTACACGACGATCGGCAACCCGCACCCGGCGTTTGGCCTGATCGTCCACCACACCGACGCCGAGCGAGAGTACGCCTACGACGCCAAGCCGAAGAGCAGCGGCAAGCTGGTCGAGGCCCTCGCCGACGCGCCGAAGCGCGGCTGGGTCGTCGTCGACATGCGGCGTGACTGGGGCGCCGTGTTCGGGCCGACTCACTGATTCAGCTCCCGGTCACTGATCGGGAGCTAAGCGTCAATGCGCCGAATACCACGCCTCAAAGAGTGGGCGCCGGCGATCATGACGAAGGCCACAAGCGGGCTGCCCTCCGGGATCGCTGCGGTCGCGATCTCGAACTGCAGGTCGTCCATCGAGTACCCGACCCCGGTGATCGAAATCTCGACGTAGGCGAAGGTCTCGCCGCTGGTGTCCGCCGTGTCGATCTCCAGGAAGCCGTGCGTCAGGCCCGAGGCGGGGGGGTTGAAAGAGACGGTCCCGAGCAACGAATCGCCCGCGTCGAAGGCGTCGATCGACAAGACGTCTCCGGCGCCGTCACCGCGGAACCAGGCTCCGAAGGTGAGGAACTCACCTCCCAACGCGTCGATTCGGCTGGGGTCAGCGCCAATCGGCGGTCCGAAGGCCTCCCGCGCTCCGGTCCGCGCCAACGACGAGTTCAGCACGCGCATCGTGCCGCCGAAATCGACCATCCGCGTTAAGGCGTACTCATCGTCCAGGTCCACCCCGGACGCAACGCTCTCAAACCCAATGGTGACGAGATCGGCTTCGACCGCCGTGGGGAACGCCAACGCGATCGACAACCAAACCGCGGGAAGCGTGGCCTTCATATCGGCCTCCCAAGATCAGCTCGTTCCCGATCGATCCCCACCTCCGAGAATCGAACCGAGAGCGGCACAGCGAAAGACAAGTCCACCCCCGGATCGTAGGACGAGGCCGCAGCGGCCCACAAGCAAATACGCGGCCCGCGGCTCAGAAACCACGAAGTCCGTCCGAAACGCGAACGGCTCTTCGGCGATCCGGTCGTGCCGGCGGGCGAAGGGGCGCGGGCCGCGGATCGAAGCTTCCAGCGGCTGGTCGGCGAGGCCGATGCTAGCGTTACGCCCCCGGTTCGCGCAAGCTGCGGCCTGCGAGGGGGACGTGTCTGGGCCAGGGAAGGCGGCGCCGGTCCTCGAAACGACCCCTACGATCCACAAATGATCGCGAACGGCACGACTTCCTACCTCGCCCGCCAGTCGGGCCTCGTGATGGCCAAGAAGCACAAATCCCTCCCCCCCATGCAATTCAGCTACCCGCTGCCCTACGGGGCGATCCTGCGGGAAGACGGGGTGCAGTTCGTCGTGTTCAGCAAGAACGCGACGGCTATGCGGGTGCTGCTCTACAACAAGGTCACCGACCGCGACCCGGCCCGGCTGGTCGAGCTCAACCCCGACACCGACCGCTGGGGCGACATCTGGAGCGTCTTCGTCCCCGACCTCGAGGCGGGGCAGCTCTACCACTTCCAGGCCGACGGGCCGTTCGAACCGGAGCGGGGGCACCGGTTCGACCCGCACGCCCGGTTGATCGACCCGTTCGCCAAGGCGCTCGCCGGCGGTTACCTGCCGGGCGACGACGGCGTCGTCCGGCCGCCGAAATGCGTCGTTGTCGACGACCACTTCGACTGGGGCGGTGACCGCCACCTCCGCCGCAAGCTGAGCGAGTCGGTCATCTACGAGATGCACGTCCGCGGGTTCACCAACAGCCCCAGCGCCGGCGCCGACTCGCCGGGGACGTACCTCGGCGTGATCGAGAAGATCCCGTACCTCAAGGAACTGGGCGTCACCGCGGTCGAGCTGATGCCGGTCCACGAGTTCCCGACCGAGGAGTCGGACGGCAGCAAGCCGGCCCGCGCCAACTACTGGGGCTACGACCCCATGGCGTTCTTCGCTCCCCACCGCGGCTACGCCTCGGGCGCCGAACCCGGGGCGCAGGTCCGCGAGTTCAAGCAGATGGTCCGCGAGCTGCACGCCGCGGGCATCGAGGTGATCCTCGACGTCGTGTTCAACCACACGTCCGAGGGGAACGACCAGGGGCCCACGTTCAGCTTCAAGGGCCTCGAGAACAGCGTCTACTACATGCTCAACGGAGACGGTTCGTACAAGAACTACTCCGGCTGCGGCAACACGGTGAACAGCAACCACCCGATCGTCCGGGAGATGATTTTCCACTGCCTCCGGCACTGGGTCTACAACTACCACATCGACGGGTTCCGCTTCGACCTGGCGAGCATCCTCAGCCGCAGCCGCACCGGCGAGCTGGTGCCCAACCCGCCGCTGGTGGAGTACATCGCCGAGGACCCGATGCTCTCGGACACGAAGATCATCGCCGAGGCGTGGGACGCGGCCGGGGCGTACCAGGTCGGCTCGTTCGCCAGCAGCCGCTGGGCGGAGTGGAACGGCGCCTACCGCGACAATGTGCGCCGCTACTGGCGCGGCGACCTCGGCATGACCGGCCCGATGGCCACGCGCCTCGCCGGTTCGAGCGACCTCTACCAGCCCTCGGGCCGTCAGCCGTACCACAGCATCAACTTCGTCACGTCGCACGACGGCTACACGCTGAACGACCTCGTGTCGTACGAGCGTAAGCACAACCTCGCCAATGGCGAGGAGAACCGCGACGGCGACAACAACAACTACTCGGCCAACTACGGGGTCGAGGGGCCGACGCGCCGGCTGCCGATCCGCCGACTCCGCCGCCGCCAGGCGAAGAACTTCGTCGCCACGCTGATGCTCAGCCAGGGCGTGCCGATGCTCGTGTCGGGCGACGAGGCGCTCCGCACCCAGCGCGGCAACAACAACGCGTACTGCCAAGACAACGCGCTAAGCTGGTTCGACTGGCGCCTGGTGGAACGCAACGCGGAGATGCTCCGCTTCACACAGCAGATGATCGCCCTTCGGCTGCACCAGCCGGTGCTCCGCCGACCCGACTTCCTCACAGGCGCGCCACACGGCCACGGCGAGCAACCGGACGTTTGTTGGTACGGGACCGACGGCGCCCAGATCGACTGGCACCAGACGTTCCACAGCCTGACCTGCGTCCTCAGCCCCACCGGGCTCGACGACCCGGCCGCCCGCCACGTGCTGGTCTTCATGCACTCCGGCGGCGAACCCCAGCAGTTCCAGCTCCCCAGGCCTGCCAAGGAACTCGAATGGCGCCTAGTCGTCGACACGGCCGCCGAGTCGCCCCACGACGCGTTCGCCGAGTCGCTCGGCCCGACGCTCGACACGTCGCAGCCCGTCCGGCTGGAGCACCACGCGTTGAAGTGCTTCATCGCGACCCGCTGACGCGGCAGGGGTCAGCGATCAGGCGTCAGGGGTCGGGGTGCGCTGGCGGCGCCTTCTGCCAGCGAATACGTTCTAGTCAGATTCTTCAGCCGGCCTGGCGCCTGTCCCCTGATACCTGACCCCTCCTCCGCATGCTCTCCATCATCGGCATCGGCGACGACGGCCTCAACGCGGCGTCGGCCGCCGTGCGCGAACGAATCGCCGCCGCCCAGGTATTGCTCGGCGACGAACGGGCGCTCGCGCTGCTCGGCGAGGGCGCGACGGCCAAGCGGGTCCCGCTCAGCGGCGACCTTGAGCAGCTCGCCACGCAGGTCGAGCAGATCGGCGGCCAGCAGGCGGCGCTCGTCGTCTTTGGCGACCCGATGTTCTACGGCCTCGCCCGCTTCCTGACCGACCGCTTCGGCAAGGACCACTTCGAGGTCCTGCCGCACGTCAGCAGCATGCAGCTCGCGTTCGCCCGGGTCATGGAGAGCTGGGACGAGGCGTACCTGACCGATCTGGCGACCCACCCGCTCGGGTCGGTGATCGAGAAGGTCCGCACCGCGCAGAAGGTCGGTCTCTTCACGAACGACGAAACGGGCCCCGCGGAGGTAGCCCGCGCGCTGCTCGATCGCAAGATCGACTACTTCAACGCCTACGTCTGCGAGAACCTCGGCGCCCGCGACGAACGCGTCACCCAGGGCGAGCTGTCGGCGATCGCCGACGGGGCGTTCCCCGGCCTCAGCGTAATGATCCTCATCCGCGACCCCGACGCGCCCGACCGCCCGCGCGACGCGGTCGGCCGCCGCTTGTTCGGCAACCCGGACGACGCGTTCCTGCAGGCGAAGCCGAAGCAGGGCCTGCTCACGCCGGCCGAGGTGCGTTCGCTCGCGCTGGCGCAGCTCGATATCGCGCCGGGCAGCATCGTCTGGGACGTTGGAGCGGGCTCTGGCTCGGTGAGCGTCGAGGCGGCGCAGATCGCCCGCGACGGCGCCGTTTACGCGATCGAGATGGACCCCGAGGACCACGGCCTGATCCAAGAGAACTGCGAGCGATTCGCCGTCGCGAACGTGATCCCGGTCCTCGGCAAGGCGCCCGAGGCGTGGGACAAGCTCCCCGAGCCCGACTGCGTGTTCATCGCCGGCGCGGGCCGCGAGGTGACGCGTCTCGCGGAGCTGGCTTACGCCCGGCTGCGCCCCGGCGGCCGGTTGGTAGTGAACCTCATCAGCATCGACCACATCGCCGACGCCCGCGCCGCGCTCACCGCGGCGGCCGACGGCGAGCCGAACCTCGGCGTCTGGATGGTCAACATCGCCCGAGGCGCCGACCAGCTCGAGCGGCTGTCCTTCGAGGCGCTGAAGCCGAATTTCCTGCTCGCGGCGGTGAAGGGGTGACGACGGTGCTCACGTCATCGCTTCTTGGCAGCGTTCCCGAAGCAGGTTTCGCGGGAATGCGGCTCCTCTTCTACCTCATTGCTTCACCGATCGTGGCTCTGGGCTACGCCGTTGGAGTGTTGCTGGGGTCACTTGGGGGGCGAAAGATCTTGATGCGAGCGTACCCGCATCACACGGATCGACGGCCGTACCGAGTTTCTTGTCTGCTCCTCACGATCCTCGCGTTTGTATTTGCGGCGCTCCAGGCGGTAGCTGGGTCGTTTTCCAGTTGGGTAGTCGTCGCGGCACAGCCGGTGGCGGCTGCTTGCACAGCCTTTCTCTACTACGGGATATGCAGCTGCGTCGTCGCCTGGTACGCCTTCGATGGGTAAACGAGAAAGCAAGTTACTGTTGCCGGTCAGGTATTCTTCCTAAACGTCAGCCTGGTCTTGATCGCCTTCTGCTTCGTTGCTTGATCGTATGCGGGACAAACTGATCGTTCCGATGCTCACAGCGGTTCAGACCGGCGACCTCGCCGAGGTTCGGCGTCTGCTCGCCGAGAACCCTTCACTGGCGACTTCGACCGACGAGAACGGCGCCACACCGCTGCACCTGGCGGCGCTCGGCGGGCATCGTGAGATCGCCGCCGCGCTCATCGACGCGGGGGCGGACGTCAACGCCCGGGATCGGGAGTTCGGCGCGACGCCGGCCGGGTGGGCGATCGAGCACCTCCGCCAGCGCGGCGGGCTGCTCGCGATCGAGATCGACGCTGCGTCCGACGCGATCGCGACGGGAGACACCGCGCGGCTCAAACGGCTGCTGGCCGTGCTGCCAACGTTACGCGAGGCTCGCGACGCCCATGGCGTCCGGCTAAGTGAGCTGGCGCAGCAGTCCGACTCCGCCGAGATCGCCGCGCTGTTCGCTAGCGCCTAGCGGCGAGGCACGTGGCCGATCGCGAATCCGATCGCCACCAGCAACGCGGCTGCCGGCTCGGGGATCGCCGACGTGTAGCTGAGCACGAAATCGAACGTCCCGGCTGCGATGAAGCCGGGGCGAACGACCGACACCACGACCATCCCGTCGGCGACAAAGCCATCTAGCACCCCCTCAGGGATCGTCACCGGTTCGACGACCTCTTGCAGGATGTTCGGCTGGTTGGTCGGCAGGACCGACCCGGCCGGGTGCCCGCCGGGCAGGTTCGGCGTCTCGAACGACGCGCCGTCAACCGTCAACTGTTCGAGGCGCTTGCCCCCAAGGTTGAGCTCACCGCCGGTGGCGATCAGCGTCAGCGTCGCGTCCGACGCCGCCGGGGGGGCGTCGGTAAAGGTCAGCACGACCGGCTCGACGCTCGGGAACCCGACGCCGCCCGACTGCGTCTGCGTGTAGATCGGCATCGCCGCGGCAGGCGACGTGAGGACCGCCGAGGCGATCAGAATCTGCAGCGTTCGGAAGACTCTCATGGCGGCGACTCACTCGCGGAGGGGCGATCCAGCGCCAGCACGCTAACGGCTCGCCGCGGCAAAGTCAAAAAACGTCGGATCGCTTCTCAGCAACTCCCCGGCCGTGAGCAGCAGTCTTCGCCCACGACCGTTAGCGAAGGCAGGCCGTCCGCCGCCGGGATGCCGCAGGCGTCTTCGGCGAGGCAGGCGGTCTGCTTCGGCGATAGGCGGATGACGAGCGTCTCCGCGTCGCGCTCGATCGCCGTGACCGCGTCGGTCGAGACGCTCCGTTCTTGGTGCTCGCCCTCCACCAGCGCGTCGGCCGGCAGGCCGAGCCTGTCGACGAGAGACAGGATGCCCGTCAGCTTGGTCGACGTCAGGCGGTGGTCGGTGTCGCTGGCGACGAGCGTCTGCAGCACGCAGCGGACCTCGGTGCGGGGCGTGCCGCCGCAGTCGACGAACTCCTTGGTCACGCGGCCGACCTCCGTGACGTGAAAGTGCGGGGCGATCGCCTCGCCGCCGGCCAGCTCGACGCGGAGCGCGCAGTCGGGGTTGGCGGCGATCGCTTCTCGCAAGTCGGCGACGTTCATCTTCAGGGGGGCCTCGCGGGGACTCGGGCTGCGGTGGCCGTGAGTCTCACACCCCCGCCCCGAGGCGCGAAGTGCTGGCGCCGCGGCCTTGCCGCGATCTGGCTGGCGCCGCCGGCAGGCGTTCGCTACGGTCCCGCCCTCTTCTGCCCCAACCACCACCCCACGGGACGTCAGGGATGATGCCTCGCTCTCTCGCTGCGCTGGTTGCTCTCGGGTCGCTCATGTCGGCGGGCTGCGCGACGATCATCGACGGCAAGACGGCCAACGTCACGCTGCAGTCGGTCCCGTCCGAGGCGAACGTCACCGTCCGCGACCACGAGGGGGTCGTCGTCGCCGAGACCCGCACGCCCGGCGCCGTGTCGCTCAAGCGCGGCCGGAAGTGGCTCAAGCCGGCGAAGTACACCGCCACGTTCGAGAAGCCTGGCTACGTCCCGGCCGAGACGCCGCTCGACCTGAAGTTCAACCCGTGGACGCTGGGCAACATCGTGCTCGGCGGTCCGATCGGCCTGGGCGTCGACGCGGCGAGCGGCGCCCTGTGGCGTCCGAAGTCGTCCACGGTCGAGCAGTCACTCGCCGCGGCCGGCCCGCCGCCTTCGTACGTGCCGGTCGGCGAGGACCCAACCGCCGGCGTGCAGATGGCGAGCGCCACGGACGAGGCCCCGCCCGCCCGCTGAGCCGCCGCCGACCGCGCTGCTTCTTCGGTCGACTTTTGTCGGCCGACTTTTGTCGGGGCCCAAGAAACGGGCGCCCCCGACAAAACCCCCTGCTTTCGCGGCGCAAGCCGTTGGCTCCACACGGTTTGGCGTTTTGTCGGGGGTGGTTTTCACACGGGCCGAGTCGAGAGGCGGCGGGGAGCCGTAACGATTGTCGGCGTAGCAGGGCCGGTGCCCAAGCGTTAATTGTGGTCGGCTCGACGCCGCCTAGCGACCGTGACATCCAAGGGCGGCGCACCCTTGGCGCTCTCAATCGGCACGGCGTCGATGGATGGTCATCGTCGCGCCGCCGGTGGTCGCTTCGGTGGCGGCGAGATCCCATTCGCCCGGCTTGGGTGATTCGGGGAACAGGCGTTTGCCCTCGCCGACGACGACCGGGAAGGTGAACTGCCGCAGCTCGTCGACCAGGCCGCCAGCGAGCAGCGTCTGGACGAGTCGCCAGCTGCCGTGCACTTGCAGCAGCGGGCCGTCTTGTTGCTTCAGGTCGGCGATCGCGGCGTTGATCGCCTCGTCGCTTCCGGTCGTGGCGACCGCATGCGAGTTGCTCCACCCCAGCGAGTCGGGCGACGAGGTGACGACGTGCTTCGTCGCCCCGTTCAGGAGGTCCGCCTCGGGGCCGGTCGCGGTCGCGAAGTGGCCGGCGAACAGGTCGTAGGTCGTGCGCCCCAGCAGCAGGTCGTACGGCTGGGCCATCGCGTGCCGGCCGACGAGCCCCATCACCTCGTCCCACCACGGCCGGGCCCAGCCGCCGCGGGTGAAGCCGCCCGAGGTGTCTTCGTCGGGCGTGCTCGGCCCCTGCATGACGCCGTCGAGCGAGACGAAAGTGAGCAGGGCAAGGTCGCGCATTACAAGTCTCGTGAGGAGCCGCGTAGGGTGGGTCTCGACCCACCCTTTCGTGTTCAGGGCAAGGCGTCAACAGAGCCGATTCGTCGGGAACGCGACGATGGGTGCGAACACCCACCCTACGAACTACTCGTCTGCCTCCCAAGGAACTGCTGCGTTCCACATGCGATGCAGCCGAACCGCGTCAGCCTTCGAGAGAATCGCCCGCGCTTCAAGGTCACGAGTCAAGTAGATCCCAAAGAATATCGCCGCGTCCGAATGCTGATCATCAGTGGTTTGCGAGTCCGGCGCTGCCATCATGAACTGACAATCTGTTACGCCTTCATCTTCATAGCAGAGCGGATGACTGATGCCGCACACGCGAATGGTCAAGTTCGACCACGCGGCGCACTCGGCGATCGCCATCAGCGACGCGAAGTCGCAACACCGAAAGTAGACATTGACGACGTTCTCGCTCCGAAACACACCGGCCGACGTAACACCGGCGTACATCTCAAGGAGACGCTTGATCTCGGCTCGTGACTCGTCTGAGGTCATCGATCGATACTTGAAACGGGGCGGACCGTCATGGCCGGACCTCGACGAAGCCGAACTGGCGGAAGTGGTCGTCGAGCGACAGCGCTTCGGTGACGCTCAGCCGCTGCATCACCGCGTAGCGTGTGCTGCCACCGACGCGGCTACATATCCACCTTCACCGCCAGCTCTTTGAGCTGCTTCGTGTCGACCGCGCCAGGGGCTTCGGTCATCAGGTCGGTCGCCTTCTGCGTCTTCGGGAACGCGATCACGTCGCGGATGTTGTCGAAGCCGCCGAACAGCATCACGAAACGGTCGAGGCCCAGCGCGATGCCGCCGTGCGGCGGGGCGCCGTAGGCGAGCGCCTCGAGCAAGAAGCCGAACCGGTCGGCGGCGGTCTCCTCGTCGATCCCGAGGAGCGAGAAGACCTTGGCCTGCACCTCCGCGTCGTGGATCCGGATGGTGCCGCCGCCCGCTTCGCTGCCGTTGATCACCAGATCGTACGCCTTCGCGCGACACTTGGCCGGGTCGCTGTCGAGGTACTGCACGTGGTCGTCCAGCGGCGCGGTGAACGGGTGGTGCATCGCCGACCAGGCGCCCTCGGCCTGCGGGTTGTCCGCGTCCTCGGTCCGCTCGAACATCGGGAACTCGACGACCCACGAGAAGTTCATCGCCTTCTCGTCGTACAGCTTCATCTCGGCGCCGATCTTCGTCCGCAGGCCGTGCAGCACCTTGCAGGTGCTGAGCCAGTCGGCGGCGGAGAAGAGGACGAGATCGCCCGTCTTCGCGCCGAGGCGCTCCGCCATCTCCGCGCGGAGCTCTTCGGGGAAGAACTTGGCGATGTTGCTGTTGAGCGTCGGTTTTCCATCGACGTCTTCGACGCGGAACCAGGCGAGGCCCTTTGCGCCGAGGCCTTTGACGAACTCCGTTAGCGCGTCGATGCCGCGGCGGCTGTAGTGCTCGCTGCCGCCGGGGACGCAGAGCGCGCGGACGTGGCCGCCCGCCTCGACGACCGACTTGAAGACACCAAAGTCGCTCTTCGGGGCGAGGTCGGTAAGGTCGACGATCTCCAGAGCGAAACGCAGGTCGGGCGCGTCGTGACCGAAGCGGGTCATCGCCTCGTCGTACGTCATCCGCGGCAGCGGCAGCTCGACGTCGATGTCGAGGATCTCCTTGGCGAGCTTCGCCACGAGGCCGTCGATCATCGTCATGATGTCGTCGTCGTCGATGAACGCCATCTCGAGGTCGAGCTGCGTGAACTCCGGCTGCCGATCGGCGCGGAGGTCTTCGTCGCGGAAGCAGCGGGCGACCTGCACATACCGGTCGTAGCCGGCGATCATCAGGATCTGCTTGTAGAGCTGCGGCGACTGCGGCAGCGCGTAAAAGTTGCCGTGGTGCACGCGTGACGGCACCAGGTAGTCCCGCGCGCCCTCCGGCGTGCTGCGGCCGAGGATCGGCGTCTCGACGTCGACGAACTGGTGTTCCTCGAAGTAGTCGCGCATCCGCTTGGTGAGCTTGTCGCGGAGCAGCATCGCCCGCTGCATCGCCGGGCGACGCAGGTCGAGGTAGCGGTGCTTGAGACGCAGGTCCTCGCCAGGCAGCTCGGTGACCGACTCGCTGGGCGACACGGGCGGCGTCTTCGCCTTGTTGAGCAGCTTAAGCTCGGTGACACAGAGCTCGATCTCGCCCGTGTCGAGCTTCGGGTTGCTCTGCCCTTCGGGCCGCGGCGAGACGTTGCCGGTCACCTGGATGACGTACTCCGCGCGGAGTTCCTTCGACGCGTCGATGATCGCCTGCGACGAGTCGGGCGGGTTGAAGACAACCTGCGTGATCCCGTAGCGGTCGCGGAGGTCGACGAACAGGCCGCCGCCGTGGTCACGGTAGCTGTCGACCCAGCCGCAGAGCGTCGCGGTAGAGCCGGCGTCGGACTTGCGGAGGTCGCCACAGGTGTGGGTGCGGAGCATTTCGAAGGGGGAAGTCGGAAGTGGGAAGGCGGAAGGGAGGTTGCTGCACACCCGCTGGGGCTGTCGCCGCAAAGTGAAGCGATGATTGTATTTGCGGCCTGCCTCGGGGAGAAGCCAGCCAACAAGTCATTCCGACTTCCCACTTCCGACTTCCCGCTTCCTGAGCCATTCCCCCAACCGCCGCATGCCTTCCTCGGTGGAGACCCGCGGGTGATAGCCGAAGTCGTGGGCGGGAGCCTCCTTGTCGAACCAGTGGTCCGTGGCGAGGGAGCGGGCGACGAAGCGGGTCATGCGGGGCTCGTTCGCCCAGTTGCGGGTGAGCCAGTGCTTGAACTCGAGCAGGGCCCCGGCGTAGTAGGCCGCGCGGGCGGAGACCGACGAGTTGACCGGCGGCAGGTCCACCAGGGCGAGGATGTCGTCGATCCATTGCCAGCAGTCGACCGGCTCGTCCTGCGTGATGAAGTACGCCTTGCCGGCGTTGCGGGGCGAGTGGCTCGCCAGCTCGTCAGCGGCGAGCAGGTGTGCCTCGGCGGCGTTCTCGACGTAGACCATGTCGACGCGATTCTCGCCCGCGCCGACGCGCTTGAGCTTCCCCGCCCGGGCGCGCTCGACCAGCCGGCGCGTGAGGTGATGGTCGCGCGGCCCCCACACGAGGTGCGGCCTCAGCGACGTGGTCCGCAGCACGCCCCCGCCGGCAACCTCGGCGCCGTCCTGTGTGAGGACGAAGTCCTCGGCGAGCGCCTTGGAGTGCGGGTAGTGGGCGAGCCACTCCTTCGGGTAGGGCGCCGACGCGTCGACGCCGCGTTGGTCGCAGTCCCAGCGCGCGGCGTCGAACGTGACGCTCGGGCTCGACGTGAAGACCAGCCGCGTGACGCCTTGTTCCTGGCAGGCGCTGAGCACGTTGAGCGTGCCTTGCACGTTCGCCCGGAAGTAGTCGAACCACTTCCCCCAGACGCCAACCTTGCCGCCGACGTGAGAGACGCAGTCGACCCCCTCGCAAGCGGCGACGACCGTGTCGCGGTCCGCCAGGTCGCCGCGAACCATCTCGACGCCGCTCGCTTCGAGCTCCGGGTAAGCGCCACGCGCGAGCCCGCGGACCGCGTCGCCCCGGGCGACGAGTTGTTCGCAGACATAGCGGCCGAGGAAGCCGCCGGCGCCGGTAACTAAGCAACGCATGGAGGGACGCGGTTCGCGGGTGGTTCGTCGGTCGGAGGGCGAAGGCGGCAGCGGGAAGGCGGAGAAGAGGCTGGTGAGCCCCCGACGTCAGTCGGGGGAGGACGGAGGTTGATCGCGCTGCTCAACCAGCTTAACGTCTTGCTTCATTGCCGCGCCTAGTTGCGATAGCTCCGCGACGCTCAGCTTGTCGAGCTCGTCACGCACCGCTTTCTCGGCACGCTTGTGCAACTGCTTCTCCGCCCAAGCGGCGAGTTCCTCGCGGCGGATCTTCGAGTTGTGGCGAATGTCGGTGGGGAGCGGCTGCCGGTAGCAAATCATCTGATCAATGCGGTCTAGGATGGCGTGTGGCTGGTGTGCGATATCGCCGTCCTGCTCCCACGAAAAGACGTGGGTTCCCCAACTCTCTCGTCGATCGTAGACAACAACCGAGCGCACTTGATCGTAAACCTTGACGCCAACTAACGCCGAGGCATTCGCGTTCAATCGATGGTTGAACGCGCCCTCAACGCATTCTGTGAAGAGAGGCCCTTCGCTCGTCACGACGCGTTGTGACTTGCGTCCGCAGTACCAGAATCGCTGCTCTGCGTCGAAGTAACCGACGTCGCCCATGCGGTGCCAGACCGTGTCGTCATCGATGATCTTCGCGGCGGCGTTGTGGTCGGTCGATCCGGGCGCTGACGCTTCCGGCTGGCCGGTGAGGTACCTGGTTGAGACCTGCGGGCCGCGGACGATCAGTTCGCCGATCTCGCCTTGCGGGAGTTCTTCGGCGTCGTCGATTGAAGCGATTGGGTCATCGGAGATGCGGATGACGCGCCAGTCGAAGTCGTTGGTGGTTCCTCCCCCGACTGACGTCGAGGGCTCGCCAGCGGATGCTTCCGCTTTCCTCTTTCCGCTTTCCGCTTTCGACCCGAATCGGCGGCCAACACACACCCCCGCGCCTTCGTCGGTTCTCGCCGCCGTCTCGCCGAGGATCTCTTTCGCTTCGATCGTCGCGACGGGGAGCGCCTCGGTCGCGCCGTAGGGCGTGTGCATCTCGGCGTCGGGGTGGACGCACGCGAGCGTGCGTCGGAGCACCTTCGCCGGCACGGGGGCGCCGCAGGAGAAGACCTTCTGCAAGGTCGGGATCGAGTCGCCCGTCTCTTCGCAGTGGCGGCTGAGGCGGTCCCACACCGCCGGCGAGCCGAACGCCTGCGTGACCCGCCACTGGTTCGCCGCGGCGATCAGCTTCTTCGGGTCGCACGAAGCGGGTCGCGAGAAGTCCATCTCTGGCAGCACGGTCGTGATGCCGCACGCGACGTTGAACAAGCCGAACAGCGGGAAGCACGCCAGGTCGACCGCGCCGGGCCGCAGATCGTACTGCCGCTGGATCTCGTCGCATTGGGTGACGAACGTCTGGTGCGTGTAGAGGACCCCCTTCGGCGGGCCGGTGCTGCCGGAGGTGAAAACGATCGCGGCGGGGTCGATGGCGGTCGTTTGCGGAAGCGGCGCGCTTATCCCCCTCCCTTGCAGGGAGGGGTTGGGGGAGGGTGAAACGCCGTCATTGCAGGAAGAGTTTTCCTGAACTGTGCGCTGACCCCCTCCCCTAGCCCCTCCCCCCGTGGGGGAGGGGGATACTTGCTCACCAAGCTTTCTTAGCGACGCCAGCGTCTCCCCACTCCAGAACCAGCGGCGGCCGACCGTGACGTTCAGCTTCGCTGTCGGAAAGTGCTTCCGTTTCAACACGCGCACCGCGTGGCCGAGCGGGATCGCGACGAAGCCGTCCGGCTCCGTGGACGCGAGGCAGCGGACCAGGTTCTTGCGCCCGAGGCCCGCGTCCACAAGCACCATCGTCGCCCCGGTCCGCAAGAGCGCGAACACGAGCGTCACGAACTCGATGCCCGGCTTCACCAACAGCGCGATCCGCTTGCCGGGGCCGATGCCCATCGCCGCCATGCCGCGGGCCAGTAGGTCGGCATCTTTGTTTAAGTGCTCGAACGATGTGAGTGAGAACATCGGGCTGCAACCCTCAGCCATGAGTCGCTTGATGGGTTGCCCGTTTTGGCGCGTTGGTCCGGCCATATCGACCAAAGCCGTGGCGTTTGGCCGTTCCGCCGCCGCGGCGGCGAGGCGATCGGCGACGTTCACGCGTGGCGACTGCGGGTCCATAGCCCGGCGATTGTCGCCGAACCAGCGCCGATCCGCCACAGGCAGGCTGCCGGCTGCCCTCTGCCTACCGCCTACTCCCTCACCGCCGGATGGTCGCCGAGAAGTCGAGCGACTCGTCGTTCGCGGCGACGCGAGCCCGCGTGTTGATCAATGACCGTGCCTTGAGCTGCTCGAACGACTCGCCGCCGGTCACCAGCAGGCCCTCGGCGTACGCCTTCTGGTCGCTGTAGCCGGGCAGGAGGACGCTCGCGTCGTAGACGATCCGGTTGGGCCGGATGCGGTTGATGTGCGCGGCGATGTTTGTCGTGCAGTTGTTGGTGAGCAGGTGGTAGAACTCGGGGTTGTCGGCCAGCTCGTTCGCGCGGCTGAGCATGTCGACCAGCAGCTCGCGCGCCGCCTCGGGCGACGCGGTGGTGCGGTACAGGTAGGTCGGCCCGTCGTAAGTGACCGCTTGCCGGTACAAGAGGTCGCGCTCGTCGGCGACGACGTACATGATCTCGTACTGCTGCGCCAGGCCGAGCGCCGGGTTGAACTGCTCCTCGCCCTTCTCCTTGCGGACCTCGACGCTCACGGCGAGGTGCTCGGGGTCCTTCTTCGGCGGCTGCGGCGCGAACTCGAAGCTCACCATCGTGTGCGCCAGCGCCGGCACGGGGCCGAACGGCATCGTCACGAAGTCGACGCCGCGCAGTTGTCGCAAGTCGTAGGTGCGGTCGTCGTAGTCGAGGACGTACTCGCCCGCGTCGAGGTGCTTGCAGTAGCGGACGTTCTTGATCGCGACGACGTCGCCGCTGCGGCTGAACTCCGCGGTCGGCAAGACCGATTGGTCGGGCACCCAGTCGCGGTTGTTCGACGCGACGAGTCGCTCCTCGACCGACTGGCAGCCCAACAGGGCGCCGATCGCCAACGCGGCGGTGGCTGCACGAGAGATCATGGCCCGCGGACGGTACGTGCCGGCGTCGCCCGCGGCAATGCCGGCGCTGAGCACGCTAGCACTCACGACTGGCGAGCCCCCGGCGTGAGCCGGGGGAGGGAATCCCAGACTCCCCCGACTGACGTAGGCGGCTCACGGCCACACGTGCTGGCGCTCTTGTCGCTTACGCGACGGGTTTGGTAGGAGCCGCCCCCACACGACGGCCCCTCCGCCACCCGAAGCGAAGACACGATGGACGAGACGACCACCGCCGCCGCCAAAGGCGTCGAGAACGCCACGGAAGCAGCCGCCGAGACGGTGACCACGACGACCGACCTGTTCCAGCAGTTGCTCCAGCGACTGATGGCGGGCGACTTCGCCCTCGCGCCGGAAGAGTGGCGTTACCTGGCCATTCAGGGCGGCATGCGCGTCGCCCTGGTGCTGGTGATCCTGTTCCTGGCGATGACCCTCGCCGGCTGGGCCGGCGCCGCGGTGCGGTCGAGCCTCACGCGGATGAAGTTCGACCCGACGCTGTCGAAGTTCTTCGCCAAGCTGGCCCGCTGGGGCGTGCTGCTGCTCGCCGGCTTGAGCTGCCTCAGCTACTTCGGCGTCGAGACGACCAGCTTCGCCGCGGTGCTCGGCGCCCTCGGCTTCGCGGTCGGCCTGGCGCTTCAGGGGACGCTTTCAAACTTTGCCGCCGGGGCGATGCTGCTTCTCTTCCGGCCGTTCAAGGTGGGCGACGTCGTCAACATCGCCGACCAGCTCGGCAAGGTCGACGAGATCGAGCTGTTCACCACGACGCTCGACACCTTCGACAACCGCCGGATCATCCTGCCAAACAACGAGGTGTTCGGCTCGATGATCGAGAACATCACTTACCACCCGGTCCGCCGCGTCGACGTCGAAGTCGGCGCCGCGTACGACGCGGACATCGACGAGACGCGCCGCGTGCTCGAAGAAGCGATCGCCGCCACCGAGGGCGGCCTCTCACACCCCGAACCGTCCGTCGTGCTGGTCGGCCTCGGTGCGTCGAGCGTCGACTGGAAGGCGCAACTCTGGGCGCCGACCGACGACTTCCTCGCGGTCAAACAGGCCCTCCTGCGATCGGTCAAGAAGCACCTCGACGACGCGGGCATCGGCATCCCGTTCCCGCAGATGGACGTCCACCTCAATGGGCCGCTGACCGAAGACCACCAGCAACGCGCCGCGTGAGCCACGGCCGACGAAGCGGCTCGGGCCCGGCTCAGCGGGTCTCGGTCGCTTCCGTCACGACGTACGCGACGCGGTTCGGCTGGTTCTGCCTCACGCGGCTTACAAACTGCTGCATGGTTTGGTTGACGGCGCGCTCGTCGCTCACGTCGCCGTAGACCACCAGGGAGTAGTTGTAGCCGTTCTTCGTGGCGACCCAGATCGAGTAGTGCAACTGCCTGCCGCCCTCGAACTTGGCCTGGGCTCGGTAGACACGCCCCTCGATGCCTGGCGCCGACAGCTTCCAGACGCCCGGCTGCACTTCGGCGCCGGGGATGCCCTTCATCTTCTCTTGCGAGGCGGCGAGCAGCGTGTCGTTCGTCTCGTTCGCGTCGATCCCAACCGGCTCGGCGAGGAGTGAGACCAGGATCTCGGGCCGACTCCGCGAGAGCCGCACGCTGGTGCGTCCCCCTTCCTCGCTCGACTCGGGCTTGCTCCAGCCCTTGCGCGGCAGATCGATCGCGAGGTTCGCCTCGTCGAACCGCGTCAGTCGCGCGTTGAACTCGGCGCGGCGTTTGTCCATCGCCTTCTGGGTCGCTTGTTGCTCGGCGTAGTGGACGCCCTGAGGCCCTTCGTAGACCAGCTTCCCGCCGGTCTCGCGGGACATGACGTACTGCTTGCCGAACGTGGTGACGCGTAGCTTGGGCTCCCACCACGCCAGCTCAGCGGAAGCGACCCCGCCCAAGATCACGAAGGCGACGGTCAGAATGCAGAAGCGATGAAAGCCAGCTTGGTAGGTCTTCATGGTCGCTCCGGTGCTCTTGATGGGTTGGTTCACGTCGAGCCGCAAGGCGTGCTGCTGAACGACTTCTCTGTCGCAGAACCACGTGCGGACGTTGGCTCCTCGGCCGGTCGACTCGGCTCACGGGGCGCCCGAGACGCTCGGAAGTCATCGACGTTTGGCGGCGGGCCGGGTGATCACGTGGGCGACGCGGTCGGGTTGGACCTGCCGCAGACGACCAACGAAGTGATGCATGGTTTGGTCGACGGCCCGCTCGTCGCGCTGGTCGCCGTAAACCACGAGCGAGTAGTTGAATCCGTTCTTCGTGGCGACCCAGATCGAGTAGCGCAGCTGCTTGCCGCCCTCGAACTCGGCCTTCGCCCGGTAGGCGCGTCCCGCGATGCCGGGTGCGGACAGTTTCCAGACTCCGGGCAGCACCTCGCCCCCCGGGATGTTCTTCATCTTCTTCTGCGAGGCGTTCAGCAGCGTGCCGTTCGTCTCCTTGGCTCCGACCCCGACCGCCTGTGCGGCTAGCGAGACGATGATCTCCGGCTCACTCCGCGTGAGCATCAGGCAGTTCCGCGTGCCTTGCTCCTCTGGGTCGAGCCGGACCCAGCCTTGCTGAGGCACGGCGACCGCCAGATTCAAGGCTTCGAATCGTGTGTAGTTGACGGGAGGCCCCGGGTCTCGGTTGCGCAGCTTCTCGGGGCCGTGAATCTTGCGTGCCATGCCCCGCATGCCCGAGGAGAACATCCCCTCGTGCGGGGCGACCAACTTCCCGTCGACGTAGCGGGGCGTCGTCTTGCCGGTGATCAAGTACAGCGAGTTGTAGTCGCCGAACATCTTGTAGTGGACGTACTCCCCGACACGCTGGGTGACCGCCGCGGCGGTCGCGTTGGCACGCGCGGAGGGGGTGGCGCCGGCCATCGAGACGAGCACCACGACCAAGGAAACGAAACGCGGACGGGCTGCTAGACGGTTCTTCATCGTTCCTCCCTCCGGATCGCTTGCACACCGCCGCGTCGACGGCACAAGACGAGACGCGAGAAGGCGTCCCGACGCGGGCGCTATCGGCACAACCGACACGACAGGCCAAGCCGGTGTCGCATTACCGGCAAAGTCTTCCACGGATGGGACGAAGCACCCTGCTAGCAGTGCCGCCTGCGGATTCGACGTGGAGCCGAGTGCCTCATGTCGCCGCGACCAATCGCGCGAGCTTCCGGCCGGTGACGCTTAGCGGCAAGCCGCTCAGTTCGGCGGGCGAGACCCACTTCGCCGGCTTCCGCAGCCGGCCGCCGATTCGTTGCGCTTCGTAGCACTCGAGCGTGATGCGGAACCGGGTCACACCATGCTTGATCGTCGTGATCAACGCGCCCGGGTCGCACGCGACGCCGGTCTGCGCGAGCACCTTCTCGGCCAACTCGTCGCGTGCGAAGAGTGGCCCTTCCGCCTCCAGTTCGAAGCGCGGGAAGTCCCACAGCCCGGCCCAGCGCTCGCCCTCGGCGCACTGACGCACAAGCACGTCCCCGCCGCGCCAGACGACAACGGCCGCCTCGCGCACGTCGGTGAACTTCAGCTTGGTCGTCGTCGGGGCGAGCAGCTCCACGCTGCCGTCGGCTCGCGCCTGACACAGAGACTCGACGGGGCAAGCCTCGCAGTCGGGCTGGCTGGGCGTGCAGACGAGTGAGCCAAGCTCCATCAGCGCCTGGTTGAACGTCGCTACGTTCTTGGCCGGCAGCAACTCCTCGGCGACGCCCCACAGGTGACGCTGCCCGGCGGCCGACGTCGGCTTGCCGTCGTACGCCACGAGCCGCGTGAACAGCCGGATCGTGTTCGCCTCGAGGATCGGGGCCGGCTTGTCGTACGCGATCGAGACGATCGCCCCTGCCGTGTAGCGACCGACCCCAGGCAGTGTCAGCAGTGACTCGACGTCGCCCGGCATCTGGCCGCCGTGCTCGGCGACCACCTGCTTCGCCGCGGCGTGCAGCGAGCGGGCGCGTCGGTAGTAGCCGAGCCCTTCCCACAGCCGGAGGACGTCCTGCTCGTCGGCCGCCGCCAGGTCGGCCACGGTGGGGAACGCTTCGAGGAACCGCTCGAAGTACGGCCGCACCGTGTCGACCTGCGTCTGCTGCAGCATCACCTCGCTGACCCAAACGCGGTACGGGTCGCGCGAACGTCGCCACGGCAGGTCGCGTGCGTGGCGCTTGTACCAAGCGAGCAGCTTGCGACGCAGCGATCGCTTCCATGCCGCCTCGAGCGACGACGGCGATTCGCTCCGCGCGTCGGTCACCACGAACCGGGCGCGGGGAGCGGCAGGGTCTTGCGCGCCCAGACGACGCGGTCGGCGTCGCCGGTGTAGCCAGCGATCCGTTCGCTCGGTCGTTCAACCACGACGCCGATGATGCCGACTTCCTTGGCGCCGGCGTTGAGGTAACGCTGCACGTTGATCCGCTCGGCCATGACGACCGGCACGACCTGGTCTCCGATCTGGTACTCGTACTGGGAGTACTCGCCAACACGATCCAACCGGGTCGGAACGCCCGCAAAGAAGACGCCGCCGTGCGGCTTGCCGGTCCAC
The DNA here is from genome assembly GCA_947184155.2 of Cladocopium goreaui. NCBI lineage: Eukaryota > Dinophyceae > Suessiales > Symbiodiniaceae > Cladocopium > Cladocopium goreaui. The sequence continues at coordinate 188,856 of CAMXCT020002380.1, forward strand.
GAGACCCACGGACCCGCGATCAGGCGTGACTCCTCGCGCGTCTCCTGCGTGCGGAACAGCCGCTTGAAGAGGTCGGTCGAACCGAGTTCGGTCGTCAGCAGCTCCGGGTGCTCCGCCGCCGGATCGAGCAAAGTCACGACCTCGGCCAAACGACACAAGCGGGCGTAGTGCGTGCCCATCGTCGGCACCTGCGCCGGGTCCGAGAGGGTTCCCTCGGCAAAGCCCCGCGCGGCCTCTTCCGACTCGCGGAGCGCCGCGTCGAGGTCGGCGAACTGATAGCGAGGCGGATTGATCAACCCGCTCGGAGGCGCCACGACCGGATCGGCGACGGGGGTCGCCGGTGCGTCGATCGGCACGCTCCTCTCGACCGGGGCGAGGTCCGGCTCAGCCGTCGCCGACGCCGGCTCGACAGGCTGAACCGGGGCGAAGTCGTCGGCGTTCGGCTCAACCGGCGACGACGCGGGCGCCATGTCCTCGGGCAACGCGAACGGCTTCGGCTCCGCAGCCGGCTCGGGCGCGCCGTAACGATCACCCAACGTCGCGGGGTATCGCGGCGCCTCAGGTTCCTGTTGTGCCGGCAGTGGCGGCGCGTCCGCCGGAGCGTTGAAGCTCGCCGGCTGCGTCGCTGGGTCGACGATCGGCTCGGCCTGCGGTTGAGTCTCCTCGGCAGGCACGAACGGCTCGGCTGTCTCCATCGCCTCGGCGATCGGCTGCTCGACTCCTTCGACAGCCGCGACCGTGCCGTCGGGCAACGTCGTCACGAAGTAGGCGATCGGCCCCGCCACGACGAGGAACCCCGCGGCCGCCGCCATCGGCGCGAACCACGAGCGGCGCGACTTGGGGGCGTCTTCGACGTAGCCGAGTTCGCCCGCCGGCGTGGCGACGTTCGCCTGATCGTCGTTCTTGACGCCTGTGGGCTGCGGGTCTTTGGCTCGCGGCGCGGGCGCTTCGTTCGTCTCGGCCGGCTCGGTGAGCGGCGTGCTTGAGAAGTCGAAACGGAACTCGTCGGCCGGTTCTCGAACGGGCGCCGGCTCGGCAGGCCGCTCGGTCTCGTTTGGGCTGGTCGTCAAACCGTCGGAGTCGAACGACTCGGGCCGCCAGCCGAGCGACTCGGCAAGCGATGGTTTGGTCTCGGCCTCGGCAGACGGTGTGGGTTCGATCGCCGCGGAAGGGTCCGCCTTGGACGCTTCGCTTGGGTGGGCGCCGGTCGTCGGGTCGAACGACGGGACCACGCCGTTCCGCATCAGCCACTCGCCCACGGTGGGCGGGCGGTCGTCCGACGACTCGGACGCGACCTCCGCCGGGGCGTCGTGCTCCGATACGAAAGGCGTCGCCTCTTCGCGCACGGCTTCTTCGGCCGGCGCCACCGACGGCTGGGCGGGCAGCACCTCCGCGAGTGGCGCTTCGCGGACCTCGAGCCGCTCCGCCAACGCGATCGCGTCGCAATGAGGGCACGCGACGCGCGCGCCATCGGTGTGCTCGCCTAGCGTGAACCACCCACCGCACGAAACGCACTCGGCGATCCGCGGAGATACGGCTTCCTGATGCTCTGCCGTCGACGGCATGGTCTCGATCCTTCTGGCCGAATGCAGCGGGCCAACGGCCCCGGGGGGCCGCGGCGGCGCACCTCCTGCGCCGATCGCTATTGTGCCGCTTCAGGGCCGTTAGGACAGCCCGAAACGGCGCCACCGTCCCTGCCGATCGGACCGGCGCCAGCAGCGCAACCCGCGTAACCGCTAGGGATTGACACTCCCAGCGTGCGTAGACGCGTCAGCCGAAGCCGTACAGCGGGCCGAACTTCGCTCGCAAACGCCGCATCAATGGCTCGTGTGAGAGCGGCTTGCCCGTCACCTTCTGGACGAGATCCGCCGCCGAGAGCCGCTGGCCGACCGAGTGGATCCGCTCCCGCAGCCAGCCGAGCAGCGTTGCAAACTCGCCCTCAGCAAACGCCGGTTCGAGATCGCCCAGGTCGGCTTCGGCTTGGTCGAAGAACTGGGCCGCGTAGAGGTTCCCCAGCGCGTACGTCGGGAAGTAGCCGAACAGCCCCGCGCTCCAGTGGACGTCCTGCAGCACGCCGTTGGCGTCGCTCGGCGGCGTGACGCCGACGGTGTTGGCGTACGCCTCGTTCCACGCGGCGGGAAGGTCGGCCGGCTCGAGGTCGCCCTCGATCATCGCCCGTTCGAGCTCGAAACGCACGATGATATGGAGGTTGTAAGTCGCCTCGTCGCTTTCGGTGCGGATGAGTGACGGCTTCGCCTCGTTGACGGCGAACCACCACGCGTCGGGATCGACTCCCGCCATCGCCGCGGGGAACGCCTCGCTCAACTGAGGGAAGAAGCGCGTCCAAAATCCCCGGCTGCGACCGACGAGGTTCTCCCACATCCGCGACTGCGACTCGTGGATCCCGAGCGAGATCGCTTCGCCGGGCGGCAAGCCGAACCAGTCGGCCTGCAGCCCTTGCTCGTACATGCCGTGGCCCGCTTCGTGCAGGATGCTGAAGAAGCCGTCGCCGAAGTCGTTCGCCTGGTAGCGCGTCGTCAGACGCACGTCGCGCGGCCCCGCCGCGCCGCAGAACGGGTGAGCCGTCACGTCGAGTCGGCCCGCCTCGAAGTCGAAGCCGATCGCCGCGGCAGCGGCTTTGCCGAAAGCCTCTTGCTGCTGGACCGCGAACTCACGGCACACTAAGTCGCTCGGGGCGTTGACGCCGCTCTCGACGATCTGCCGCACGAGCGGGGCGAGCTCCTCGCGCAGCCCGCTCAAGACGGCGCCGACCGACTCGGCCGTCTCGCCCGGCTCGTACTCTTCGAGCAGCGCGTCGTACGGCGACCGCTCGAAGCCGAACGCCGCCGCTTGCTCGCGTTGCAGCTTCAGCGTCTTCTCGAGCCACGGCCGGAACGACTCAAAATCGTCCGCCTTGCGGGCCGCGACCCACGCGTGCTGCGCTTGGCTCGACGTCCGGGCGATCGCCTCGACCAACTCGGCCGGCAGGCGGGTCTGCCGTTCGTAGCGGTGCGAGAGCTGCCGAATGACGCAACCCGCTTCGCTCGCAGGATCGGCCGCCAGCGGGCTGTCGCGCAGCTCGGCGAGCCAGTCGCCAACCTCCGGCGCCGTGTTGCGGCGGTGCACCAGTCCGGCCAGATACGCCGACTGCTCCGCGCGGTAGTCGGCCCCGGCCCGCGGCAGGTAGGTCTGCTCGTCCCACTCGACGAGCCCCGAGATCGAGGTCAGCAGCGCGGTCTCGCGTGCGTGGGCGACGAGGCGCTCGAACGTGGCTTCGGACATCGGCTCACTCCGTTGGCGGGTCGGTTGTCCGTTACATTAGGGCCGAACGCCACGCGCCCCTAGCCCCACGCCGATCGATGCTCGACGTCCTCGTGATCGCGCCCCACCCCGACGACGCCGAACTCGGCGCAGGCGGCGCGATCCTCAAGCTGCAACAAGAGGGGAAGCGGGTCGGCGTCTTGGACCTGACCGACGGCGAGCCGACGCCTCACGGTTCGCCCGAGGCGCGCGCCGCCGAGACCGCCGCGGCGACCGCAGCGCTCGGCCTCGCCTGGCGCGAGAACCTGGGCCTGCCCAACCGGTCACTCGAAGCGACGCTCGAGAACCGCGCGAAGCTCGCCGGCGTGATCCGTCGCCAGAAGCCGCGGTGGCTCTTCGCCCCCTACTGGGTCGACGCGCATCCCGACCACGCCGCGGCGACGAAGCTGGTCGAGGACGCCCGCTTCTGGTCGAAGCTCACCAAGTCTGACCTGCCCGGCGAGCCGCACCACCCGGAGCGTGTCTACTACTACTTCTGCGTTCACTTGAAGCTGGCGCCGCAACCGGCGTTCGTGCTCGACATCTCGGACGTCTGGGAACAGAAGCTCGCGGCGATCAACTGCTACCAGAGCCAGTTCGTCACCGGCCGCCCAACCGAGCCGCCGACCTTCGTCGACCGCCTCCGCGACGAAGCCGCCTACTGGGGCAAGTCGATCGGCGTGGCGTACGGCGAGCCGATCGCCTCGCGCGAGCCGCTCGGGCTCGCCTCGTGGAGCGGTCTTGTCTGAAGCGACTTGCTAGCGACGCCGGCGCCCGAACGGACACGTTCCGTTTCTGCGGGTTAAGCCGATTGCGCCGCCGCGTCGATGCTCTGACCAAGGGTCGGCCTGCGCGCTCTCAATTCGGAGGCAGCGCAGCCGACTCCCGCAGGGGGGAACGGGGATTTTCCAGCGTGTCGCACTGTCGTTGGTCGTCATCTCGGTGGCGGCGACGCTGACGGGCTGCAGCCGCAGCAAGGCGCGCCTGCGCGCCGACCGCGACGCGTACCGCCTGATCGACCAGAAGTCGACCGTCTCGGGTGGCGACGTCGGGCAGTACCGACTCGGCCTCTCGCCCGAGTCGCGGATGTACGACGAGAACAATCCCGACTGCCCGCCGATGCCGCCCGACGACCCGGTGTCGCACCGGTATCTCGTGTGCGTCGACGGCAAGAAGGGGGCGAAATGCTGGCGCGAGGCGCCCCGCACGCCGTACGTCGAGAACCCCAACTGGCGCGCCGTGCTGCCGCTCGACCCGGAAGGGCGGCTCGTGCTCGACACGAACGCCGCCGTGCGTCTCGGCTTGGTGAACGACCCCGACTTCCAGCGTGAGCTGGAAGAACTGTACCTCTCGGCGCTCGATGTTTCGTTTGAGCGGTTCCGCTTCGACACACAGCTGTTCGGCGGCGCGTCGCTCGACTACGTCGCCGACGGCCGCGAGCGGAGCGCGACCGGCGAGGCGTCCAGCCGGCTCTTGGTCTCGCCCAGCAGCCGCACGATCGGCCCGGCGACGCCGAACCGATGGCGCCTGCAGCGGCTCACCGCGACCGGCGGCGAGATCGTCGCGGGCTTCGCGAACACGATCGTCTGGCAGTTCGCCGGACCGACCGACTACTCGGGCGCGTCGCTGCTCGACTTCTCGATCGTGCAACCGCTCTTGCGTGGCGGCGGCCGGGTGCGGGTGCTCGAGCGGCTCACCGTCGCCGAGCGGACGCTCTTGGCGAACGTCCGCGCGATGGAGCGGTTCCGCCGCGAGTACTACCTGAACGTCGTCGTCGGACGTTTCCCGAGCCAGGGACCCGTGCGACGCGGCGGCTTGCTCGGCGGCGCGGGTTTGGCGAACTTCGCCGGCGTCGGCCTCGGCCTCGGCGGAGGCGGCGGCGGCTTTCAGGGCGGCGGATTCGCCGGGCAAGCCGGCGCCGCGGCGGCCGCCGGTTACCTCGGCCTGCTGCAAACCGAGCAGGTGCTCCGCAACCAGCGTTCGAACGTCGTCGCGCTGCGCGACAGCACGCGGCAGCTCGAAGCGTCGTACGACGCGGGCCGCATCGACCGATTCCAAGTCGACCTCGCGCGCCAGGCGTTGTTCAACGCCCAGAGCCAGTTGCTCCGCGCCGAAGCGGACTACCAGACAACGCTCGACAACTTCAAAGTCGACCTCGGCCTGCCGCCCGATCTGGAGTTGGTCGTCAGCGATCCGCTGCTCGAGCAGTTCGACCTCCGGTCGCCCGAGTTAACCGAGCTTCAAAAGGTCGCGGCCGCTGCGGCGCTGACGGTCGAGGGCGAACCACTCGACGTGGTTGCGCCCGAGCAAGGGCCGCGGCCGTTGGCGGAAGCCAACGGGCTCGAGGAAGCGGCCGAAGAAGCCGCCCGGGGGCTTCCGCCCCCGGCAGAGGAGATTGTGCCCGCGGAGCCGACGCCCGACGAGGAGTTGGTCGAGCTGATCGGGGCGGCGAACGAGCAACTCGCCGTCGTCGAGGACGACCTGCGTTTCTTGCTGTCGGTCGCCGACGCGCGACGCGCTCACTTGGTCGAAATCGGCAGCCGGCCCGAGGTCGCCGCGGCGAGCATCGACCCGGCGATCTTCGACCCGGCGAAGTTCGACGAACGCCTCGTCTCCGTCGAGGAGGACCTCGATACGTGGCGACGTTTGTTCGACGAACTCGTCGGGGAGGCGGCGACGGCGGGCGAGGGCGCCCAGCCATCGGTCGGTCGTTTGTCGTCGTTGCTGCTCGAGCTCTCGATCCTGCAAGCGCGGATTCGCCTCGACGCGATCGACCTCGAGCCGACCGAGCTGACGCCGGCCGAAGCACTCGAGATCGCGCGCGTGAATCGCCGCGACTGGGCGAACGCCCGCGCCGCGCTGGTCGACGCGTGGCGACTGATCCACTTCAACGCGAACGACCTGCAGTCGGCGGTCGATCTCGTCTTCGCCGGCGACCTCGGCAACGTCGGCGACAACCCGTTCGAGCTCCGCGGCTCCAACGGCCGACTGCGCGTCGGTGTCGAGTTCGACTCGCCGACGTCCCGGCTCGCCGAACGCAACGTCTACCGGCAGTCGCTCATCGAGTACCAGCAGGCGCGGCGCAGCTACTACCGATTTGTCGACCGCATCAGCCAGGGGCTCCGTCAGACGCTGCGGCAGGTGCGGCTCAACGAGATCAACCTCGAGCTGCGCCGCGAGGCGGTGTTCGTCGCAATCGCGCAGGTCGACCTGACGCAGTTGCGGCTCTCCGAACCGCCCAAGCCGGGCGAGACGGAGCAGTTCAACAGCAACACGGCGCGCGACCTCGTGCAGGCGCTCGGTGACCTGCTGTCGGCCCAGAACGACTTGCTCTCGGTCTGGGTCAACAACCGCGTGCAACGCCTTAATCTCGAGCTCGACCTCGGACTGATGCTCGTCGACTCCGAAGGCTTGCGCGTGCCCTTCGACGAGCCGCTGACGACGTTCGTGCCGCAAGGGCCCTGCTGCCCGGGCGGCGGGGACGTGACGCCAATCGGCCCCACGTTTGCGCCACCGATCGTCGGAGCAGGTTCGAACGCCAGCTCCAACCCGGAGCCGGAGCCGGACGAGATCGCCGAAGAGGTACGCGTTACGATGCGGCAGCCCGAAGAGGTTTCGGGACCGGCGCTCACGCCGCCAACGAGCGAATCGGCCACGAAAGCAAGCGACGAAGCGTCTGGTCCGCGTCGTCTGTAGCGCAGAGATCAGGTATAGTGAGGGTCTTCTCGGAACAGCCGGAGGCCCTCCATGTCGTCGCGTCCAAGGTCGTCTCGTCAACTGCGTGTTGAGTCGCTCGAAGAGCGCCGCGTCTTGACGGCGGCGTCGTTCGCGGAGATCTCGGCCAGCGTTGGTCTCGGCGGCTTGCAAGGCGGCTCGGGCGAGTTCCACGGCGGCGGCCTGACGTTCACCGACCTGAACGCTGACGGGTACGCCGACCTCTTCCTGATCGGCCCCTCGTCACGCGGCAACCGCGTGTACGCCAACGTCGACGACGGCTCGGGCGGCCGGACGTTTCAGCGGCTGGCGAACGACGGCGGCGCGGCCTACGGAGCGGGCAACTCGGTCGGCGTCATCTCGGCCGACTACGACAACGACGGCGACCTCGACGTCTACCTGCTCAACTATCGCGGCCCCAACCTCCTCTACCGCAACCTCTGGTTCGAGGACCATCCCGACGGCGTCGGCGACCCGGCTTCCCTCCGCTTCCAAAACATCACGGCACAGACCGATCCGACGCCGGCCGATCCGCCCGGCGACACGCAGCACGGGTTGGTGTGGGCCACGTACCAGAATCCCGACCCGACGTTCGGCGACGACCGACTCGACAACACGATGTCCGCCGCGTGGGCCGACGTGAACCGCGACGGCTGGGTCGACCTCTACGTCGGCAACTGGGACGGCACGAACGGCGACCCCACGACGGGCGAAGACGGCCAGCTCGGCGAGCGCGACACGCTCTACCTGAACAACGGCGACGGCACCTTCACGGACGTCACGATGGGCCCGGGCGACGTCACGCCCGCCGACCCGCTGCTGGACGACGGCAGCTTCGAGGCGGCCGAGCACACGACGACCAACAGCAACAGCGACTGGACGCTAACCGGGGCTGCGCGGTTCCAGTCGGCGGCTTGGTCTTCGAGCGACGGCGCGACAGGCGTCTGGTTCCAAGGGTTCCAAGGCAGCCCAGCGAGCCCCGCGGACGCGACCCTGACGCAGGTCGTCACGGCGACCGAGTCGGGCGAGTACGTGCTGCGTTTCGACGCGCGCGTCGAGGCAAACTTCCCGTCGGTTGTTAGCGAGTTCCGAGCGACGATCTCCTCGAGCGGCTCCGGAGGCTCGGAGACGATCGACCTCCTCGCCGCCGCTCCGGACACGAGCTTCAACACCCACACCCTTTCGCTCGACGGCGTCACGGCAGGCGACCAGCTCTCAATCGTCGTGGAGATGATCGACGCCACCGGCGCGACCGGGCCGGCGCTGTCGGCCATGGTCGACGCCTTCTTCCTCCAGGGTCCCAGCGAGCTCTCCGCCTGGCAGCAGGTGGGCGGCTGGCAGGACTCCGGCGGCGACTTCAACGACCCGTCGCTCCCGGCCGAGTTCAGCGGCCAGAACGGCTTGCAGTTCGCCGACTTCAACAACGACGGCTGGCAGGACTTGATCGTCGCGACAATGGGCGGCGGCGGCGTCGGGCCGAACCGCGACATGCTCTACCTGAACCGAGGCGTCGATGCGTCGGGCGAGTGGCTCGGCTACCGCCTCGTGTCGTACGACATCGGCTTCGGCGGAAACGAGAGCAGCGACATGGGGGTCACCGTCGCCGACATCGACAACGACGGCGACCTCGATTACTTCTCGACCATCCTGCCGGACAACCACCCGCTCTGGATCAACAACCTTTCCGAGACGGGCGAGCTGAGCTTCACGAAGACCAGCGTCACCAACACCTTCGCCTGGGGCGCCAACTTCCACGACTTCGACAACAACGGCCGCGTCGACCTGCTGGTGGGAACCGAGGTCAACCGGCCGAGCTTCCTGCACCTGCAGGGACTCGACGGCGTGCTAACCGAACAGGCCGCCGCCGCCGGGCTGACGTCGACCTACTCAACCCGCGGCGTCGCCGTCGCCGACTACGACCGCGACGGCATGAGCGACGCGGCCTTGTGGGCGATCAACGGCGCGAGTCCCGGCATCCAGTTCTACCGAAACGACTCGGACGCGCTGAACCCGAACCACCACTTCCTGACGCTCGAGCTCGAAGGCGACCCGACCCTGCCGGGCGTCTTCCGTTCGACACGCGACGCGATCGGCGCCCGCGCGTACGTCACGGCCGACTTCGACGGCGACGGCCAGATCGAATCGGACGAGACGCGGATGGAGGAGGTCCTCTCGGGCCACTCCAACGGCGGCACGACCAGCAGCCTGGCGCTCGAGTTCGGCCTTGGCCTCGCCGAGCGCGCCGACGTGATGATCGTCTGGGGCAGCGGCCGGACGACGACGCTGCACGGCGTCGCCGCCGATCAATTTGTCGCCGTGAAGGAACAATCGGCCAACGTCGACGTCCTCATCGGCGACTACAACGGCGACCGATCGGTCGACGTGGCCGACTACACGATTTGGCGTGACGCCGAGGGCGCCGCGGTGACGCCGTTCTCGTCGGCCGACGGCAACGGCGACGGCGCGATCGACGGCGCCGACCACAGTGCCTGGGTCGCCAACTTCGGCCTCACAGCGCCGCCCGCCGCCACGTCGTCCACGCTAGCGCTTGCGACGGCGCCTCCGACAGAGATCGAAAGCTCAATGCCGGAACCGATCACCGATGCGGATCGCAGCGACTTGTTCGTCCCCAGTTCGCGTTCAGCGGCGACAGACCGGTTCACTCCGCCAGCCCGCGGGTCCTTCGTCGCGCCGGCCGCCAACGACGAGGCCCTGCTCCTCCTGCTCGGCACAACCCGCAGCGTTGAGGAAGACTCGTCCTCGGTAGACGAAGGCCTCGATACCGAACGACGGGCAGACGAGGAGTCCGGCCCGGCTCGCCGGGCGGCGTTCGCCAGCGTGCTGCGTTGGCCGGTGCTCTGAGCAAATGCGCAGCGGGCTTCGGCTGGGCGTTCGGTGGTCGTCCAACCATAATAAAGCCGCGGGCAATCCGGCCCGCTGAGGCACTCGACTAAACCCCTCCATGGCGATGACCCCCCGCCCTCTCCCCGTGACACGCCGCGGCGGCGCCGTGATCTGGGTGCTCGCGCTGCTCGGCCTCGCCGCCGGCGGCGCCTGGTGGTGGACGCAGATGGCCGAGGGCTCGGGCGCCAGCTCGGCGAACGACGACGTCGTCCTGCACACCGTCGTCCGCGAGGACTTCGCGCTAACGATCACCGAGCGCGGCGAGATCCAGTCGGCCGGCGGCATCGAGGTGAAGTCGCAGGTCAAGAGCATGAACTCGGCCGGCGTCGCCATCCTTCGCATCGTGCCCGAGGGAGCCACCGTCGCCGAGGGCGACTTCCTCGTGGAGCTCGACTCTTCGTCGCTCGAATCGGATCGCTTGGTCCAGCAGATCAACGTCAACACGGCCGAAGCGGTCGTCGTCGAGGGACGCAACGTCTACGAGACCGCCGTAATCGCCCGTGAGGAGTACCTCAACGGCGTGTTCATCCAGGAGCGGCAGACCATCCAGAGCGAGGTGTTCGTCGCCGAGGAGAACCTGAGCCGCGCCGAGGAGTACCTCGAGTACAGCCAGAAGCTGGCGGCGAAGGGCTACGTCAGTGAGCTGCAGTTGCAGGCCGACCGCTTCGCGGTGGAGAAGTCGCAGAAAGAGCTCGAAGCGGCCGAGACGAAGCTCCGTGTCCTCGAAGAGTTCACCAAGGCGAAGACGCTCAAGCAGCTCGAGTCCGACATCGCGATCGCCAAGGCGAAGTGGGACTCCGTCAAGAACAGCTACCAGCTCGAGGTCGACAAGCTCGCCGACATCGACGACCAGATCGCCAAGTGCGTCATTACGGCGCCGTCGTCGGGGACGGTTAAGTACGCCCACGGCAACGACAACGGGCGCGGCGGCGACGAGTTCGTTGTCGAAGAGGGCGCCGTCATCCGCGAGCGGCAGGCGATCATCAACCTGCCCGACGCCACGAAGATGGAGGTCGTCGTCGAGGTGAACGAGTCGCTCGTGCAGCACGTCCGCGAAGGCATGCCCGCCGCCGTTCGGCTCGTCGGCGCCGGCGGCGACGTGCTGTCGGGCCACGTCGCCCGCGTGAACCAGTACGCCGAGCCGAGCAACTGGCGCCGCGCCAACGTCAAGGACTACAAGGCGTTCATCGCCATCGACGAGGCGTCCGAAGTCGTGCGGGTCGGGATGACCGCCTCGGTGACGATCAGCGCCATGTCGGTTCCGGACGCGATCGTGGCGCCGGTGCAGTCCGTCTACGCCCACGGCGACGAGCTGTTCTGCTTCGTCGAGCGCGACGGCGGGCTCGCAGCCCAGCCGGTCGAGGTCGGCTCGACCAACGACCGCTTCTTCGTCGTCGAGTCGGGCCTCGAGCCGGACGACCGCGTGGCGCTCAACCCCCGCCAGCACGCCGACCGGGTGGAGCTGCCGGCGATCGCCGCCGCGCAAACGCAACAAGCGGTCGACACGGGGCGCGACTGGCGCCAGCTCCAAGGCCGCGACGGCGCCGCCGAAGCGAAGCAGCCCGCCGCCCAGCCGCCGAAATCCGCCGACGGCGCGACCGCCGCCAAGTCCAACCCGCAAGCGACGACCGCGGAGGGCGGCTGACGCCGCGTCCGCGATGCCCGCGACCGCGCCGCCGCCCCCGAAATCCGCTCTCGCCGCGAGCATCCGCGACCTCCACAAGGAGTACCCGCTCGCCGGCGGCACGGTCCGAGCGCTCCGCGGCGTGTCGTTCGACGTGCCGACCGGCGACTTCGTCTCGATCATGGGCCCCAGCGGCTCGGGCAAGAGCACGCTGTTGAACCTGCTCGGCTGCCTCGACCGACCGACTTCCGGTGAGTTCGACCTCGGGCCCGACAACGTCGCCCGCATGGACGACGACCAGCTCGCCGACGTGCGCGCGACGCGCCTCGGCTTCGTCTTCCAGTCGTTCAACCTGCTGCCGGCGCTGACGGTCCTGGAGAACATCGAGCTGCCGCTGCACTACAGCGGGCTGCTGGGGCCCGCCAGCAACGAGCGCTGCGCGGAACTCGCCCAGCGCGTCGGTCTCGGCGACCGGCTCGATCACCGGCCCATGCAACTCTCCGGCGGCCAGCAGCAACGCGTCGCGATCGCCCGCAGCCTGGTGAACGACCCGTGGTTCCTGCTCGCCGACGAGCCGACGGGCAACCTCGACACGACGACGACGCGCGAGATCCTCGACCTGCTGACCAGCCTCAACGACGAGGGCCGGACGATCCTCCTGGTGACCCACGAGCCGGAGGTCGCCGACCTGACCAAGCGAACGATCGTCCTCCGCGACGGGCTCATCGTCTACGACGGCCACCCCGACGGCGCGCGCGCCGCCCTCGCCAGCAGCGCGCAGGCCGCTACCGCTTAGATTCACCACGGAGAGCACCGAGCCAACAGAGAAAGCACACAAGCTCCCGATATCGAAGGACGGGTTACTCGCGCGATTCCCCCTCCTCCTTCAGGAGGAGGGGGAACACAAGACAGCGTTCCTCCGTGTCCTCTGTGCTCTCTGCGGTTAATCGCTCCAACGCCCCATGACCCCCAGCCTCTTCAGCCGGATCGCTCGCGCGCGACGCACCGTCGTGCTGAGCATCAAGAGCCTGCTGCTGCACCCGATGCGCAGCGGGCTCACGGTGCTGGGCATCCTCATCGGCGTGACGAGCGTCGTCTGGCTGCTGGCGATCGGCGAGGGGATCAGCCGCGCGTCGCAGGAGCAGATCGCCGCGCTCGGGGCGAACAACATCATCGTCCGCACGATCAAACCGAACAGCGACAAGTTCGACGGCGGCGGCTACGGCGTCACGCGGGCCGATTACGTCAAGCTCCGTTCGACGCTCTCGACGCTCGAGTCGGCCGTCCCCATCCGCGAGATGAAGAGCGAGTTCCGCGTCGGCCGGCGTTCGGTCGAGGGGCGGCTGGTGGGCTGCACGCCCGACTACCGCGAGACGGCCCGACTCACGATCGACCGGGGCCGCTTCCTCTCCGACGGCGACGGCCTCACCGAGCGCAACCACTGCGTGCTCGCCGCCGAAGTCGCCCAAGAGCTGTTCCCGCTTGGCGGGGAACTCGGGGGCCTCGTGCAGCTCGACCACGAGTTCTACCAGGTGATCGGCGTCGTCGAGCCGCGCTCGGCTTCGGCGGGCATCGGCGGCTCGCTCGCCGCGGAGGACTACTCGGCCGACGTCTACATCCCGCTGCAAACGATGTGGCGCCGGCGCGGCGACCAGATCATCCAGATCCAGCCGGGTCAGTTTCGCCGCGACCTGATCGAGATCTCGCAGGTCACGCTCCGCGTCGGCGACTCGGACGACGTGCTGCCGACGGCCGACTTGGTGCGCGACACGATCGCCGACGACCACCCGCTGTCGGACTACGCCGTCACGGTGCCGATGGAGTTGCTGGAGCAAGCGAACACGACGCGACTGATGTTCATCCTGCTCTTGGGCCTGATCGCGGCGATCTCGCTCGTGGTGGGCGGCATCGGCATCATGAACATCATGCTCGCGACCGTCACCGAACGGACCCGTGAGATCGGCATCCGCCGCGCTCTCGGGGCGAAGCGCCGCGATATCGTCGGCCAGTTCCTGACCGAGAGCGTCGTCTTGTCGGTCGTCGGCGGCGGCTTGGGCGTCGTCGGCGGGCTATTCTGCCGGCCGCTGGCGATCGGGCTGCGGCAGCAGCTCGAGAGCTGGATCCCTGAGCAGATGGCCGCGGTCCCCGACCTGGTGCGAAACGTTGAGCCTGAGATCGTGCCGTGGTCGATCCCGCTGGCGCTGGGCATCTCGGCGGTGGTCGGCGTCGGCTTCGGCGTCTACCCGGCGATCCGCGCGGCGCGGCTCGACCCGATCGAAGCGCTGCGGCACGACTAAAGCCGTAAGCCTTTAGCTGTTGGCTTCTAGCTGCGGATTAGCAGAAGCGTGAGCGGCTTGGCTTCGGTTATCGTGACCATGAAGACGTCCGACACTTCCAAGGAACAGGCATGCCCATGCTTCGGGTGGGCGTGGCGCCTGAATGTTGATGGATAATGCTGACGACAGGGAGAGAAATACGAATGCAAGCTTGCAAGAAGTATTGGACAGGGGTTGTGCATCAGATCAGGAAGTCAGGGTGTCCGCCAAGCTGCGAGTTACTGCGCGTGGCGGCCTAACTGCGGACGGGCACATTGACTGCGTTGGCTGGCTGGTTGATGACAACGCAGACAGACGGATCGAGCTCGTCGCGTCCCGTTTTTGGCAATCTCTTTCGAAGTTTGCCCCTCCTACGGGCGGAGGAAAGTACCTGTTCTCCGAAGACGTCATTGCAACAGGGAGACTCACGACCGGTGACGCAGGCGATTCTGTGTTCCTTGCAACTAGCTTGCAATTTGAAGACAGATTCACTGGAAGCGTGCTCGTGACATTTTCTACTTGACCGCCTGCATGCAATGGCGCGCTGTCACTCACGCCGCATGTACATCCAGCCGTGTAAGGTGCGATTCCGTTTCGCTGCCTCGCACCCTACGGCGCGTCGGTGAGGCGGACCGACTTTATGTCAACGTCGGCGCCGTGAGGCCGCACTCGCAGTTCGAGCGTTTGCTCGCCGGGGGGCAAGCGGAGCGGACCGAGCCGGGCGGTTCCCCAACGGCGTTCGGGCGCCTCGGTGCGGGGGTCTCGATCGCGTGTCGGGAGGACCGGGCCTTCGAAGGCCGGGAGATTCGTGAGCTTCGCGACGGCGTCGCCGCAGGCGATCTCTAGCGTGGCGCCCGCTCGGTCGGCGGCGTACTCGACTTCGACTTCGTAGTCCCCTTCGCGGACGACTTGAAGGAACCACTCGGCGGCGGCGCGGTCGTCCCAACCGGTCAGCCAGTCATTCGCCCAGCCCTGGCCGTAGCGGTAGCGCGGCGTTTCGCCTCGGAGGTGCGCTTCGTGCGCGGGCAGCGTCACGACCGGCTGCTCGGCGTGCCCGACGTGGGTCCGTTGCGTCCGCCACGCGTCGCGGCTGACGTCTTCGAACCACGCGTCGTACGCCGACGCCAGCCGGCTGGTCAGCTTGGGCTCGTCATCGGCGACGTTGTCTTGCTGGCCCGGGTCGGCTATCAGGTCGTACAACTCCCACTCCCCGCGTCGGTTCACCGCGCGGTGCGTTGCGCTGCGGACCGATCCGGGGACAGGTGACTGCTTGCCGATGCCGGCGATGTGATGGCTGAAGTGAAGACGGTCCGGGTCGCCCGCCGTCTGGCCAGCGCGGAGCCTCGCCGATAGGTCGACCCCTTCCAGTGGCGGGTCGTCGCGACGCGTAACGCCGGTCAGCCCGAGCAGCGTCGGAACAACGTCGACGTGCGCCGTCACGCCGCGGTGCGCGACGCCTCCTCGAATGCGGCCGGGACATCGCACGGCCGACGGCACGCGGACGCCTCCCTCGTCGACCGACGCCTTGCGACCGCGCATCGGGCCATTGAAGCGCTCGGTGTTGGGCCCGTTGTCGGTGAGGAACCAAACGATCGTGTCTTGCTCGCGACCGTGCTGCTCCAAGTGATCCAGCAGCCGGCCGAAGTTTGCGTCGAGGTCATCGACCATCGCGTAGACGCTGGCGAGCTTCGCGTCGCAACCGGCGCCGACGTACTTGTCATACAGCCCGTCGGGCGCCTGGAACGGCGAGTGCGGCGCGTTGTAGGCGACGTAGCAGAAGAACGGCCGCACCGGGTTGCGGTCGATGAACTCGATCGCCGCGTCGGTGATGGCGCCGGTGATGAAGCCCCGCGTCGGGTAGGGCTCGCCATTACGCTCGAGCACGGCGTCGTGGTAGTTGTTGAAGTGGCCGCCGCGGAAGCCGACGAACTCGTCAAAGCCCTGGCCGCGGGCGTCGTGCGGCCAGTTGGCGCCATTGTGCCACTTGCCGAAGCATCCGGTGGCGTAGCCGGCGTCGCGAAGTGTCTCGGCGAGCGTGACCTCTTCGGCACGCATCGTCTCGTGCGCGCGGGTGACGCCGTGCACGCCGGTCCGCAGCGGGTAGCGGCCCGTCAGCAGCGCGGCGCGCGTCGGCGCGCAGACGGGCGACACGTAGAATGTCTCGAACGACGCCGATTCGGCGAAGAATGCGTCGAGCCGAGGCGTTTCGAGTGGCGTCGCGCCGTTACGCGAAAGGTCGCCCCAGCCCTGGTCGTCCGTCAGGACGAGCAGCACATTGGGCGGCGCCGCGCTCGCGGCAACGACGACGAACGCGCCCAGCGCGATGAACGCTCGGACGCGCGCCTTCATGGCGCCCCGCCGTAGTCGATCTCGACACGCGAGAGCTGCAGCTCGCCCTTGGCTCCAACGGGCCGGGTAAGGCGTACTGTCATTGAGTCGCGGGACAGCGTCGCTTCGAGTTGCGCCGGGCGCAGGTAGCCGTAGTCGTTGGCTCCGCCGCCGGCGACTTCGACCGTCGCCTCGACGGGTCGCCCGTCGCCGTCCGTTAGCTCGAGCGTCGCGTCCTCGGACTCGGCGTAGAACCAGACGCGGACATGGCGCACCGGGGCGTCGGTCTCGTAGACAACGGACGACTCGGCGGGCATCGCGAGCCGGTGGGCGTCCTCCTCGCAGCGCCGGGCGCCTTGTTCGACGAACTCACCGCCGAGCACCGTCGCCGCCACGCGGTCGTCCGACAACTCGTCAACGAGCAGGCGGTGACGGTAACGAACCGGACCGATCACGTTCGACGGGCTCGACGCCCCGGCAGAGTTGGCCGCTCGGACGCGGTACCAGTGGGTAGCGTCCGCTTTGGCGGCCGTGTCCGCAAACACCGGTTGGTTCTGCACGGCCGCGTCGCTTACGGCGTCGGCGATCACCGACCACGGCCCTTCCGCCCCGTCGGCGCGCTCGACCACGTAGTGCGAAGCGCCCGCGCTGCCCCGCCACGCCAGCAAACCAGGCCGGCCGATCGGCAACAGCGCGGGAGCGGCGGGCGTCTCGACCGGCGGCGTCTCCATCCCGCGGATGCGGAACGCCCCGTCGCGAACGAGGTTCACGACGCGGCGCTCCTCGTACGGCTCGCCCGAATCGAAGCCGGGCCAGTGGAACGCCTTGAAGAGCCCGTCGCTCGCGTACTCGGAGTGCCAGTAAAAGCCGCCCTCGCGGCGATGGTAACGCAGGCTCCAGTAGAGCGCGCCGAGGCACCCTTCTTCGATCACTGCGTCGAGGACACGCTCAGCCTCGTCGGGCTCCATGAAGCCAAACTCGCCGACGAAGTAGGGCCGCTTGCCGCGCGCCTTAGCCGCCTCCTCGCGAACCGACTCGGCGTTGTTGTTGCCCTGGTTCGGGTAGTGGTGCGTCGTGACAACGTCGACGTTCGGGTCGTCGAGCGACGCCATCGGGATGCCGTGCAGCGCGCGGCCGTCGATCACCAGGTGGTTCGGGTCAAGCCGCTTCAGCCGGGCGGCGATCCGCGCGGTCCACTCGGGCGGAGCGTCGAGCTCGTTGCCGGTCTCCCAAGCGAAGATGGTCGGGTCGTCACGGTAGGCGACGCCGGTCTCGGTATTCACGCGGTTGACGACGTAGTCGATCGTACGCTCGAAGTCGGCGATGACTTCTTCGTCGGTCCAAAAGGCCTCGGCCGGCTTACCGCGGAAGCCGGCGTACTCGGCGATGCCGCCCCACCACTTCCAGTTGTCCACCAGCGGAATGATGAGGCGGACGCCCTTCTCGCGGGCGACGCGCAGCGCCAGGTCGAGCGCTCGGAAAGCCTCCTCATTGAACTCGCCGGGACCGACCACGTGGACGTGGTCGCCCGCGTCCGAGCCCTCGCGTTTCACCGAGATAACGTAAGGCCGAACGACCGTGCCGCCCATCTGGCGAGCCGATTCAAGGGCGTCGGCGATCTCGTACTCGACCGGCCACCGCCAAGAAGACTTCTCGCCGTAGCCGTAGACGTCCTCCAGCAGGTGGAGGTTGGGCGCGTTCCAGCCGATGAAGCGGAACTCTCGGTCGCCCTCATAAAGCCTGTCGCCGCGTCTTTCGACGAAGCCGTCGAACGCGTTGGAGGCGCCGGCGCCGAACGCCAGGGTCATTGCCGCAACACCGAGAAGTGCGGAGGAACGCACGGCGACCTCATCGCGAAGGGACCACGGACGGCGTCGGCCGGGCGACCGGTCAGAACACCGTCGAGTTGGCCTTGGTGAACTCGATCAGCTCGCTCATGTGAGCGAAGGCGACTCCCGTGCAGGAGTCGGCGGCGCCGTAGTAAACGGCTAGCCGGTCGGTCGGCTCGTCGTACAACGCGGCGCACGGGAAGACGACGTTCGGCACGTGGCCGATCGTCTCGTAGTCCGCCTCGGGCGTTAGCACGTGCTGGTTCGTCCGGTAGAGGACTCGCCACGGCTCGTCGAGATCGAGGATGGCGACGCCCATGCTGTAGACGAAGCCGTTGCAGGTGTCGATCACGCCGTGGTAGATCATCACCCAGCCGTCGGGCGTTTCGATTGGGATCGGCCCGGCGCCGACCTTGGTGCGTTGCCACCACTGACCGGTCTCGCCGCCGCCCTTGCGCATCACGAGACGGTGCCTGCCCCAGTGCACCATGTCGGGGCTGTGGCTGAGGTAGATGTCGCCGAACGGCGTGTGACCGTCGTCGCTGGGGCGGCTCAGCATCAAGTAGTCGCCGTTCACCTTCCGCGGGAAGAGCACGCCGTTGCGGTTGAACGGCAGGAAGGCGTTCTCCATCCGCTCGAACGATTGAAAGTCATTCGTCCGGGCGACGCTGATCGTCGGGCCGTTGTGGCCGCCGCACCAGGTGATGTAGTAAGCGTCTTCGATCCGCACGACGCGTGGGTCGTACGCGTAGTCGCTCGGGTCGTGCTCCTGGTTGGCGAAACGAATCGGCTCGGGCTCGATCTGCCAGTCGAGCCCGTCCTCGCTGAATCCAACGTAGAGCAGCGGAAACCGGTTGGCCGACTCCGTGCGGAAGACGCCGGCGTAGGCGTCGCCGTAAGGAACAACGGCGCTGTTGTAGATGCCGTGGGCGAAGGTCGTCGGGTTGCGCCCGAGCATCGGGTTGCCGCGGTATCGCCACACGACGCCGCGCTCGCCGGCGGGCCGTTCTTGCCACGGGAAAACGGTTGAGACGGCCGCTTCCTGCGACACGGTACCGGAACCAGGGGGCGTCATCGTTGACGGACTCCAAGCAAGAAAACGGGCAGGCGGGCGGACGACGTTGACGCGCGATCCGGCCTGCCGCACGGGCCGCATCGGCTGAGGATGAGCATCGGCTTGCCCCCACGGGCGTGCCGATTAATCTCAGACTAGTCGGCGCCTCGCGTTTGTTCAAGCACTTGAGCTGCGTTGCGTAGTAGCCACACGCCCTAGACGGGTTCGTTGATGTGCCGGCTAAGGCTTACATTGGTCCGCCATGAGCAAATCGACCGCCCCGCGACTGAAGGACGTGGCGACCGCTGCGGGCGTGTCGATCAGCGCCGCCTCACGGATTCTCCGTGGCGAGCGCGACCGCTTCGGAGCCGAGACCTGCCAACGCGTTGAACAAGCCGCCCAGGAACTCGGCTGGCGGAGAAACCTGCTGGTCAGCGGGATTCAAACCGGGCGGACCAAGACCGTCGGCGTCCTGATCCCGCCGCACGACTCGTTCTGGGTGAAGGTCATCTCCGGCATCCACGCCCGGCTCTCCGAGGCGGACTACCTGCCGATCACGGTCTGGGTCGGTGATCTCGACCGCATGCCGCACTTCGAAGCGGACGAGGAAGAAGGGCTCGCGCAGATCAACCGGCTGCTCGACCGCCGTGTCGATGGGATCATCATGTGGCCCGAGTTCGGCGTGGCTTACCAGCATCACCTCACCGAGCTGGTCCAGCGCAAGGCGCCGGTTGTGGTCATCGACCAAGTCCCCGACGACCGCGTCGGAGACGTCGTCGTGACGGACGAGCAGGCCTCGACGAAACTCGTCGCCGAGCACCTTGTTGGCCTCGGGCACCGTCGGATCGCGGTCATCTCGCAACGCGAATCGCAGGCCCAAACCTGGGCCCGCGAACGCCGCGACTCCTTCACCACCTCCGCCCTGCAGCTCGGCGCGGAGGAAGTGAAGGGCTGGCGTCTCAACGAACGCGGCGACGACGGAGTCGAAGTCGCCCGCCGGGCGTTGCAGGACGAACTAAATCCGACTGCCGTCTTTGCCGTCACGGACCACGAGGCCCACTGCGTCTACGTTGCCGCCGAACGTCTGGGGCTTCGTGTCCCCGACCAGCTGTCGGTCGTCGGTTTCGCCGACCTCGACTTCGCCGCCGAGATGAGCCCGCCCCTGACAACCGTGCGTCAGAGAGCCTTCGAGATCGGCCGAGAAGCCGCGGCGCTTGTTCTCAACCGCCTGGACGGCGACACGGCAGAATCCGGATTCGCGATCTCCCAGATCCCCGCTGAGTTCGTCGAAAGGGCCTCGACGGCGCCGGCGCCGTGAGCGTTGCGACGTCGGCGATCGCTACAGGCTCCGTGACTTGGCGCGAGGCTCCCCCCTTTAGCAGGGGCCATGTCGCCAGATTCTGGCAAAAAAGCTAGACGACGCTTGTCGAGCTAGGTAAGATCGTGTTCAACTACTTGAGCAGGCGGCGATCACCGTCGCTTGCTCGCCTTTTCTGTAACGACTCCTCACGACACCACGGCCTCAACGGCCCTCAAAGACTCGCAAACCGCGATTCGAATCACACTGAAGGGGAGCCCACGAGACTCACACGCAAGCTCACCTAGCTGACTAGCGTCGCCGCGTTGGCGACGTTGCCGACACGAGTCGTAAGGCGGCGCGCCGAGCCGCGGCTCACCGACTCCCCCCTCAAGCAACCTCGATCGGCACACCAATCGAACCGCTACCCGACCGCTCGGCGACACGAATCCTCCTCTTTGCTTCTCGACCCCGAAGGACCTCCCAATGCGCTGGCAACTCTTTGCACAACGCGGTGGCTTGATTGCCGCCGCCGCGGCCGCGGCTTTTTTGACGCCGCTTTCGGCTTCCGCCCAAAACCCTGGTGACAGCTTCTTTTTTGGTGACTTCGAGTCGGGACTCGGCACCTGGGCGATCGACGCCACCGGCGAACAAGGCGGAGCGATCTCGATCGCTCTGTCGAGTGACGGCGTCACCCAAGGCAGCCAAAGCCTGGCGATTGAAACCGGCCCCGGCTTCGGCCGAGACGTGATCTACAACGCGGACATCTTCGACACGACGATCTTCGACGCGTTCAGCTCCGCCGGCGCCGACCCGACACGTTGGTCGGTCGATTTCGACGTCACATTCACTGAAGACAGTTGGGCCAACGTGGCCGACCCCGGGACGTTCTTGCTCATCGGCGCCGTCGCCAACAGCGACGGGGGCTTCATTCAGAACAACAACGTCGGCGCGGTTCCCACCGGTCAGGCCTCCGCGCTGAGCATCAGCGTCCCCGTGACCGACCTCAACTACGTCGAGAACTCCGGCTTCTACCAGTTCTACGTACAAACCAACGGCAACCACACCAACGGTCCCGGCGGTGAAGGGGTCACCTACTTCCTCGACAACGTCCGCCTGACGTTCAACGGCGACCCACCGGTCTTCGTCGAAGACCAGCTCTTCTCCTGGGAGACTCCGGACGACCCCGGCACCCCCGGCGTCAACGAGCAGTTCGAAGGCTGGGTCGACGGCTTCGACATCCCGCCGAACCCGGCGACGCACCTCCGCTCGATCACGACCGACGGCGTTTCCGACGGCAGTTCTGCCCTCAGCGTCGACACCGACAACGGTGGTGGCTTCACCTGGGGCAGCCAGTTCGTGCTCGACGCCGGCGAAGAGGAAGGCGACCCGTCGCTCCAGGGCGAGGTCACCGATTTCATCGACCGCTTCAACGCCGCGTCGAAGATCCTCTGGGACGTGACCGTTCCCACCGACCAGTTCCCGAACTCCCCGGGATTCGCGCAGAACTTCCTGCACATCGGGGACGACACCGGCGCCTTCTACCAGGTGCAAGCCCCCGACCTGTCGCTCAGCGAGGAGGGCGTGCAGACGCTCGAGGTCGACCTCAGCTCGATCCTCGACGTGAACGGCTCGGGCCAGACCGTCGCCGACGGCCTCAACCCGGAGTCGACCTTCTTCCGCATCGCCCTGGCGTCGAACTCGGATGACAACTTCAGCTTCATCCTCGACAACATGCGGCTGCTCGTGGAAGAAAGCACCAACGACCTGATGGCCGACTTCAACGGCGACGGCACCGTCGACCTGTTGGACCTCGACATCCTCGGCGCCAACTTCGGCGGCCCCGGCGACATGTCGACCGGCGACGCCAACGGCGACGGCACGGTCGACCTGCTGGACCTCGACATCCTCGGCGGCGAGTTCGGCACGTCGGCCTCTTCGGCCGTCCCCGAGCCGACCGCCGCGGTCTTGGCCTTGTCGATGCTCGTCGCGGCCGGCGTGTCGCGTCGTCGCGGCTGAGTTGTGAACCTCCCCTCGGCGGAGGCGTGGCCGTCCACCCACGGCCACGCCCCGCCGCAGGAGGAGTTCACGAGCAGGCGCTTACCGATTCTCTGCCCGTCACTCGTCAAGAAGGAGCTGAGCATGCCCCGGCGGATCGTTCCTCGCGTCGCCTTCACGCTCGTGGAGCTGCTGGTCGTGATCGCGATCATCGGCATCTTGGTGGCGATGTTGCTGCCCGCCGTCCAAGCGGCCCGCGAGTCGGCCCGCCGCATGCAGTGCGTCAACAACCTGAAGAACTGCGCGCTGGGGATGCTGAACTACCACGACACTTACGGGGCGTTCCCCGCGGCGGCGGAGACTCCGCGGGCAGGGAACTTCGCAATGCAACTCGACAATGCCCTGTTTCACAACTGGGCTATTCGTATCTTGCCATACCTCGAAGAACAGTCGGTCTTCGACTTATTCGAGATCAACGAGAATCGGCGTGTTAAGGACGACCAGTCGTTTGCATCCGGCAGTCAACCGGACAACCGCAACCGCGACGCCCGTGGTTCAGAGATAGGTGTATACCTTTGCCCTAGCGACAATGGCATCGGGAACAAGTTTCAGGGCACGGTCGGCAACGGCGCTCCGGCTGGCTCTGGCGGTAACTGGGCCCGCGGAAACTACGGAATGAACGCGGTTCAGTTCTACCCAACGGTTTGGGACGAGCTTGACGATAGGTACGGCACCGCTGACGGAGATGCCGCCAAGGGCTTCCAGTTCGGCGTTGGCGGCTTCAAGAGTCCCGATATCGACCAAACGCTATCGATAGCTCAGCTGACTGATGGAACAAGCAAGACGGTCATGCTCGCGGAGATGCGAGTCGGCATCAACGAAGACGATCGTCGCGGCGTCTGGGCGATGGGGATGTGCGCGAGCAGCATCCACTGTCGTCACGCTGAGTTCGTCCCCAATCAGTGCGGGGCAGGTTTCGATGACATCCTCGGTGGTCCAGACCTCATCAGCAATCATCTGTCCGCACTTGAACTCGAGTGCATGGAGCCCTTCAACGGGGCAGATGCAAGCGGCCAGTCAGTGGTCCGCAGTCGTCACCCGGGCGGCGCGAACGTCGCCCTGGCGGACGGGAGCGTGCGATTCGTGGGCGACTTCATACAGTCCGGCGAGTTCTCTATCGGCGGCTATCTCGAAAACCGCGATGTGACGCCAAACATCTTCTTGGCGTGGCAACGGCTCCTGATCTCGCGGGACGGGTTGCCGATCGGCAACGAGGATTAGGCTCCCATGCAAGGACGCGTAGGCTTAAGGCTCGGTGTGGTCTGCTTGACCGCACAGGCGATGATCGGCTGCAATCGCGGCCCGTTCAGCTTGGTCAGCGTGAGCGGCTCCGTCCTCTACGACGACGGGTCGCCGGTGATGGGCTCCGAGTACGTCCTCAAGTTCGTGCCGCAGCTCGAATCGCCCGACGGCAAGAACTTCCCGCGGGTCGGGACGGCGAAGATCCGGCCCGACGGGACGATCCGCGCCGTCACGACACTCAAGTTTAACGACGGTCTGACCGCCGGCCGGCACCGCGTCTACTTCCCGTTCCAGCCCGGCCCCGACGGCAAGCTCCCCGTGCCGCCCGAGTACACCGACCCGAACCAGACGCCGCTGGAGATCGACACGGCCGACGGACGGCGGCTTGAGATCGTGGTGCCGCGGCCTCAAGCCGGCGGCTCACAATGACCGCCCTCTTGAGGCTTAGCCGTCGGGCGCTCGTCGCGCTGCTGGCTCTCGCCGCGCCGGCGCTGGCCGCAGACCCGACGGTCTACGAGCCGAACGTCGACCCCGGCGTCGGCTTCAACCTGATCTCTTGGTGGAACTTCGGCTTCTCCGGCGCCACGCGTTGGGAGAACGCCGTGCAGGACATCTACGACGCCGGCTTCCGCGAGGTGTCGATCAGCCCGGTGCGGTACATCAACACCACGACCGGTTCGATCGCGACCAGTTCGCAGCGCGGGCCCGAGTTGAGCCACCTCGAGGCGGGGATCCAACGCGCCAAGTCGCTCGGCATGGAAGTGACGGTGAACCCGTTCGTCGAGCCCGAGAACTTCGCCTTCTGGCGCGGCCAGTACGACCCGACGCCCGGGTCGGCCGAGTGGAACACGTTCTGGGACGACTACGAGGCGTACCTGGTCGACGTGGCCGAGTTGGCACAAGACACCGGCGCCGACGCGCTGAACGTCGGCACGGAACTGCGGGCGATCACCCGAAACTCGGGCAACAACGCGAAGTGGGACTCGGTGATCGCCGCGGTCGACGCGGCGTACAGCGGCCCGCTCGGCTACGCCGCCAACTGGGACAACTACCGCAACGGGAACCTGACGTCGACGATCTGGGAGAACCCGGCGATCGACTACCTGGGGATCGACGCCTACTTCCGCAACACGACGACCAACGGTCAATCGGACGCGTCGGGCAGCGACCCGAACGAGACGTTCATCTCCCAAGTCGAGGCGGGCTGGAACGACCGCCTCGACAACGAGATCCTCGACTTCGCCGCCGACCGGCAGTCGGGCGACGGCCTGCCGGTCGTGCTCACCGAGGTGGGCTACCTTCCGTACAACCGCACGACGGTCAACCCACAGAACTCCAGCGGCGCGGTCGACACGGACGAGCAGGTGATGGCCTTCCGGGGCCTCAACCGAGCGCTCGACGGCCGGCGCGACGAGCTCTCGGCAATCCACATCTGGCAGTGGGGCATGGACGGGTCGAACGGCAGCCTCTGGAACATCGGCGCCGAAGCGCCGATCGACCAGCCGAACAACCTGCCGCTTGGCGAGTGGCTTTCGTCGTTCGTCAGCGACGCGCAGTTCGCCGGCGATTTCAACGGAGACGGCGCGATCGACGCGGCCGACTACACGGTCTGGCGTGACCAGTTCGGGCAGTCAGGCGCGGGCCTCGCCGCCGACGCAGACGGCAACGGCGCCGTCGAGCTGGCGGACTACGACGTTTGGCTGGCGAACTTCTCGCCGGCCTTGGCGACTTCGGCCGCGGTCCCCGAGCCAACCGCTCTCGTTCTGGCAGCCCTGCTGTGCGCGGGCGCGACGTGCGGCCGTCTGCCGCGAAGCTACTGACGCAGCGTCTCGGCTTGCGCAGCCGCGATCGGCACGAACACCAGCAGCGGCAGCCACGCGGCGAGCGAAGGCTTCAGCCAGCCGCCCGCGCCGAGGGCCTGCCCGCCGACGGTCAGCAGAAAGAACCCCGTCACGACGACGACGCTCAGCCCGATCGAAACGAACGGGCTCCGCGCGCCCCGTGAGACGACCAGCGGCAGGCCGACCAAGAGCAGCGTCACGTCGAGCACCGGCTGCACGAGCCGGCCGTGGACGGCGACCCGGACGTCGGGCCCCAGGTCGGTGCTGGGGCTGCCGAGTTCTCGGACGAGTTCGCTTGTCGAGGCGAGGTCGCGCCATTGCGGGCCGGCGGCCAGCAAGTCGAACGACACACCGCTGGCGACGAAGACCTCGCGTTCGTTGAGCCAACTGGCGTCGCGGCGCGTCACGATCTCGGGCAGCCCCTCGTCGTCGGCGCGGCTCGGGCGGCGATCGACGTCGCGCGGCACGCGGACGCCTCGCAAGAGGTAGCCCGCGGGTCGCTGCCCCGCGGCCGGCAGGTAGGCGGCCGTGTCGCCGACGAGTTGCTTGCCGTAGGTGGCCGAGAGCCTCGGCGGCAGGGAGAAGGCCGGCTCGACGATCTCGCGTGTCTTGAGGTTCGCGCTGTCGCCCCCCAGCAGGATGTCGCTGACGTTGTCGTAACGCGGCTTGAGCTCGACCGTCCGCTGGCCGCTGAGGTCTTTCGAGTCGAGCGTCATCTCGTGCCGCAGCCGCGGCAGGGCGAATTCCCGCACGCCCGCCGCGATCACGGCGACGCCGACCGACGCGATCAGCACGGGCCGCAGCACGGTGATCCGCGGGATGCCCGCGGCGAGCAGGGCGGTCATCTCGTTGTGCCGCTGGATCCACGTGACCGTGAACATCGCGGCGATGAGCGTCAGAACCCCGCTGGTGCGATTGAAGAAGCCGAGCGATTGCAGGGCGTAGTAACGGCCGGCGGCCATGGCCGATTCGGCGAAGGATCGTCCCTCGCCGGTGAAGTCGTCCAGCCGCCCGAAGGCGTCGATCACCGTGTAGAGCCCCGCGAGACTCACGAAGCAGATCACGAAGACCTGCACGAACTGCCGCAGCAAGTACCGGTCGATCTTTCGCACGGCGAGGACGGTGCTAGCGGACAACGTGGCGGGGAAGGCGAGGGAGTCTGAGGCGGAGGGCGAAACGCGTCAACACGAGTCGCCAAACGCCGGCGTGTGGTGATTACAGTGCCGGCATGGCCTTGTCGCTCCGCCTCGCTGTCACCCACCTGCTCGACGTCGCGTTCCCGCCGACGTGCGCCGCTTGTGGGCAGGCGGCTGACGGCCTGACGGCCGCCGGCGACTTTTGCCCGGCGTGCGAGGCGGACCTCGAACTCTTCACCGAGACGGTCTGCCCACGCTGCTCGACACCGACGCCGGTCAACGACCCAGGCGCCAAGGACTGCCCCGCCTGTCGCGAGGAGCGGTGGGGCTTCGACGCCACGATCGCCCTTGGGCCGTACGACGGATTGCTTCGTCGGCTTGTCCTCGACGCAAAGCGCCCGGAGGGCGAGCCTGGCGCCGGCGCCCTCGGACGGATGCTCGGTCGCCGGCGTCGCGGAACGCTGCTCGCGCTCGAACCGGTCTGCGTGACGGCGGTTCCTTCGCACTGGTCGCGGCGCATGGCGACGCGTTGCGACGGCCCGGCTGCGATCGGGCGCGCGCTCGCCGCGGAGCTCGGCGTTCCGTACACGCGGCGCCTCCGTCGGACACGGGCCACGCCGCGGCAGACGAGCGTCGCGCCCAGCGACCGCGTCGCCAACGTCCGGCGGGCGTTCTCGGTCCGTCGAGCCGATGGCCTCGCCGGACGAACCGTCCTGCTCGTCGACGACGTCCTGACCACCGGCGGCACCTGCAGCGCTGCTGCGCGAGCCCTGAAACGGGCCGGGGCGACACGGGTGGCAGCGGTTGTCGCGGCTAGGCGGCTAGGATCGTTGTAGGAAGCGGCGCCACCCGACGCACTGGCGTACCAACCTGGGGACGCTTGCTGCCTGGAGCCGATTCCGAAGAATGCTAACCGAGGGCGGTGAGGCAAGTGGGTCCGATTGCGCGGATCGCACGGCCTCGATCACCCCGTCCCAACGCAAGGCACGCATGGCGCCCCAGCCACACATCACCGTCGAACCCCCGCCCGGCACGCTCGACCCGTTCCGTCGGGCCGTGCTGCGCGGCCTCGGCGTGTTGCTGCCGCCGCTGCTGACGATCGTCATCTTCCTGTGGGTCGGGAACACGGTCGCGCGTTACGTGCTCGAACCCCTCGAAGGGGCGACGCGATACGTGCTGGTCGAGTACCTGTCGGACATCCGCCAGCCGAGCCACTTCGAAGGCGAGCCGGGCGAGACGGTCAAGGCGGACGACCGGTTGTTCCACCGCACGCCGGACGGGCTGTACATCCCCGAGACGGTCTACGGGAAGGTCCAGGAAGAGCTTCGCAAGAAGGAAGCCGAACCGCCGACAGCGCGCGAGTACTACGGGCGTTACATCGACGAGGTGTGGCTGCAGCCGTGGATCGTCATCCCGATCTTCCTGTCGGTCTTCTTGTTGCTGCTCTACACGCTCGGCAAGTTCCTGGCGGCGGGCATCGGGCGGTTCTTCTATGGGCAGCTCGAAGCCCTGATCAACCGCGTGCCGTTGGTCAGCAACGTGTACTCGTCGGTCAAGCAGGTGACCGACTTCCTGTTCAGCGACCCCGACCTCGACATCACACGCGTCGTCGCGGTCGAGTACCCGCGGAAGGGGATCTGGACCGTCGCCTTCGTCACCGGCGAGAGCTTGCTCGACATCGAGTCGGCCGCCAACGAGTCGGTGATGAGCGTGCTGATCCCGACCTCGCCGATGCCGTTCACCGGCTTCACGATCACGGTCAAGAAGAGCGAGACGGTCGACCTCGACCTCACGATCGACCAGGCGTTCCAATTCATCGTGAGTTGTGGCGTCGTCGTGCCGCCGCAACAGATCACCCGCGCCGTCTCCGAAGACAAGAGCCCTCCGGTGGACGGGCCGCGGCCCGACACGTCCGCGTACGGACTGGGGATGGGCGCTGTGCCGATGAAGGGCGCCGGACATCCCAACGGGGCCGTCGGGGCGGGACTCGCGTCGCCGCAGCCGGCAAACCCCTCGGACGGAGCCGAAGAAGGACCGGGTGAGCATGGCGACTGACGGGCCGCTCCGCCTTGGCGCCCGCGGGAGCCAACTCGCCCGCTGGCAAGCCGACTGGGTCGCCGAGCGGTTGCGGGCGCACGGCGTCGCGATCGAGATCGTCGAGATCCGCACCCGCGGCGACGCCCAGCAAACCGGTCCGATCAGCGCGATCGTCGATCAAGACGCCTCGGCGTCGGGTGGCCAAGGCGTCTTCACGAAAGAGATCCAGCGCGCCTTGCTCGCGGGCGAGATCGACTTCGCCGTCCACAGCCTCAAGGATCTGCCGACGACGCCGGTTCCGGGGCTAACGCTCGGCGCCGTTCCCGAGCGCGCGCCGATCGCCGACGTGCTCGTGTCGCCCCTCGCGACGATGATCGACGCGCTGCCACAGGGCGCTCGGGTCGGCACCGGCAGCTTCCGCCGCAAAGCGCAGCTCTTGAATCGGCGGCCCGATCTGGTGATCGGCGACCTGCGGGGCAACCTCGACACGCGACTGCGGAAGCTGGACGAAGGCGAGCACGACGCGATCCTGCTCGCTGAAGCCGGCCTCGCCCGGCTCGGCCTGACCGATCGCCTCGCCGGACGCATCCCCCCCGACGAACTCCTGCCGGCCCCGGGTCAGGGGGCGCTGGGGGTTGAGTGCCGGAGCACGGACCTGCGTGTGCTCGACGCCCTCGGCGTGCTCGACGACGTGCCGACTCGCCGCGCTGTGACGGCCGAGCGCTCGGCGCTCTCGCGCCTCGAAGGGGGCTGCCTTGCGGCGCTGGGCGCTTGGGCCCGCCCCGACGACGACCGGTTGCGACTGTCAGTCGTGGTCCTCAGCGATGACGGCCGACGCCGGCTCGACCACGAAGCGAGCCGCGAGATCGCTGGCATCGGCGACGCCGTCGCCCTTGGCTACGCGATGGCCGACGACCTGCTAGCACGCGGCGCCGCCGAGTTGCTCCGTTCGCGCGACTAGCCACACCGGTTCGGCAGACCTTGCCGCAACCGGTCGGCGACTTGCCGGCAGCTCTTGCCGAGCGGCGCGCTCGTTTGACGTCCTCATCGCCTGATTCCCGAGGAATCTTCATCGCTCCGGTTTTGGCGCCAGACGTGCCTAGAGCGGAGTCGCCGGCAGGGGGGCTCACCTGCTAGCAGACTCGTCCACCATGTCTCACGGCATGTACATCTCGGCCGAAGGCGCCCGCGCTCAGTCGCAGCGTCTCGAGGTGATCGCAAACAACATCGCCAACGTCGACACGGTCGGATTTAAGCCCGACACGGCGATCTTCCAGGCGCGGTTCAACGAAGCGATCCAGCTCGGCCAGGCGCAACCCGGCGCCGGCGGCCTGCCCGACGTGGGCGGCGGCGTGAAGACCATCGAGACGCTCACGAACTTCTCCGCCGGCAAGCTCCAACGCACCGGCAACAACAACGACCTGGCGATCATCGGCGACGGCTTCTTGCTGGTCGAAGACGCCGGCGGCGGCGAGCCGCTGCTGACGCGCGCCGGGGCGCTGCAGGTCGACTCGCTCAATCGGCTCGTGATGGCGGACACCAACCAGCCAGTGCTCTCGGCGGACGGCTCGCCAATCGTGCTCGACCCGCTTCTGCCTTGGAACATCACACGCGACGGCAGGGTTGAGCAGGGCGGCGCGTCGACGCCGCTCGCTCTGGTGGCCCCCGACTCGCTCGACCAGCTAACGAAGGTCGGCGGCAACCTCTTCCGCTCGCGAGGCGAGGTCGTCGAGCTTGCTCCCAACCAGCGGGAGGTTCGTCAGGGCTACCTCGAGATGTCCGGCGCCAACGCCACTCAGCAGATGATGGCGATGATCGAAACGAACCGCGCCTTCGAAGCGAACACCCAGATGATCCGTCACCAAGACGGCGCCACCGGAAACCTCATCAGTCGAGTCTTGGGCGGCTAACGCCGCCGGGCGCTAGGCGCTAGTCGCCAGGCGCTAGTTCTTGCTCAACAACCCCTCAACCAGCGCCTAGCGCCTCACTACTAGCGCCTCCTATGGGACTCCAATCTCTCTACACCGCCGCCACCGGCATGCAGGCGATGGAGACGAAGCTCGACGTCATCGCCAACAACCTGGCGAACTCGAGCACCACCGCCTTCAAGCGCGATCGGGCCAACTTCGAAGACCTCTTCTACCGGCAGTACCGCTTGCCCGGCTCGGAAGACGCCGACGCGAACATCACGGCGACCGGAATCGATGTCGGGCTCGGCGTCCGTGTCTCGAGCACGCAGGCCGACTTCGAAGTCGGCGCCTTCCAGAACACCGGCAACGAGCTCGACATCGCCATCGAAGGCGACGGGTTCTTCGAAGTGACCGGCCCGGCGGGTGAGCTGCTCTACACGCGCGCCGGGAACCTGAACCGCAACGCCAACGGCGAGCTGGTCGTTGGTTCGGCGAACATCGGCTACCGACTCAACCCGCCGATCACGATCCCTCAGGAGGCGACTGGGATCGTCATCGCGAACACGGGAGAGGTCAGCTTCTCTCAGAGCGGACAGACCGACTACACGCAAGCGGGCGTGATCCAGCTCGCGACGTTCATCAACCCGGACGGCATGCTCAAGCTGGGCGACAACCTGTTCCAGCCGACCGAGGCGTCCGGTCCGGTCACCAACGTCAACCCGGGACAACCGGGCGTTGGGTTCCTTGCGCAGGGGTTCCTGGAAGCGTCGAACGTCAACGCGACGACCGAGCTGATCGACCTGATCAACACGCAACGCAGCTTCGAACTCAACTCGCAGGTGATCCGGGCCGGCGACGAGATCATGGCGCTGATCGCCAACCTGCGTAACTGATCCACCCGAATTGTCTTTCATTCCTAGCATCGTGCTAACGAGACCTGTCATCGCCGCCTTGCTGCTCGCCGCGACCGCCTTGGGCGACCGCGCGACCGGCGCAACGATCCAGCTGCTCGACTCGGCGACGCCCGACGGCGCGATCGTCCGCTTGCGCGACGTCGCTCGGATCGACTCGCCAGACGCGAGCGAACGGTCTCGCCTGTCGGCCTTGCCGATCATGCCCACACCGCCGCCCGGCACCAGGCAGTTCGTTTCGGCAGGCTCGATCCGAGAACTGCTCACCGCCCAAGGCGAGTCCGCCTCGCGCCATCGGTTCGGCGGCGCGTACCGCGTGCTGATCGAGACCGCCGCCCAGCGGGAACGACCAGCCTCGGAGAAAGACGTCGCGGGCTGGGGCCCCGCACGACGCCGGGCGTCCGCAGGCGGCTTCGGCTTCCGCGCCCCCGCGGGCTCTCAGGCGACGCAGCGAGCGACGCTGACGCCCCGGCAGCGCGTTCCGAGCCGGCGCGAAGCGCAGCAGATCGAACAAGTCGTCGTCGATCGGGTCCAGTCGGCGCTCGACGCCCGCCTCCGCACGGCGCCCGACGCGACGCCGCTGTTGGTGCGTGGCGTCCAACTGTCGCAAACGGCCCTTCGCGAACTCTTGTTCAGGCAGGAACGCGACCTCGAAGTCCGTTTGCCGTCCGCCAGACCTATCGACGCCGGCAGCGTCTCGGTCGAAGTGTGGCCGTCGTCGCGTGACGACGCCGACGTGTTCCGCGCGGTCGCCGAGTTGATCGAGCCCACCTACCGGGTCGTCGCCGCGGCGCCGATGCAGCGTGGGTCGCTCGTCACCGCATCGGCGGTCCGCCGCGAGATGATTCCGGTCGACCAGCTCGAACAGACGATCGCCAACCGCTACTCGGAGCTTGACGAAGCGATCGGCAAAGAAGCCACCCGCACGATCCGTGCGGGCGACATCCTGTCCGAAGCCAACACGGCGCCTCCCCTGATGGTGCGTCGTGGCGATCAGGTGACCGTCACCAGCGGCGGGGGAGGCATCTCCGTTAGCTTGCAAGCCACCGCCCGCTCCGACGGCCGCGAGGGCGACCTCGTGCAAGTCGAGGCCTACGACCGTCGCGAGAAGTTCAACGCCCGGGTCGTCGGCCCGCGTCGATTGGCGATCCTGTCCGCAGGAGCCGCCTCGGGCAGCCCGGCCCGCACCGGAGGGCTCCAATGACCGTTACACGCTTCGCTTTGCTCGCTTTCGCCGTCGTCGCAACCTGTGCGGGTGTCGCCACGGCGCAGGACGGCAGCCTGATGAACAAGTTCGCCACGCCGGCGCAGGGCGCCGCGACCCTCACGAACAGCTCGTTCATCTATCAGACGCTCCCGCCCGAGGCGATGGCCCGACCGCTCGAGGTGCAGAGCATCATCACCGTGCTGGTCGACTACCGCTCGGTCATGCTCAGCGAGGGCGACAGCGAGACGATCAAGGTCGGCAGCTTCAACTCGTCGCTCACCGACTGGATCAAGTTCGACGGTCGCGACATCTTCCCAGCGCCGCAGTCGCAGGGGGACCCGACGATCTCGGGGCAGCTCAACAGCCAGTCGGTCGCCAACTCCGACATCGAGCAGCGCGAGTCGCTGACGTTCCCGATCGCGGCGAAGGTGGTCGACATCCGCCCGAACGGCAACCTCGTCATCGAGGGCCGCCGCGAGATCCGGGTCAACGAAGAGGTCTGGATGACTTACCTCACCGGGACCGTTCCTCGCCAGATGATCGGGCCCGACTGGACGGTCCGCGACACGGCGATCGCCGACCTGCGGATCGACAAGTACGAAGAGGGCGCCGTCCGCGACGGCTACTCACGCGGCTGGCTGGGTCGCTTCTACGGCAAGTACAAGCCCTTCTGACACAGCGAACCACGCGACACGTGATCGACTGGATGACTCGGATGAAGACTCCCCTCGCCCCTCTGCTGGCAGCTTTGGCGACGTTGTCGTTCGCGACAGACGCCACGGCACAGACCGGCCGGACCAAGCTCGCGAACATCTGCCATGTGAAGGGGCAGCAAGAGAACGTCTTGCGTGGCATCGGCCTGGTCGTTGGGCTCAACGGCACCGGCGAGACGAACGACTTTTCGACCATGCGAGCCCTCAACCGCGCGCTCGAGGTGATGGGCAACCCGGTCTCGATGACAGGGCGGTTCGACGCCGATGCGCAGCAGGCGCTCCGCAACGTCAAGAACGTCGCCTTGGTCATGGTGACCGCCACCGTCCCGGCAACCGGCGGCATCAAGGGCGACAAGATCGACTGCTCCGTCAGCGCCGTGAACGGCAAGGGCCTCGAAGGCGGACGCCTGATATCGGCCGCCTTGACGGGGCCGAACACGCAAGACCCCACGGTCTACGCCCTCTGCGAAGGCGCCCTGCAGATCAGCGACCCGAATCACCCGATGGTCGCCCACGTCCACCGGGGCTGCCAACTGGTGCAAGACGTCCGCACGCCGTTCGTCTCCGAAGACGGGTGGGTGACGATTGTCCTCGACACGCACCACGCCGACTTCAACGTCGCCGAGAAGGTGGCGTCCGACCTGGCGACCAAGTACGCCGAGGACTACGCCCCGATGGGATCGTTGGTCGACTACGACGAGGTTCGCAAGAAGTACGTCAAGCCGGTCGACGCGGCGACGATTCGAGTCAAAGTGCCGATGCGGTTCACGAACGACGACGACAACGTCGCGTTCGTCTCGGAGCTGCTGGAGACGTCGATCTACGACGCCGAACCCGAAGCCCGAGTCGTCTGCAACACGGCGACCGGCAGCGTGGTGATCAGCGGCGACGTCGAGATCGGCGACGTCGTCTTCACTCACAAGAACCTGGTGATCGAGACCGGGCAGTCGGCCAACTTCCTGCCGATCGCCCCCGGCGAAACCAACCAACCGAAGCTCGAACGACTGGTTGAGGCGCTCGCCAACCTGCGCGTGCCGGCCAACGACGTCATCGAGATCATCCGCCAGATCGAACGCAACGGCCGGCTGCACGCGAAGCTGATCGTCCTCTGACACCCTCCAACGAACACGCTCATGAATCCGGTTTCGGTTTCGTCGATCAACGCCACCCTGCAGCGGCACACGGCGCCCGCGCCGCCCGAAGGCGCCGACGCGCAGTCGCTTGCTGAGGCGAAGGCGTTGAAGCAGGCCTACTCGCAGTTTGTTGGCGAGACGTTGTTCGGCTCGATGCTCAAGTCGATGCGGCAGTCGGTCGGCGAGCCCGCTTACTTCCACGGCGGCATGGCCGAAGAGCAGTTCCAGGCTCGGCTCGACCAGCAGATGGCGGCCGATCTCGCGGCAGGGCAAGGCGCAACGTTCGCTGACTCGTTGTTCGAGACCGACCACCCCGAAGCGGCGGCCCTGCTGGCCGCCGCCGACAAAGAGACGGCCGCGGCTTCGTCGGCCAACGGCCTGACGGCCCTCGACGCCCTCCGCCCGCGCTGACGCCGCTTCGAGACACTCGTTCTCTTCTCCGACGCCTTGCTGACCGCCGCCATGCCGATGCCAAACGCCAAGCACCCGACCGCGTCCGAGGCGTCTCGTCCGACCAACGCGGACGCACCCGTTGGCCCGCACGACTGGGAGCAACCGCTCACCGAGTTGCTGGCAGAGCTGTCGGACACCCAGGCGAGCCTGCTGGACGTGCTCGACCGCAAACGCCAGATGCTCGTCGGCGACGACCGCGCCGGGCTGGCTGAGATCCAGCCGGAGGAGCAACGGCTTGGCGAGCGACTGCAAGCTTGCTTGCAACGGCGCCAAGAACTGCTCGACACGGCCGGCGAGCAAGGACTGCCGCACGCGAACTTGCGGACCCTCGCGAAAGCCTTGCCGACGCCGACACGCGACGCCCTCGCCGGGCCGCTGCGAGAAGCCCGATCGAGATCGCGTGTGTTGCAGCACCAGAGCCTGACGAACTGGGTGCTGGTTCAGCGCCGCCTGCTTCAGCTTTCGCAAATGATCGAGATTGTCGCCACCGGCGGGCGACAAGCGCCGACTTATCCAGAGAAGGGCCCTTCTGCGGCCGGCGGGGTGTTGGTCGATCGCGCTGTCTGACCGACCCACCCGCTGCTAGCAGAGCCCGTCCACGCCGCGGGGCGCGTCTGCTGGCGCCAGCACGCCCGGGCGACCCGTCGATCGCCTCGCACGGCGTCCCTCATCATGTCGTTGTTCGGCTCGCTACAAACAGCAAGCAACACGCTGCAGGCCATGCAGATTGGCCTGCAGGTGACGAGCAACAACATCGCCAACGCGAACACTGAGGGGTTCGTTCGCGAGAAGGTCAACTACGCGCCGGCCCCGGTTCAGCAGCGGGGCAACCTGACGATCGGCCTGGGCGTGCAGGTCGACAGCATCACCCAGGTGATCGACGAGAAGCTCGGCCAGCAGCTTCGCGACTCCGGCGCCGACCTCGCCAGCGCCAACATTCAGAACGACGCCTACAAGGAGCTCGAGCGACTGCTCGGCGAGCTCTCCAGCGGCGACCTGAGCACGGCGCTCACCGAGTTCTTCGGCAGCATTGAGAACACGCTGAACGCCACGAGCGGCGACCCGCTCTCGGTCCGCAATCTCGCGATCCTCGAGGGCGAACAGCTCGCCGCGGAGATCCGTCGCATCGACCGGGGCGCGCGGGACATCCGCAACCGGTTCGACGAGCAGATCGGCTCCTCGGCCGACGTCATCAACCAGCTGACACAGAAGATCCGCACCCTCAACGTGCAGATCACCCAGATCGAAGGCGGTTCGGCCAACACGAGCCAGGCCGGCGCCCTGCGGACGGAACGCAACAACGCGGTCGATCAACTCGCCGAGCTGATCGCCGTGAACGTCTCGGAGCAGCCGAGCGGGGGCCTGAGCGTCTCGGTCGGCGGCGAGTTTCTGGTCTTCGAAGGCCAGCGACGCGACGTCACCTTCGAGTCGGGCGACGAGTCGGGTGAGCAGACCGCTCGGCTGCAGTTTGTCGACACCGGCAAGGAACTCGAGATCGTCGGCGGCAGCCTCCAGGGGTGGCAAGTCGCACGCGACGAGATCATCGACGACTTCCGCAGCACGCTCGACCGTTTCGCCTCGACCCTGATTCACGAGTTCAACCTCGTCCACTCGCAGGGGCAGGGGCTCGAGGGCTTCGATCGAATCACGAGCCAGAACGGTGTTGACAACGCGAACGCGCCGTTTGCCGAGGCGGGCCTGCCCTTCCCCGTCAGCAACGGCGAGTTTGTCATCAGCGTGACGAACAACGCGACGGACAGCACGGTGCCGACACGCGTCTTCGTCGGCGCCCTAGACAACGGGGAAGACGCGACGCTCGCCGACGTCGCGGCGCAGCTCGAAGCGATTGCGGGCATCTCGGCCTCGATCGACGTCCAAGGCCGGTTGACGATCGAATCGGATTCCGACGCGGTCAGCTTCTCATTCTCCGAAGACTCCAGCGGGCTGCTCGCGTCGATCGGCATCAACACGTTCTTCACCGGCACGGGCGCGTTGGACATCGGGGTCAACTCGGAGCTCGACGGCATCGAGAACGCCGCCAAGTTCGCGGCGAGCCTCGACGGCGTGGGCGGGACGACACGCAACGCGGTCTTGATGGCCGGGCTGACCGACGAGCCGCTGGAGTCGCTCAACGGGGCCTCGATCAGCGAGAAGTACGATCAACTCGTCAACGAGCTCGCGCAGAACTCAACGGTCGCCGGCTCGGTCGCCGAGGGCTTGGCCGTCTTCCAAGGAACCCTCGCGGCCGAGTACCAAGCCGTCACCGGGGTGAACCTGGACGAGGAAGCGGTGGAGATGCTCCTGCTGCAGGACATCTTCCAAGCGACCGCCCGCTACATCTCGACGATCCAAGAGATGCTCGACACGCTCATGGCGCTCTGACCCGTCGCAACCGACACGAACCGAGGCCCCGCGCCGCTGCCGTGACACGAATCGCCCCCATCTCGACGACCCGCGTCACGACGTCGATGACGCGCGATCGGCTGACCAACCAGATCCAAGCGGACCAGCGAGACCTGCTCACGCTGCAGAACCAGCTGAGCACTGGTTTCCGCATCTTCCTGCCGAGCGACGACCCGGCCTCCGCGCAAAGGGCCATCGCCTTGCAGCGGACGATCGAACGCAAGGAGCAATCGGCGACGAACGCCAGCGGCGCCCAGATCGCGCTCGCCACGGCCGACTTGGCTCTCAGCAACGTCTCGGATCAGCTCAACTCGCTGCGCGCCGAGGCGCTCGCGGTTGTCGACACCATCGCGAGCGAAGACGAACGCAACGCCACGATCGAGACCGTCGACCGACTCCTCGACGAGCTGACACGCGTCGGCAACACGACGTTCACTAGCACGTACGTCTTCGGGGGCACCGAAACGACCTCGCCCCCGTACGAGGAGGCTTCGCTCTACGTCGAGTTCTCCGGCACCGAGGGGAGTCCTCAAACGTACGTCGACATCGGGCAGCTCTTCGACGCCGGCGTCTCGGGAGCCGACGTCTTCGGCGGCTTCTCGGAGCCCGCCGGCGACGGCGCCGACCTGAACCCGCAGCTGACGCCCACCACGCGGCTGTCGCAGGTGAACGGCGGGCTCGGCCTGAGCCCCGACGGCGCCATCGAGGTGCTCTTCCAACCGACCACACCCACCGAGCCAGCGATCTCGACCACGATCGACCTGTCGCGGGCCTCGACCATTGAGGACGTCGCCCGGCTAATCGAGGCCGGCGCACCCGGAGACGCCGATCTGACGGTCACCGTCTCCGGCTCGGGCCTGCGGGTGGACGTCGCCAACGGCGGAGTGACGATCAACGAGGTAGGCCAAGGCGCGACGGCAAGGGAACTCGGCCTGCTCTCAACGGGCGTCCCGCTGTCAAACATCTCCGGCTCCGACCTCGACCCCGTGATCCTACGGACGGACCCACTCGACGACCTCCTCGGCGCCAAAGCGCGGGGGCGGCTCGACCTGGGAGGCGGCAACAACGACTTGGTGCTGACCGCCGAGTCGAACGGATCGACGCTCAACGGCCTCACCGTCGAGATCGTTGCCGGGCCGCCCGGCGCCGCCACGGCCGCCTACGACGGAGGAACCAACACGCTCACGTTGACGATCGAAGACGGCGTCTCCACCGCCGCAGAAATCGCCGACGCGATCAACGGCGCGGCCGGCGTCCCGGTCACCGCGTCGACCGACTACCGTGACCAGACAACGCTGGACGCGCAGGGGACCGGGGCCGTTTCGGCCGGATACTCCGGCACGCCCCTCTCCGGGGGCGCCGACGGCGAGGTCGACGTCGCGTCCGGCTTGCTGATCACCAACGGCTCGGAGACCTACACCGTCGACACGTCGTCCGCCGAGACGGTCGAGGACCTGCTCAGCCTGCTGAACACGCCCGACTACGGGCTCGACGCTCAGATCAACGCCGCTGGCGACGGCATCGACGTCCGCACGCGCCGCAGCGGGGCCGACTTCACGATCGGCGAGAACGGAGGCACGACCGCCACGGACCTCGGCATCCGCACCTACACCCGGTCGACACGGCTTGCCGACTTCAATCGCGGCGTGGGGGTCTTCGAAGAGGTCGACACCCAGGGACTCCCGGAGGCCGCAGCGCAGGCGCAGAGGCTTGCCCAGAACGAGTTCGTCGTCACCGTCGTCGAAGACGGGGTCACCCAGTCCTACACGATCGACCCGGTTGGCCTGACGTCGGTCGACGACCTGATCGATCAGATCGCGGCGGACACGTTTGACATCGTTCTCGGCGGACCTGCGATTACCGCAGACCTCGCGGCGGTGGGCAACGGTCTCGTCTTGTCGAGAACGGATGTCAACGACCCGGGCGTCGCCGCCAACGGCGACTTTTCTGTGGGGACAGACACACTCACGATCACAGCCGACACGGTAGGGCCCGCATTCGATCGTACGTTCACGGTCGAGCTAACCGACACGGCGCGGCAGGCTTAGAAACTACGGTCGATGGTGATGTGATTACCGTCAATTTCGGGGGGCGACGACGCTGGGATCAGACGCAATCGCGGCCAGCATCGACACAGCCCTACCCGGATACAGCGTGACCTCCGCCGTCACCGATCCGGCCGTCGCGACACCAGGCGCTGGCGTCACGGCCACGCTGGCGGCCGTCAACGTTGCCGGCGGCGTGGTCGCCGACTCGATCACCGTGTCGGGCGCTTACGCCGAACGGCTCGGGTTCGTCCCTCCCGGTGAAGACTCGGTGAGCAGCACTTCGGGGGCGCTGACCTCGGAAGACCGTCACGTCCTCGAGGTCGACAGCGTCTTCACGACACTCATCCGGATGCGCGAAGCGCTCGTCGCCGAGGACTCCGAAGCGCTGGGGCGCGAGATCAACCGGTTCGACGACGATCTCGAACGGGTCAGCTTCGGCCGCGCCGAAGTCGGCGTCCGGCTGCGGAACCTCGAGTCGATTCAGAACCGCCTCGCGGACGAACAGGTCGAGCTGCGGAGCGCTTTGTCCGACGAGATCGACGCCGACTTGGTCGAAGTCATCTCCGACTACACGGCCAAGCAGTTCTCCTATCAAGCCTCGCTGCAGACGGCCGGCAGCCTGCTGAACCTGTCGCTGCTCGACTTCATTTGAGCTGGCGCCCCATCCGGACCCGTCCGGGCTGCGGCCGGCCGCCAACCGACGCATCCGGCCGGACCGGCCGGAAAGTTTCATCGCCGGCGACCCGCACGACCGATGCCATCGTCGTAGGGCCTGCGCGACGGGGCCCGCGGACCGTCGTCGGCGCGAGCCGAGACGCTGCCCGTGCTAGCGGCGCGAGGGGAGACCATCATGCAGATTCAGACAACACGTTTCGGAAGCGTCGAGGTCCGCCCGGCGGACATCCTGACCTTCCCACAGGGCTTGATCGGCCTGGAGCCGTGGTCCGAGTGGGTCGCGCTCGCGGACGGGCGTCACAGCGGCCTCGGCTGGCTGCAATCGACCGAGCGCGCCGACCTGGCGTTCGCGGTCGTCAGCCCTCGCCGCTTTGTGCCCGGCTACAAGGTGCGAGTCTCCGCCCGCGACCTCGGGCCGCTCGAAGCGCCCGCCG
The DNA here is from genome assembly GCA_947184155.2 of Cladocopium goreaui. NCBI lineage: Eukaryota > Dinophyceae > Suessiales > Symbiodiniaceae > Cladocopium > Cladocopium goreaui. The sequence goes on from CAMXCT020002380.1 coordinate 229,422, forward strand.
ACGCGACGCCACAGGTCGTCGTGACGGTGAGCTGCCACGGCGAGGGAGCCTTGTCGCTGAATCTCAAGGCGCCGCTGCTGGTGTGCTTGGAGAGCCGCCGCGGCAAGCAGGTCGTCGCCAAGGACGACCACCCGGTGCGGCACTGGCTCGGCTCGGCCGGGTCGATGCGGCGAACCGCCTGACCGAAGGAACAGCTAGAACGCCTGCGAGGGTTGCGCCGACGCGACGCGTCGGCGGAGGGGTGTCGCCAGCGGGCGCAGCGAAATAACCGGAAGCAACACACGGCCCGGTCGAGGCCGTGCTAGCCCCCGGCCGATAGCGTAACAACGCGACAACGGACCGGCGCCGCGCCGCTCGAGTTGTCCCCCAACGACCCGTCGGACGTACGGCCCGACGCCCCTCCCGCTCCCGGCTCCCGCCGGTGGTGGCAACCGAAGGACGCACCCATGCTGGTCCTGTCACGGCAACGCGACGAGAGCATCATCATCGGCGACAACGTCGTCGTGACCGTTGTCGACGTCCGCGGCGACAAGGTCCGCCTCGGCATCGACGCCCCGGTCGAGATCCCCGTCCACCGCCGCGAGGTCTACGAGGCGATCCAGCGCGAAAACCGTCGCGCCAGCGAGATCAGCACCGAGCAAGCCCGCCAAGCGGGCGGCGACGAGTAGCTCTCACGACGGCGAAGCTCACACGCTCTCGCCCCTAGCGCCCGCTAACGCGGGCTGCATCGATTGCGAGTCTCTTGCGGCTCGCGCGGCCCGGCTTCGCCGAAGCCGCCCCTCCCAGGAAGGCACTCTGCCTTCGGTTGCCCGACGTCTCCCGCTCGGTGGTTCGGCGTTTGACGGTCGGACCGGTCGCCCGGCTGGCCGGCGAGTTGGCCGCCTAGGAAAACGGGGATGACCTCACGCTTGCCACGCTAGCGGACGATACGTTCGCCTAGGCCCACGGACCAACGTGGTTCACGGGCCACGGAAACGTCCAAAGGATCGCTCGCCAGGCCGAGCCGTGTGTGAGGCGCGTGGAGACACGCACCGAAGCCCGCGCAAAGCCGTCAGAGAGACACACCTCACGGAAGTCACACCGCGACGGCGACCGGGAATCGGTTTCCCACGACGCCACGGCGGCCGACCCGCACACCGCGGGACGACGCCCAACGAACCGCTGACCAAAAAGGGGTAGTTCGATGACACGCATCAACACCAACGTGAGTTCGCTCGTCGGCCGGAACAACCTGGCCCAGGCGAACGCCAACCTGTCGCAGAGCCTGACGCGGCTCTCGACCGGTCTCCGGATCAACACCGGCGCCGACGACCCGGCCGGTTTGATCGCCAGCGAGAACCTGCGGAGCGACATCACGTCGATCCGTCGGGCGATCGGCAACACCGACCGGGCCAACCAGGTCATCGCGACCGCCGACTCGGCCCTCGGCCAGGTCAGCTCGCTGCTGAACGACATCCGGGGCCTAGTCACGGAGTCGGCCAACTCGGGCGCCCTGTCGGACGAGCAGATCGCGGCCAACCAGCTGCAGGTTGACTCGTCGCTCGAGGCCCTCAACCGGATCGCTCAGACGACGACCTTCCAGGGCCGCCGCCTGCTCGACGGCTCGCTCGACTTCCTGACCAACTCGGGCGCCAACCCGACGGCCATCTCGAACGTCCAGATCGACCAAGCCAACCTCGGCGCGACCGGCTCGGTTGCCGTCGACGTCACCGTTTCGACTGCCGCCACGCAAGCGTCGGTCGCGATCGACAACCTGCCGGACGTCACCCCGACCACCACGACCAGCCTCGAGTTCGACGTCCAGACCAGCGCCGCCGTTGGTTCCACCGGATCGGTCGACTTCGACATCGTGACGACGGACACCGTACAGTCGGTCACGACGCTGACCCTCGGCGGCGCCGGCGCCGACGAGATCGCCATCACCGCCGTTGAGGACGGCATTGCCGACGGCCTTGCGGGCAATGGTTTCGCGATCGTCGTCAATGACGCAACTACGGTCGCCAACGGAGCCGTAGCCACGTTCGATGGCACCACGCTAACGATCGACGCTGACATCACGAACGGCGTCGGCTCGGACGACGTCGCTGCGGCGATCCAGGCCGCGGGTGGCGCGAGTGCGATCTTCACGGCTGTGTCGGATGGCACCGACAACCTGCTGGCGGGTGACGAAGCCGCGATCGAGGCGATCACCGGCGGCAACACGAGCGCGGGCGCCGACGCGGTGAGCACCACCGAAACGATCGACATCGTGGGTGTCGCAGGTGTTGCTAGCAACATCAACATCGCGTTCGCCGAGTCCGCGCTCGGCGCGGCCGGTCCGACAACGAACGTCATCGGCAACGCCACCTCGGGCTACACCCTCCAGATCAACTCGGATACTGCCGCGGGTGTCGGCATTGGTGACATCCGGACCGCGATCGAGGGCATTGCCGAGGTCGACAGCGCGACCATCACGACGGCGGGCACCTCGACCTACCGAGGCATCGAAGTCGGTGGCGCCTCGACGTTCCTCGACGCGCCCCCGGCGACTGAGGCGTTGATCAACGGCGCCGACGCCGTGACGGCGACTCAGACGATCGACATCACCACCGCGGTCGGATTCGCTGGCGACTTCACCATCGACCTCGATGCGAGCACCGACACGTCGGGCGCCGTGATCCTGAGCGGCAGCGCCGCCACGGGCTACACCATCGACATCGATGACGACACCGGCACGACCGTCGAGCAGATCCGTGCCGCGATCGAGAGCATCGCCGAAGTCGGCACCGCCACGCTCGGCCAGAACACGACCGGCACCCTCACCTTCAACGCGGCGAACGGCGACACGGTCCCCGCGCAGCTGAGCGTCGTCGGCGCAGGGGTCGGCACCGAGTCGACCGGCCTCGACGCCGACTTGGTGTTCGAGCTGGCTGGTGAAAACGGCTCGGAGGTCCTGAGCTTCGAGGCCGGCACGACCATCACGCAGCTGATCGACGGCGTCAACGCCATCAGCGACGCCACGGGGGTCACCGCCGCGGCGGACGACGCCGGTACGGGTGTCGTCTTCACGTCGAGCGGATACGGCTCCAACGCGTTCGTCGATCTCCAGATCATCGACGAGGGCACAGGCGCGACGCCCGCGGGCACCTTCACGACGGCGATCAGCGAAGGGACCCGGTCGACGGGAACCGACGTGACCGCCACCGTGAACGGCATCTCCGCCACGGGCGACGGCAACGACCTGTCGATCAACACCGCGACGCTCGACCTGTCGGCGACGCTAACCGCTGGGTTCGTCGGTTCGTCGACGTTCACCATCACCGGCGGCGGCGCCCTGTTCCAACTCGGCCCGGACGTCGTGTCGAACCAGCAGGCCCGCCTCGGCATCAACAGCGTCAACACGGCCGCCTTGGGCGGAACCGAAGGCCTCCTGTACCAGTTGGGCACTGGCGGCGACGCCGACCTGGCGAGCGACCCGACGACCGCTGCGGCGATCGTCGAGTCGGCCATCGACCAGGTGACGTCGCTCCGCGGTCGACTGGGCGCCTTCCAGCGGACGTCGCTCGAGACGAACCGGAACGCCCTCAACGACACGCTCTCGAACCTCACCGAGGCCGAGAGCAGCATCCGCGACGCCGACTTCGCCGAGGAAACCGCGAACCTCACCCGTTCGCAGATCCTCGTCCAGTCGGGTACTCGGGTCTTGGCGATCGCCAACCAGAACCCGCAGAACGTCTTGGCCCTGCTCAACTAAGCCGAGCCGGACTAGGCCGAGCGGCCTAACCGAGACGCTAGCAGCGTAACGACCAGCCGGTCCGACCCCTCGCGGGTCGGGCCGGCTGTTTTCGTTCGCGGCGTCGCTAACGCCCCCGGCGGGATGGAAGTGCTGGCGACGGGAGCATGAAACTCATGCGGAACAGTCTGCCTAACCGATACCAACCGGGGGCCGTGCGCGCCGGGTGAGCTACCGTTGTAGGCCTCACGCCCCGCCACCGCTTCGCGCGCACCCTGACGACCCGGTCCCATGTCCCGCATCACCTCAACCGGCATCACGACGAACGCCGGCTTGATTTCGGGCATCCCGATCGAGGAGACGGTCAACCAGCTCATCGCGCTCTCCGCGCGACCGCGTGACACGCTGTCCAGTCGCACCGACGGGCTGCGGAGCGAGCAGTCGGCCGTCGACCAACTGTCGGCGCTGGTGTTGTCATTCCAGTTCTCGGCGGACCGGTTCAGTGCGAACTCCACGTTCACCGGACGGTCGGTCTCGTCATCGAGCGACGCGATCAGCGTCTCGGTCGCGAGCGGCGCCACGCCGGCGCTGGGCAGCTATCAGTTCACGCCGCTGCAGACGGCGTCGGCACACCAGCTCGTCTCCGGCACGTTCACCGACCTGACCGAGGGCCTCGGCGACGGCACTTTGCGCTTCGGCTTCGGCGGACGGGTCGACAAGGGCGTCGACCTCACCGAACTGAACGGCGGAGCGGGCGTCCCCGCGGGCGAGATCAAGATCACCGACCGCAACGGCGACACGGCGGTCATCGACCTCCGCGCGGCGCAGACGGTCGACGACGTGTTGCGGACGATCAACGCAACCACCGACATCAGCGTCACGGCGACGACCCAGGGCGACGCGTTCGTCTTGACCGACAACAGCGGCGGCAGCGGCACGCTAAGCGTCACCGACGTCGGGCTCGGCTCGACGGCGACCGCGCTCGGCCTGACCAACGCCGCTTCGGGTGACACGATCACCGGCAATGATGTCTACGGCCTCACGGTCGACTCGAGGCTCGACTCGCTAAACGACGGCCTGGGGGTGCGAACCTCCAGTTCCACCGAATCGAACGACCTCAGTTTCCAGTTGCGAGACGGGACCACCGCCTTCAACGTCAATCTCTCCGACGCCACGACGATCGGCGACGTCGTCGATGCCATCAACAACGCCGAGGCCAACGGCGGCCTGCTGACGGCGTCGATCACTGACAACGGCATCGTCCTCACGGACAACACCGGCTCGACCGCCGGCAACCTGATCGTCACGAGCGAGTCGGGGTTCGCGGAGAGTCTCGGCATCGCCACGGGCGACGCCGGCGTCGCCGAGAACACGGTCAGCAGCCGCCTGATCTCAGGCCTGCAAGACACCCTCGTTCGAAATCTCGATGGCGGGCAGGAGCTGACTCTGGGGTCGATCTCGATCACCGACCGCAGCGGGGCTTCTGACGACATCGATCTATCCGGCGCGGAGACGCTCGAAGAGATCATCGACGCGATCAACAACAACGGCACGGTTGACGTCACGGCCGCGGTCAACGAGGCCCGCAGCGGGATCGTCATCACGGACAACACCGGCGGTACGGCGAGCAACCTGATCGTCGCCGACACGGGAGGGACGACGACGGCAACCGACCTCGGCATCGTGGTCGACGCGGCCGCCACGTCCGTCGACAGCGGCTCGCTCAGCCGCAAGACGATCAGCGAGGCGACGCAGCTGACGAGCCTCAACGGCGGCGCCGGCATCGACCTCGGCGACGTCCGCATCACCGACTCGGCGGGCAACACCAGCGCCGTCGACCTGAACACCCCCGGCTCCGAGGCCACGTCCGTCGGCGACGTGATCGACCGAATCAACGATCTCTCGATCGGCGTCGCCGCGTCGATCAACGACACAGGCGACGGGATCCTGCTCACCGACACGGCCGGCGGAAGCGGAACGCTCACGGTCGCCGAGGTCGGCAACGGCACGACCGCCGCCGACCTGAACCTCGTCGGCGCCTCGTCGACGAGCGACGGCTCGGGGCGGCAGACGATCGACGGCACGTTCGGTTACGAGATCGACCTCTCGACACTCTCGGCGACCAACGACAGCGTCGCCTTGTCTTCGCTGAACAATGGCGACGGCGTTCAGCTCGGCGTCTTTGAGATCACGAACTCACTGGATCAATCGGCATCCGTTCAACTGGGTGCCGCCGGTGACGAGGCATTCACGATCGACGATGTCCTCGCGAAGATCAACGAGACCAACATCGGCGTCGAGGCCTCTCTCAACGACGCCGGGACGGGGATCGTCCTGACGGACACCACTGGCGGTGACGGCACGCTCTCGGTTCGCGATCAAGGTGACGGGCGTGCGGCCTTGGACCTCGGCCTAGTTGGCAGCTCCAGCACAACGAACGACAACGGTCAGCAGACCATCGACAGCGGTTTCCTCTTCGCGTCGGACGCGGCGGAGACCAGTGCGCTGGACGAGTTGGTCGAACGGATCAACGACCTCGACGCCGGCGTCACGGCGTCGGTGCTCACCGACCTGAACGGCTCGCGCCTGGTGATCACTGCGGACAACACCGGTTCGGCAAACGAGCTGCTGATCGACACCGGCTCGACGAGTCTCTCTTTCACCGAGACGAGCCGGCCGACCGACGCCGCCGCGCTGTTCGGCCCGGGCGGCGGCGCCGGCGTCGTGGTCCGCTCCCAGTCGAACCAGTTCAACGACATCGTCGACGGGCTCGACATCTCGATCAACCAAGCGACCGGCGCTTCGGCGACGGTCGACGTTTCGACCGACGACGCCCCGCTGCTCGACGCGGCGCAGGACTTCGTCGACTCGTACAACTCGCTCCGCGCGACGCTCGACGGCTTCACGTCGTTCGACGTGGAGTCGCTGACCACCGGCGTCCTGTTCGGCCGCAACGAGGCGCTGCGAGTCGACACTGACCTGTCGCGGATCCTCTCCGGGCGGATCGTCACGGGAACGGACTACGGCTCGCTCGAAGCGGTCGGCATCACGCTCAACGACGACGGCACGCTGGCGCTCAACCGTTCGGAGCTCTCCGCGGCCTTCGCCGACGACCCCGCGGGCGTCGAACGGCTCTTCACGGACGACACCGACGGCGTGGTGACGCGGCTCTCCACCGCAATCGACCAACTCGCCGGCGAAGAGAACTCGCTGCTTTCGAGCCGCTCCAACGCCCTGCAGCGGACGATCGACTCGAACGAAGAGCGGATCACCTCTCTCAACGAATCGCTCGAACGCGAACGCGAGCGACTGCTGCTCGAGTTCATCCGCCTGGAAGAAACCATCGCCCTGCTGCAATCGAACAACACCGCAATCGAAAGCATCCAGCCGATCACGCTTCCTTCTAACAGCAACTAACCCGCCGCATTCCACCGAAGCCCGCTATGAGCACGAACCAGACCCGTGAGTACCTCGAAGCGAAGGTCCAGACGGCCAACTCGGCCCAGTTGCACCTGATGCTGCTGGACGGCGCGCTCCGCTTCGGACGCGAGGCGGAGAAGGGCGTGTTGCGGCAGGACGAGCAGGCGTTTCAACCGCCGCTGCTCAAGACGATGGACATCGTGGAGGAGTTGCTCGCCGGCGTCCGCCACAGCGAGACCGACCTCAACGCAAAGCTGGCGCAGCTCTACTCGTTCGTCTACGCCCGGCTGACGAGCGTCTACGTCAACGCCGACAAGCAGCTCATGGCCGAGGCGCTGCAGATCCTCGAGTTCCAGCAAGAGACTTGGCGGAAGGCTTGCGAGGCGCTCGGCGAGGAAAAAACGCCGGCGACCCCCTCACGGAAGCCGGCGCCCAAGCCGCACCTGGGCGACGCCCCCGCCTCGACGCCCGCCGCGGGCATCTCCTTCGAGGCCTGAGCGGGAGGCTGGAGGCCTGGGGCCGCAGGCGGTAGGGTCTTTGTAGGCAAGCGTGAACCCCGACTCCCGTCGTGCGGTTAGCGTGCCAACGAGGGCGGGACTGTCCGCCCCTCCCGGCCTCAAGACCTCAGCCTACTGCCTCCCTCATGCCCGCGACCAAGCAGCTCATCCGCGTCGGCCACTCGCCCGACCCGGACGACGCCTTCATGTTCTACGCCTTGGCGAAGGACACCATTCCGACCGGCGACTACGAGTTCACCCACGAGCTGGTTGACATCGAGACGCTCAACCAGCGGGCGTTCTCCGGCGAGTTGGAGCTGACCGCCGTCAGCATCCACGCCTACGCCTTCTTGCAGGATCAGTACCTGCTTTGCAACTGCGGGGCGAGCATGGGCGACGGCTACGGCCCGATGGTCGTCGCCAAGGAGACCTGCACCGTCGACGAGCTGCGGCGGAAGCGGATCGCGATCCCCGGCAAGCTGACCAGCGCGACGCTGTCGCTGCGGCTATTCCTCGGCGGCGACTTCGACCACGTCCTGGTCCCGTTCGACGAGATCATCCCGGCCGTCGTCGCCGGCGAGTACCACGGCGAACCGATCGACGCCGGCCTGCTGATCCACGAGGGCCAACTCACCTACGGCGACCAGGACCTCAAGCTGATCGTCGATCTCGGCGTCTGGTGGGGCGAGGAGACTGGGGGGTTGCCGCTGCCGCTAGGCGCGAACGCCATCCGCAAGAACCTCGGCACCGAGACGATCCTCGAAGTCGAGCGGCTCTTGAAGGAGAGCATCGAGTACGGTCTGGACCATCGTCAGCCGGCGCTCGACTACGCCCTGCAGTACGGTCGCGACCTCGACAACGCCAAGGCGGACAAGTTCGTTGGCATGTATGTCAACGACTGGACGCGCGACTTCGGTGAGAAGGGGCGCGAGGCGGTCCGCCTGTTCCTCGAGCGCGGCCATCAAGCCGGCGTGCTGCCCGAGCTCGTTGTGCCCGAGTTCGTCGGCCGGTGATCGAGAGCGCGTCGCTCCCTGTCTACGTTCTCATCGGCGGCGAGAGCCGGCGATTCGGTTCGGACAAGGCGACGCACCTTGTCGATGGCACGCCGCTGGCGCTCGACGTCGGTCAGCGCCTGGCGGCTGACGGCCCCTTGGCGTTCGTCGGGCCCGCTGAGCCCCCGGACGCCATCAAGGGCTTCCGCTGCATGGCCGACGTCGAGCCGCGCGTTGGCCCGCTCTCGGGGGCGGTCGCGGCGATTGCCGATCGGCTGAACCGATACGGACCGGGCTTGCTCGTCCTGGCGTCGTGTGACCTTGTTCGGCCCGAACGGGCGTGGCTCGACCCGCTGCTCGCCGCGCATCAAGCTGCCGCCGAACTCGACGTGGCCGCCTACCGCACCGGCGAGCGATGGCAGCCCTTCCCGTCGGTCGTCTCAACCGCGTGGCTTGAGCCGCTCCGCGCGACGGTCGCCTCAGGGACACGCTCGTTCCAAGCGGCGCTGGAATCGTCGCGGAGCTGCCCCGTCGCTTGGCTGCACGAGGGCGACGGCCCGCCGCAAGCCAACACGCCGGAAGAACTAGCGGCGCTGTTGCGGGGCTGATCCGCGAGCCGGGTTTCTGCAATAACCTCGGCAAGCAATCCGCTCCTCTGGCGAACCACGCCCATGACCGACGCCGCCCCGCAAGCCGGCCTGCTCGGCCGCTGGAACGCGATCCCGCTCTACTTGCGGATCGTCATCGCCCTGGTGCTGGGCGTCGTGACGGGCCTCGCTCTCGGCGAGCGGGCCCTCATCATGGAGATCCCCAGCAAGGTGATCCTCCAGCTCTTGGGGGCGCTCGCGCCGCCGCTGATCCTGGTCGCCGTCACGCACGTGCTCATGACGACCGAAGTACGCGGCAAGATGGCGGCGCGGCTCTTCAGCCTGCTGCTGCTCAACACGACGGTCGCGATCGCGATTGGCCTTTCGATCGCCAACCTGATGCGCCCCGGCGAGTGGTCGAAGCTCGACGTGCCCGACGAGATCGCCGCTTCGGCCGAGGCGGAGGGCCCCGACCCGGTCGAGCTTCTGGTCGAGAACGTCCCGAAGAGCATCCTCGGCCCGTTGGGCGACAAGCAGAACATCATCGGCGTGATCATCATCGCCGTGGCCTTCGGCGTCGCGTTGCGCGGCGTCAAGACGAAGCCGATCGGGACGGTCCAGGACCTGGTCGAGATCGCGTACGAGGTGCTGCTCACCGTGCTGCACTGGATCATCCAGCTCGTGCCGATCGGTGTCTTCGCGATCGTCGCGAAGGTGGTCGGCACAGAAGGGTTCGCCCCTTTCCAGGCGATGGGCGCTTTCGTGCTGGCGGTGGTGATCGCCTTGCTCTTGCAGGCCGCGTGGTACCTGCTGCGGCTTCAGTTCTTCAGTTGGGCTCGGCCACTCGACGTGCTGCGCGGCGTGCGTGACGCGCTGGTGATGGCGTTCAGCACCGACAGCTCGACCGCCACGATGCCGGTCACGTACGCCTGCTTGAAGGAGAAGGTCGGTCTGCGTGAGGAGTCGGCCAGCATGGGTTCGCTCGTCGGCGCCAACTTCAACAACGACGGCACCGCCCTGTACGAGGCGATGGCCGCGCTCTTTGTCGCGCAGCTCATCGGCCAAGACCTGACGCTCACGCAACAACTGATCGTCGTGTTCACGTCGATCATCGCCAGCGTCGGCGCCGCGGGCATCCCCGAGGCGGGCCTTGTGACGATGACCCTCGTCTTTTCCGCGGTCGGCTTGCCGATCGGCTACATCGGCTTGCTGCTAACGGTCGATTGGTTTCTCGACCGCTGCCGCACGACGATCAACGTCCTGGGCGACGTGAACGTCGCCTGCTTGCTCGACGGACGGACAAAGCCCGGTTCAGGCTAGTCGAATTCCGAATCGGTTGTGGTTAGGTTGGCAGGTTCGGTTCCCGCCCTGACGTACCTGCCCCCCCCGATCGACCGCCATGCTCTGCCGCTTGCAGCTCCTGTCGTTGCTCACCTTCGTGCTCCTCGCCGCCTCGCCGGTGGTGGCGGACCACCACGCTACTGACGACGACGAGGGTGACAAGTCAGCCGAGACCGAGTCCGAGGATCAAGGCGAGGACGAGGACGCTGAGGAACCCACGCCCTCGGTGACGGCCGGCGTGGTGACGATCGCCGGCGTCGAGACGCCGTACGTCGCCACGACCGGCAAGCTCCTGCTCAAGGACGACGCGCTCGACGAGAAAGCCGAGGTCTTCTTCGTCGCTTACACCCGCGGCGAACTCGACGAGGAGGCGGTGGACGGGGGCCCGGCGGTCGCCGACCCCTCGCGGCCGATCACGTTCTGCTTCAACGGCGGCCCCGGGTCGGCAAGCGTCTGGCTGCACCTGGGGATGCTCGGCCCGAAGCGGGTGAAGCTGCCGGACGACGCGTCGTTCCCCGCCCCGCCCTACAGCGTGGTCGAGAACCCCTACTCGCTGCTCGACGTGACCGACCTGGTGTTCATCGACCCGGTCAGCACCGGCTACAGCCGACCCGCCGAAGGCGAGGAGAAGGAGCAGTTTCACGGCCTGGAGGAAGACGTCGAGAGCGTCGGCCTCTTCATCCACAACTACGTCACCGAGTACGGCCGCTGGCGGTCCCCCAAGTTCGTGCTCGGCGAGAGCTACGGAGGCATCCGCGGCGCCATGCTCGCCGACCTGCTGCAGTCGCGCTACCGGATGTACTTGAACGGCGTCGTCTTCATCTCGGCCGTGTTCGACTTCTCGACGCTCCACTTCGCGCCGAACAACGACCTGCCCTACATCCTCTTCCTGCCGGGCTACGCGGCGACGGCGTGGCGGCACAAGGCGCTCGACGACGATCTGCTCGGCAAGTCGCTCGAAGAGGTCGTCGCCGAGGCGGAGGCCTTCGCCTACGGCGACTACGCCGACGCCCTGCTGCAGGGAGCGGCGATGCCCGAAGAGAAACGGCGGGAGGTGACCGAAGAGACCGCGCGGCTGACGGGATTGTCGGTCGACTACCTCGAAGCGAACGATCTTCGGGTGAAGATGTGGAACTTCTCGAAGGAGCTGCTCCGGGATCGCAACTTGCTGGTTGGCCGCTTCGACAGCCGATACACCGGACGCGACACGAACCGCAGCGGCGAATCGATGGCGTACGACCCGAGCGGCACGGCGATCATGGGCATCTTCAGCGGCGCGATGAACGCCTACCTGCGTGACGAGCTCGACTACGAGGACGAACGCGTCTACGAGATCTCCGGCGACGTCCGCCCATGGAACTACAAGCCGTACGTCAACCGTTACGTGACGACCGCGGGCGCCTTGCGCAAGGCGATGACGGCCAACCCGCGGCTTGAGGTCTTCGCCGCCTGCGGCCACTACGACCTGGCGACGCCCCCCTTCGCGATGAAGCACACCCGCGACCACGCCCTGGTGCGGCAAGACCTCCGCGAGCGATTCACGATCGACTTCTACGAAGCCGGCCACATGATGTACATCCACGAGCCTTCGCACGAGAAGTTGCGAGCGGACCTCGTGAAGTGGTACGAGAAGGCGACGCGGTGAGATGAGAGCGACACCGCCGACCCGCGCCGCTTCGGTCGCCGTCTGACCTCTGTGTTACGCATCCCACAGACCTCGGGGCGTAAGACGCCGTGAGTGTTGTGGGGTCGCGCGCGCAGCCTTATCGTCGTCTCAGGCGCTGAGCGGTTTGGCCCCGCTCTTCAAGGCAGTCTCATGCGGCGTCAGTCCATTTCTCGCGAGGCACCCGTGAAGCACCTCATCACTCTCTGCGGCCTCTCTGTGATCTGCTTTGTGGCCCCCTTCGCTAGCGGGCAGCCGCAAACTCTTTCGTACTCGCTGTTCTCCGGTGACGGGCCAGGGAACTTCAACTTCGACGACAACGGCCTGGTGCAAGCGATCACGCTCGACGACGGAGGGACGACCGTCAGTGGGCCGATCACCACTCTCTACGAAGGCGGCGCCGGCGACACGGTCTTTTTCTTCGACCACACGTCTACCGGCGGCACGTTCGTCGCGAACAACGCCGCTGGTGAGGTCCGAGACGAAGACAACAACGCTGTTGGTGGCGTCGCGCCAGGCGACGTCGTCGACGTCGCGGTCGATGAGTTCAACAACTATCTGTTCTTCACAAGCCGGACCAGCAACCAAGTGTTCCGTGCGCCGCTCGATCCGGCGACGAAGGAGGTGTCCGGTCCCGCGACGGTCTTCTTAGACACCTTCTTCGCGAGCACGGTGACCAGCCTCCATGTGACGTCGGGGTCGAGGCTCTTGGTAGGCGACTCGCTCGGAGTCTCGGCGGTCGACCCGAACAACTCGTCGAACGTGACCTTCCTCGCCGCCACCAACACCGAGGTCCGCGGACTTGTGGAAGACGTCGACAACGGGTTCATCTACTTCAGCTCCGACGGCGCCGACGACGTCGTCCGATTCCCGTCGGCCGGTGGCTCGACGACCGTGATCCTCGACGGCTCGGGCACCGGGCCAGAAGGCGCCGACCCGTCGTTCCAGGACATCCTGGTCGACACGGTCAACGACCGTCTGCTCCTCGCGAACTTCGCCGTCGACGGGGGGTTCGACACCGACGGGCAGCTGCTGTCCTACCCGCTCGACCGCTCGACCGGCGTGCTGACCAACGATCCGGCGGTCCTGCTGACCCAGGACGACCTCGAGTTCCCGGACACGCAGAACGCCTACTTCACCGGACTGCAGTTCGTGCCGTTTGACCTGTCGCCCGGCGTGCAGGGTGACGCCAACGGCGACGGCGCCGTGGACCTGCTGGACCTCGACATCCTCGGCGCCAACTTCGGGGCGACGCCGGCCAACATCTCCCAGGGCGACTTCAACGGCGACAACGTCGTGGACCTGCTGGACCTCGACATCCTCGGCGCCAACTTCGGCGTGGGAACAGCGGCTGGCGTGCCTGAACCCACCACGCCGATGCTGCTGGCCGCCGCGGCTGTCGCAGCCGTGCGGGTCCGCCGCCGGGCGTAGCGAGTCACTTCGCCGGCTTCCAGTCCGCCAGGTGCATCTCCACCGACCGGTAGCCCCGGAAGGTATTGATCACCGGGCGGAAGGCGACTTGCAGCGGGCCGTCGACACGGAGCAGTTCCTCCTCGCGGTCGCCCGCGCCGAACGCCACCGCGCGAAGCTTCACCCCCGCCTGCTCGAGATCGACCGACAAATGACGGCCCGCCGCGCCCATCTTGCGTGGCGGGCCGGCTAGTCGGACGCCGGAAGCGCAGAGGGTCGGGCGCTGGTTCCCGTGCCCGAACGGCGCCAGTCGTTCGATCTGGGTTACCGTTTGTTGCGTAAGCGAAGAGAGTGCCGCCTCGGCGTCGATCGTCAGCTCGAGGCTCTTGCCGTCCGGCCCGAGCGCTTCGGCGGCGTAGGCGCAGAAGTCGATACGGAACGCGTCGAGGCGTCGCTCGTCGACACGCAGCCCGGCCGCCGCGGCGTGTCCGCCGTGGCTCTCGAGGTGCTCGCCCGCGGCGGCGAACGCCTCGTTCAGAGCCAGGCCCGGCACGCTGCGGCCCGATCCGATGCCCGGTTTCGCGCCGAGCTTGTCGAGCGACACGACGACCACCGGCTTGGCGTACTGCTCGGCGAGCTTGCCGGCGACGATTCCGATCACGCCCGGGTGCCAGTCCCGGTCCGCGAGCACCAAGGCAGGATCGCCCTCCGGGTCGAAACGCTCCTTCGCCTGCTTGCGCGCCGCGAGCAGGACGCTCCGCTCGACCTTCTTGCGTGTCTCGTTCAGCTCGTCGACGTAGCGCGCCAGCTCGGCGGCGCGACGCGGGTCGTCGGTCGTCAGCAGCTCGACGCCCAGTTCGGCTTGGCCGAGGCGACCGGCGGCGTTGAGCCGCGGGGCGATCGCGAAGCCGAGGTCCTCGCCGTCGAGTTCCGGCTTCTTGGTCAGTTGGGCGACTTTCTCCAGCTCGACGAATCCAGCGACCGCCGAATGCCGCAGGCAAGCGAGCCCGTGTCGAACGAGGATTCGGTTCTCGTCGACCAGCGGAACGACGTCGGCGACCGTGCCGATCGCCGCGAGTCCCGTCGCCTGGAGCAAGAAACGCCGCATCGGCTCGCCGACACGCTTCGCGTCGCTCGCCCGTTGGCAGAGGGCCCATGCGAGCTTGAAAGCGACCGCCGCCCCGCAAAGCCCGTCGAACGGGTAAGCGCCGCCATCAGTCGACGGCAGGCGGGGGTGAACGATCGCCGCCGCGTCCGGCAGCCCGTCCGCCATCTGGTGGTGATCGGTGACGACGAGCCGCAGGCCGAGTTCGCGGGCGGTGGCCGCCTCCGCGAGGCTGGCGATGCCGCAATCGACGGTGACGACCGTCCTGGCGCCCTGCCCGGCGAGCGTGCGGAGCGCCTCGTCGTTGAGGCCGTAGCCCTCCTCGATACGATGCGGCACGTAGAAGCGCACCTCTGCCCCGAGCAGTTTCAAGCACCGCAGCAGGATCGCCGCCGCGGTCATGCCGTCGGCGTCGTAGTCGCCGTAGACGACGATCGGCTCGCGGGCCTCGATCGAGGCGTAGATCGCTTCGACCGCGGAGCCGATTCCGGGGAGCAGCTCCGGGTCGCGGAGGCCGTTGAGCTTTGGCTCCAGGAAAGACCGGGCCTCGGCCGGGTCGTCGATCCCACGGGCGACTAGCAGTTGGGCCAACACCGGCGAAACGCCGGCCGACTTCTCCAGGGCGCTGATTCGCGCGGGGTCGTGCGCAGCGATACGCCAGCGCTTGGCCATCGTCCGTGACTCAACAGGGAAAAGCGGAAAGCGGAAAGCGGACAGGCGTGAGGCACGGCTCAACCACTCCGCTTTCCGCTTTCAACTCTCCGCTTTCGTGGCGGCGGCTGTCGACTCACCAGCCGCTCGCCGCCACGTCACACACCACACGCGTCTACTTCTTCTTCTCGGTGTGCGTCGTGTGGCGTTGCAGACGCGGGCTGAACTTCTTGAGCTTCAGCTTCTCGCCGCCGGGCTTGCGCCGGATCGTGTAGTTGTAGTCGCCCGTCTCCTCGCAGACGAGGAAGATGGTCTCGACCTTCTTCTTACGCTTGCCGCTCTTGGCCATGGCCAGTCTCTCCTGCCCGGGCTCCGTTTGGAGGCCGCCTGCTGCTTGATCGTCGCCCGCAGACGCGAGCGAGTCCCGCAGGATAACGCCGCCCGCTGCTGAGGAAAAGAGCCGAAACGGCAAGAGAACCTGGCGTCTTCGGCCGAATCGAGCGTCGGCCGGGCGAAGCCGTTGCGCAAGATAGGTGGGAGGGGCCCGCCAGGCGGCCGGTTGTTGGGGGACACCCATTGCCCGACGAACCCCTCCCGTAGCTAGCGAGGGCGGCTCGGCTTGGCTGTCGCCAAGGCCGTGCTCGGCCCTCAATGAGGGGGCGTCAGGACCCGCCGGGCACCACCGTGGCGGCGGGCTTCGGCGGTCCCGCGGGGGCGGCCGGCACGACTGTCGGCTTCGCCCCGCGGGACAGCGGGTCGGCGCTCAAGCCGAGCGGCTTGGCGCCGGCGGCGGCGGCGTAGGCTCGGGCCCACGGCGACGCGGCCGCTTTGAACAGGAATGGGCAGTCCATCGGATCGTCCCCGGGGGCGTGGGGAAGCCGTCGTGCGACTCGCGCTCGAGCGGCCTGGCGATCTCTGCCGCGACGTGGCGTTGGTACCGGCCAACTCAACGTCCGCGGCAGCGGAGACCCATGGCTTTGCGTCCCCGTCTCACGACGGGTTTGCCTTTGTTCGGCGCCAACGCTCGCGGGGGCTTCCCGAGGGCGGCTGGCGACCATGCCACGCGGAGCCCGAAGGGCGACACGCGGCGGAGCCAACTTCTCTGGAGGAGGAGGGATTGGAGGAGGGAGGCGCCAGGACGCAGGACGCCCCGGCACTCAAGGAATAGGTCAGGATCGGGGGGCGGGCAAATCGACTGCGAAAAAATTCCGAAAGAAAACCCGCCGGGCAGGTCCTTAGGGCCAGTCTGGCTCGCGGCCTTCCTGATGGGCGGCGTGTCCCTCCCGCGCCGAGTCGGTCGTCCGCGAGGTCGCGCTGGCGATTGCTCCGCTAGTGAGCTGCGTGGCGAGTTGCTCGCCGATCGTGTCGCACAGCAACCGCTTCGTGAGCTGGATCGCTTGGGGCGCCGCTTCGGCGCACCGCTTGCCGATCTCGAACGCGCGGGCCCAGACGAAGTCGGCGCCAACCACCTCGTGGTAGACGCCAACACGATGGGCTTCGAGGGCGTCGACGCATTCCGCCGTCACCAGCAGCCGCGCCGCCACCCCGGCGCCGATGCGGTGCGCGAGCAACGGGGCGGCGACCCCCGCAACGGCGCCCCGCCTCGGCTCCGGGAAACCGAAACGCGCCGCTTCGCAGGCAACCGCCGCGTCGCACCCCAGCACGAGGCCGGCGCCACCCGCCTCGGCCGGTCCGTTCACGGCGGCGACGATCGCCTTGGGCATCTCCAGCATCGCGACGACCAGCTCGCGGTACTCGTTTGCTTCGTCGCCCCACCGGACCATATCGGCGGCTTGGTCGTCACTCGGCGCCAGTTCCGCGGGGTCGCGGCCGACGCAGAAGGCGTCGCCCGCGCCGGTCAGCACGATCGCGCGAACGCGTTTCTCCAAGTGCAGATCGCCAAGCGCCTCGCGCAGTTCCGCCATCATCGCCCGAGTGAGGGCATTGCCGGCGTCCGGACGGTTGAGCGTAACAGTCGCCACGGGGCCGTCGATGCGGACGTCGACGGCGTCGCTGGGCATGATCATGGCGAACACGTTGGTTGGGGGCTAAGCATTTCCGCCGGTGACGTCACGGTCGATCCATTCCGAAGCCGGGCGGAGGTCGTGGCCGAACTCGAGCAGATGCGCTGGCACGCGGGCCGTCCAGCCATCGCTTGTTGGACGAACTCGGTCGATCAGGCGGGCGCCGAGCCCGTCCAGCAGCAACTCGCAGCGTCGGCACGCGTCATCGATCTCATCGCGGCGTGCGGCGGACAAGTGGATCCATGCCCCGTCGCTGCAAGGGCTGATCGAGCTACAGACTCCAGCCGGCAGAACCGACGTGATCCACTGCGCCCGATCGTCACTCAGAAGAGGCCCTGACACCGCTGCCGTCACTTCCCAACCCGCAGCGAACTGTAGTTCGACCGCTACGAGGTCGTCATCCTGGTCGATGCGCCTGTGATTCACTACCTGCTCGATCGTCTGTCGGTCAGCGCTTCGTGACACGACGATCGAGGCTCCCGACTCGACGGCGGAACTCAGCTCGCTCGGCGGAGTGACCGCAATCGCTGACAAGAGGGGTCGACTCTCCGTCACAACCGTTCGCTTGGGATCATCTGGGTCCGACAAGTCGGCGCCGGCAACCAAGAACTCCTCGAGCCGATCGCTCACGTCTTCGCCACGGAGCGTCGCAATTCGGACGACCGAGGAGCCGTCGGCGAGGGCGGCGACGGCAAGCCGGCTGGCGACGGCCTCGGGCGACAACCTTCCGGTTGTGACGAACAGAACGGCCGCTTCTTGAAGCGAGAGGCAGGCTCGCAAAGCCACTCCGACCCCGTCGCAACGTGCGAGCGCCACGTCCGCCGGCTGCCCTCGGAGGTCGAGCCACGCCGGTCCCAGCTCGACGTCTCGGGGCGACGCCGCAACGCCGGGCGGCAGGCTCGCGGCGAGGCGGGCGGCGTCGGTCAGCTTGGTGTCGGACATCGGCAGCTTCGATCGCTGTGGCGTTGCGTCCACGCAACATCGTCAAGCGAATGGGCGGCTTTTTCTCCACTTGGGCGGCCGTACGCCAATTCGTGGCGGCAGCCGTAAGTGACTGGTAGCAAGGAGTTTGACGCGAGTCGGACGATCCCGCCACGGTGGTTGGCCCGACGCGTGCTTACCCCAGCGTCGAAGGCCGTCCCGGCGGCCCCTCCTCGTCCGACGCACCCCGACGCGAGCTCGCCGTGCCACGCACCCAGCGGAAGCAGCCGAAGACGCCCAGCAAGAAGCCCCAGGCCTCCGCCAAGGCGCCCGCCAACGGCCACAAGGCCGCGGAGCCGAAGGTGAACGGCTCGCACCCCGGCGCGGAAGCCCCGGAAGCCGCGACGACGGCCGAGGAGCACACCGATGGGGGCGAGTCGCACGTCGACGACCCGGTGCGGATGTACCTGATGCAGATGGGCGAGATCCCGATGCTGAATCGGGACGAGGAGATCTCGTCGGCCAAGGCGATCGAGGCGACCCGGACGCGTTTCCGCCGGACCTTGCTCTGCAACGACTACATCCTGCGGGGCGCCGTCGACCTGCTCGAGAAGGTCCACCGCAAGGAGCTGCGTCTCGACCGGACGATCGAGATCTCCGTGACCAACACGTCCGAGAAGAAGCGGCTCTTGCAGCGGCTCGGCCCGAACCTCGAGACGATCCACGCCTTGCTCGACCAGAGCACGCCCGACTTCTTGCAGGCGGTCGATCGGCGGGCGACCAAGAAGCAACGCCGCGAAGCCTGGCGCCGACTCGTCAGCCGCCGGAACAAGATCATCCGCCTGGTGGAGGAGATGAACCTCCGTCTGCAGCGTCTGTTGCCGCTGATGGACCAGCTTCACGAGATCGGTCACCGCATGGCGACCATCAAGCAGCAGCTCTCCGAGCCGGAGAACCTGCTCGACGACGCCCACGCTACCGAGCTTCGGCACGAACTGCGTTACCTGATGCGGGTCACGCAGGAGAGCCCGAAGACGCTCGCCCACCTCGTGGCGAAGACCAAGGAGCGGCGCGAGAGGTACGACGCCGCGAAGCGGCGCCTCTCCGCGGCGAACTTGCGACTGGTGGTGTCGATCGCCAAACGGTACCGCAACCGCGGCCTGTCCTTCTTGGACCTGATCCAGGAAGGCAACACCGGCTTGATGCGAGCGGTCGACAAGTTCGAACACGCACGCGGCTACAAGTTCAGCACGTACGCCACGTGGTGGATCCGTCAGGCGATCACCCGCGCCATCGCCGACCAGAGCCGGACCATCCGGCTGCCGGTCCACATGATCGACACGATGAGCAAGGTCCGGGCCGTCTCGGCGGACTTCGTCCAGCAGTACGGCCGCGAGCCTTCGGCCGAGGAGATCGCGGACATCACCGGCATGGAACTCGAGGACGCCGCGTGCATCCTCAAGATGACCCGCCAGCCGCTGTCGCTCGACCAGCCGGTCGGCGACCACGAGGACAACTACTTCGGCGAGTTCCTCGAGGAGCAGCGCGAGGACGACCCGCTCTACGACGCCAACCAAGAGATGCTCAAGGAGCGGCTCGACGACGTCATGGGCGAGCTGAGCTACCGCGAGCGAGAGATCATCAAGCTCCGGTACGGCCTGACGGACGGCTACAGCTACACGCTGGAGGAGGTCGGCAAGATCTTCTCCGTCACCCGTGAGCGGGTCCGGCAGATCGAATCGAAGGCGGTCCGGAAGCTCCAGCAGCCGTACCGTTCCCGCTCGCTGGCGAGCTTCCTGGACGGCGTTGAGGCCCCGGTCGAGCTGTAGAGCCGCGGAATCCGGCCCGCCCGGCTCGTTGCTTGGAACCAAGCCTCGGGCTGGTTAATCTGGGAAGGACGGGCGGGCTGCGCCCTGAGGTTTCCCCATTCAGCAACCGAGGCCCACGGCCTCTCCCCTATCTCTCGGAACGCACTCGATGAGCATTCGTTCTTTCCTCTACTTGCTGATGGCGGCGAGCCTGTTGCTGGTTTCCGCTTGGGTCGAGGCCGACGCGCCGGCTTCGTTCGACACGACTATCGAAGTCACGGTGGAGGCGGAGGCCGACGCGGAAGATGCCGCTGTCGAGCCGGCGGTGGAGGAAGCGGCCCCCGCGAACGACGACCCAGTCGACCTCTTCGACGCGATGGACGAAGGCGCGGTCGACGTGAAGTTCGTCGCCCGCAACGACCGGCGCGGTCGCGTGATTATTGAGAACAAGACCGACGCCGACTTGAAGCTCCGCATGCCCGAAGCGTTCGTCGGCGTCCCGGTGCTCGCTCAGATCGGCGGCGGCGGCTTGGGCGGTGGCGGTGGCGGCGGCCAAGCGGTTGGCGGAGGCGGCGGCGGAGGTGGCTTCGGCGGCGGCGGAGGCGGTGGCGGCCTCGGCGGCGGCGGCGGCGCCTTCAGCATCGCGCCCGAGAAGACGGCCAAGATCAACGTGAACCTGCTCTGCCTCGACCACGGCAAGCGGATCCCCTCGTCGAAGAAGCCCTACAAGCTGGTCCGCGCCGAGGAGCAGCTATCGGGCAAGCCCGAGGTGATCGAATTGCTTGCGGCGTTCGGTCGCGGCGAGCTGCAACGCGGCGCCGCCCAGGCGGCAGTGTGGCACGCCAACAGCGAAGTCAGTTGGCAAGAGCTTGCGGCGAAACTCGACGGCACGGTCCGCAGCATCGTGCGGAACCCGTACTTCACGCGCTTCGAGATCGAGGCGGCGTTCGCCTACTACAGCGAAGCGGTCCGTCGCGCCGCGGTGAAAGCCGCCGACACCATCGAGCAGGCCGACGACACGATGAGCATGTCGAGCGAATCGCAGTCGGGCTGAAGACAGCTCCGACGCGGAAACGGACCACCCCCACTTAGCCCCGGGTCATCGACCCGGGGCTAACTCTTTGGGGTCAACCCAGCACGTCGAAACCGGCCTTCTCCATCAGCTCGTGGAGCCACGGGTGCGTCCACGGGTTCCACGTCGGGTAGCTGGCCGAAAGGACCGATAGCGCCAGCAACGTCACGGCGATCGCCATCCCGATCCGACTTCGCTGGAGCTTGGCGACGGCCACGGGGATCGATGCGATCCACACCGGCGCCAGCCAGAAAAGCCATCGGAAGCCGCTGGTCGAGCCGCCGTAGTTCCGATCGCTCTGGGGCCTCAACCCTAGGTAGAAGACGAGGCACGCCGCGGTGACCGCCAAGGCGGCCCACGCGAAACGGCGCTGCGTCGGATCGCGGGACGCGAGCAGCATGGCGCCACCGACGAGACTCAGCAGCCAGACCGGCGTCAGCGAGAGCACGCCGTGATGGCCCACCAGCGCGTGGAAGGCGTAAACCGCCTTGGAGGGCTCGCCGCGGTCGATGCCCCGGCGGTCTCGCCAGTAGCTGTCACGGGTGACGCCCTTGGCCGTGTACTCGTAGTCGTACCAGTTGTCGTCCGGATCGGTCGCGCTGCGGTGGGCGTAGGGCGGGCGGACGCTCTCGTGGGCCCAGTAATTCGTCGCGAAGAACGCGATGCCCACCAACGCGACTCCGGCGCCGAAGCGCTTGAGCGTTTCGCTTGGACGCTTAATGAGCAGCGTGAGGCCGATGCAAGCGGTCAGGGCGAGAGCCGGCAACTCGTTGGCTGCCGCGAAACCCGCCGCCAGCCCCGCGAGCGCCGAGAGGTTCGGCAACGGCTCGTCCGAGTCGAGCAGCCGCACCCACAGATCGCACGCGAGCGCGCTGAACGCCGCGGCGATCAGGTGGTTGTTGAGCACCGGCGTAAAGGCCGAGAGCTGGGTTCCGAACGCGGCGACCGTCATCGCGAAGAGCCGGTCGACGTCGCCGACGCCAAATCGCTCGATCAGCCGCGCACTGCTGAACAGCAAGAGCGCGAGCGCGCCGCAGTTGAGCGGCAGCAGTATCAAACGACCGAGCAGGTAGGGCGACTCGCCAAGCGTCGTCCCGGTGACCTCCGTCAACACCCAATAGGGCCCTGCGAGCAGCGTGATCAGCAGCGGCGGCTTGCTCGAATAGAGATGCAGCTCCCCGTCACGGCCACGGTGCTGCACCATGTCGATCGTGTCCCAGGTCGGCTCCTCCAGGAACGGGTCGATGTAGGGCTCGCCCGTTTCGGCGATCGCTCGGATCGCCATCCAACGGCTCCGATCGTTGGCGCTGAGGAAGGGCCGCCTGAGCCGCAATTCGCCTTTCAGTTCTTCCTTGCGATCGGCCAGCTTTGTCCTGAGTTCTTCGCCTTCAACGCCCTCCGCGACCAAACGTTGCCGTTCACGGTCGAGGGCCTGGCTGACGCGGCTCTGCTCGAGACGGCGGTAGTCGACCGAGTCGACCGCCATGATCTTGCCGGCGGCTTGCCCCACCGCGGCGGCGATCAGCGTCGCGTAGACGATCCAGCGGGCGCGCGGGTCGAGCGTTCCGACGCCGGTGCGAGCCGTCGATCCCCGTTCGTCGACGCCCATCACGACGCTTCGAGGGCGCTAACGCCCGGTGTGTCGGCGCGTGGACCGGATCCCACGCGTTCGGCAATCGAGTAGTGGGGCCGATCTTGCGACAAGAACGCAGTGATCATCGCGCCCAAGAGCCCGACCGAAAGGAACTGCGACCCGACCAAGCAGAGCGCGAGCGAGTAGTACAGCGCCGCGGTGTCGTGCAGGTGCAATGGCTCGAAACCGGGCACGGTTCGCGAGACGACCCATCGCACCGCGAGGTAAACCAACCCGACGCCCCCCGCGCCGAAGCCGAGCAGGCCAACCCCGCCGAGCACGTGCTGCGGTCGTTCGCCGTAGCCCGTGAGGAACTTGACCGTGATCAGGTCCAGCAGGCCTTTGAGGATCCGCGTCACGCCGTACTTCGAGTGACCGTGCTCGCGGGCGCGGTGGTTCACCTCGACCTCGGTCGCTCGGTAACCCTGCGCGGCGCAGAGCACCGGCACGAAGCGGTGGAGTTCGCCGTAGAGCTGCACTTCTTCGAGCGCCTCGCGCCGGTAGGCCTTCAGGCCGCAGTTGTGGTCGTGCAGCTTAACCTTCGTCAGGCGACTCACCATCGCGTTGAACACGAGCGACGGCCAGCGCTTGTGCCACGGGTCCTTGCGGAGCCGCTTCCACCCGCTGGCAACGTCGTACCCGCCGTCGGGCGAGTCGGGGTCGAGCCGCGCCAAGAGCTTCGGGACCTCGGCGGGGTCGTCCTGGAGGTCGCCGTCCATCGTGACGACGATCGGAGCCGTCGCCGTGGCGAAGCCCGCTCTCAGGGCGGCCGCCTTACCGAAGTTGCGCCGGAAGCGGATTCCCTGCACGGCCGCGTCGGCGTCGGCGAGCTGCTGGATGATCCGCCACGTCGCATCCGTCGAGCCATCGTCGACGAAGATGACCTGCAAGTCGTACCCTTCGGAGTCGGCGACTGCGGTGAGCTGACGGTGCAGCTCCCGGAGCGACGCCTCCTCGTTCATCACCGGCACCACCACCGAGACGGCTTGGTCGGCGTTGTGCGGGAGGACACTCATGAATCGGCGAACGCCGTTGGGTCGGACGTGCTATTCCGGCGACGCTGCAACCAGTCGCCTAATAGCAAAGTACCACACAGCGCGACCTCAGAGACAACCCAGATCACGCGAACGGCCAGCGTTGTCGCCAAGGCCGGGCCCTCGCCCAGCACCGGAGCGAGCAACCCGAGCGTCAGTCCCTCCCTAACCAGGACGCCCGCGGGCAGCAGCGAGACGAAGCCCGCTACCACCGGCAACGCGGCGGCAAGCACCCATAGCGGCAGCCGGCCAAGGCCCGCCCAATCGGCGGCCCCGACCGAGACAGCCGCCAGCCAGACGCTGACCCCACCCAGCAACCAGCCAACAGCCGACGCCAACGTGCCTTGCCCCGACAGGCCGTAGGTCAGCTTGGTGGTGAGCCCGTCAGCGGCGTCAGGCCGCGCCGGGCCGACCTTAGCGAGCAACCAGCCGAAGACCGGTGGCAGAGTGGGCGTCAGGCAGACCGCAGCCAAGGCGACCGACAAACCGATCCAACCGAGTCGCGTCGCCAACTCGCCTTGGGCCACCAAAGCCGTGAGGGCCGCCGCGAGCAGCGCGCCGACCGCCATGTGGGTCAACGTCTCATAGAAGACGCTCGCCGCAACGACACGGGCCGATCCGCCGCCCACTTCGCTCGCGCGCGTCGAGGTCAGCAGTCGCTCGGTGCGAATGAGCACGACCGACGCCTTCCCCGGCACGTACTTGCCGAGCTGGCTGACGTAGAAGGCCCGGATCGCCGCGCCGAACGGCGCCGGTTGGCCGAGCGCCGTCAAAGCCCGCCGCCAGAACCAAGCCAACGGCGCCATCGAAACGAGGAAGACCAATCCGGCAAGAACGGCGACCGCCGGGCGAATCGTCACCCGCTCGGCCACGAGGTTCCGCCAAGCGTCCTCGGCCGTCCGGCCCACGAACAACAACACGGCTGCGACGACCACGCACTTGAGCGCGAACAAGCCGACGCGTTTCAATCCGTGGCCGTCGCCTGGCGCTTCGGGGGGATCGCTCGGTTCGGACAAAGCAGCGGCCGCCGTTGGTTCGCGTGAGGTAGCGCGTTGACCCGAGCGGCGCCGTCCCTGGCGGACCGTTATACTCGGCGACCAACGCAGACCAGGAGGCCGATCTTGGCCGAGACCCCTTCGAGCAACGAAACGGACGACCCCACGCCGGCGCAGCAGGCCGACGAAGCCGCGCTCGCCGAGCGTGTCGAGAAGGAGATGCTCCGCGGCATCCCGCGTGTCATCTCGCTGATCATGCTGCTGGCGGTGGTGCTGCTGATCAGCGTCCTGTTCTTCCGCGTGATGGCAACGTTTCTCGTGCCGTTGTTCCTGGCGGCGGTGCTCGCGGTGGTGTTCCAACCGCTGCACGACCGGATGGTCGCCCGGCTGCCTGGCCGGCCGCGGATGGCGGCGCTGGCGACCACCGCGGCCATCTCGCTGCTTGTGCTCGTGCCCACAGCGATCCTCGGCTGGCGGGCCTTCGTCGAAACAGCGCGGGTGGTGCGTATCGCCCTGCCCGATGACCCCGAGCTCGAAGAACCGAACCCGCTCGACTTCGGCGTCCGCCAAGAACGGGCGCCGGCCGGCGCTTCCGGCGTCGACCCGTCGGCGTCACCGGCGCTCGCCCAAGAAGCCGGCGTCGTCAGCGCCGACGACACGGCCGAGGCCGCGGAGGGCTGGACCGAGTGGTTCTTCGTGCAGCTCGAGCCGCTCACCGAGTGGTACCGCGCTAGCGTCGACGACGACTTCGACCCACACGTCGCGGGCGCGCAGCTCGCCGAGTACGCCGCGCGCCACGCCGTCGAGGTCGGCCTGATCGGCGTGCAGGCGATCTTCAGCTTCCTGTTCGGCTTGGCGATCATGATCTTCGCCTTGTACTACTTCTTTGCGGACGGGCCGGCGATCATCGAGACGCTGATGCACCTGTCGCCGCTCGACGACGACTACGAACGCGAGCTCCTCGAGCGGTTCGCCGACGTCAGCCGAGCGGTCGTCTTGGCGACGATCCTGGCGGCGATCGTGCAGGGCCTGCTCGCCGGAATCGGCTACTGGTGCATCCTCGACAAATGGGTCCCGCCCTCGGTCGCCGAGGCGGCGGCCGAGCAGGGACTCACCGTGCCGGACGACATCCCGGACGAGAACAAGGTGAACCCTCCGCTGTTCCTGCTTACCGTCGCGACGATGCTGCTGGCGATCGTGCCGTTCATCGGAGCGATGGGCGTCTGGGTCCCGGTCACGTTGTGGGTCTACTTCGTTCAGGGCGACCTCTGGCCCGCGATCGGCATGGGCATCTACGGCATGGCGGTCGTCTCGTCGATCGACAACGTGATCAAGCCGTACGTGCTGCACGGCCAGTCGAACCTCCACCCGCTGCTAGCACTGCTCAGCGTGTTGGGGGGCCTGCAACTGCTTGGCCCGATCGGCATCCTTGTCGGCCCCATGCTGGTCGCCTTCCTGCAAGCGCTGCTCGGCATGCTCCGCCGCGAGCTCGACGACTTGCACGACGGGGAGACGCCGGCGGTCGCCGGCGGCTGAGTCGCCACGACCCAGGGCTTGCCGTCTGCCGCCTCCGCCCAGCCCGCCTGGGCTCTCAACTCGGCTAGGTCGCTCGGCGCCAGCGGGCTAGAATCTGCCCCGCAGGACGCAAAACGTTCGCTCCGCCCTCGCGGCGAACGTACCATGCGCCACTGGCGCTGGCTTCGTGGCCGGCCGCCAACCGACGCAGCAAGGCACGCAGGAGCCCCTCTCGTGTTGACGACTCTCGCGACCTCGATGGTCGCCTCGCTGATCGCGGTCTCTTTCGGCTGGGCCCCGGCCGAATCGTCCGACAACGACGCCGATCAGGCCGGTTACGAGTACCTCGTGCAACTCTCGCCGGCCGATCTCGCCGCCCTCAGCGCGGGCGAATCGCGTGACCTCGTGAGCGAGCTGCCGACCAACGTCGGCCCGATCGAACGCGTCCGGGTCTACGTCGGCGTCGACGACGTGCCGCAACGGTTGTCCGAGCGCGACGCGTCGTCGCCGAAGCGAATCGCCGCCCAGGCAGGCCCGCAGCGGCGGACCGTCGCGAAGCCGGTGATCCCCGAGTGGCCCGACGCGGCCGCCGCGTCGACCGCCGAGAAGCGGACGGCGTTCCAGAACCCGGACCCGCTCAACCTGCGGGGCCTCCAGCAAGGCTTCGAAGACGCCACGCGTCCCCTCACCGACGCGGGGCGCGAAGCGAGCCAATGGACCAACGAGCAGGCCCAGCGGCTCGGTGACAACACCCGCAACTTCATCGACCAGAGCGCGACGAACCTGCAACGCGGCACGGAGCAGACGCTCCGCGGCGCCGGCGAGGCTCTCGATCGACTCAACCCGACCAACACGCAGTCGTACGCGTCGCCCTACGGAGACCGCCCCAACTACGGCGGGACGGCGCCGACGTACACCAACGATACCCGGGTCGCCCCGCCACAGCCGACGTCCGTCCCTCCTAACGGGTACGCGACGCCGACCCAGGCGACCGACCCGCTGGGCCGGAGCGTGCAGCCCGGCGCAACGAATAACGGCGGCTACAACAACGGCTATTCGGACAACTCGCGTCTCCGCGGCCCGA
The DNA here is from genome assembly GCA_947184155.2 of Cladocopium goreaui. Lineage (NCBI taxonomy): Eukaryota > Dinophyceae > Suessiales > Symbiodiniaceae > Cladocopium > Cladocopium goreaui. The sequence continues at coordinate 256,886 of CAMXCT020002380.1, forward strand.
CGCTGGCGCCGCCCCCCAGCGGCATCGCCGGCGACCGTCTCGCGACGAGCTTCGCCGACGAGACGCCCGACTTCGCCCCGCGCGACACTCGCGACCTCGAGCCGGTCCGCCGGCAGGCGTACGACCCGACGCTCGACACGCGTCGTTCGCAACAGCGCGACTGGCAGGCGCTCGAACCGTTCTCCAACGACAACCGCGGCGTCGATTCGTACACGACCAACAACAGCCGACGAGACAACTTCGCGTCGAGCGACGACGCCTTCCCGTCACTCGCCCCGCCGGCGACGACGCCGAGCAACTACGGCGCGCCCCCCGTCGGCACGACGTCCACGACGGGGACCAACTTCGCTTCGACCCAACAACAGTCGGGCAACCCCACGGGCTGGGGCGACAACGCCTCGCAGAACGGCGCCGCGGGCGGCGTCCAGCAAGCGGGATTCGCCAACGCACCGACCACGAACGACCGCAACGGCGAGTTCTGGAGCAGCGCGTTGCTCGTGATCCTCGGCGCCGCGACGGCTTTCACGTGGATCGCGTATCTGGACGTGCGGAACAAGTACCGCTCGGTGCTCCGCAACATGCCGGGCAACAGCTACTCGGCCGCGGCTTAGTCGCCGCCACGGGGCGTCGCCGCTGCTAGGGTGTGTTGGCTACCCGCGGCGATGTCGCCTCGTGTCCTCCTCCTTCTTCAGAGGGAGGGGTTAGGGGAGGGTGCTGAAGCGGGTACCCGGGTCGCACCTGCCCTAAGTCACCCTTCGAACACGGGCTTCCCGCTAGAGACGGTGAGGGACTTCGATCGCCGCCCTTGCCGCGGGTACGCCAATCTCGGCATGGCGCGGACGGTGTTGGCTAGACGCGGCTGTCGGCCGTCTCGCTCCAGGCGGCTTCCGCTTCGGCGAGCCAGGAGTTGTCGACCGGGCTCTCTGGCGGGGTCTCTTCGATCGTCTGGTATGCCGAAGGCTGATTGGCGACCGGCAACGCCTCCGGAGGCAGTGGCGTGGTCACGCCGGTCCATGCCGGCTGTCCGTAGGCGACTTCGCCGGTGACTTCTCCGGCGCTCGCTCCGTAAGTGATCTCGTCCGCGACGATCGATGGTTCGACCGCCGCCTCAACCGGGGCGGCGGCGACGGCCGTGACGACGGGCGTCTCTTCGACCACGCGGCGCACCTCGGTGACCGGTTCGAGCGGCAGGTACTCCGCGTCGACATAGGCGGGCTGGGGCTCCGGCTTCGGCTCGACAACCGGCGGCGGCTCAGGAGCTTCGACAACCTCGACGACTTCTTCGATGACTTCTTCAACGGCCGCCTCTTCGACCACCTCTTCAACCGGTTCCTCGTCGACGATCTCGTAGCGGACGGGCAACCGGCGGACGTCGGCGTCGATGTCTTGGAACATCCGCCACACGTGCTCGTGGCACGTGAAGACGAGCAACTGGTGGCCCTCCGTGGCGAACTCGGTGAGCACGCTGGCCGCGATCCGGGCGCGGCCGTCGTCGAAGTTGACGAGCACGTCGTCCAGGATCATCGGCAACTGCACGCCCCGTCGGGCAAACGTCGCCACGAGCGCCATGCGGACGCTGAGGAACAACTGCTCGCGGGCGCCGCGGCTGAGGTTCTCGACCGCCAACGACTCGCCGTCGGCGTCGTCGACCAGCAGGACGTCCTCGGCCAGCGGGGTCCAGACCCGCGTGTAGCGGCCACGCGTGAGCCGCTCGAGGTAACGCGACGCCTCGATGAGCGTCTCCGGCTGACGGTGCTCTTCGTAATCGCTGCGGATCAGCTCGAGCATCGAGCCGACCGCCGCCCGTTCGCGCCAACGCTCCTTCGCCTCGGCGAGTTGGCCCTCGACCAGGTCGAGTTCGACCTGCTTGTCGGCGAGCGACGTGTCTTCGACCATCGCCGTGCGTTCCTTGACGAGCATCGCCCGCTTCGCGGCGAGCTCTCGGAGTCGCTTCTCCAAGGCGTCGCGTTCGGCGGTCAGCTCGGCCCAGACGCCGTCGAGCTTCAGCAAGCCGCCCTTGCTCATCAGTTCGAGGAAGTCGTCCTCCGTCCCGGACGTGCCGATCGCGGCGGCGATCTCGCGAGTGAGCCGCGCGCGGGTCTCGTCGAGGCGGGCCGCCTCCTCCAGATCCGTGACGACCTGTCGGAAGGCTTGCTCGCCGTCGACACCGGCGGTCGCGAAGAGCGTGTGCAGCTCCGCGTCGACCCGTTCGGCCGCTTGTTCGAGCTTGACTTGCTTCTCCTTCAGCTCCTTCGCGCGTTCGCGGAGCTTCTTGCGGTGCTCGACGCGGCCTTTTTGCAGCCGACTCTCGCTGAGAAGGTGCTCGAGTTGTTCGAGCGGCTCGGATTCCTCGATAACGAGTTCGGCTTCTTCGGCGAGCGCGGTGATCCGCTTGGTGACCTTATCGTACTCGCGTTCGCAGCGGTCGATCTCTTCTTGCTTCGCCTCGCTACGCGAACGGAGCTCTGCCAAGCCGCGGTGCTGGCTGGCGAGCTTCTCGAGTTCGGACGCCGTCGTCTCGTCGGGCAGGCCAACCGAGCGGAGCGAGTCACGCCACTCCTTCTCGGCGGCTTTGAGTTCGTCCTTCGCCTGCTGGTAGAGCTCCTCTGCCGACTTGGTGCGCTGCGTCGCTTTGCGCCGCTCGGCTTCGACGGGCATCATCCGTTCGAGCTCTTCGAGGTGTGTCTCCGCGTGTTGCAGGCGCACCGACACCGACCCCTCACGCAGCGGCAGCTCGTCATCGAGCACGCCCTGCTCTTTCAGAGCCGCTTCGACCTGTCGCTGGGCGACGTCGATCTGCCGCAGGCACTCGTCGAGCTGGTTGGCTCGGTTCTCTTCCCAGGCGTGGCGGAGGAACCAGCAGCCGATCGCCCCGACCAAGGCGAACGGCAACCAGAGGCCGGCGTTCACCGACGCGATGAACGGCCAGAAGATGATGCCCGCCGCCAGGGCGAAGCCCGCCGTCAGCAGCAGGAACAACTCGATCGGGAGCACCTGCGCCTCGATCAGCCGCTGCCGCTCGCCTTCGAGGTTCGTGACGTTGCGGCGTTGTTGCTCGACCTTCTGTTCCGCCTTCAAGCGGCGGCGGAGCATCGAGACCAACTCGCCCGCTTCCTCGATGTCGTTCGGCAGGCCGAGCTTCTCGCTCGACGTGAGGGCCGACTCCATCTGCGACTCGTAGTGCCGCTGGTTGCCACGCGTCGCGTCGAGTTCGCGCTTCACGTCGGCGACGACCTGCTCCGCCTCGCGGACCGCCTCGCTGGCGGGGCGGAGCGTGTCGAGGACCTCGTCGTCGAGCTCGGGGGCCGCCTCGGGGTCGGGCTTGTGACGCCAGAGTTTCGCGAGCCGCGCCGCCTCGGACTCGACGCGGGCGTCGAGGCGTTCGACTTCCTCGGTCAGCTCCTCGGACTGACGCTCCAGCGCGGCGAGCCAATCTTGCTGTTCGCCCAGCGCGTCGAGTCGGCAGCAGGAGCGGCCGAGCACGTCGTTGATCGACAGCTCCTTGATCTCCGCGTGCAGCTGCCGGCGTTGGCCGCGCACGACGTCGCGTTGCCGCTGGTGCTCGGCGCCGCGACGGGTGATCGCTTCGAGCCGGTCGAGTGGCTTGTCGCCCAAGTCGGGGAGCCCGTCGAAGCGCAAGCGGTCTTCGATGACCCGCGCCCGCTCCGCCCACAGCGGCTTGAGCCCCAGGGCGATCTCGATCCGCCGGGCGTGTCGCTCGGACTCCTTGAGTTCCGTCTGGAGCTGTTCGGTCTGAGAATCGACCTCTTCGATCTCAATCGCCAGCTTGCCCCAACGACGCGACCCGATCGCCAGCTCGCCGATGTCGGTCTGCAACTGCTCACGCCGGCCGAGCAGGTCCGCGATCATCGATGGCTCGCCGTCCGGCCCCAAGAGCTGCTTGCGGCTCGCGCGGAGCCCTTGGATCACGTCGTACAGCGACACGCGGTCCAAGCCGGACGTCAGGCGATAGATCCAGCGCGCCGCTTCCGCGCCCTCGAGCGCGCCGAGCTCGTTGATCTCGTCGAGCCCGATGGCGAAGACGTTGCAGTAAGTGCGCTCGTCGACCGACTCGAGCGCCTCGCGCAACAGTCGGTCGCCCTGCTCTTCGCCGTCGGGCAGCGTCACGACGACCCGGCCGCGGTCGTTGTCGCCGCGTTCGACGTACCGCGACGCGCTGAACGGACCGTCGTCGCTGAGCAGGCCGACCACGCCACCGGGGCGGCCTCCCTCGCGCGGCGGCAGGTAACGCTCGCGTCGCTCGTCGGTCACGCCGTACAGCATGGCCCGCAGAAAGTGCATCAGCGTCGTCTTGCCGGCCTCGTTCGGGCCGTAGAAGACCGTGATCCCGGGCGACAGGTCGCGGAGACGCAGGTCGTGCCAGACGCCGAACCCGTCAACATGCAGATCGGTTAGCTTCATGGGAGCTTTCAGGCTTAAGGCCTGAGGCCTGTGGGGACGCGGCGGAACCCGGCCAGGGGTCTCCGCGTCGGCCAACTCAGGCCTCTTCGGTCATCAATGCGACGCCCAACTTTGCGGCGCGATTGAACAGGTCGGCGCGGTCGCCCGCGCCGTCGATGCCGGCGATCTTCGCTAGCGACGCGTCGGGCAGTGGCTTGGGGAGTTGTTCGCTCAGGTCGAGCACGAACGCCTCGTTGCGCCGCAGGACGCCGACCTGCCGCAGCAGGTCGCCGAGGATCGTCTCTTGGTCGAGTTGCTCGTGCGGCGGCTCGTAGGGTGAGTCGCAACGCAGTGCGTAGCTCCAGCAGATCGGGTGCTCGCCCTTGGCGTGACGCTGGAGGTCTCGCAGCAGCTCGCCGGCGAGGCCGTCGTCGCGGAGCTCGGCGACCATCGGGCCAACGCCCTCAAGCCGCCAGGCGATGAGTTGGTGGACGCCCTTCGCCCGACCGCGGAGCTTGTCGAGCCGTTCGCGCAGCCGCGTGCCGAGTTGCTCGGCCGTGACGCCGACGGTGAACTCGAGCGTCTCGTCCTGCCATCGCACGATGTCGGTGGCGACGAAGCGCGTCTTCGCCTTGCCTTCGGCGTCGACCTGCACGATGGTGCAACCGCTCGGTCCTTGTTCCGCCGGCGAGCGGCCCTGCGGCGAACCGGCGTAGTGGGCGACGCCCGGCTCGTGGTCGACCGTCGCACGGCGTGCTCGCCCGCCGAGCGCCATGTAGTCGACGCGGTCCCCTTCTTTGCCCGGCGCGTCGCTCGTGCCGTAGGCGACGCCGACGGTAAAGCGTCCGTGCGCGTCGCGGCGGAACCCGCTCGCGTCGACCTCGCGGTCGCCGTGTCGGCTGACGCCTTGGATCGAGGCGACGATCGAGTCGCCACGCCGCAGCTCGTGCGATTCGACGCGCCCGACCGGGAACACCGTCACGTTGTCCGGCAAGCGCTCCGTGCGCGGCCACGCGTCGGGCGGGTCGAGGACGCCGCCGGCCCAGTAGACCGAGACGCCGCGTTTGTTCAGACGTTCGAACTGATCGACGAGGAACGAGACGACGCGTGGCGAAGCCCGGCGCGAGTCGAGCACGTCGCCGGCGAGCAGCAGCGCGTCGGCGTCCTCCGACAACGCGGTGTCGAAGACCCGTTCGGCCGCCTCGAGCGGCGCGTCGCGAAGCAGCTCGCGCAGCTTCTCGTCGGCCTCGCTCAGCCCGTGCAGCGGGCGGTCGAGACGCAGGTCGCTGGCATGCACCAAGCGAAGCGGCTGCGAAGCCATCGACGCCTCCTTGCGTATACGGTGGTCGGGGGCGCGCCCGCGAGGTCTCCCGGGGTCGCCTACTCCCCAAAATCTACCCAGCATCCGAGAATCCACCAACTTCAGCTTGCTGGCGAGCCGGCCAGAAGGCCCGTTGGTGGGGCGACGGCCGATCCACTAGCATCGGCCGCCTCCCCGGACGACTGACCCCCGCTGCGATGCCCGACTTGCCCCAATCGACGCCCCCGGAGACGGCTGAGCGCTGCCTGGCTCTGCAGGAACTGTTGCGCCGGGAGATCCCCCTGGCGGGCCAGATGGAGGTCCTCGTCGACGGGTTCGATGACTCCGGGCTACGCCTGTCGATGCCGCTCGGGCCGAACCGAAACCCTCACCAAACCGCCTTCGCCGGCAGCCTCAACGCCCTCTGCACCCTGGCCGGGTGGGCGATGACGCACCTACTGCTTGATGACCTGGAGGCGGCTGGCTCCACCGTCATCCGCCGCAGCTCAATCAAATTCCACGCCCCGGTGCAGACCGAGCGGGTCGTCGCCCGTTGTCTCGCAACGCCGACGGCCGACTTGGCCCACTTCGCTGAGATGCTAGTGGAGAAGGGCCAGGCGAAGCTCGACCACGTCGTGCAAGTCGAAGACGCCGAGGGCGACCGCCCCGCCGTTCTGTTCGCGGGCTCCTACGTGGTGACTGCCGCAGGCGTTTAGACGCCAGAATGGCAGTCGTTCAATCTTCCATTGCCGTCGCACACGGGCATTCTTGCCGCCAATATGGCGCCGATGGAGTCCAGCCCGTCGGAACAAAGGCGACTCAAGCCGTTAAAACGAATGGACTTACGGCTCCACGAACCATTTTGGCGCCGCACTTGCTTCTTAAGCTCGCAACGAGAATCAAGACGCCGCCACGTTGGGGGCGTCTGCGGTTTGAACGAGTGAGAAGGAGCCCAATCATGTCCAAGTGCACCCCTACCAACCGTCTGAGCCAGGTCTTGCCCGGTTCGCTTGCTGAGGTCGACACGCTGCTCAACCACTTCTTCCCCGGCCCCGACCGCCCGACGGTCGCCCGGGCCGGCTTCGCGGCGCCCGCGTCGCTGTGGGAAGCGGAGGAGAAACTCCACGTCGAGGTCGACGCCCCCGGCGTCACGGCCGAGAACGTGGAGGTGACCGTCGAGAACGGCCAACTCTCCGTGACCTTGGAGCGGTCGGCTGGCGACGAGTCACCGAAGTACGCCTACAACGAGCGGCGCTTCGGCAAAGTGACGCGCACGGTCGACCTGCCCGACACGGTCGATCCCGACTCGGTCGAGGCGGAACTTCGCAACGGCGTGCTTCACGTCTCGATCGCCAAGCGGCCCGAGACACAACCCCGCCGCGTCGAGATTCGCACGAAGTAACTGCGGCGTGACAGCCCGCTAGACAACCACGAGCCGAGCCGGGACCTGCGTTCCCGGCTCGGCTTTCTTGTGCGCTCGTGCGTCGAACGCGGCGGCTTTGCGATGTTCACCGAATCTTAGCGCTTGCTTAGCGCGCCGCACGCAATAAGTCGTGACACTCCCTCGCTTCACTGAGGCCAGTGGGCCTCACCCACCATCGACCAGCCGGCGGCAGCCGGCCGCCCACCTCTGGAGCGAGACTCATGAAGAGCACCGCGTTGTTTTCCTGCGCCCTGATGGCGCTCGCCGTTTCGGCCCGTGCCGACTTCGACCTGCAGATCACCGAGATCTGGCCCGGCAACGATCCCGGTGAGAACCTCACCAACGACTGGTTCGAGGTCACCAACTTCGGCGACATGCCGTTCACCTTCGGCGCGGACGGCGCGCTGTTCTTTGACGACGACTCCCAGGACGCCACAACCGCCGACGAGATCACCGGCATCACCGCGATCGCTCCGGGCGAGTCGGTCGTGCTGCTCGACGTCAGCTTCCCGGAAGAGCCCGGCGACGCGACCGTCGCCGAGCAGATTACCGAATTCACCGACCTCTGGGGTGCGGTGGTCAGCCTGCCGCAAGTTGGCACCTACTCGGGCTCGGGCCTGAGCCAAGGCGGCGACGGCGTCACGCTGTTCCTGACCGCCGGCGCCCCGCCGACTGGCCTGCTCGACATCATCGACTTCGAGCTCTACCCGGCCGCCGACCTGAACGGCGGGCAGTCGTACGACGTCGTCCTCGGCGCGTTCAGCAACTCGGTCACGACGATCGGCGTGAACGACGTGAACCAACCCGCCATCGGCACGCCCGGCTTCCTGGTCCCCGAGCCGACGACCGCCGCGCTGCTCGCCTTGGGCCTCGGCCTCGCCGCCGCCCGTCGCGTCTGAGCCACTCTTGGCTGAAACACGAGCGGCCGCGTGGCGCACGCCGCGCGGCCGCTTGTCTTTTACTTCCCCAGTGAGCCCAACGCCCCGCCAAAGGGGCTTCTACCACCAGGAACCGTGATGCTCTCTCGTTTCGCTCCGCTCGCTCTCGCCTCGCTGGCGCTAACGTGGCTCGGTGGCGGCGCCTCGGCGCATGCCGCTGACTTCTTCTTTGGTTCCGATGCGAACGGGATCAACGGCATGCCGAGCGCCGACGTCGGCGGCGACGGCGCGACGCTGTCGCTGACCGCGGCACCCGCCGGCGCGGTGCTAACCGAGATCTCCTCGGCCGGCATGGGCGTCAACTCGCGTGGCGTCGCCGGGGCGATTGACGAGAGCAACGACAAGTTCGACGTGCTCGGCGGCTCGCTCGCCGGCCAAACGGACGCCATCACGTTCTCGTTCGACGTCGACGGCGTACTCGAGGAGCTCTATTTCGACGGCGTCAAAGACGAGTCGTTCGAGTTCTTCACCCTCACCGCACCTGATGGCGAAGTCCTTTCGATCTTCGACTCACAGATCGGCTTGCGTCTGATCGATGTCGCCTCGGTCGACGAGCCGAACGTCACGCTGCTCACCGAGACGGGCGGCGCCGACGACGACCTCTTCGGTCTCGCGATCCCGTTCCAAGCGGGCGAGGTCTTCACGTTGACCTACGGCGAATACTTCCCCGAGCCGAACGAGCTAGCGCCGGGGTTCACCCCCCAGGCGGGCAACGGCGCACGGTTCGAGGGCGTCGTCATTGAGATCGTGCCCGAGCCGGCCGGACTGATGCTCGTCGCCCTGGGACTCGGTTGCGCCGTGATTCGCGGCCGCCGAGAGAAGTTCGAAGCGAAGTCTTAGTTCGAACCGTACTTCGCGATCACGTCGCGGGTCAGTTCGATCGTGAACTCATTCTCTTCACCCGGCTCGACGGTGAAGAGCTCGGGCAACTGAACGCGGCGTCGCCCGAGTCGACGCCCTGGCCCCGGATCGTCCGTCTTGCGGTCGATGACGGTCACACGATGCTCGGCGACGACGGCGCCGTCGTCTCGACCGTAGGTGCCGACGACGAAGGCGCCGTCTTCCTGCAGGATGCCGAGGCCCGCTTTGCCCGACTTGAGCGAGCCTGTCTTGGCGACCGGCGTGAACATCACCTTGGCGTTGGTCAAAGGCTCGCCTTCGAGCATCACGGTGCCCGAGACCTGCGCCACGTCGTAACCGTTCCCCCGGCCGCAACCGACGGCCGAGAGCGTCAGCAGGGCGGTAAGGGCGAGTGTGTTTCTACAGGTCACTGATGATCTCGCCGTCCATGCGATCGCCCAGCAGCCAGTAGACGCGGCGATCTAGGTCATCGGTCAGGAAGTGAACCGAGCCGTCGACAAAGCCGAAGAAGACGCCGCCCGAGTGCCAGCCGTAGCTGCAGTCTTCTCGCTCGCTCTCGTCGGGGAACCTCGCCAGCAGGTCTTCCGACGCGGGGTACGCCCACGGCCCGCCTACCAGGCAATTGATCGGGTAGTCGGTCTTGAAGAGGATCGAGGCGTCTTGGAAGTCCGTCCCGATCCAGACGGGGAACTCCCGCGCTCGGTTGTAGAAGGCCGACTCCCCGACGGCGATCGTCTTGCTGGTTCCATCGGTGACGTCCTTGATGCGTACGCTTCGGAACGCCCTCTTCTCAATCGGCTCGTCGACGCCGTCGCCGTCGTAGTCGGCGAAGAAGGTTGCCGTGCGCTCGGCTTCCTCTGTCCGGACAAACATGCCTCGGTCTTGATAGCCCCGCGAAGCCTTGTAGTGCGACGTCCCGTAACCCGACGTGTTGAGGGGCGTGGCGCCGAGTCCGAAGTACTCGCCCTCCGGCTTGACTTCGGGAAGATCGACCGAGGGACAGAGGAAGGTCGAGATGCTCCGGTCGGGCCCGGGGATGGGCGACGGGATGCTGTTCAGAGCGAGCTTCACGAAGAAGAACGGCTGCCACGGGTCGTCATCGATGTCGGGCGCCCCGGTTTGTGAGAGCGAGTCGTAGATCGCCTGCTCTTCCAGGTAGGGGAGCGTCTTGGTTGCCCAACCGAGTCCGTCTTCCGGCGTGTAGAGGCCGGGATTCCCCGTCGCGTTGATCTGCTCTTGCGACGCGCTGTAGAGGCCCTTCGGGAACTCCCCCATCGTGTCGTGCGACGACATCAGCGCGAGGCAGATCTGTCGCACGTTGTTGGCGCACTGCATACGCCGAGCCGCCTCGCGGGCCGACTGCACCGCGGGCAAGAGCATCGCGACCAAGATCCCAATGATGGCGATCACCACCAACAACTCGACGAGCGTGAACGCTCGCGCGACTTGAGGCTGTCGCCTGCTGCGTACGTCCATCCTGATTCCTTCGGATACGACGGGTTGAAACGACGCGAGCCGATGGCGATCGCAGCCGTGGCGCGTCCGGAACGGAAGAAGCTACGGACCGCCAACGACTTTTGCCATGCATGTTCATCGATTCTTCACACACCGCGACGCATTCACCAAAACTTCACACACGCTTAACGCTTTCTGTCCTCGTGCTCCTCAACGATGGTCGCGTAACCTTGGCGGCCTCGCCTTGTTGATCGCGACGCACGACGCCTCGCGCGACCACCACGATGACTTTGGAGCACCCCGTGACCCGACTCGTCCCCGCCTACGCCGCTGTCGTTCTGGTTGCCGCGATGGCCTCGCCGGTCGCGGCGGAACTGTTCATCAACGAGCTGTTCTTCGACCCGGGCGGAGCCGGGTTCGACCAACGCGACGAGTTCATTGAGTTGCGAGGCCCGTCGGGCATGTCGCTTGACAATCACTACCTGATCTTCCTCGAGGGCGAAGACAACGTCGCCGGCACAGGCGGCGCGGGCACGATCGACAACATCTTCGATCTCAGCGGTCAGTCCCTCGGCTCGAACGGCTTCTTGGTCTACCGGCAGGCCGGCAACCTGGAGGGGGGCGCCACCGATTCGGGACCGAGCCGCTACTCGGTCGTTCCCAGCGCGACCGACCTGATCAACACGGGAACCGGGCCTGGATACGGCTCGGGCTCGGGCAGCACGATCGGCGCCTCCGACTTGGGCGACGAGGGCACGATTGAGAACGGCGGGACCACGGCCATGCTGATCCGCAACGACTCGGGCTCCGCCCCGGTTCTGGGCGATGACCTCGACGATGGCAACGACGGTCTCGACGACCCGAACGGCCAAGACGGGTGGACCATCCTCGACGCGGTCTCGTACTTCGAGCCGCTGGAGACCGTCTTCGGTCGCGCCTACGCGCCGATTGTCTACGGCACCGAGGAACTTGGGTCGCTCGTCTTCTTCGAAGGCGGCATCCGTGAGATCGACCCTGGCCTTGAGCCGGGGGCCGAGTACGTCGCGGTGGGGTACGAGATCGAGTACGTGGGGCGGTGGGGCAACTCGACGGGCCAGACCAACGCCGACTGGCACGCTTCGAACCTGACGGACAACACCGGCTCCGGCGCGATACCAGAAGCGCAGCTGCCTCCCGGTTCGCCGATCGACTTCCGCCAGTCGTTTACCGGCGACCACGGCGAGTTGGCCAGCGGCGACCCGAACACGCCCTCTTCGCAGCCGACGCCCGATCAGGGCATCCTGGAGAGCAACCAAGGGGTCCCCTACGGCACGCGTCTGCTAACCAACGTCGGCGGCCCCAACTACCTTACCGGCGACTACAACGGCGACGGCGTCGTCAACGCGGCGGACTACACGGTCTGGCGAGACACCGAGGGGACGCTCGGCAACGAGACGACCCACCCGGCGGCGGATCACAACCACGACTTCCTCGTCAACGCCGACGACTACGCCAACTGGGTCAACGCGTTCGGCGACCCCGCCGGCGACGCGAACGCCGTAGCGGTTCCCGAGCCGGCGAGCGCCGTGTTGCTGGCGGTGATCGGGTTGCTCGGCCGGCGACTCCGTCGCTAGCTCATGAGGCGATCGGCCACCAGGCGCGCGCGGCCACAAGCCCCGCGGCCGCCGCGCCCAGGCCGAGCACGACGTTCAGCGCGACGTTCGCTAGCGCCAGCACCGGCTCGCCCGCTTCGACGTGGCGGATCGTCTGGTAGCCGAACGTCGAGAACGTCGTCAGCCCGCCCAACAGGCCGACCGTCACGCCGACGTGCCAAGTCGCCGGCTTCGCTTGGGCGAGCCACGCTTCGTGCATCAACAGCCCCAGCGCGAAGCAGCCGACGACGTTGACCAAGAGCGTCGCGTGGCCGAACCGGCCGCCCCAAAGCTCCTGGCACGCCATGCCCGCGCCGTGACGCAGCATGGCCCCGGCGGCGCCTCCCAGAGCGACCGCGGCGAGTTGTAGGGCCGACTCTCTCATCGCACTCGCTCCCACGGCTGACGGCTTGGGCGATCGCGTCCAAGGCTCACCCCCGCCTCGTTCTCTTTCGGTCGCTTCAGACCGGATAAGTGGACTTTCCCGAACGCGCGCCAGCGTCTGCGTTCGGTTTCCGCTCCACGGCTCAACTAGTCAACCCAGACTACCGAAACCACCCATTAGACGCACTTACCGCGATGCGTTCCGGTTACCGGAGCGCAACAGACTAACAAGCAACGGACGACACGGACGCCGCCCTGGCTCCAAGCGAGTCACGGGCGTGAAGCTGCAGGAGGCAGCGAGCGATGGAGCAGAATCGGCAATTCGAGATCGTCCCCGCGATGCTGGTCGCGTTGGCGTGGGGCGCGCTGGGACTCACCGTTGTGGCGGTGATCGGATCGGGCGAAGTCGCCGAGTCGGTGGCGACGGCGCCGCCGACCCGCACGCACGCGCCGCTCCGCTGGCCGCTGGCCGAGTTGCCTCCGCTCGAGACGCCCGACCTGCAGCTCGCCGAGGAGCCGTCATTCCTCGAAGGCTGGGCGCCGCAGCCCTTGGCGATCGGTCTCGCCGTCGCCCCGCCGATCGACCGGGACGCGACCGACGCTCTCGTCACAACGCCGCTGATCAGCAAGCGATCCGCCCACGCCGCGCGGCCATCACTCAAGCGCGGCCCGGTCGCTTACCAAGGTCGGCTCGTCGTGATGACGCCATCCGAGCCGCGTTGGCGAGCCGGCGACCGAGCACGGCTGGTCGTCACCTCGCGGATGCGCGCCCAGTGGACGATCGCGGGGATCGACTCGGTCGAGTTGGCTCGCGCCGCTGGCCGGATGATCTCCGAGCCGGACTACCGGACGCCGGCTGAATGGGCGGTCGCTCGATTGCAGCAGGCCAGCCGGTGGCAAGCGGACGCGGCGGGCAAGACCGCGGCGACCGAACCGTCGCGGCCCGCGCCGGCGCGGAGCACCCTGTTGCTCGCGCCGCCGAAGACCGTCGCGCGTAAGCCGGTGGTCCGCGACCGTCGGCCGGTGACGACGCCGATCGTCGTCCCGACCATCTTGGAGTACCTCTCCAACGCACCGAGCGTCGACTTCCCGACGCCGCGCGCCCTGGCAGTGCAGCTCGACCGCGTCGCCGCAGACCGCGACCTCGCGCCGTGGGCTTGGGCCACCGCCTACCGGCTGCGGACGCTCGGCGCGACGCCGGCGGGCGACGAGCTGGCGATCGGTTCGAACTTCGCGGCGCTTGTCAACGCGGTGGCTGACGCCCGGGTCCGTGCGGAGCAGCTCCGCGATGGCGCGTCTGCTACGGAGCTGCGACGGGCGGCTTACGCGATCGATCGTCGCGTCGCCACGTGGCGGCCGAGCCAAGAGCACGCCGTCACGCTCGCGAAGCGCGGCGTCCTGCCCGCTGACCAGCTCGCCAACGCTCGTTGGGCGTCGCGAGGCGAAGCCTTACCCCGCCTGACGGACGCGGCCGATGCGGCGCCGCTTCGCGTCGCCGCGCGGCTCGAGGCGTACGAGGCCAGGCCGTCATACCGTCTGGCGAAGCTGGTCGCCACGGACGCGGTCCGACTCGCCCAGTCGAGCGACGCCGAGGCGGTCGAGCTCTCCCGCGCCATCGAGACGAACTATCGCAACGCCAACGTGCGGGTGGCGATCGCCGCGGGGCTGATCGAGCGGCTCCTGCCCGCCGCCGAGCCGACGACGAGTCCGGTCCGCGACCGCATCGCCGGCACGCTGGTGACCGGCCGCTCGACGACGCAGTCGCAACTCGGCGTGGAGCTGATCCCGGACGAGGCGGCCTGGCGGATCGGCTTCGCGGCCGAGGGGAACGTCATCGCCCGAACCGCCTCACACGGCCGGCCGGCGCGGGTCGTTAGCCATGGCGTGACCCGGTTCTCGGCCACCAAGCTCGTCGTGGTGTCCCGCGAGTCGCTCGACGCGATGCCGTCGGTGGTCGAAGCAACGAGCGCGTCGCCCCGCTTGGTTGGTCTGTCGACGAACTACGACCGGGTCCCGGTGCTGCGGGACTACGCCCGTTCCACCGCTCGCAAGGAGTACTCCAGGCTCCGCGGCCGCGCTCGGGTCGAGACGCAGGCCAAGGTCGAGCACCGCGTGCGTCGCGAGCTGGACAACCGTGTCGCCGAACAGATCGCCAGGCTCGACGCCCGGTACGAAGAGGCCGTCCTGTCGCGGGCCGAACGACTGGGGCTCCGCGTCGAACCGCTCGAGATGCGGACCACCGACACGCGTCTGATCAGCCGGCTGCGGCTCGCCGGTGACCAGCAGCTTGCGGCCCACACGCCACGGATGCGGGCGCCGTCGGACAGCCTGCTGAGCGTGCAACTGCACGAGTCGACGCTCAACAACGCCCTGGAAGGCCTCGAGCTAGCCGGCGCCCGGCTGACGCCGGAGCAGCTCCGCGAGCGGATGGTCGAGAAGCTGGGCGTCGAGCCGCAGCCGGCCGACGAGAAGGTCCGAGCCATCCTCCAGTTCGCCGAGGTCGAGCCCGCCCGCTTCAAGCTGCAAGACGGCCGCGCCGAGTTGGTGCTCTCGTTCCGCGAGCTGTCGGTCGCGCGGCGTCGCCACCGCGACTTCAAGGTCCACGCCTTCTACCGGCCGGTGGTCGATGGCGTGAACGCCACGCTCGTGCAAGACGGCACGCCGCACATCGAAGGCCGCCTCCGCACCGCCAGCCGGATGCACCTGCACGGCGTGCTCGGCAAGGTGCTCGCGAAGAGTGAGCGGCTGCCGTTGGTCGCGGTCGGCCCCGACACGCCTGATCAGGTCGCCGCGGCGCTCGTGGGCTTGTCGACCAACCAGTTCGTCATCGAAGACGGCTGGCTCGGCTTGGCGATCGGCCCGACGCGGCCCTCCGACCGCGTCGCCTTGCAAGTCGGCCGGTACGTCCGCTGATCGAAGCGGATTTACTCTCACCGACTTTTGTCGGGGGCGTCTGGAAACGCCGCCTCCGACAATACCCACCGGTTTCGACTCGCAACTCTTGGCCTGCTCAGGCTTTGGAGTTTTGTCGGGGGCATGTCTTCGGGCTTCCGTCCTGCCAGTCGGTTCGCGTGGGACGAACCCCATTCTCGTCGTTCGCTTCAACGACCGAAGTCGCTTTCTTGGTCGCCGCTGATTGGCCCGCTAACGCAGGTCATTTTTCGCAGGGAGGGTTGACGTAATTGTTGCCCGGGTCGAGACTCTCGCTTAGTTGATATTCAATCTCAACAAGAGAGGGGCTCTAAGTGTCTGCAAATGCCGTGTTTATCGCCCGTCGACGCCAGCTTCCGGCCTTCACGCTCGTCGAACTGCTGGTGGTGATCTCCATCATCGGCATCCTGGTCGGGCTGCTGCTGCCAGCCGTGCAGGCCGCCCGTGAGTCGGCTCGTCGCAACCAGTGCCTCAACAAGCTGCGGCAGATGACGCTCGCGATGCACGGCTTCCAGGTCGCCGGCGGCCGGTTCCCGCCGAGCATCAGCACACGCGAGGGGCACTACCGCTGGGGCGCCCCCGCGCGGGTGCTGCCGTACGTCGAGGAGTTCAACCTCGCCACGGCGATTGACTTCGAGCAGGACTACCACCTGCTCGACCGAAACGGAGTCGTGCATGCGACGGAAACCGACGCACTGGCCGCCGGCATCCTCAAGGCGCAGCGAGTCGACGTGCTCATCTGCCCGTCCGAAGTGAAGGACGAAGCCCGGCTCAACGGCGCCGGCGTGCCGCGGGACTACCCGATCAACTACGGCGTGAACTGCGGCGTCTGGAAGGTGTACGACCCGAAGGACGGCAGCGACGGCGGCGGCGCATTCGTGCCGAACGTCGGCTTCCGCCCGGCGAACTTCACCGACGGCATGAGCAAGACCCTCATGATGGCCGAGGTGAAGGCGTACACGCCTTACCTGCGCGACAGCGGCGTCGACGCGCCCGACACGCCCGATCCCAACGACCCGCTGGCCGTCTGCGCCTTCGGCGGCGACGAGAAGACAAACTCCGGCCACACCGAGTGGGTCGACGGTCGCACGCACCAAGCCGGCTTCACGGCGACGTTCCCGCCGAACACCGAGATGCTCTGCTCGATCGGCGGCCAAGACGTCGACGCCGACTTCAACACGTCACGCGTCGGCGTCAGCGACACAAACGTCACCTATGCGTCGGTCACCGCCCGGAGCTACCACCCGGGCGTGGTGAACGCCGTGCGGATGGACGGCTCGGCGCGGACGTTCGCCAACGACATTGAGCCGGTGGTGTGGCGCGCCCTCGCCACACGCAACGGCGACGAGGTCGTCACACTCGACTGACGCGAGGCTGCGGGTAGCCTCGGTTCTCAAACCGGGGTCGCCGCAGGCGACAAGACTTCGCGCTAAAGCAACGCCAGCCGATGGGCGTTGGCCGGGCGTCAGCGAAACCTCTTGCGGCTTCGCCGGCCGGGTTCGAGAACCTGGGCCGAACGCTGCCTCAGCGGTTGCGTACTTGACCGCGTCGGCGGACCTCGGCCAGCAGGCCGCGTAGCTCGGCAACCTTGTCGGGCATCTCGGCGAAGAGGTTGTTTCGTTGCGAGGGGTCGCTGCGAAGGTCGTACAATTCGCCGGGTTGGGTGTTCTGCTCGTAGCCTTCGGCCTTGTCGTACCAGGCCGGCACGCGTGAGACGCCGCCGGTTGGGGCGTCGACCAGCAACCAGTCGCAGTGGCGCAAGGCGTACCCGTTCTTGTTCGTGTTGTGCACCAGCGTGTCGCGTCTGCTGGGCGCGTTGTCACGCCACAGCGGCAGTTGGTTGTGGCTGTCGTCGGCCGTGCGTTCGGGGACCTCGGCGCCGACGGCCGCCGCGAGCGTCGCGAACAAGTCGACTTGGCTGATCAACGCGTCGGACACGCGGCCCGGTTCGATGACGCCGGGCCAGCGGACGAGCATCGGCACGCGGTGGCCTCCCTCCCAGATGTCGCGTTTGAGCCCGCGGAGCGCGCCCGTGCTGCGATGGTCTCGCTGGCGAACCCGCTCGTAGGCGTAAACCTCCGGCCCGTTGTCCGAGGTGAACACGACGATCGTCTCGTCGGCCAATCCGGTCTGTTCGAGTGCGTGTAGGACCTGGCCGACCGTGTCGTCGGTCTGGGCCATGAAGTCGCCGTAGCCGCCCGCTTCGGTTTTGCCCTGCCAATCGGCCGTTGGCACGATCGGGGCATGGGGTGACGTGAACGGGAAGTACAGGAAGAAAGGTCGCTCGTCGCCGCGGCGTGACCGGATCCACTCGACGGCCCGCGTCGTGAGGGTTGGCATCACCGCGTCTTGTCGCCACCCCGCCACCATCGGCCCGGGTCGGCCTTCCGCCGCGCCCTCCGTCGGACGCGGGTTGCGTGCATAGGGAACCGTCGGCGGCTCGGTCACGCGATCGTTCTCGATCCAAGCGTAGGGCGGGAAGTTGGGCACGTCGTCGCCGAAGTAGCTGTCGAAACCGAACGCGAGCGGCCCGCCAGGTATCGATTGACTCCAGTCGAACGCCTCGGGCGGGTAGCTCTTGCCTTGCTTCGCGACCGACGGGTCGCGGATCGCTTCCCAGTCCCAGCCGAGGTGCCATTTGCCGATGCACGCGGTGCGGTACCCGCGCGAGCGGAGCACCTGGGGCAACGACTCGCGGTCTGAGTCCATCACGGTCGCCCCGAAGCTGGTGACGATCCCGTGAAACTTCCGCCAGTGGAAGCGGCCGTACAGCATCGCGTACCGGCTCGGCGTGCAGATCCCGGAGGAACTGTGTGCGTCGGTGAACCGAACCCCTTCCGCGGCGAGCCGATCGAGGTGGGGCGTGGGGATCTTCGAGTCGGGATTCTGAACGCCCAGGTCGCCGTACCCCATGTCGTCGGCGTAGAGCAGGACGATGTTCGGTTGACCCGCCCGGCTGTGCCCGACGTGGCAAGCAAGCGGCGCGACCAGGACCAACAGCACGGCGAACGGCGGCGTCGAGAACATCTTCATGAGGAGCACTCTGATTCGAGTCGACTGAGGAGCGCCACAACGTGCGGCCGTGACAAGCGTTTGCCTCGGGCTTGATCGTAACCACGCGTTTCACGCGCGGTAGTGCACCCAGCGGCGTGAGCCGCGGAAGAGCCAGACGGTGACCGCTAGGACGATCACCGCGAGCGTCCACGCCATCGCCGAGGCGTAGCCGACCTCCAGGTCGCGGAAAGCGGCGAGGAACAGGTGCAGCGACAACATCAGCGTCGATCCGGCCGGGTCACCCAGACCATCGCTAACCAAGTAGACCTGCGTGAAGGCTTGGACCGATTGGATGAGCCCCATCACCAGGTTGAAGAAGATCACCGGCGAGAGCATCGGCAGCGTGATCGTCGCGAACCGTCGCAGCGGTCCGGCGCCGTCAAGCCGCGCCGCTTCGTAGAGCGACTCGGGGATGTCGCCGATCGCCGCGAGGTAGATCACCATGAAGTTCCCCACGCCCCACAGGGCCATCAGCACCAGCGCGTCTTTCGACCCGAGAAGCCGCCCTCCCTCGCCCCAGCTCGTGGGGTTCGCCGCCTCAGCGGTGCTGTTGAGCCAGCCTTGCTCCGGCAAGCCGACCGACGCGAGCAGGTGGTTCACCAACCCCGCTTGCGGGTCGAGCAGTCCCATCCAGAGGATCGCCACCGCGACCGTCGGCACGACCGAAGGCAAGTACCAGAGCGTGCGGTAGATGGCGACGCCGCGCACCTGCTGGCTGAGCAGCACCGCGAGCGTCACGCCCAGCGCGACCGACAGCGGCACGCTCACCGCGGCGTAGTACGCCGTGTTCCAGAGCGCCCGCCCAAACGGCCCGCCGGACCACAGCTCCTCGGCGAGGCGCTCGTAGTTCCGCCACCCGACCCACCGCGGCGACGAGATCAAGTCGTACCGCGTGAAGCTCCAGTAGAGAGAAGCCGCGAACGGCCAGACGGTGAACGCGAGGAAGCCGACGGCCCAGAGGGCGATAAACGGGATGGCTCGAAGCCACAATGCCCAAGCCCCAATGACCACGGGACGCTCGCGACCTTGGTTGGTCATTGGGGCGCGGTCATTGGTCATTGGCCTTCCTCGGTGCTCTCGGCGCCTCTGTGGTTCATTTCCCCTAGAAGCGCTAAACTGCCCGCATGGAACGGATGGAACCGAAGGCTTCGCGGGTCGAGTTTACCGCGTATCGCGACGACGCGGGGGTCCCGCACGCCGAGGCGGCGACCTGGCTCGAGGCGGTCTACGCCCTCGGGTACCTGCACGCGCTCGACCGGCCGACGCAGATGCAGTTCGCCCGGACCGTCGCCTCGGGGCGCGCCGCCGAGCAGATCGCCAACCGGCCCGAGCTCTTGGAGATGGACCGGTTCCTCCGCCGCGCCGGCATCCAACGCCGCCTAAGCGAGGAGGCGGGCATGCTGCCGCCGCGCGTGCTCGAGCAGCTCGAGTGGTACAGCCGCGGCGTGAACGACGGACTGGAAGAGATCGGCCGCACGCTGCCGATGTGGGCCGTTGGCTTCCAGCCCGAGCCGTGGACGCCCGAGGCGGTGATGCTGATCGGCAACCTGCTGTCGTTCGCCGGCCTGGCGATCGGCGAGCAAGAGGCCGAGCGCGTCATGCTCGAGCTGATCCACCTTGGCGTGGAGGAGGAACGGCTTCGCGAGCTGTTCCGTCCGTACCTGGACGGCGTCGACTTCGAGCCGCTCCGCGACGTCCGCTTCGGCAAGCAGTTGTCGGACGACGCGCTGGAGCTGCTTGCCGACCTGCCACGCCTGGCCGGCAGCAACGCCTGGGCGGTGGCGCCCGAGCGGAGCGCGACCGGCGCGGCGTTGTTGGCGTCGGACCCGCACCTCGAAGTGAACCGCCTGCCGGCCATTTGGTACGAGGCCGCGCTGCGGTGGACCGACGACGACGGCAAACAAGAGTACGTGCTCGGCGCGACGCTGCCCGGCTGCCCGTTGTTCGCGGTCGCGCGGACGTCGCGGC
This sequence comes from Cladocopium goreaui, assembly GCA_947184155.2. Lineage (NCBI taxonomy): Eukaryota > Dinophyceae > Suessiales > Symbiodiniaceae > Cladocopium > Cladocopium goreaui. Next base: position 277,232 of record CAMXCT020002380.1, read on the forward strand.
TGTCGTGGGGCGTGACGTACATGCACGCCAACACGAGCGACCACTTCATCGAAGACGTGCGGCAGAAGCCCGGCGCCGAAGAAGCCTGGCAGTACCGCCGCGGCGAGGAGTGGCTCGACTACGAGCCGCGCGTCGAACGTATCGAACGCAAGGGCGCCGAGGCGATCGAGGAAGCGATCTACGAAAACGACGTCGGCGTGTTGACCGAGCCGCCCACCGAAGCGGGCAAGCACTTGTCGGTCGCATGGGTCGGCAGCCGGGCGGGCGGCGGCGCGGCGATCGGCACGTGGCTCGACGTGGTGGCCTCCCGATCGACGACCGAAGCGATGGACGTCGTGCGGCGATCGCCCCACCCGTCGCTCGTCTGGGTGTTCGCCGACAGCGAAGGCCACATCGGCAAGCAAGCGAGCGGCTGGCTGCCGATCCGCGGCAAGGCGTCCGGCCTGGTGCCGGTCGGCGCGTGGGACGAGGCGAATCACTGGCAGGGCGTCGTCCCGGCCGATCGCCTGCCGAGCGAGCACGACCCGGCGCGCGGCTTCGTCGCCTCAGCGAACGAAGAGCTCTACCTGGCGGACGGCACGCCGCTGCACTCGCACGGGCTGCACGACTACCGCCGGGTGCGGATCGACGAGCGGCTGACCGAGCTGCCGCGCGCGACGCTCGCCGACATGCAAGAGCTGCAGTACGACGTCGTCAGCCGCCACGCGCGCGACTTGCTGCCGGTGCTCTTGGCGCACGTCGAAGACGGCCCGCTCAAGGAGCGCCTCACCGCGTGGGACTGCCGCTTCGACCCCGAGAGCCGCGACGCGGCGCTCTTCATGGGTTTCTACCGGCACGTGCTGCTGGAGATCTTTGGCCACGAAGAAGGCATCGGCTGGCGGCGGATGCTCTACCTCGCCACGCGGCTCGGCTACTCGGCGATGGTCCTCACGGCGATCGACCGCGTGCTGCCGAAGGTCACCAGCAGTTGGTGGCGCGTCCGCGACAAGGGCGAGATGATCCGCCGCGCGGCTGAACGGGCAATCGCCGAACCGGAGCGGAGTTGGAGCGACGTCAACTCGTTCCACTTCACCGACCGGTTCTTCGGCGGCGCTTCGGGGCAGACGACGACCGGGCGGTTGCTCGGCTTCCAGTCCTCAAGCACGCCGATGCCGGGCTGCCACGCGACGCCGTTCCAAGGGCACCTGAAGGCGACCGCCAAGCGCGAGTCGACCTTCGCGCCGAGCTACCACTTCGTCGCCGACATGGCGACCGACGAGGCGTGGACCAACCTGCCCGGCGGCCCGAGCGAGAACCGCTTCAGCAAGTGGTACCGCACCGACATCGAGCGCTGGAAGCAGGGCGATTTCAAGCGGCTGGTGGGGACGCCACCGCTCGCGCCCGACGGCGACTGACGGCGCGTCTTCGCCAGACGTGAAGCGGACATGAAAATAGCCCCGACCAAGCTTGGTCGGGGCTATTCGGTCTCTGAACAGAACGACGCGTGCGGCTCACCAGCCGACGCCGACGTGCACGCCGGGAGCGCGGACGCTGACGCCGCCCCAGTAGCCGCCTCGCACGCCAACGTACGGGGCGCGGACGACGACCGGAGCGCGGTAGACAACGGCCGGGCGGTAGGCGCGGCGGACAACGCGGCGGTAACGGCCTGCTTCGGCGTCCATCGGCACGGCGAAAGCCATCGCCATCAAGGCGAGCAGCGACAGGGCGATTCGTTTCTTCGAGCGGAACATCGGAGGGCTCTCCTTCGAGAGTGGGGCCGGGCGCCCTCAACGGCGCCCGCGGTAGGTGGTTGCGTAGCGGGAATACCCGCCCGCGCGGTAAGTCTGCCGCGAACTGGTGAAGCGCGGGTTAACCCGAATCGTCGGGTCGATCGGGGGCCGCGTCAACCAGCGGCGTTGCCGCCACTGCGGCACGGCCGAGGCAGACTCGACCAGCACGGCGGTCAGCAGCAGTGCCGCGACCGACGTCACGAGCCAACGGGCACGACGCTTCGCGGGACTGCTTGCGGGAGTGGGTGGCTGGGCGAGCATCTCGGTCTCCTTCGCCTGGAAGTGGGAGAACCGGCGGCGACGCCGTCGGCCGGGTATTGTACGCCTCGATGGGGACGATGGCTCGCCAAACCGACCGGCGGGGGCGTGAGCCACGACACGTCCGCCAAACTGGCAGCCCGCGGCGTACCGGCCCCCTCCCCGAGGGCCTGCCGGGGCCAGAATGACAGCCCCGGATAAGCCGGCCTTGCCAGTGATCGCTGCGAATCCCGGCGAATAGGCGGTTCGGCCCCATTGGCGCCCGAGTTGCCTTCTACCGCCACCGACTGCGTCACCGCTGCGCCGTGACGCCCCCCGCACATCACGCGGCGTCGCTTCACCAAGAGGCCCGACCGCGAGTCAACCGACCCAATTCCTTCCAAGCCGCGAGGAACTCGCCGATGGCGACCGCCACCAAGAAAAAGACGAAGGTCAAGCTCGAGCCGATGGGCGACAAGGTTGTCGTCGAGCGTCTGGAGTCGTCCGACACCACCGCCGGCGGCATCTTCCTGCCCGACTCGTCCAAGGAGAAGCCGAACCGCGGCACGATCGTCGCGGTGGGCCCCGGCAAGCTGTTGGACGACGGCAGCCGCGGCGAGCTGCAGGTGAAGGTCGGCGATGAGGTCCTCTTCACGAGCTACGCCCCCGAGACGATCGAGCTGGGCGACGACGAGTACCTGCTGATGGGCGAGTCGGACATCCTGGCCATTGTTGAATAGGCGCTAGTTCGAAGGCGCTAGGCGCTAGTTCTTTGGTTCGGGCCGAGTTCGCAAGAACTAGCGCCAGCGCCTTTGAACTAGCGCCTCTCTCACCGAAGCAAAATACCGCTCAGCAAAGAGCGACTACCCAACACACCGGAGTTCCCCCATGGCGAAAATCATCGCCTTCGATCAAGAAGCCCGCGACGCGATGCGTCGCGGCGTGCAGAAGCTGGCCCGCGCCGTGAAGGTCACGCTCGGCCCGAAGGGTCGCAACGTGATCCTGCAGAAGTCGTTCGGCTCGCCGACCGTCACCAAGGACGGCGTCTCCGTCGCCAAGGAGATCGAGCTGGAGGACGTCTACGAGAACATGGGCGCCCAGATGGTGAAGGAGGTCGCTTCGAAGACCTCCGACGTCGCCGGCGACGGCACCACCACCGCGACCGTGCTCGCCGAGGCGATCTTCAACGAGGGCCTCAAGGCCGTCGTCGCCGGGGTGAACCCGGTGCAGATGAAGCAGGGCATCGAGCAGGCGGTCGAGGACATCACCGCCGAGCTGAAGAAGCTCTCGATCAAGGTGAAGTCGACCGAAGAGATGGCGCAGGTCGGCACCGTCGCCTCGAACGGCGACGCCGAGATCGGCGACATGCTCTCCAAGGCGATGGAGAAGGTCGGCAAGGACGGCGTCATCACCGTCGACGAGGGCAAGTCGCTCGCGACCGAGGTCGAGTGGGTCGAGGGCATGCAGTTCGACCGCGGCTACCTGTCTCCCTATTTCGTCACCGACCAGCAGGCGATGGAAGCGGTCCTCGAGGATTGCTACGTGCTGATCCACGAGAAGAAGATCAGCTCGGTCAAGGACCTCGTCCCCGTGCTCGAAGCGGTCGTCAACGCCGGCAAGCCGCTGTTGATCGTCGCCGAGGACATCGAGGGCGAGGCGCTCGCCACCCTCGTCATCAACAAGCTCCGCGGGACCTTTAATGTCGCCGCCGTGAAGGCCCCCGGCTTCGGCGACCGCCGCAAGGCGATGCTCGAGGACATCGCCGTGCTGACCGGCGGCCAGGCGATCTTCGAGGACCTCGGCATCAAGCTCGAGGCCGTCGGCCTCGGCGAGCTGGGCCGCGCCAAGAAGGTGATCATCGACAAGGACAACACGACGGTCATCGAGGGCGCCGGCAAGAGCACCGACATCAAGGGCCGGATCGACCAGATCCGCCGCGAGATCGACAACTGCAGCAGCGACTACGACCGTGAGAAGCTTGAGGAGCGGCTCGCGAAGCTGTCGGGTGGCGTGGCGAAGGTCAACGTCGGCGCCGCGACCGAGAGCGAGATGAAGGAGAAGAAGGCCCGCGTCGAAGACGCGCTGCACGCCACGCGGGCGGCCGTCGAAGAGGGCATCCTCCCGGGCGGCGGCGTCGCGCTGGTTCGCACCGCGAGCAAGGTCAAGCCGGCCGATCTGTCGCACGACCAGCAGGTCGGCTACGACATCGTGCTCCGCGCGGCTCAGGCGCCGCTGAAGTCGATCGCCACGAACGCCGGCAAAGACGGCGGCGTCGTCTGCGAGAAGGTCGCCGACGCGAAGGGCGCCAACGGCTACAACGCCGCGACCGACGCCTACGAGGACCTCGTGAAGTCGGGCGTCATCGACCCGGTGAAGGTCACCCGCACCGCGCTGCAGAACGCCGCGAGCGTCGCGACGCTGCTGCTGACCTCCGACGCCTTGATCGCCGACGCTCCGAAGAAGGAGAAGAAGGGCGCCGGGGCGCCGGGCATGGATGACATGTATTGAGGCGCAACGGAATTCACACTTCCGAAAGGGCCGCCGGCGTCTGCCGGCGGCCCTTTTTTTGTTGGTTCCGGCTGCCGATGAAAAAGTGACAGGAATCGAGAAATTGTTTCTTGCTGGCGCCGCCGCGACCGCTTAGAACGGGACCGCTGCGCGACGGTATGCCCCAACCGAATTGCTCGGAGACACCCCGATGCGGATCGCTCGCTCCTTATGGATGCTCCCACTGGCCGCGTTCGTCACGGCCGCGTTCACCACTCCGGTGGAGGCGGTGATCGCTGTCGATGGACTGTTGCCGATCACCGGCCCGCCGGTGGCGAACGTCTGGTACAACACCAGCGGAGCCGGCGGCACCGCGTCGATTCCCGACCTGACGGGTGTCGGGGGCGCGTTGGAGAACAACCAACCGCTGGGTCCCGCCGCTGCCCGTTTGACAACCGGTCCTAGCACTTCCGACCGCGGCCGCGCCCAAACCTTCCAAGACTTCGGCGACGCGTTCACGGTGTTGTCGACCGGCTCGCTCTCGTACGACTATTTCAAGGTCGACGTCCCGGGTGGGAACGCCTTCGCGGCGCCGTCCCTTCAGCTTTCTTTGTTCTCACCGGTCGCGACCGGCGACAACGACAGCTTCGGCACGCTCGTCTACGAGCCGACGTGGAACCAAGGCGGTGGGGGATCAGGTCTCGTCCCCACCGGGGATTGGCAGTCAGTGAGCATCGACTCGTCGACTGGCGGCTGGTGGTGGACCGGCGGATTCGAGCAGCCGAACACAGCCGGCGGCCCGCCCATCCGCACGCTCGGCGATTGGGCCGACTTGTTTAACGACGACCCCGACTTCGCCCAGGCCCGCGTGGTTACGCTCGGCGTCAACGTCGGCACGTTCAACACTGACGTCGACAGCTACTTCGACGAGGTGAGTCTCGTCGTCCCGGGTGGTGTCGCCCTGACCTACGACTTCTCGGCCGTCCCCGAGCCGGCGCTCGGCGGCTGCTTCGCCGCGATCGCCTTCGTCATCGCCGCGAAGGTCGGCCGTCGCGACTCGGACGACTGACCGGCCGCTGTCACCGTGACCAAAACGGATTGAGCCCCCGGTCGTTGACCGGGGGCTTCGTCTTGCGCTGATGGCGACGCGTGGAGCCCGTCCAGGTCGTCGGTCGCCGTGACAGCACCGCGAACCTGTCGTGGACATTGGCTGTCCCGCCGGAGTCTCTCGATTACCTCTCCTCTTCCGTGCGTTCCGCGCCCAATGCCAAACGTTCAGCTCGTGCCGTTCCCGGCGGACGGGTCACTGCCCGAAACCATAAGCGACCACCCGGCGATGCTTGTCGCGATCGTCGGGGAGGCCGCGGCGGCGAACGACGCGGCGGCCTACCAGCCGCCGTGGACCGGCTATCTGGGCGTCGAAAACAGAACGCCGGTCGGCCTCGCGGCGTTCAAGACGCCGCCGGCCGATTCGGGCGGCGTCCTGCGCGTCGAGATCGCCTACTTCACGCTGCCCGACCAGGAGGGCCGCGGCTTCGCAACGGCGATGGCCCGCGAGCTCGTGCAGATCGCCAAGGAGGCCGACCCGACCGTGGTCGTCGCCGCGCAAACGCTCCGCGAGGAAGGCCCGTCGACCACGATCTTGCGAAAGCTCGGCTTCTCGCTCCACAGCGAACTGATCCACCCCGACGACGGCGAGGTCTGGGAGTGGCGGCTGGCGATGACGACGTCGGTGTAGCCGCACTACGCCGGCTCAGTGAAGGCTAGGCGATGCCACCAAGCGCTAGGAAAACAGCGCGCTCAAAGCCACAGCCGACACGACCTTCCAGATCGCGAAGACCGCCCCCACGATCATGCCGCGCTGGAAGGTTAAGCCCATCGTCAGCCAAGCGATGACACCCGCTAGAGCAGCGGCGATCACGATGGCGACATAGAACGCGACCGGCCCATCAGCCGCCGCGGCGGCGGCGATGCAGACAGACGTGACGATCGACATCCCCAGAGCGACGAGCCCACATTTGAGCCACTCGACCTGATCGTTCCCGCTGACCAGCGCGACGATCAACGCGATCGCGCAGGTGTCCATCAACAAGGCGACCATCGGCTATCTCCGAGGCTTCGTTGGGGCGGGAGGGAGAAGCACTATCGGCCGCCGTGACCGCTGAGTCAACGACAACGCAGTTAGGTGATTCACCCCAAGATCGCAACAGGACGTTGCCCTGCCTACTCGCTTGGAAACGAGTTGCTCGTCACCAGTTGGCGACCTGGTAGTCCTTAAGGAACTTGCCCCAGACGTGCTCGCCGGTGAGCAGGCCGGCGAAGATCGGGTCGCAGATCCGCGCGGCGGCGTCGACGATGTCGAGCGGCGGGTGGAATCCCAGCTCCGCCTTCTTGCGCTCGGCGATCGCGGCCGGGTCCTCGTCGGTGATCCAGCCGGTGTCGACGCTGTTCATGTGGATCCCGTCCGCGGCGTAGTCCTGCGCCGACGTGCGGGTCATCATGTTCAGCGACGCCTTGGCCATGTTGGTGTGCGGGTGCTTGTCGGTCTTGTACGCCCGGTAGAAGACGCCCTCCATCGCCGAGACGTTGACGATGTGCTTGTCGCGTGACGGCACGCGCGTCATCAGCGGCTTGAGCCGGGCGTTGAGGATGAACGGCGCGACGGCATTCACGAGGTGCACCTCGAGCAACTCGACTGTCGGCACCTCCGCCAGCCGGAGGCGCCAACTGTTCACGTCGCGGAGGTCGACCTGCTGCTGGTCTTGGTCGTACCGGCCGGTTGGGAACAGCGCCTCGCCCCCCTGCTCGTCGCCCGGCGCGAGCGGCACCTGCGACAGCTCGGCCGCTTCGGCGCCGCCACGCACGAGCGCCGCGGCGAGGCTGTCGGCCGTCATCTGGTTGCGCTCGTCGGGGTCGGTTTCGTTCTCGAGCGCCTCGTACGACTCCAGCAGCGGCCGCGCCGACTGTGGCAACGACTTGGCGAGCCGGCGCTCGCCCTCCATCAGGTGGGCGTAAAACCCGGGCGGCCTGCGGACCGTCTGGCAAGCGTTGTTCAGCAGAAAGTCGAGCCGTGGAAGCGTCGCCACGAGGTGGTCGGCGAGCGCCTCGACGCTCGGCACATGCCGCAGGTCGACGCCCTGGAGGATCAAGCGGTCACGCCACTCGTCGCTGTCGGCCTCTTCGAGAAACCGCCGGGCGCCGTCGCGCGGGAACCGCGTCGCGACGACGACGTGCGCGCCGGCGCGCAGCAGCTTCAAGGCCGCCTGGTAGCCGATCTTTACGCGGCCGCCGGTGACCATCGCGTACCGGCCGGACAGGTTGGTCGTCTGATGGCGTTTGGTCCAATTCAGCTCGGCGCATTCCGGGCAGAGCGCGTCGTAGAACTCGTGGACCCGGTCGTACTTCGCCTTGCAGATGTAGCAGCTCCGCTCGAGCCGCAGGCGGGGAGCTTCGTCCTGAAGCCCGTCGAGCGGCGCAGCCTCGGGCGTGTCGAACGGCACGGGCGGCGCCGGCGCCTTGAGTTGCCGCACGCTGTACTGCCGGCGGATTCCGGTCTGGGCGAGCGTCTGTTCGTCTTGTTGGCGGAGCTCGTCGAGTTCCGCCTGATCGCGCTGCTTGAACGCCTTGCGCAAGCGCCGCCGGGCGCCGCGGTCGGGCAACGCCACTTGGTTCGCGTACCGCAGCAGCCGCTGCCGCTCCGCCTCGTCGAGCTCCGCCAACAAGCTGCGGTCGGCGGCGACCTGCTCCAGCAAGTCCGCCACGCGCGTCAACTCCTCGGCAGTCGGGCGTGGCGCACGTCCGCCGTCGGTCTCCGGCTTCGTGTGGTGATCCTCGGGCGACATCCAGCGGGTCTCGTTGCGGCTCTCGGGCGGGCGTAGCGTGGATTGTCTCCTCGATAGGCGACCGGGGTGAAGGGGCGCGCGACCGCTGCAGGCGGCACGACCGCCTGCGCGAGCCGCTACTTCCGGCGCCGCGGGGCGTCCGGCGATCCCCGCCGGTTGGCCCTGCCGACGTAAGTTTGAGAAGCCTCCCCGCCCAGGTCGCCATGATCATCTCCGCCGCCCCGAATCGCGCCCTGTCGCTGTCGATCCGAAATCGACACGCCGACAGCGTCGGCAAGATCGGCCAGGCCGTCGAGCGACTCTCGACCGGCAAGCGGATCAACCGGCCGAGCGACGACCCGGCCGGCTTCGTCGCCGCCGAGCAGCTCCGCGGCGACCTGACGGTGCTCAACGCGAAGCTCAAAACGATCGACCGGCAGGAGTTCTCGCTCGCCGAAAGGGCTTCAAGGCTGACGAACCTCCAGCAGGGATTTATCGAGCTGCGGGCCCAGATCGTCGAGGCGACCGGCGACCAGATCGGCGTCGACGAGAAGCGGGCGCTGCAGGTCTCGGTCGACGAGGCGCTGGAGTCGCTCGACAAGATCGCCGGCGACTTGGTCTCGGTCTCGCTGCCGGTGGAGGTTTCGTCGGGCGAGGCGGCCAACCTCGTTGACGGCGACACCGCACTGGCGGCCGAGGTCGTCGAAGTCTCGACCAGCGACACGCTGGGCCAGCAAGCCGCCGTCGCGGCGTCGCAACGCGGCCTCGAGATCGACCGACAGCTGACCCAGGATCAGATCGTCATCACGACCGAGGCGCTCAGTCAGATTGAGGACGCCGACTTCGCCGAGGAGACGGCCAACCTGGCCGTCGCCCAGACGCTCGCGCAAGCCGCCGCGGTCGCGCAGGTCTACAGCCAGCAGTCGCACAGCAACCTGATCGGCGAGTTACTCGACCGGATCGACACGCCCGAGGCGTGAGCGTGCTGGCCCGGCGGCCACGACAGCGACCAGCGCTAGCAACCCGGCCGTCGGCTCGGGGATGGCGCCCACCGTGATCGCCGAGAGACCGACGCTCTCGAAGTTGCCGAGGTCAGCAGTCATCTCCCAGCGGAGATCGAGGGTTGTCGGCGCGGCGGCCACCACGTCGATGGTGAAGACGAAACCGCTGTCGCCGAGCACTCCCGGCGTGTCGCTCTCGACGACCGAGTCGATGGAGCCCGTGCCGAAGTCGACCGTCAGCGTCCCCTCGGCTTGAAACGCCTGAGCGTAGAACGTGACACGGCTCGGCCCGGCGGCGACGTCGACCGGGATCGTGAAGCCGGAGCCGGAGCCGTTCTCACGGCTCACCAGCGCGGCGGCTTCCGACGTCCCCGACGGGATGCCGACGCCGTCGGTCCAACTGAAGGGGGGGCTCAGAGAAAACTGAGAGAAGTCGAGGATCGGGTCCCCGTTCAAGACCGCGAGCGGGCCGATCGCCGCGCCGCCGGTCTTCTCGGCGTCCGGCGCCACGTCGCCGGGAGTGTCAAAATCGCTGAGTCCCCACAAGGCCCAGTCGGTGCTGCCCTCGGCCGTCAGGTCGACAGCCGTCAGGGGCAAGTCGGCTTGCGTGCTGGTGGTGACGTCGATCTGGATGACCGCCGCGTGTGTCTCGGCGACGGCGCCGCAGGCGAGGCAGCCGCACACGCAAACGGCAATCAAGCGGTTGTATCCGGTCTTCACGAGGCCTTCTCCGTTAGGTGCAGGGGAACCGCCTGGTACCCATCATCTGTGCGTTCACTCAACCAAATAGCGTACTCCGTCGGAGCAGTCGTTGCGAACGGAATGACGCCATCGACGCCCGATTGCGTGACGTGCGGTGACCCGCCGTCGCCGGTCCCGGGAATTCCCGGGACCGGGGGCTCGAAACGGCGTCATTCACCCTGGCTCGGCGCCATCATCTTCAGCGCCGCCCAGGGGATGAAGAAGAACGTGATGCCCACGGTCTTCATCGCCCCGAGGAACACGTAGCACGTCATGTCGAACTGCTCGACGGTGAGCTTGAAGAAGCGGGAGTGCATCTCGTACCCCCAGTCGTGCACGCCGAGGTACAGGCCGAAGATGAGCACCTGGAAGCCGACGCACAGCAAGAAGCAGCGTCCGAAGAATCCGGTGAGGGCCTTGTGGGTCTGAGCGTTCATCGAGGGTCTCCAGCGAGGGGACGGCCGAGAGGCGACGCATCAGCGGCGCCCACTATCTCCTACGCACCCGGCGTTTCGGCGGTCTGACAGTGATTCGGGCCGCCGGATTTCGCCTTGTCCGAAATCGCCCCGCGGCGAGACCGATTTCAGGCGGTCGCTCCCGGGTCGGGCAAACTCGCGGCAGGCGGGTCGAGCAGCTCGCGGACCGTCCGGTCGATCGTGTCGCACATGCCGTCCAGGTCGAGGTCGTCCTCGTCGTAGCCGAACGGCTCCTCGACGTGCTCGGCGACGACCTCCAGGCCGATCATGAAGTAACTCACGACGATCGTCAGCGGAGCGGTCCACCACCCGAAGGCGTCGACGATCCCCCACGGCAGCGTGAACAAGAACAGCACGACGCACTGCCGGGCGAACCGCCGGTACGAGCGAGCGATCCGCGTGCTGAGGATCCGCTCGCAACCGCCGCAGATGTCCAGCAGCTTGGCCGCCTCGCGGTCGAGCACGCGCAGCTCGTCGCCGTCGATCCAAGCGTTCGCCTTCCACACGCCGAGCATGGTGTAAACGCGTCGGACGATCATGCCCGGCGCGTGGCCCACCGCGTCCGCTGCCGCGGCCAGTTCCGGCTGGAGCCCCTTTACGGGCTCGCGGCGGAGGTGGTCGCGTAGCGCCGGCGGAAACGCGACGACGAGCTCGCTGAGGCGCGACGCTTCGTCCGGCGGCACGCGCGTCAGGCCGACGACCTTCGCCGTCACGTTGCGGCTCGCGTTGACCAACGCGCCCCACAGCGTGCGTGCTTCCCACCAGCGGTCGTAAGCGGCGTTGGTGCGGAACACCAGCAGCAGGCCGAGCACGAGCGACAACGCCGAGTGCAGGTCGGCCGGGTGGTCGTCGGGGTTGTGGATCAGGTTGTACTCGATCCAAACCACGAGCGCCGCGTAAGCGCCCGCCGCCGCCGCCAACGCCGCGACGTAGGCGAGCGTGCGGCTGTAGGAAGAATTGAGTGGGGTGGTCGGGCTGGGCATCGAACGGCGTGGGTTGCGTCTTCGTCGCGCCCAGCATGACGCCCCGCTCCGTCGCCGCCAACACGCCTCCGCTGCCCCGTGGGTACGCTCTCGGCGGTACGGCTCCCCAACGCTCCGCTCACCGCCGAAGGTTGGCTAAACTGAAGCGACCTCGCTCAAACCCGGCGGGACGCCGCGCAGCTCCTCTAGTCCAAGGCGAATCGACCGATGCCCACCAACGACCCGCGTCCCGTCGCCGCTTGCTCGCGGCGAAGTTTCCTGAAAACCGGCGCGGTCGCGGCGGGCTCGGTCGCCTTGCCCGCTCCGTTGGTCCACGCCGGCGCGAGCGACGTCGGCGAGGGCGTGAAGATAGGCCTCATCGGCTGCGGCGGGCGCGGCTCCGGCGCGATCCTCGACGCGGTCGGCGCGGCGTACGACTCGATCTACCCCGACGTCGGCTACCACGTCGAACGGGTCAAGTCGGGCGCCCGGGTCGAACGGACCGGCATCGAGGTCGTCGCCCTGGCGGACGTGTTCCGTGACCGGATCGACCGCTGCCGCGACAACCTGCGTGAGATCGACCTCGACGTCTCCGAGGAACGCTGCTTCGTCGGCTTCGACGCGTACAAGCGATTGCTCACCGTGCCGGAGATCAACTACGTGATCCTCGCCACGCCGCCCCACTTCCGACCCGAGCACCTCCGCGCCACGGTCGAGGCGGGCAAGCACGTCTTCATGGAGAAGCCGGCCGCCGTCGACGCGCCGGGCGTGCGGACGATCATGGAGGCGGGACGCGCCGCTGCGGAGAAGGGCCTCGGCATCGCCGCGGGCACCCAGCGGCGCCACGAGCCGTGGTATCGCGAGACCGTCCGCCGCCTCCAAGACGGCGCGATTGGCGACTTCACCTACGGCAAGTGCTACTGGAACGGCACGCAGGTCTGGGTCGTCAACCGCGAGCCCGGCTGGTCCGACATGGAGTACCAGATCCGCAACTGGAACCACTTCCGGTGGCTCTCGGGCGACCACGTCGTCGAGCAGCACGTCCACAACCTCGACGTGATGAACTGGGTGATCGGCGCCCCGCCGATCCGCGCCGTCTCCGGCCTCGGCGGGCGGCAGGTCCGCACCGGCGCCAACCACGGCAACATCTACGACCACTTCGCCGTCGAGTACGAGTACCCCGGCGGCGTCACGGTCTTCAGCCAGTGCCGGCAGATCAACAACTGCAAGACGATCATCGGCGAGGAAATCCACGGCACGCAGGGCCACAGCAACTGCCGCAACACGATCACGCCCGCCGAGGGACAGCGATGGAAGTACCGCCAACGCGGCCCGAGCGGCTACCGCGCCGAGCACGAGAACCTGATCGCCAGCATCCGCGCCGGCAAGCCGATCAACGAAGCGCAAGCGATCGCCGAGAGCACGATGACCGGCATCCTCGGCCGCGAAGCGGTCTACTCCGGCGCCGAGATCACGTGGGAAGACGCGATGGCGTCGGAGGCACGCCTCGGCCCGACCGAGTACGACGCCTCCGCCGCGAACCCGTTCGCCGATGTGCCTCCCGGCAAGCACCGGTTTATCTAGACAACGTCAACACTCGTACGGTCTTCCTCTGCGAGCTACCCAGGAGGGTCACACCTGACGCACTATAGCGCTACAGTTATCCTTTAGCTTAATCGCTGCCTGGTACGAGCTTTGTGGAACGGATGCATCACACATATCTGGCAGAATTCTTGGCGGATTTATCGAGATGAAAGCATGAAGCAGCTTGTCTTGCCGAGAACCAGCGAGCGAATAAGAGGAGTGATTCTTCCGGCCGACGGAAAAATGTACATCTGCGACTACGACGAAGTCTTCGAGCTAACGCTTGGGGAGACGATCTCCGCCGAAGTAACAGCACTCGACACATACGAGCTCCTAGCTGAGCATCCACTTGCCCTGGGTGTGGTCAGCTCAGAACCGCAGCTGACTGCGAACGGCAATGAGATTTCATACCACTTTGACCCCATGGCCAGTTCGGTTGGGGTGCGCTACTCAATCTCCGGTGAAACCGGCGAAATAGACTTTCCGATTCTCTCTGGCGACTGGTTCTTTGCTTCGTTCTCGCCGGACGGAAAGTACCTCGTCTTGGCAGAGCCATATGAATGCGCTTTGTACTCCATTTAGCCCGTAGACCGTAGGATGGTGTTCGCACCCATCTTCCCGGCGTCGGCCGGAGGGCCCGTCGCCTACTCTATCCGCTCCCACTCATCGCCCCACCACTCGTCCGTGAAGCCCCAGTCGGCGTCGTACTCGCCAAGCCGCACGTAACGATGGAACGACGACCACCGCCAATCCCACACGAGGTCGACCACACGGCGCCGAATCACGCGAGTGTGAGCGATACCCTCATCTAGCGAGCTCCGAAAAAGACAAGCCACCGCGAGCGGGGCTCGCGGCGGCTTGCCGTTCGGGAGAGTCGCCAGGCGTTTCAGAACGTGCGGGCCGGGGCGGCGCTGGCGACGGGCGCCGGCGACGTGAACGTCGGGGCGGGCGACGTCGGGATCGGCGCCGGGCCGCCGACGCGTTGCGGCTGCACGTTCAGCCGAGCGAGCTGACCGGTCCGAATGTCGAGCACGGTGAGCAGCACGTTGCCGATCGGCTGCGGCGTGATCAGTTGCGGGGCGATGCGAGTCGAGACGGTCGTCGTCAGCGCCGGGCCGCCCGACAGCGTCACGGCCGATTGCAGCAGTTGCACGCCGTGCTCGTTCGAGATCGCGTTTTGCAGGCTGACCGAGTTGGCCGCCAGCAGCGTGTCACCGCGCTCGAGACCGACCAGCGAAGCCGGCGAGCCGGGCGTCACGCTGGCGACCTGCAGGCCGGGCCCGTAGGCCGTCTGGATGACCTCCAGGCTCATACCGAAGTACCACTGCCGAGGCGCGATCGGCTGAACGATCGGCGGCTGCCAGGTGATCGGCCGGTAGGTCGGCACGACGGTCGGCGCCGGCAGCGGGCGGGGCGTGCCGCAGCGGAAGCGGTGGCCGCCGGCGTCGGCGGGCGTCGAGCTGAGGGCGAGGGTCGCGGCGAGGGCGACGAGCGAGGCGGGACGGAACATGGCAGGCTCTCTTGGTCAGGCGGTGTGTCGGCGTGGCGCCGGGTGGGCCCAAGCTCACTCGGCTTGGCTGCCCCTGCCTTAGAGCGCATGGCGTGCCACCACGGCTGCCATCGACCCCTAAGTCATTTATCCAAATACACTTACGACCAAACAGCGCCTTCGTGCCAAGGTTGAGCCCGGCCGAGAATGGAATCATATCGACTTCCTCGCATCCCGTGTCGTCCACCAATTGACATCACACCCCAAGGAGTCGTTTCTTCTCGATCACCGGACTAGGCTGGCTCGATCCGATCCCAATCCGCCCGCGACCGACCATGCCACGAACGACCCTCGCGCTCGCTCTGATCTTCGCGACGACGGCCATCCACGCCGAAGAGCTGGTGCTCGGCCAGAGCGTCGAGGGACGCCCGATCGTCGCTCGGCCTTACGGCACCGAAGACGCGGCAGAGACACTGCTCGTCATCGCGAGCATCCACGGCAGCGAACCGGCCGGAACGCCCCTCGTGGGGCGACTCGAGGCGTGGCTCGCTGAACACCCGGAGGAGGTCGCCGACCGGCGCGTCGTGATCATCCCGATCGCGAATCCGGACGGGTACGAGCGCCGGGAGCGCTACAACACGAACGGCGTCGACCTGAACCGCAACTTCCCGGCCGGCAACCGCACCGAGGAGACGATCCATGGCGACGCGCCGCTCTCCGAACCGGAGTCACGCGCCTTGATGCGCGCGCTGACGACCTACAACCCGTCGCGCGTGGTAAGCCTGCACCAACCGATCGAGTGCGTCGACTACGACGGCCCAGGCAAGGAGCTGGCCGAGGCGATGTCCGCCGCGATCGACGGTCGCCTGCCGGTCAACAAGCTCGGCGGCCGCCCCGGCTCGCTCGGCTCGTACGTCGGCGTGACGCTCGGCCGGCCGATAATCACGCTGGAGCTGCCCAAAGGCGTTGAGGAACTCGGCGCGGAGAAGCTGTGGGAAGACTACGGGGCGTCGCTGGTGGCGTTTGTTCGCGCGGAGTGAACTCGTCGCAGTTTCACGCCGAGTGCTGAGAACGTCGGCGACCAATGGCCCGTCGAAGAACAGTGGGCCGTATCGAAACCGCCCGTGCGCCGGTTCCAGTGCACGGCACCGCCATCCGCCAAGTTCGCGAGCATGGCGTCGAGCAGATGCGGACAATCGAACACCGCTACGCCAAGCAATCAGCGAGGGTATGCGCCGTCGATGCCAGCGACCAGTGTGGCGCAGAACGCAAAAAGCAATGACCCCGCATGAGCAAGTGTGAATGTCCAGTGACGGATGGCATGCGTGACGGTGAGCAATGCTGTTAACATCGACAGGTTCGCGGCGACGTGCGTCATCGCCAAGCCAACTGCCGGCAGACGGTCACGCATTACAGTACTGCTGATAGCGTTACCCATAGAGTCACCGTTGAACCTCAGTGCGACCCCAATGACCCAGGCGCCGAATGCGATGCATACCAAACGCACGAATAGTGGTGACCGTTTTGCTTGCATGGGCTCAACTGGGTGTCTTATCGGTCAGTCCGTAGTCCGCAGGATGCGGTGGTCCTGTCGAGTTCGTGCGTGACTAGCTCGACACGGCCAGCCGACAGGTTCACCCATCGTCACGTTCACCCTAAGATCGGTGCAGGCACACCATCCTACGGAAACCAGTCTGCGTCGGCTTTATCGTTCGACGCTCTTGGATCACTTGCGGCGCACTTTCGTGAATTGAGCGGGAGAGTAACTCTATTTTGGCGCCAACAGACGCACTTCGTCTGAGCAGTCGGCGAAGCGAGCGGCTAGCGTCGCGACCTCCTCCTCCGTCGCCACGTGGAAGTCGGCGAAGTCGAAACCCGGCGCCACCAAGCAACTCATCAACGCCCAACCGGGCGAGGCGTCGTCTTCGAGTCGGCAACCCTGCCAAACGCCGCCGGGGACGACCGCTTGCGGCCGCTGACCGGCAAGCAGATCGGCGCCGAGCGTGATCGGGTCGGCCTCGCCGTCGGGCGGCAGGCGGAGCATCCGCACCGGGGCGCCCGCGTGCCAGAGGAAGACCTCGTCGCTCGGCAGCACGTGCCACGCGGAGGGCGACGCCGGCGTCACGAGGAAGTAGATTGCCGTAAGCGCGTCGCGTGGCCCCTCGTACGCGTCGCCCATCGACCCGGCGGGCAAACGCCGCGGCGAGCGAAACGTCTCGCGGTAGAAGCCACCCTCTTCAGGCAGAGGCTCGAGGCCGAGCAGTTCGATCACTTCCTCCGACGTCATACCGATATCTCGTTCGATTCGTTGATCCCCAGCCGCCACAATCCACGATTGAAGCAGGCCGCGCGGCTGCGGGACAGCCGCGGCCGGCGTGAAGCGGGCCGGCTGCTCGTCGACGGGGCGCGCGAAACGCTCCGCGCCCTGCAAGCGGGCGTCACACCCATCGAGGCGTTCGTCGACGAAGCCGCAAGCGGGGAGCGCTGCGAGGAGGCCCTCGCCGAACTGCAGCGACGTGAGATCCCGGTCGAGCGGGTCGCCAGCGACGCCTTCGCCAAGCTCGCCTACGGCGACCGGGCGGACGGCGTCGTGCTGGTCGCCGAGGCGCCGGCGCGTGGCTTGGCGGACCTCGTCTTGCCGGCTGAGCCGCTCATCGCGGTCGTCGAGGCGGTCGAGAAGCCGGGCAACCTCGGCGCGATCCTCCGCACGGCGGACGGCGCCGGGGTCGACGCGGTGATCGTCGCCGACCCGCGCGTCGATCTCTGGAACCCGAACGTAATCCGGGCGAGCGTCGGCGCCGTGTTCCGGTCGGGCGTCGCGGTGACGACGCGCGACCAGGCGCGTCGCTGGCTCGCGGAGAACAACCTGGCGGTCTACGTGACGCGGCCTGAGGCAGCCCTTACCTACTCCGACGCGGACTTCGCTTCGGCGGCGGCGATCGTCCTCGGCAGCGAGGCGGACGGCGTCTCGCCCGCTTGGGACGCCGGGGCGACGGCCATCGCCCTGCCGATGCGGGGCGTCGCCGACAGTCTGAACGTGTCGGCCGCGGCCGCGGTGCTTCTGTACGAAGCGCGTCGGCAACGCGATCGTTAAAGACGATCCGGGCGCTGACGCTTCCGGCTAGCCGGAAGCGTCAGCGCCCGGATCGAGCCGCGAGGCGACTACTTGCGAGCTTCGGCGACCGCCTCGTCGATGCGGCGGATGTTGGCCCAGTCGTCCTTGTAGTTGACCGCGGCGAAGGCGCCGTCGCCGGTCAGGTCGTACTTCGCCGCGACGCTGGTGTCGGGCCAAGCGAACCCGAGCAGCGTGTCGGCGATCTGCTGCCGCACCGCCGGCGCGAGGTTGTGGGCGTAGCCGATCGTCACCGGCGGGAACCGTTCCGACTCGTAGAGCACCTTGTAGTCCGACTCCGCGACTTCGCCCTCGCTGACCATCCGCTCGAGGATGTCGCTCGCGACGGGGGCGACGTGATGTTCCTTCGCGACGAGCTCCTTGACGGACGTGTCGTGGCCGAAGGTGAAGCCCCATTCGTAGTCCCGCTCGGGCAACAGGTCCGCCTCGCCCATCAGGTAGACGAGCGCCGCCTTGAAGCCCGAGTTCGAGTCGGGCTGCACGAAGGCGACCCGCTTCTTGGGCGACTTGCCTTCCTTGACCGCGGCGGGCCGGAAGTCGGCCAGGTCATCGACGCCGCTCGAAGCGAACGTCAGCAGCTTCATCGTGTACCCGTAGGAACCGTCCGTCTTGCCGAGCGTGCAGACCGGCTGAAATCCGGACGCGGTGACCGCCGTCGGGATCGCCCCGGTGTTGAGGCCGACGATGTGCAGTTCGCCCTTCGCCATCGCGGTGAGCTGGTCGGCGACGGACGGGTAGTGGACGTATTCGACCGAGACGCCGGTCGCTTCGGAGAGGGCCGTCATCACGTCGGCCCAGGTCTCCGGCTCGTCGGCGACTTCGCGGCCGCCGACGAAGGAGAAGACGAGCTTCTCCGGCGTCACGCACGCGTCGTCGGCCGGCGCGTCGCAGACCAGGTCGCCGTCTTCGTCGACGAAGTCGATCGTCTCGGTCGGCGGCTTCATGTTCTCGCCGAGCAGCTTGTCGAGCATGTTCGCTTCGAGCTGCTCTTGGGCCGCCTTCTCGTAGCTCGGCAGCGTGTACCGCACCGCGAGGGCGACCGCCAACACCGGCAGGAGGACCTTCAGCAGGCGGCCGAGAGAAAAGGAATCAGCGGACTCGCTCATAGTCGATCGACTTCTACTCGACGGGTTGGGCAGGCTTCCGGGAGCGCGAAACGGCCCACCGGCTGCCGTAGGATAACCCCCCCCCACAAGCGTGCAACGTTCCCAAGGGCCCGCCGCACTCCGCGAAAACGCTGGAAGACTAGGCGTGTGCGCTCTGCCGGGCGGCGTCCAGCGTGTTGTGCAGCAGCATCGCCACGGTCATCGGGCCGACGCCGCCGGGGACCGGCGTGATCCAGCCGGCGACTTCGGCGGCCGGCTCGTAGTCGACGTCGCCAACCAGGCCGCCCCCCTCCGCTTCGGAGAGGCGGTTGATGCCGACGTCGATCACCGCCGCGCCGGGCTTGATCCAGTCGCCCCCGACAAACCGCGGTCTGCCGACCGCGGCGACAAGGATGTCGGCGCTACGACAGACCTCTTGAAGGTCCGCCGTGCGGCTGTGCGCGAGCGTCACCGTGGCGTCCCAGCCGCGTTGAGCCAGCAGCACGGCCATCGGCTTGCCGACGATGTCGCTGCGACCGATCACCACCGCGTGCTTGCCGGCGGTCTCCACGCCGCTCCGCCGCAGCATCTGCAGGACGCCGTGCGGCGTGCAGGGCAGGAACCGCGGCTGGCCCTGCACCATCAGGCCGACGTTCTCCGGGTGAAACGCGTCGACGTCTTTCGCCGGGTCGATCGCGCGGAGCACGCGTTCCTCGGCGATCTGCTCGGGCAGCGGGAGCTGCACGAGGATGCCGTGCACGGCGGCGTCGGCGTTGAGCTCGTCGACCACGCCGAGCAGGTCGGCCTCGCTCGTCTCGGCCGGCAAGCGGACCAGCCGGCTGTCGATGCCGGCCTTCTCGCACGAGCGCTGCTTGTTGCGGACGTAGACCTGGCTCGCGGGGTTCTCGCCCACGAGCACGGCCGCGAGGCAGGGCGTCGGGCCGCCCGCCGCCATGAACTCGGCCACGCCCTCGGCGACCTCCGCGCGGATGTCCGCGGCGAGCTGCTTGCCGTCGATGATCTTCGCCATGCGTCGTCCTTTGCTATGAGCGATGTACTTCCTGCTTGTGCCTCAGCCGCCGCCGGGAGGCGGCGGTCGGCGACGGTTCGGACCATCGGCTGCCGCCGACGGCTAGGAGCCGAAGGCGCGCCACAGCACCAAGTACGCGACGCCCGCGTAGCCGGCGGCGGCGACGTCGTCCGCCATCACGCCCCAGCCGGCAGGCAACCGCTCGAGCCGTCGGCAGGGCCAAGGCTTCGTGATATCGAACAGGCGGTGCAGCGCGAAGCCGACGGCCAGCCACGTCGCGCAGTAACACGACCCCGGCGCGAACGCGTAGACGATCGGGACGGTCGTGAACTCGTCCCACGTGATCGCCTGTGGGTCCTTCGCGTCCTCGGCCAGCCCGAGCCGCACGAGGTCGCTGGCCGCCCGGGTGCAGAGCGGCCCGCCCACCAGCACCAGCGCGGCGATCGCCCCGAGCTGCCAGCCGTAGCTGGGCAGCTGCACGATCGCCAACCAGAGCGGCACGCCCCAGATCGCCCCGACGGTGCCCGGCGCCGGCGTGTCGAGGCTCACCCCCATGCCGGTGGCGAGCCAAATCGCGGGGGTCAGGCGGGGTCGGGAACGCGTCATCGGGGGACATGGTAACCGGTTCTGTCGCTCCCTGACGGCCCCGTCCCGGCGGGACGCGCGACTCGGAACCAGGACCGTCGACGAGCGTCAAATCGCTGGATTCGCCGCTCGTCCGCTGCGTCGCGATGCCGCAGCCCAGTCCGTGTGGCCCGCGAACCGGACGACCGATATGCTTCAAGGCTGCCAGCAAACCTTACCTATCCGACCCGGATGTCGATGAGCGATACCGCCCCCCCCGCCGAAGACGCCCCGAAGCTCTCGCCCGTCGAGGGTTTCAAGGACGCCAGCAACTACCTCCTCGGGCCGATCCCCGAGGAGCTCGCCAACGACCAGCCGAACTTCACCGGCGAGGCTATGCAGCTGCTGAAGCACCACGGCAGCTACGAGCAGGACGACCGCGACCTCCGCAAGCAGGCCAAAGCGGAGAAGGTGCCGGGCGGCAAGTACTACTCGGTGATGGTTCGGACGGTCGTCCCCGGCGGGAAGATGTCCAGCGAGCAGCTCCTGGCTCAGCTCGACCTAGGCGACGAGGTCGGCAACGGCACCGTGCGTCTCACGACGCGCCAGGCGATCCAGGTCCACGGCATCCTCAAGTCGAACCTCCGCCGCTACATCAGCCGCGTCAACGAGATCGGCCAGACGACGCTCGCCGCGTGCGGCGACGTCTGCCGCAACGTGATGTGCTCGCCGATCCCGAAGAAGGACGGCGTCTACACCGAGATGCAGGACCTGACCGACCGGCTGAAGGTCCATTTCGCCCCGCAGACCGGCGCGTACAACGAGCTGTGGGTCACCGACAGCGAGACCGGCGAGAAGACGCTCGCCACGAGCAACGGCATCAAAACCTCTGGCATCAAAGACGGCGACGAGGTCGAGCCGATCTACGGCAAGACCTACCTGCCGCGCAAGTTCAAGCTGGGCGTCGGCCTGCCGGGCGACAACAACGCGGACGTCTACACGCAGGACATCGGCTTCCTGGCGATCACGGAAGGCTCCAACGGTGACGCGAAGATCGCTGGCTACAATCTGATCGTCGGCGGCGGCTTCGGCCGCACGCCCAGCGCCGCGAAGACCTTCCCCGCGGTCGGCAAGCCGCTCTGCTACTGCCCGGTCGGAGAGGAAGTCTCCGCCGCCGAGGCGGTCATGAAGGTGCAGCGCGACTTCGGCAACCGCTCCGACCGCAAGGTCGCGCGGATGAAGTACCTCGTCGCCGACTGGGGGATCGAACGCTTCAAGTCGAAGGTCGAGGAATACGCCGGCCGCGAACTCGAGCCGCCCAAAGACGCGCCGGTCACCGACCAGGACGACGGCATGGGCTGGCACGAGCAAGGCGACGGCCGCTGGTACTACGGCCTGAACATCGAGAACGGCCGCATCAAGGACGACGGCGACTTCCGCCTGAAGACCGCGTTGCGGGCGATCGGCACGCAACTCGCGCCGCCGCTGCGGATCACCGGCCACCAGGGCCTGATCTTCTGCGACATCGAGCCGGCCGACCGCGACAAGCTGACGTCGCTGCTGACCGACCACGGCGTGCCGCTCACCGAGACGGTCTCCACCGTCCGCCGCTGGAGCATGGCTTGCCCCGCGATGCCGACTTGCGGCCTGGCGATCACCGAAAGCGAACGCGCCCTCCCCGGCATGATCGACCAGATCGAGCAGGAGCTAACCAAGCTCGGCCTCCAGGAGGAGAAGTTCACGATCCGCATGACCGGCTGCCCAAACGGCTGCGCCCGCCCGTACAACGCCGACGTCGGCCTGGTGGGCCGGGCGAAGGAGAAGTACACGATGTTCCTCGGCGGCAGCCGCCTGGGGCATCGCCTGAACTGGATCTACAAGGACATGGTCCCGGCGGCCGACGTGCCGACCGAACTGGCGAAGGTGCTGACGCACTTCAAAGCCGAGCGCACCGACGGCGAAACCCTCGGCGACTTCTGCGACCGGACGGGCAAAGAAGCGCTGCTGGCGGCTTGCGGGGAGTAGGACGCGGACGCGTGCGGATAGATCGTACCGACCGTTGATCGTACGCTCGCGTCTAACCTTGCTGTCGTCGGAGAATCATACGTCGATGCAGGACGCCGCTGGTTCTTATGTCCTGCTTTGCACCCGTGACGAGCATGTCTCGACACGCTCTATCTCGCGCGTGCTGGGGTTCTCCCTGTCAATCATTGGCGTGCTATGTCTGATCTCGCTGGTCTGCATACCAGCCCATCCCGGGAATCATGACACGCTCACAATGATCGGGGTTACCGGAGCATTCCTGTGCTTCTTCGGACCCATCATGTCCATCGACTCGATGGTCTACGAGAAAGCGATTAGCCCAGGGCTGATTCGCTTGAAGAGTGTGATACACGTCGCCAGCCTGCCAATAGCACCAGTCCGTTGGTTTGACGTCGACGCCTTGGAATCACGCCTGGTGTTGAAAGAGCACATCTACTACCGCGATGCCGGCCTTAACGGGTGCGGCGAGCGGGCCGTCCTAATCTCGATCTTTGTGCTAAGAGGGCGACACGATTTTCTGCTGTGTCGTCATCTAGGCATTGACGGCCCCGAGACTCGGAGGCGTGCCAACGCTCACGCGGATGAGTTGGCAGAGCATCTCGGCGTCAAGGTGTCGCATCCGCGTCACCCGTGACGCTCTCACCGCGTAGCAGCAGCTCGCCGGGGCGGACGTCGACGCCCGTCAGGCGTAGCGAGCGGTGGCGGCCGGTGTTGATCCGCTCCAGGTCCACCACGACCGCCGTCTGCGACTCGTTCTGCGACCAGCGGATCGGCGCGACCTCTTCCAGAGGCGTCTCACGCAACTGGGCGATCAACGCGTCGAGCGGCAACGAGAGCCGGCCGATCTTCGCCGAGAGGATGTCGAGCAACAGCTCCCCCTCGTCGGTGATCGTCGGCCGCACCGTCAGCGAGACGATCCCCTCGATGCGGCTGAGCTTGCTGCGGGCGGCGATCGTCGCCTCGCCCTCCTTGAGCATCACCCGCGGCGCCAACAGGCCCGACTTGAGGAAGCCCGGAAAGTCACGCCGCAGGCGGATCATCAGCCAGCCGTTGATCTGCCGTTCGGTGAGTCGGCTGCTCCACTCGGGGAGCGTCTGCGTGTCGCTGTAGAGGGCCGAGAGCTGGCTCTCCAGGGCCTGGCGTTCTTCCTCGGCCTCCGCCGGATCCGCCTGGACGATCGCCTCGTACTCCGGCACGGGCGCGGTCGCCGCCCAGTAAAGCGAGGCCGCCGTCCCCGCCGCGACGCACGCCAGGACGCCGAGCGCCCCGAGGATGATCAACGCCAGCCGGCGAAACCCGCTGACGGCCTGCCGGGCGCGGGCTTCGGCCTCGTCGAGGTCGTCGACGGCCTCGGCGGGGGTTTCGTCGGCGGTTGGCTGCGAGGAGTCCATCGGCGGGCCGAATCGTAGGAGTCCGGGGTAGGCGGGTCAAACTCGACGCCCGGCCCGGGTTCGAATGAGACGCATCTTGGCGGCCCGGCGCTCCGTCGGGACAATCGCGGATTCGACTAACCCCGAGAATGCCGATGTCTGCCGAAGCCCAACCCGCCACCCACGAAGCCGATGCGACCGACCCCCTCGTAGCGCGTCGTGAGAAACTCCGGGCGATCGCCGAGACGGGCGTCGATCCGTGGGGCCAGCGCCTCGACGGCCACACGCCGATCGGCGACGTCCGCGCCCGGGCCAAGGAGGTCGTCTACCGCTACGCCGATGGGGCGGAAGTCGCGCTGCCCGACTTCGCCAGCCAGCCGGAAGACTTCAACTTCCGGCAGTGGAAGGCGGACCAAGACGCCGAGCACGGCGGTGAGCGGGGCGAGATCGTCGGGCCCACCTTCACCGTCGCCGGCCGCGTCGTGCTGAGCCGCTCGGCCGGGAAGCTCGTCTTCATGAGCCTCCGCGACCAGACCGGCGACTTGCAACTCATGGTCGGCAAGAAGCAGGTCGGCGACGACTGGGAACTGGTCGACCGCCTCGACCTGGGCGACCTGATCGCCTGCGAGGGGACGCTCGTCTACACGAACACCGGCGAGCTGACGATCGCCGCGACGGGGATCACCTTCCTCGCTAAGAGCCTCGAACCGCCGCCCGAGAAGCACCACGGCCTGACCGACCCCGAGCAGCGGCAGCGGATGCGGTACGTCGACCTGGCGTACAACGACGGCGTCATGCCGCGTTTCCTCGCGCGCAGCGCGATCGTCCGGAGCGTGCGTGACTCGCTGGCGAAACGGCGATACGTCGAGGTCGAGGGGCCGACGCTCCACTCGATCGCCGGCGGCGCCGCGGCGCGGCCGTTCACGACGCACCACAACGCGCTCGACATCGACCTCTACCTGCGGATCGCGCTGGAGCTGCATCTCAAGCGGCTCTTGGTCGGCGGCGTCGAGCGGGTGTTCGAACTCGGCCGCGTCTACCGCAACGAGGGGATCTCGCCGAAGCACAACCCCGAGTTCACGATGCTCGAGGCGTACCAGGCGTACGGCGACTACCGCACGATGATGGACCTCACGGAGGGGATCGTTGTCGAAGCAATCGACGCGATGTCCGAAAGCGGAGGGCGGAAAGCGGACAGCGGATACGTGCTGCCTTGGGACGACGACTCGATCGATTTCACGCCGCCGTTCGCTCGCAAGACTTACGACGAGTTGTTCGAAAAACACGCCGGCGTCGACCCGGCGGACACCGGCGCCGTGGCCGACCTCGCCAAGCGGATCGGCTTCGACCTGGTCGACGAGTCGGGCGCCGAGCGGCATCCGGACGTCGTCAAGAACGAGGTGTTTGAGGAGAAGGTCGAAGACGCCCTGGAGGGGCCGATCTTCGTGATCGACTACCCGGCGAGCATCTGCCCGCTCACGAAGCGCAAGCGAGACAACCCGGCGGTCGCCGAGCGGTTCGAGCTGTTCGTCAAAGGGATGGAGATCGCCAACGCCTACACGGAGCTGAACGACCCCGACCTGCAGGAGGAGCTGTTCAAGAGCCAGCTCGCGGGCCTCAGCGAAGAGGACTCGATGGCGAAGATGGACGACGACTTCATCCGCGCCCTGCGGCACGGCATGCCCCCGGCGGGCGGTCTGGGGATCGGCATCGACCGCCTCGTGATGCTGCTCACGAACAGCCAGACGATCCGCGACGTGATCCTCTTCCCGCTGCTGCGGCCCGAACGGTGAGCGGGGAAAGGTCGCAACGGCTAGAAGATTGGTTTAGCATCCAGGCGCCACGAACGCCGAGGAGTCTGCGATGCGAAGACGATGCGTTAGTCTCGCCACGCTTGTGACTGCCGCGTCAGCGGTATGTGCCTTGCCGTGTCACGCGGTCGTGATCGACGACTTCAGCCAGGGACCTCTCCTGCTGCGGTCGTACGATCGGCCGACGTACGACACGGCACAAACGTCCCTCAATCCCGATCGGACGGCTGGTGGCAGTCGTCACTGGACCCGCTTCTACCACAACATCGGGTCGGCAGAGCCGACGCTCGACTCGTACAGCCAGATCCTGGTCGATCCAACGGACGAGGTGTTCGAGTTTCGTTCGATCGACGAGCCCGGCGCAATTCGCGGTTACTTCAACCTCACCTACGGCAGCGACGAAGAACCACTTGGGCTCGACCTGACGGAGGACGACGCCGACCGCCTACGCTTGCGTTTCCAAGGCGAGCTCTCTAGCCCCTGGATGCAAGTGAGTGTTGTCACCGGGCGAACCGACGGCGAGGGCTCCGGGTCGTTCGGGTGGTCGTTGCTCTCGCCCCGGCAAGTCGTGGGCGCCGACCCGATCTTCGA
This sequence comes from Cladocopium goreaui, assembly GCA_947184155.2. NCBI lineage: Eukaryota > Dinophyceae > Suessiales > Symbiodiniaceae > Cladocopium > Cladocopium goreaui. Next base: position 303,426 of record CAMXCT020002380.1, read on the forward strand.
CCTGCCTTTCCCACAAGACCGCCCGGAGCTGGACTTCGCGAACGTCAGCTCGATCACGCTCAGCGTGTTCCGCTACTTCGCGGGAGACTACTTTCGCCTCGACACGATTGAAACCACCACCGCTCCAGTCGCAGGCGACTTTGATCGCAACGGGGTCGTGGACCAACAAGACTACGAGCACTGGGCCGCGAACTACCCGTTGCTCCGCGCCTCGTTTCCCGACGGCGAGTTAGTCCCGACGTTCGGCGGGCGTTTCCTGACCACGGACGGGAACAACGATGGCGACCTGAACGCAGCCGATTACTCGGTGTGGCGAGACGCCTACGACGCGCTCGGCGCCGCCCCGGCGCCCGAGCCGGCCGGCCTCGTCGTGGCGTTGACAGCGGCGGCCTTGGGGCCAAGCCTGGGGAGACGGCGGCGCTGAGCAGCCCGCCCGTACAACAGCCCCCGGACGGATCAAGGAGTGACCCCGTGGAACGAACCGACAACGCTGTCACGGCCGAGGACCTCGGCAAGCTCGTGCTGCGAGTCGCCCTTGGCGGGCTGATGCTGTTTCACGGCGTCGCCAAGCTGCAGTCCGGCATCGGCGGCATCGAGGAGATGCTCGTCGCCAAGGGCCTGCCCGCGGCGATGGCCTACGGCGTCTACGTCGGCGAGGTGCTGGCGCCGCTACTGATCGTGTTCGGCTTGTTCACGCGTCTCGCGGCCGTGGTCTTCGCGTTCAACATGGTCGTGGCGACGCTGCTGGTGCACGCGGGCGACCTCCTGAAGGTCGGCGAGCACGGCGGCTGGGCCGTCGAGCTGCAGGCGCTCTACCTGCTGCCGGCTGTGGCGTTGGTGCTGCTCGGCCCCGGGCGGGTCTCGCTCGACGCGAAGCTGCTGGGCAAGAAGCGGCCGGCGGAAGACGCGGCGGGCGGCTGATCTGGCGGCGCCCGCGAGGCGGCTGGTAGGGTCCGCGGCTCCCGCAATCGCCCACCCCGTCGCTAGCACCCATGTACAAGCTCGTCCTCGCCCTGCGATACCTGCGCACGCGGTGGATCGCGCTGGCGTCGATCGTCAGCGTGACGCTCGGCGTCGCGACGATGATCGTCGTCAACGCCGTCATGGCCGGCTTCACGCACGAGATGCAGGACCGCATCCACGGCGTGTTGAGCGACGTCGTCTTCGAGTCGCGCAGCCTCGACGGCGTGCCCGACGCGACGGCTCACATGCGCAAGATCGAAGCGGCCGCCGGCGAGCTGATCGAGGGGATGAGCCCCACGGCCCAAGTCCCCGCGATGCTCGGCTTCACCTACAACGGGCAGCGCATCAACCGCCAAGTGATGCTGATCGGCATCGAGCCCGAGTCGTACGGCGAGGTCAGCGACTTCGGCCGCTACCTGCAGCACCCGGCCAACCGGGCGCAGCTCGACTTCAACCTCCGCGAAGACGGCTACGACGCCGCCGACCCGCAAGCCGAAGACCCCGCCAAGGCCGCCCCGCGGCCGATGATGGCCGTCGCCGGCTGGGCTCACCGCCGCCGCAAGGCGTTCTGGGAAGAACGGAACAAGGCGATGCTGACAGCGGAAAGCGGAGAGCGGAAAGCGGAGAACGCGGACGCGGACCCACAGGAGTCTTCGATCCCGAGTCCCCAATCCGCAATCGCCTCCGATCCGTTCGCGCAAGCCGAAGGGGACAAGGCCGGCAAGACGTTCGACCCCGCGACCGAGACCCATCCCGGCGTCGTGATGGGCATGGCGCTCGGGAGCTTTCGAGACGCCGAGGGCGTCGACCAGTTCCTCGTACTGCCGGGCGACGATGTCGAGGTGACGTACCCGATGTCGACGCAGCCGCCGAAGCCCGGGTCGGCGTTCTTCACGGTCGTCGACTTCTACGAGTCGAAGATGAGCGAGTACGACGCGTCGTTCGTTTTCGTGCCGCTGCGGACGCTGCAAGAGCTCCGCGGGATGGTCGACCCGACCACCGGCGTGGCGAACTTCAACTCGATCCAGATCCACTGCAAGCCGGGCGTCGACCTCGACGAGGTCCGCGACCGCCTGCAGGCAGTCTTCCCCGCGCACGCCTACGTCGTCAGCACGTGGAAAGACAAGCAGGGCGCCCTGCTGGCGGCGGTTCAGATGGAGACCGCCGTCTTGAACGTGCTGCTCTTCCTGATCATCGCCGTGGCCGGGTTCGGCATCTTGGCAATCTTCTACATGATCGTCGTCGAGAAGACTCGCGACATCGGTATTTTGAAGAGCCTCGGCGCCTCGGGCGGCGGCGTGATGGGCATCTTCCTCGGCTACGGCCTGACGCTGGGCGTTGTCGGCGCTGGCGCCGGCATGGTCGGCGGGCTGTTGTTCGTCGCCTACATCAACGAGATCGCCGACGTCCTCGCCTGGGTCACCGGCCAGCCGGTCTTCGACCCGGCCGTCTACTACTTCTCCGCGATCCCCGCGATCGTCCACCCGCAAACCGTCGCGTGGATTGTGTTCGGAGCGCTGCTCATCGCGGTGCTCGCGAGCGTCCTGCCGGCCCGCCGCGCGGCGGCCCTCCACCCGGTAGAAGCCCTCCGCTGGGAATAGAAGCGAATACGATTCGACGTCTCGTCTCGGGACCGAATCCTAGGAGCGTGCCTTGAGCGAACCGACTGCCTTCCGCCTTCCGCCGTCCGCCTTCGACGGCCCGGTGCTCTCCGCCCGCGGGCTGACGAAGACCTATCGCAAGGGCGCCGTCGAAGTGCCCGTGCTGCGCGGCGCCGATCTCGACGTCCACGACGGCGAGATGCTCGCCGTGGTCGGGCAGAGCGGCTCGGGCAAGAGCACGCTGCTGCACCTGCTGGCGACGCTCGACCGTCCCGACGGAGGCCAGATCGAGTACCGCGGCGAGCGGGTCGATGCGACCTCCCGCAGCCGGCGCGACGCGCTGCGCAACGGCGAGCTGGGGATGATCTTCCAATCGTACCACCTGCTGCCCGAGCTGACGGCCCTGGAGAACGTCCTGGCGCCGGCCATGATCCGCCACGGGGTCGCGGCCTACTTCGGCAAGCGCCGCAAACTCCGCGAACGGGCCGAGGAGTTGCTCGACCGCGTGGGGCTCGGCCACCGCCTCAAGCACAAGCCGCGTGAGCTCTCCGGTGGCGAGATGCAGCGCACGGCGATCGCCCGAGCTCTGATGAACGAGCCGCGGCTGCTGTTGGCCGACGAACCGACCGGCAACCTCGACCCGGCCAGCGGCGAGGGGGTGCTCGATTTGCTCCACGGCCTGAACCAGGAGCACGGCTTGACGGTCGTCATGGTGACCCACGACCGAGCGATCGCCGCCCGGGCCGACCGCACCGTGACGCTCGTCGACGGACGCGTGGCGGACGAGGCGGCAGGCTTGCGGCTGCAGGCCTGAATAAAAGACGGGCGCGAATAAGCACAACTGTGGGAGGCGTCTCTGACGCCGATGACGTGCCCCAGGCCGGCAACGGCTGGCACGCCGCAATCGGCGTCGGAGACGCCTCCCACGACCAGTTCTCTGCCGTCCGCAGTTCCCATCGCTCCCTGACCGCCCCCCCGTCCCGCTGGTAGAATCATGCCGTCGGCCCTCTCCGCTGAAGCCTGTGGCCTCACGCCTCAAGCCTGCCCCGTCATGTCACGCCAAGTCTGGATCAACGGCCAGCTCGTCCCCTCTGAACAGGCGTCGGTCAGCGTGTTCGACCACGGTCTGCTCTACGGCGACGGCGTGTTCGAAGGGCTGCGGATCTACGGCGGGAACGTCTTCCGGCTCGAAGAGCACTTGGTGCGGCTCTACGAATCAGCCAAGGCGATCTGCCTCGACATCCCCATGTCGATCGAAGAGATGGCCGACGCGACGAACGCCACGGTCGCGGCGAACGACCTTTCAGACGGCTACATCCGCCTGATCGTCACCCGCGGCGCCGGGACGTTGGGTCTCGACCCGAATCGTTGCAGCGACCCCCGCGTCATCATCATCGCCGACAAGATCGCGCTCTACCCGGCCGAGTTCTACGAGAACGGCCTGGAGATCATCACTTCGAGCGTCATCCGCAATCACCCGGCGGCGCTGAGCCCGCGGATCAAGTCGCTGAACTACCTGAACAACATCCTCGCGAAGATCGAGGGTCTGCAGGCGGGCTGTGTCGAGGCGTTGATGCTCAACCACAAGGGCGAGGTCGCCGAGTGCACGGGCGACAACATCTTCCTCGTGAAGAACGGTGACCTCTACACGCCGCCGCTCGATGCGGGCATCCTCGCGGGTGTGACGCGTGACGTGGTGATCGAACTCGCCGTCGCCGAGGGGGTTTCAGTCTTCGGGAACGCCCTCACGAAGCACGACGTTTACGTCGCCGACGAGTGCTTCCTGACCGGCAGCGCCGCTGAGGTGATTCCTGTCGTGAAGGTGGACAACCGCGTGATCGGAAACGGAAAGCCGGGGCCGATCACCAAGAAGCTCAGCGAGCTGTTCCACGCAGCGGTTCGCGCTTGATCGCGGCTAGCGGCTGACGCTCTCGTCGTCGGCCTTCGCCAGCTTGTCGGCGAACTTGCTGAACTCGCCGTTGTCGACCGTCGCGTAGCTCGCCACGTGGCGGTTGGCCGCTTCGATCCGGTCGCGGTCGGCCCGGGAAAGGATCCACGTCACGAGGTGCTCGGCCCGCAGCGACGGCTCGCCGTTGATCGGGCCGCCGTAGAGCTCGACCTCGATCGGGACGACGTCGCGATTCGCGAGCGCCTCGTTGACCAGCATCCGCGGCCCCGGCGGGAGGCCCGCTTCGAGCAACGTGTGCAGCTGCGTATACGCGTCGAGGAACGCGCGGAGCTCCTTCATCGCCTCGCGGCTGGCGACGGTCATCGTCACCAACCGGTACGACATCAAGTCGTGCTCGAGCCGGAGTTCACCCGTCTCGCTGTCGAACGACTCCTCGAACTCCGGGTCGCCGGTGAAGCGGAGGAACTTGTCCTTCTGCACCGCGGCCCAACGGCGGAGCTTGTTCGTGGCGATCGCGACGCGGTCGCCGCCGATCTCGGTCCGCACCTCACGCTCGGTGTCGAGCAGCACGAACCGCCCCGGTTTGTCGGCCGCCCCGGGCCGGAAGATCGTCACGCGGTGGTCCGCGTCGCGGAAGTCGTAGGCCGCCCCGCCGGTGAAGAGCGTCACGCTCTCGCTGGCCGGCTCCTTCTCGCCCTGAGCGTAGACGCGCGTCTCGATGCGGAACTCCGCCGCCTGGGCGAGCGAAACCGGGCAGACAAGCAGCAGCAAGACGAGCAGGCGCATGGCGATCCTTCGCAAAGCGGGAGTCCGATCCGACGACGATACCCCCCCGGCGAATCGCGGAGAATAGCGTTCCGCAAGGCCCCGCAGCCCTGAGCCTGGCTACTCAGAGCCCACGGTGGAATGCTCAGAGCGCGAGCCCCGCTTGCTCAGAGGAAGTACTCAGGCTCCGAGCCCGGCTTCCACTTGATGTTGCAGCCGATCGACGGCATTTGCTGCTCGCTGGGCGCCTGACCCGCTAGCACCGCGTCGCACGCCGCCCGCAGGTCCTCGCCCGTGGGGGCGACGCCGCTGTCGGGGCGGCTGCTGTCGAACTGCCCCCGGTAGGCGAGCTTGTGGGCCGCGTCGAACAGGAAGAAGTCGGGCGTGCAGGCGGCCTGATACGCCTTCGCAACGTCCTGCGTCTCGTCGTACAGGTAGGGGAACGTGTACCCGCGGGCCTTCGCTTCCTCGACCATCTTCTCCGGCGAGTCGGCCGGGTAGTTGGCGACGTCGTTCGAGCTGACGCCGACGATCGAGAGGCCCTCCGCCTGGTACTCGCTGGCGAACGCCGCGAGGGCGTCGGCCAGGTGGATCACGAACGGGCAGTGGTTGCACATGAACATGACCAGCAGCGGCTTGCCGCTGAAGTCGGCCAGCGAGACGGTCGAGCCGTCGACGTTCGGCAGGGAGAATTCGGGGGCCGCCGTGCCGAGCGGCTGCATCGTGCTGGGGGTGCGAACCATCGGGCCGGTTCCTGCGTTGTAGGGGAGCGAAGGCGTGGTGAACGCCAGTAGACCGGTCCCGGGGCCAGCCGACAACGTCCCCCCGCCCCCCTCCGGCCGACCCGCCGCAGCGTCCGTTGACACTGCCGGGAAGGCCCCTAAAATCTGGCTCTGAACAGGCTTATAGCGATCGCTTAAGCCGCTTCAGCGCGAGATCCTGCCTGTCACCCATCGAGCGTCGGGTCGCTCGCCGTCCCGTCACTCAGCTAAGCGGAGGTCCACCATGGGCGTTCTAGAAATCACCGATGCCAACTTCGAGGCCGAAGTGCTGCAGAGCAGCGAGCCGGTCTTGCTCGACTTCTGGGCCCCGTGGTGCGGCCCGTGCCGTCAGATCGCCCCGGTCGTCGAAGAGCTCGCCGGTGAGAACACCGGCTCGGCGAAGGTCGCCAAGCTGAACGTCGACGACGCGCCCGGCGCGGCGCAGAACTACGGCGTCAGCAGCATCCCGACCATCATGGTCTTCAAGGGCGGCGAGGTGGTCGACCGCTTCGTCGGCGTCCAAGCGAAGAACCGCCTGCAAGAAGCGCTCGACGCGGCCAAAGCCTGAGCCTCGCGACAAGCCAACGAAACGCCGGGGCGGGGAGCCTTCTCCCCGCCCCGTTTTTCATGCGCGCTAGGAAAGCTGGAGGAGCGTCCCGCCGGGCGCCGATGACGACCTGGGGGGATTGTGCCGGTTATCCGGCCTCACGCAGCTAGCATCGCAGGCGAAGGCGCCCCCCACGATGAGCGAACAACCGAAACGCGAGTCCCGCATCGACGCCGCCCACTCGGTGCGGCCCGCCACGGCGAAGCCGGCCCACGTCGAGTCGGTCGTCCAGGTCGAAGCGGCCCCCGCCCTGCCCGCCGCGCCGCCGTCGCTCGCCAGCGCCCCGGCCGCCGAGGGACACGCAGGCCAGCTCGCTGAGTGGCTCCGCCAACGCGCGGCGGAGCTCGCCCAGCGTGAGCAGGCGGTCGCCAACCAAGAAGCGGACCTCGACGCGAAGGTCGCCGCCGCCCGCTCGGCCCTCGAGACCGAACGCGAGGCGCTCGACGCCCGTGAGGCGGCGCTCGACCGGCCCGGCCCCAGCGCCGAGCAGCTCGAAGCGATCGCCGACCGCCAGCGGCAGCTCGACGAGCGGCACGCGCAGCTCGACCAGCAGACGGCCGAGATTGCCACGGCCAAAGCGGCTCTCGGCGAACGCCAGCAGCGGTTTGACGACGAGCGGCTGACACTCGACCGCCACGGCAAGGAGCTGATCGAAGCGGCCGCCCAGATCGAAGACGGCCGCCGCGAGCTGCAACGCGGGCTGACCGAGATCGAGCTTCGCCAAGCCGAGCTGCGGCAGATCGAAGAAGACCGCCTCGCCGCCGAGGCGACGCTCGACCAACGCGAGCAGCGGATCGCCGTGCGGCAGCAGGAGATCGACACCGCCGTGAAGCGGTTCGAGCGGCTCGATGCGACCGAGCGCCGCGTCGCGGAGCTCGAAGAGCAGCTCGCCGCGTCGGCGTCGCGCGACGCGAACCTCGCCGCGGCGGAGCAGTTGCTCGCCGAGGAGCGGACCGCGTTGGCCCGTCGGTTGGCGGAGGTCGAACGCCGCGAGGCTGAGGTGCGGCTGCGGATCGACCGCGACCGTTCCTCGAGCGAGTCGGACCGCGCCGCGTGGCAGGCCGAGGCGAAGTCGGCCCGGCAGCGGGTCGACCGCCGTGAGCAAGAGCTCGACCAACGGGCCGAGTCGCTCCGCCGGCTGCAGGCGGAGGTCGAGAACACCCAGCGCGAGGTGCTCGAGATGCGACTCGCCACCGAAGAGACGTGGGCCCAACTGACCGGCGTCCTCGCGCCGGCGACGCTGACGCGGTCGATCTCGAACGTCCGCGCGCAGCTCGCCGACCATTACGGGCACATCCTGCAGCGGATCGCCGACGAGCGCGGCTCGCTACGCGACGCGGCCACCCAGGTCGACGTCGAGCTGAAGCGGCTCGACGCGCAGCGGCTGGAGCTCACCGAGTGGGCCAACCGCCGGCACGAGGAGTTCGGCGACGCGGCCGACCGGCTCGAGGGCCGCGAGCGCGAGCTCGACCGGCAGCAGCGTCAGTTCGAGAAGCTCGAAGCCCGCTGGGCGACCGAGCGCCAAGAACTCCGCGAGCAGATCCGCACGCTCCTGGCCGAGCTACGCGGCGCCGAGGCGCCGCTAGCCCGCGCGGCGTGACGACGACGCGTCAACGCCTTTCTCCGGCCAGTGACTTTTGTCGGGGCGCCTGTTTCGGGCGCCCCGCGACAAAACCCCCATGTTTCGGCGCGCAACGTGTTGCCGGTCAACGGGTTGGAGTATTGTCGGGGGTCATGTGAGCGTAGGTGGCAAATCGCGCCTGGTTGAAACGTCCCATTGTCGCTTCCATGGGCCACCGACTCACGCTCAGAGGTCGGCCATCTAGCTGAACACGCTACCTCGCCGTGTGAGTCATGGCGTAGCTGGCATCGACAGTCAGTCGCGCCATGCAGAACCCACGGCTTGCAACCCTGAACCAAGCCGGGTCCTATCGGTGTCATCGACTAGGTATCTGCCAATCACGCGCCTGATCTCTCATGCCATCCCTAGACCCGATCGTTGTCAGAAGACTCGCACTTATTCGGTACTTCTATGGTGTGGGCATGGCGCAGTCGCATCAGCCGGAACCGCAATCCGCGTTGTGCCTCCTGACCTTCCACGATGCTGCAGAACTCTTCCTGCAGTTGGCCTCGGAGCACCTGGATGTCGGCAAGAACCAACCGTCCTTCATGGAGTATTGGGATCTACTAGCCCAACGCGTCGAACACGGTGTGTCACAGCAAGAGTCAATGCGGCGCCTAAACAAAGCTCGCGTGGCGTTCAAACATCACGGCACCCTTCCCTCCAGCATTGACATAGAGGGCTTTCGAGCAACCGTGCGTAACTTCTTCCTCGACAACTGCGAGCCAATCTTCGGATTGGGATTCGAACAAGTAGACCTTCGAGACCTCGTAGACTGCGCGAGGGCACAAGAGCAGCTGACGCTCGCTGATCATGCCGCAGCACGGGGGGAAATAGACGACAGCATGGAGAATTTCGCGCTGGCATTCGAGTTCTTAGTCGAGGACTACGAAGAGCGGAAGACTTCCCAGTTTGGTCGTTCGCCGTTCTTTTTCGGCGACGACATGCAGTTCTTGAGTAGCTTCTTCATGAACCTTGATCCCTCCGACAGGATTGCCGATTTTGTAGATAAGACCAGGGAGTCGATCACGGCGATGCAGCAGGCAATCAAGGTGCTAAGCCTCGGCATTGACTATCGGAAGTACACCAAATTCAAACTGCTGACGCCGATGGTTGCGAAGACATTGGCCGACGACTACTACTGCTACTCGGCTCAAGAACTTGGACGGACCTTAACTGACGGTGACGTGCGTTTCTGCACCGACTTTGTCATCGAATCAGCGTTGCGACTACAAGAGTTCGACTACGCTGTTGCGACCGCCGACACGTAGAGTGCGATTCCGCTTCGCTTCATCGCACCCTACTGGTACGCAACACTGGCTAGGGTGTTTCGAACGCATCCCACGCCGCTCCCAGCGGCGCGGTGACTTCCACCGCCTCGTCGCGCATCGGGTGGCGGAACGAGAGCGTTCGCGCGTGCAGGGCGATCTGTCGGTCGCGCTCGTCTTCGGTTTGCTCGCCGAAGGGGGTCGTCGCGCCGTACTGGGCGTCGCCTAGGATTGCGTGGCCGCGGCTGGCGGCTTGCACGCGGATCTGATGCGTGCGGCCGGTCTCCAGCTCGATCTCGAGCCAGGTGTGGCCTTCGCCCCGGCCTCGAACGCGGTAGTGCAGCACGGCGTGCTTGCCGCGTGGGTCGTCTTCAGGGACGACGATCGCCTGGGCCATGCCGTGCCGCTTGTGCAGGTGGTCGCGCCACGTGCCCTCGTCGCCTTCGACACGGCCCTCGACCAAGGCCCAGTAGGTCTTGCCGACGGTTCGCTCTTCGAACTGCTTGGCGAGCCGCTGCGTCGCCCGAAGGTGACGGCCGAAGACTATCGCGCCGGTCACCGGGCGATCGATGCGGTGGACGAGGCCCAAGTAGAACTTCTCGCCGAGCTCCTCGTGCTCTTTGCGGTGCGCACGGACCCACAGCTCGAGGCTGTCGATCCCGCGCGGCGCCTGCGTGAGCAAGCCGGACGGCTTGTTCACGACCAGCACGGGGCCGTCGTCGTAGAGGACGTCGAGCTGCGACATGAATGTGTCCCATCCGATGGGCGGCTAGCCGCGAGCGTCAGCGACCGGATTGGTGGCGCGTTGGGAACTGTAACCGGGTTCGATCCGGGCGCTGACGCTTCCGGCTGGCTGGGGTCATGCTAACCGTAACGGTTTAGCACGCGGTCGAGCAGCCAGGGGGAGAAGCGGGCGGCGCGGACGAACGCCCAGTCATTCCAGCCGATGGCGACCTCGTTCTTGCGGCGTGCGACACCGCGGACGATGCGGTCGGCGACGCGCTCGGGCGGGTAGCCGCGCGGTTGCTTCCACGGGATCTCACCGTGCTTGTCGACGAGGTGGTCGAACAGCGCCGTGTCGATCGTCGCGGGGGACGCGTGCAGCACGTGGACGCCGAGCCGGGCCAGCTCGGGGCGGATCGCTTCGCTGAGGCCACGCAACGCGAACTTGCTCGCCGAGTACTCGGCCTTATGGGGCACGCCGCGCCAGGCGAGGATCGAGCCGACGTTGGCGACGCAGCCGCGATCGCTCTCCGCCAACAGAGGCGTCGCCTCGCGGATCAGCTCCGCGGCGGCGAAGACGTTCACCTCCATGATCTGCCGCAGTCGGTCGGGCGACGATTCGTGGAAGCGGCCGTGGGCGCTGACGCCGGCGTTGTTCACGAGCAGGTCGAGCCCGCCGAGTTCGTCTCGCGCCGCGGCGAGCGCTCGCTGGCGGTCGCTAGCGTTGGTCACATCTCCGACGCAGATGAAGGGAGTCGAACCAACTCGGGCGATCGCTTGGGCCGTGTCGTCGAGACCGTCGCGGCCGCGAGCGAAGAGGATCGTCGCGACGCCGTCTCGCGCCAGCCGAATGGCGAGCGCCCGTCCGAGCCCGCCGGAGGCGCCGGTGACGAGCGCCCGTTGGCCGGCGAGCTGCTTCATAACCACGAATTGGTGACGGTTCGGCTGCGTGTCAACGAAGTAGCCCCGACCAAGCTTGGTCGGGGCTAGGGTGTCTCTTGATCGTTTGACGTTCGGCGGTGTCGCGCAACCTACACAGCGTCACGCGACTTCGCCGATCTGAGGTTCCGTGGGGGACGCGCCGTCGAGCGGCGGGGCGACGCCGGCGACGGCGTCCTCCGGCGCGGGGTTCTCGCGCGGGCGGATGTCCGCCTCGTCGGTCGAAACGCGACCGAGGTACTTGCGCGGCACGCGGCAGTGCACGACCACGCGGTCCTCAGTGAACGTGCGGCTGAGGATCTCGCCGTGCTTGGCGAGGTACGCCAGCAGCCGACCGTTGCCGACGGAGGTCTCGATGTCCGCCTCAATGAAGTCGCGGCTCAGCGCATCGCTGACGGCCATCGCGAGCCGGTCGAGCCCCTCGCCCGTCTTGGCGCTGACGCGCACCGCGCCGGGGTAGCGCTCTTCAAGAACGGTCAGCGAGGTCTCTTCGGCGCAGTCCGCCTTGTTGAGCACCAGCAGCGTGTCCTTCTGCTCGATGCCGAGCTCCTCGAGCACCGCGTAGACGGCGCGCACCTGATCGCAGGCCGAGGGGCTGCTGGCGTCGGCGACGTGCAGCAGCAGGTCGGCCTGACGCGACTCCTCGAGCGTCGCCTTGAAGCTCGCGATCAGGCGGTGCGGCAGGTCGCGGATGAAGCCGACGGTGTCGCTCAAGAGCACCGGGCCCCAGCCGGGCAGACGCCACTGGCGGGTGCGGGTGTCGAGCGTGGCGAAGAGTTGATCCTGGGCGTAGACCTTCGAGTCGGTCAGCGTGTTCAGGAGCGTGCTCTTGCCGGCGTTGGTGTAGCCGACCAGCGAGACGGTCATCCGGTCGCCTCGCGCGGCGACCTCGCGCTCCTTGCGGTGAAGCACCTTGTCGAGGTCGCGCTTCAGGTCGCTGATCCGCTTCTCGACCAGGCGGCGGTCGGTTTCGAGCTGCTTCTCACCGGGACCCCGCATGCCGACGCCCATCTTCAGGCGCGACAGGTGGGTCCACATCCGTTTGAGCCGCGGCAGCGAGTACTCGAGCTGCGCGAGCTCCACCGCGAGGCGCGCCTCGTGCGTTTGGGCGCGGGTGCTGAAGATGTCGAGGATCAGCTCGGTCCGGTCGAGGACCTTCGCCTTCGTGGCCTGCTCCAGGTTGCGGACCTGAGCGGGCGAGAGGTCGTTGTCGAAGACGATGACGTCCGCATCGGACGCCTTGACCATCTGCTCGAGCTGCTCGAGCTTGCCCTTGCCGACGTAGGTGGCGATGTCGGGGCTTTCGCGTCGCTGGGTCAGGCGGCCGACGATCTCGGCGCCGGCCGACTCGACCAGACCGGCGAGTTCCTCCAGCGGTTCCTCCGACAGCTTCGGGCTGTCGGCCAGTTGCACTCCGACGAGGATCGCCGACTCGCTGTCGACGCTCTGTTTGCGATCGATTTCCATTAAGCGGCGTGGTTCTCCACGGGGTCGCGTCAGCGGGCCGCGAGCCGGCCCGGGTGCTCCCCTCTAGTATAAGTCGAACGCCGGGCCTGCCTATTGGAATACGCGGCATCCCACGGGGGCGTTCGCCATGCGAAACGCCGCCCGCGGGCGATTGCCCGGGGCGGCGTGACGTTAGACCGCAAGGTGTGCCGCATGGTTCGCGTCAGTACGTGAACTCCAGGCCGGCGTGGAAGCCGTGGTAGAACGCGTTGCCGCTGGTGTCGATGCCGTTCAGGCCGCGGGTCTGAGGATCGATGGCCAACTGCTGAGCGATGTTGTTGATGTCGCCGTACGGCTGGACGAATCCGATGCCGTCCTGCACGAGCGTCACGTTCTCGATGAACAACAGCTCGTAGCCCGCCTTGAGCGAGACGCTCGGGGCGATGTCGGCCACCATCGAGACACGAAGCTCGGAGAGGAACGCCACCTGCGTGTCGGACCAAGCCTTGCCGAGCACGCCCGTGGGGTCGCCGTCAGAGGCGACGACCGAAGCAGCGTACTCGGTGTCGTTGGCGTAGAGGCCGATGCGGCCGTCGCAACCGATCCGCAGGCCTTGCACGATGGTGATCCACGCGTCGCCGCCGACCTGGAGGCCGGACAGGTAGTTGCTCGCCTCGGTGCTGACGAGGATCGACTTGCCGACGATCTCAGGCGGATCGGTCGGATCGGAGACGTCCACCTCGTTGAACGACCCGAAGCCCATGGCCTCTTCGAGGCTCGTGTAGCGGAAGCCGATCAAGACCGTTCCGCTGACGCGTGGGTTGTAGCCGACCCAGTAGCGACGGAAGGAGGCCTCGGCCGACTGCAGGTCGCTCTTGTAGGTGAGCGAGTGCCGCAGGGCGTTGCCGGTCTCCTCGAAGTCCGACCCGGTCGGGGCGCCGGCCGAGCCGCCTACGCCAAAGTCGCCGTTGGTCGCACTGCCGTAGAGGCTGTAAATCGAGAAGAGCTGCGTGCTGAGCGGGTCGTTGATCGTCGCGGCGCCCGTGCCGGTCGTCAGCTCGCTGTAGGTGAACTCGGCGACGCTCAGGGCGCCGACGTCGATCCGACCGGCGAGCCGGTAGCCGTTCAGGTCGTCGGAGACCGGGTCCCCGAATCGCAGGCGGACCTGGGCGGGCGGGATCGGCCCGAGGACCGGCGGGACGCCGGCCGAGTTGATCTGCCCGTTGGTCGAGAACACAGCCGACTCCGATATCTCGGTGTCGTCACGTTGATAGTAGAGGTACTCGGCGGAGAAGTCGAAGTAGTGCGGGCCGCACTGCTCGGTGTTCTGGTAGGCGCCGCCGAACGGGTCCATGCCGCCGGGCATCCCGTAACCGCCGCCGCCGGGGCCGTATCCGTAGCAGCCCCCCATCGGGTCGCCGTAGCAGCCGCCGCCCGCAACCGGGCCGCAGTACTGGGCCGGCTGCACAAGCGGCTCGCCGTAGGCGTTAACCAGCGGCTGCCCCGGCGCCGCGGCGGGCGTCCAAGGGGGCATCGCCGCCGCTTGAGGCTGCGCCGCCATCGAAGCCGGCATGCGTAGCGCGCCCGGGGCCTGGGCCAGGGCGGTCGTCGCCGCTAGTGCGACGGCCATCCCGCAGACTGCCCGCAGCGTCGTCCAACGCAGTGTCCTCATCGCAGTTCCCCCCACAGTGTCACGACAGTCGAGATGTCGCGGATGCTCGAAGAGTGCTCTCCCGGCCGGGCGGCTAGCCCGAGCGAGGAACCCCCGTCGGCGCCCCCCCGGGCGGCCTTTCAAGCCGGTTGTTCGAGATTGTCTATCGGAGCGTTGCGATCGGACGAACTAGTCGTTTCCGCACAGGCCGCAAAGTTTTCCACTCTTGCGGGGGCGCCGGCGGCCAAATCGCCGGTTTCGAGGAGCCGGCCGAGCCAACCGGCGGCAACCCGCCACGCGAGTGGCGTCCGGGCCCAACCTCGCCGGTTGCCGGAAGTTTGACGGCGATTTTTGGCGTGGTTAGTCTGAAATGGCTGTCAAAACGGGAAGACTGCGTCGATTACCGCGACGCAACGCGTGACAGCGTCAGTACTTTTTGAGCCTTGATCCGTGGCGGACTCGGTGTGACCCCAGCCCGGGGTCACTTTGCGGTCTGCCGCGTTTCGGAGAACGAGCGCCCACTCGGCGCAACGCGACCGGAATAATCGACACCAACGGCAACGAAGCAACTTCGTTGCACCCAACCGGCCGCGGGACACGGCTGGTTATCTCTCAAAGACAGGGACAAGAGAAGTGCGAAAGAACCGACCCTCTCGTCGCTCGGGCCGACACTCGCTGACACGATTGTTCGGCGGGGCCACCAAGCCGCTCAAGCGGGCGCCGCGTCGCGGCCGCGTCGAGCGTTTGGAAGAGCGGCAGATGCTCACGGTCGTCGGCACGCCGACCGACGAGCCGTACTTCCAAGACCAGTGGCACCTTCTGGCCAACGGGCAACAGGTCGAGCAACCGAACTCGCCGACGTTCGAGCAGTCGCTCGCCCTGATCGACATCAACGTTCTTGGGGCTTGGGAGCGCGGCTACACCGGCGCGGGCGTACAGGTCGCCGTTGTCGATGGCGGTTTCGACCTCAACCACGAAGACTTGCAGTTCGTGCTGCTGAGCGAGCCTGGCTCATTGCTCGACCTGATTGATGACGACAACAGCCCAGCCTTCATCGACACAAGCGACGCCCACGGCACTTCGGTCGCCGGTCTGATTGGTGCTCTCGACAACGACACGGGTACGGTAGGCGTGGCTTACGGCTCCGATCTCGTCCCAATTCGATTGATCCTTGGCGCAGCCGACGGCACTGGCTCCCCTCGCTCGTTCGACGAAAGAGAGGCGCAGTCGATCCTCCAGTTCGCTGGCATCCCCGCCCCGGGGGACGACGGTTCAAACCCGGGACAAGTCGTCGATGTGTTCAACCGCAGCTACGGCCCGTCCGACGAGACACGAGTGGCGGCGGCGCTCGGCCCGCTCACGCTAGACGCTTATCGCACCGCGGCGACTTTGGGCCGCGGCACCTGGATCGATCAGAACGGCGACGGCATCTTCCAAACGACCGAGATCGAAGCGCTCGGCGCCATCAACCTAGTCGCAGCGGGCAACGGCGCGGGCGCCGGGTTCCTCGACCCATTCACCGACAACGGAATCTACGACTCCTCCCAATACGACCAATCGACCAACAGCATCTACACCATCGCGGTGGGATCGGTCGATTTCGACGGTTCGTACGCGAACGTCGCCACGGGCTCCCGGGGATCATTCAGCGAGACCGGCGCCAACGTCTTGATCGTCGCCCCGTCCTCCACCGCCGCGCCGACGATCGGCGCCGCTCAAGGCTTGACCGCCGGCGTATGGACGACCGACATCACCGGCGAGAACGGGTTCAACGGCTCGCCGGTCTTTGGGCAAGAGCTCGATGGCGACTTCTTCCCGGATATCAACTACACGTCCGACTTCGGCGGCACCTCCGCAGCGACTCCGATCGTCAGCGGCGTCGTCGCGTTGATGCTCGAGGCGAACCCCAATCTCTCGTACCGCGACGTGCAGCAGATCCTGCTGCAGTCGGCGGTCCAAGTCGACCAGTTCAGCGAGACCTGGGTCGTCAACCCCTACAACTACTTCGAGGACCAGTACGAGATCCCGCAGTATCGCTACGTCGAGATCGGAATCTCCGGTGAACCCAACGACGAAGGCGAAACCGAGTTCGAGTCGGCCATCGAGAACGCCATCCTGCCGTTCTACGGCGATCCGGATCACGTCCGTGGGTTCTTCGAAGGCCCGTTCTACACCGACATGGAAGTGCCTTTCGGCGCATTGGCGACGGTGCCCCTGGAGGCGCTCGGCTTTGTCGGCCCCGACCAGATGTTCGACCCGACGCGTGACCCGGTGGTCGCCTGGCCGGCGAACTTCAACCCGACCGGCGCGGATGGCACGTTCAGCTTGGTCAGTCCCTCTTCGCACGCGACGAAAGGCTTCTCACGCACGACGACCAACGGCGACATCTCCGAGGGGCCCCAAGGGCTGCCCTTCGACCCGCTGACAAACGGCGACCTGCTCTTCGAGACCGGCTCGGGGTTCACGGTGAGTTGGGGCTACGGCGACTACCTTGAGGAGTACGGCTACGCCCACGGCCTGGTCGACGCCGAGATCGCCGTGCAACTCGCCGAGGATTGGGCGACCTACGACCAGCACCTCACCGAGTCGGTAACGATCACCACGGCGATCGACAACGGCTCGGTCCCGATCCGTGTGCAGCCACTCGCGGAGATCGAGATCGGTGCGAACACCGATTTCGAGGTGCCCGGCGGGATCAGCAACACCGACATCAACAACGCTTGGTACTCCGAGTGGACCAACGACTTCGGCTGGAGCAACATCACCCTCGACGGCGGGGAAGTCGGCAGCGCAATCACAGCCGGGCCCTGGTACAACCCCGAGGGTGACCTCAACGACCTGATCGCCGACGGCAGCGGCCGCGGCGACTCGCGAATCCAGTTCCGGATCGACCCGTCGATCTCGGAAGACTTCTTGTCGCTGGAGTGGATCGAGTTCACCACGTTGGTCCAGAGCGGTGACGTGGACGACCTCCGGCTCTCGATCGTCTCACCGGACGGCACGCAGTCGGAGCTGAGCCCCTTCCGCCGGGAGGCCGACGCCCGGGCCGACGCTTTGCAGTTCCCGCAGCTCCAGCAGGGGCAGGCGGCGCCCGGCCTGGAGGTGATCAGCGAGGACATCGGGTTGTTCACCGTCGATGGGTTCATCGACGGGTCTGAGCAAACCCTGATCGCCGCCATCGAAGAACTCGAGGACCCCGTGCCGGCCGGCACGTCGTGGACCTGGACCACCAACCGCCACTGGGGCGAGCTCTTCAGCGTCGAAGCACAGAACTTCGACAACCCGAACTCCGACGCCGACGGCCAGTGGTACCTGGTGCTCGAGAACTGGGGCAACGGGGCGGTCGAACTCGGCGGCCAGTTCGAGGTGGCATTGCACGGCACCCGCGCTACCGGCAACCGCATTCAGGGCAAGATCGGAGTCGACGACAACGCCCAGGGCATCCAGGGCTCCGACTCGGACGAGGTCTTCAACTTCGACCGCAACGTCACTTTCGGCGAAGTCATCATCGATCCGGAGGGCACACTGGTCCTCGACGACACCGGAACACTCGACGCGGACCCGGTGGGTCTCAACGCGACCGTCCTCCTGGACGACGCGACCGACTCGGTCTTCTACAACAACAACTACTACGAGACGGTCGACCCGAGCACCGGCGAGGTGTTCCGTTACGCGGTCGTCGACCGCGCCGAGTTCTTGGGGTTGGCCGAACTGAACCGGGGCATCCTCGCTTCGCCAGGCGTGAACGACGCGTACTTCGACCTGCTCGACGGCGACCCGGAGAACATGATCGACCCGATCGTCGATCCGCCGGCGCCACGGCCGATGATCTCCGCTGCCGAAGCGGCGTTCTGGTACGCCGAACACGGCGCGGGGCTCGGCCTCACGGGCGACGCCGAAGGCACCGGCGACGTCAACGGAGACATGCTCACCGACGGCGCGGACGCGGCGATTTGGTACGCCGAGCTCTCGGGCCGCCTTCGTGAGGACCTGGTCGCTGCGGAAACGTTCGAGCCGCTGCTCGGCTTCGGGATCGACACGATGGACCCGGCGGCGACCACCGTTCACGGGCTGACCGACACGGTCGGTGAGGCCTTCACCTACCAAAACTTCGACTACAGCCAAGAGACGTTCGCCAGCGGGATCGTCGTCCAGGCGACGCAGTTCCGGGTCGACTACGACGCGGCCGGCAACATCACCGGTCGCACGGCGACCGGCGTCGTGGACCACTTCACGACCGGTGGGGACGGGAACTACTGGTTCGACGTCGAGGCGACGCCCGAACCGCCTAGCTTCGCGGATGATCCGATCGCCTACGCCGAGTGGCTCAACGACTTCGGCATGACGTTCGAGTACGAGGTCTCGATCGTCGGCGACTCCGACGTGCAGGACCGAATCATCGATCGCAGCTACGCGGCGGTGGCCGACATGCCCGGCTTCAGCGGGGGCGTCAGCCGCGGCGGTGGCAGCATCGACTATCAGACAGGCGAGCTGAAGTACAACGTGCCGATCTTCGCGTCGCCCAGCCTCGACGACGGCCAGACCACCGTGCTGCGGGACGTCAACTTCCTGCTCACGGTCGACCCGGCCGAGACGAACGTCGACGTGTCGGGCACGGTGTACCGCGACCGCAACGGCGACGGCGTGCAGCAGACGAGCTTCGAGGAGTCGATCGTCGGCGCCACGGTCTTCTTCGACGCCAACGGCAACGGCGTCAACGACGGCGAGCCCTCGGCCGTCACCGACGAGAACGGCGACTACAGCTTCACGATTAGCGGGCTGAACACGGTGCAGGCCGTGCAGATCCGGGTTGACGCGGCGACCGTGCCGGCCAACCTGGAGTTCGTCGACCCGGTGGGCGGCGTGCAATCGATCTCCATCACGCCCGGCAGCCCGTCCACGGGAGTCGACTTCACGCTCAACCTCTTCGGCGGCGAGCCGGCGCAGGTCACCGGCACGGTCTTCGACGACACCAACGGCAACGGCGTCCAGGAAGCGGGCGAAGAGGGCGTCGACACGTCGAATCAGGTCCGGGCGTACATCGACCTGAACGGCAACGGCGTGTTCGACGCCGCGACCGAGCCCTCCGCGTTCACGCAGGCGGACGGTTCGTTCGTCATCGAAACCGACGAGACCGGCACGTTCGACGTGCGGCTCGACCAGGCGGCCTTCGCTTCGCCGCAGATCGTGCAGACCGCTCCGGCGGACAACGGCGGGTTCTCTGTGACGCTCGCGGACGGCCAGACCGCCTCGGGCGCCGTCTTCGGTGTCTTCGACGGCCGGAACCAAGACTTCGGCGACCTGTTCGTCGACGCCACCGGCAACTTCCCGACCTTGCTCGCGAACAACGGCGCGCGTCACGTCGTGGTCAACGGCGTCTACCTGGGCTCCGGCGTGGACGTCGACACCGACGGATTCCAAAACCCGGTCCGCAACCCGGACGTCGACGGCACGGGCGACGACACCAACGGCAGCGACGACGAGGACGGCGTCACGCTGGTGACGACCGACGTCCAGGCCAACAGCACGATCGAATTCGACATCGTGGCCAACGGGGCCGGGGCGGTGCTCAACGCCTGGTTCGACTTCAACGCCGACGGCGACTGGGACGATCCGGGCGAGCAGATCTTCGTCGACACGCAGGACCTCGCCACCGGCTCAACGGTGCGGATCGTGGCGCCCACGCCGGCCGACGTCGACGAGTCGTCCGACGCCGTCTATGCCGCCCGCTTCCGCTGGGGGCCGTTCGGCATCGGCTACAGCGGGTCGGCCAACACCGGCGAAGTCGAAGACTACCTCTACGCCGCGACCGATCCGGTGGCGGTGAGCGGCGCCGCGAGGATCGACTCCGACGGCGACTCGGAGTTCGACACAAACGACACGGCGCTCGTCGGAGCGACCGTCTTCTTCGACCGCAACCTCAACGGCGTGCTCGACGACGACGAGCCGCGCGACGTCACGGACGCCAACGGGTCGTACCAGATCCTGCTGAACACCACGACGGAGATCGTCGTGACGCTCCGCGTCGACGAGTCGACCATCGACCCGGCGCTGCAGTCGTTGATCCCGATCGACGGCATCTTCAGCCAAACGGTCAGCCCGAGCTCGCCCGTTGTCGCCAACTTCTTGTACGGCTTCGAGCAAGGGATCAACGGCACGGTCTTCGACGACGACAACGGCAACGGCTCGAACGACACGGGCGAGACCGGCCTTGCCGGCATTGTCGTCGAGGTGCTCGACGCAACGGACACCGTCATCGCGTCGGTCACCAGCGACGCGAACGGCAGCTACTCCGTGCCGATCCCTCAGGTCGGTTCCTACACCGTGAGGACGAACCTCGACTCGATGCCGTTCTTCGTGCAGACGACTGCCGATCAATCGGTCGTCGTGTCTGTCGGAGCGGTCTCCGAGGCGCCCGACCTCGGTGTCGAGAACACGGCGCTCGACTTCACCGAGGACTACGGTGACCTGATCGTCAACGGCGTCGTCAACTTCCCGACGACGCTTGCCGACGACGGCGCCCGCCACACGGTCACGCCCGGTTTCTTCCTGGGCGACGTCGCCCCGGACGCCGACCCCGGTGACCGTGAGTCGGTCAACGCGACGGCCGACGACAACCTGTTCGACGACGACGAGGACGGCGTGTCGGTCGTCACGGCCGAGATCACCGCGAGCTCGGTCCTCGAGATCGACGTGAAAGCGACCGGCACGGGCGGCCTGCTGAACGCCTGGATCGACTTCAACAACGACGGCGACTGGGACGACGTCGGCGAGCAAATCGCCGTTGACCGCGCCCTGACGTCGGGGGTCATCTCCCGTTTGGTCGTCAACACGCCGGCCGACGTCGACGCCACGGCGGACTCTTACGCGGCCCGATTCCGCTGGAGCACCCAAGCCGGTCTTGGCGTCACCGGGCTCGCGAGCGACGGAGAGGTCGAAGACTACCTGCTGCCACGGGTCAGCGGGGTCACTCCGACCGAGTCGCCCGCCGACTTCAACGGCGACGGCAGCGTCGACCTGCTCGACCTCGACATCTTGGGGCTCAACTTCTTGACCGGGCCGGGAGCCACCAAGGCTCAAGGCGACGCGAACGGCGACGGCAACGTCGACCTGCTCGACCTCGACATCCTCGGCTCCGAGTTCCCCGTCGAGGGATTGGCACTCGCGACCGCGCCGGCCGAAGACCCAGGCTACGAGGTCGTCGACCTGACGGGCCTGCCGTTCTCGGCTCCGGTCAGCAGCATCCCGATGCCGGTCTTGCACCCGATCGAGGAGAACGAACCCGAGACGCCTGCCTTGTTCTCGGCGGCCGTCGACACGGGGTCGACGCCGATCGACGTCTCGCCGGCAAGCGGCACGGTCGTCACGCCGTCCGACTCGGGCGAGGACGCGATCGACGCCGCCCTGCTGGAGTGGTCGCTCGACGCCCCGGCCGACGAAGCCGACGAGCGTTCGGCTTACCGGCCCGCGTCGCGCGAAGCCGCCGAAGACGACGAGATCGAAGAAGACGAGGCGCTCGCCCTGGCCTTCGCTCTCTGAGCCGGCCGACTCACGACGTGAAACGAACCAAGCCGCGCCGCTCCCCGTGGAGCGGCGCGGCTCTTCTTGTTCCGGCTGGGGCCCCGGCGCGATCGACACAGCCGTCAAAGTGCGGCGCCCGCAAGATTGTGGGCGCCAGCGGCGCCGGCGTTGTCGATCCGAAGAGAGACGACCCGGCCCGTTCTCGGACCGGGGTGTCGCGTCCTTGAAAGGAGCGCCAACGGATGGAACTCAACCGAAACCAGTTCGTCTTCTTCGCGATCTTCCTGCTGCTGCTGGGTGTGCAGTTGCGGATGGTCGCGTCGTACGTGCTGACGCCCGAGGCGACGCGGTTCCTCGCCGAGCGAGCCCAGGCGTCGGCCGACCCGGTCGGCGCGCTGTCGGGCGCGGCGCCGGCGTTGCCGGCGACGTTGCCGGCCAAGGTGGTGTCGCCGCCGGCGTGGCTCGGCTGGTGCTTGATCGCGGTCGGCGCGGTGCTGTTCTTCCACAGCCTGACGATGCCAAGGCCGAGTTGACGGGGCTTGCGCCCCCGCTGCGCCAGGTTGACACCACCCCGCGCGGGGGTAGCATCGACGCTTTGCGTCCCGCCACCCCTTGCGTCCGAGCCCCCACCCGATGAGCACACCGCAGCGGATCGCCCTGGCCGATTCCGGGGACGTCACGGTGGTGACGTTCCGAGACTCGAAGATCATTGACGAGCAAGCGATCCAAGAGCTCGGCCAAGAGCTCTACAACCTCGTTGAGAAGGACAGCCGCCCGAAGATCGTCCTGAACTTCGGCGAAGTCGAGTTCCTCTCTAGCGCGGCGCTCGGCAAGCTGATCAGCTTCGAGAAGAAGGCCCGGACGAAAAAGACCAAGCTGATCCTGACGAACATCCGCCCCGAGATCTACGAGGTGTTCGCGATCACGAAGCTGACCAAGCTGTTTACAATCAAGGACGACGAGGCGGACGCCCTCGCCGTCCTGTGATCGACTCCAGGGGCCGCGCTCGCGGAACCGGCCGGACCGACATCCCCAAGCCAAAGAGCCGAGGCGGCGCCGTGACGGCTGACTGGGATTGGACGTCGGAGACCGAGATCCCGAGCCGACTCGGCGCCCATCTGCCGTTCATGGACGAGGTGCTGGAGCAGCTCGCCAACCTGGGCTGGGAGGGGCGTGACTACTTCGGCGTTCAGATGACGCTCGAAGAAACGCTCAGCAACGCGATCCGCCACGGCAACGGCTGCGACGAGTCGAAGACCGTTCGCGCCGCCTGCAAGGCGAGCGGCGAGGCGTTCTGGCTCCGAGTCGAAGACGAGGGCGACGGCTTCGCCCGCGACGAGGTCGCCGACTGCACGGCCGACGAGAACCTCGAATCCTTCGGCGGGCGGGGCATGGCCCTCATCGACGCCTACATGGAGAAGGTCGCCTTCAACGAGCGCGGCAACGAGATCACGCTCGAAACGCGGCGTGGCTTCCGCCCGCCAGCGGACGATTGATCTCGGGCCGAAGCGTCTCTCACTTCTCTGAGCGACCGAGTCAATCGGCGACGTGCTCCAGCACGGCGTAGCATCCCGGGTTCCAGCCGTAGCAGAGCACGTACAGCTTGCCCTCCACCACGACGCCAACGGCGTTGTGGATGTGTTGGAAGTCCTGGAGTCCGAGGTCGAGCTTCGGCCGCAGCGTGGAGACGACTTCGCCACCACGAAGAACCTGAACGACGCCGGGGCCTTCGGCGCTGACGAGGCACCCGACAACCATGAGTCGCTCGCCGCCCCACTCGACGAAGTCCACGTCGCACGGGTTGGCGCCGGCCGTGTCGAAGCCCTCGACGAACTCGCCGTCGGTCGTCAGCTTCTGCGCCCACTGCCGCTCGCGGTCGGCCACCACGAGCGTGCCGTCCGTCGGATCGAACGTCACGCCGTGGTTGGTTGAGAACTTGCCCTCGGTGCGGCCGCCGTCGGGGACCGGCCCGCCGAAGTGCTTCTCGCCGTAGGTCATCGAACCGAGGTCCGCCGTGAGGATGGCCTTCGCCGGCGAGTAGCCGTCGCAGACGTACAGCGTGCCGTTGGTGTCGACGTCGGTGTCGGTCGGGTGGTACGCGTTCGACTCGTCGGCGTAATAGTCGTTGACGTCCGGACGCCCCAACGTGGCGACCTCTTCGCCGGCGAGGCTCAGCACGTGGACCTGCCCCAACCCGTTGTCCGGCAGCACGAGCAGCCCGCCGTCGCGATCGACATAGGTCGTGTTGTGCAGCCCGCCGACGCGGATCGCCGGGGCGGTCGACACGAGCGTCTTCTCCTTGAGGTCCGCGGAGAGCCGGATCACGCCGGTCGCCTCTAGGCCGAAGTAAATCTCGCCGGAGGGGGTCTTCGCGAAACCGCCGTGGGCGGGCTTGATCCCCGCGGCGATCTCAGCCGGCAGCTCACTCAGTTCGGCGTTGTAGCGAAAGCGGAGGTCTCCCGATCCGGTCACCCCAGTCGAATCGGAGGCGCTCGGCGCCGGCGTGTCGTGCGTGGCGTGTTCGTGACCGTCGTGGGCCATGGCGTTCAGCGGGAGACAAGCGATCAGGCCGGCAAGGAGTGGTTTGCACATCGGCTTCGGAGGGGCCATCGTTATGCGGAGAAACGGCGTTAGATATCGCTATTGCGATGCGGCCGGCGGCCGGTTGTGACGCGCCAAAGGGCCCACTATAACTTCAGATTCGCCGAGGGTTTTCAGACTCAGCAGGGGCGCTGTGAAAGAGCGGCGTCCTCCCGGCACGGCCTCCCCCCGTCGTGGCCGGGCAACGTAACACAACGGA
Organism: Cladocopium goreaui; assembly: GCA_947184155.2. NCBI lineage: Eukaryota > Dinophyceae > Suessiales > Symbiodiniaceae > Cladocopium > Cladocopium goreaui. The sequence continues at coordinate 328,001 of CAMXCT020002380.1, forward strand.
GATACAGACTGTGGCCATCAAAGTCGCCATCAACGGTTTCGGTCGCATCGGCCGCCTCACGTTCCGCGGTCTTGCCGAGCGTCCCGACGACTTCGAAGTCGTCGCGATCAACGACCTCACCGACAACCAGATGCTTGCCACGCTGCTGAAGTACGACAGCACGCACCGCCGCTTCCCCGGCACGGTCGAGCACGACGACGAGCACCTGATCGTCAACGGCAAGAAGATCAAGGCGACCGCCATCCGCAACCCGGCCGAGTGCCCCTGGGGCGAGCTGGGAGCCGACGTGGTCGTCGAGTCGACCGGCGTGTTCGCCGCCCGCGCCGGTGGCGGTAAGCCGGGCTACGACACGCACCTCGAGGCGGGCGCCAAGAAGGTCGTTATCAGCCAGCCCGCGAAGGACGGCGCCGACCTGACATGCGTCATGGGCGTGAATGATGACCAGCTCACTTCGGACATGCAGTGCGTCTCCAACGCGAGCTGCACGACGAACTGCCTCGCGCCGTTCGCCAAGGTCTTGCACGAGTCGTTCGGCATTGAGGACGGTCTGATGACGACCATCCACGCCTACACGAACGACCAGAACGTACAGGACCTGCCCCACAAGGACCCCTACCGGGCCCGTGCGGCGGCCGTGAACATCATCCCGACGAGCACCGGAGCGGCAAAGGCAGTCGGCCTCGTGATCCCCGAGCTGCAGGGCAAGCTCACCGGCATCGCGATGCGGGTGCCGGTCGTGACCGGCTCGGTGGTCGACCTGACGGTCAACCTCGCCAAGAAGGCGAGCCCCGCCGAGGTGAACGCGGCGATGAAGGCCGCCGCCGAGGGCCCGCTCAAGGGCATCCTCTGCTACACCGAGGACCCGATCGTCTCGAGCGACATCATCGGCGACCCCCACAGCTCGATCTTCGCGGCGCCGTTCACCCAGGCGATCGGCGACAGCATGCTGAAGGTCGTCAGTTGGTACGACAACGAGTGGGGCTACAGCTGCCGCACCGTCGACCTGATCTCGAAGATCGCGGCCCTCTAGGTCTTGGGAGAGCGGAGCGAGGCTCCGTTTTTCGGACCTGGCCACAGCGGACTCAGAGCGACGGCCCCTCGGGGCCGTCGCTTCTTCTTGCGCGTTTGGAAGCCAATCGCTTGCTTTTCTGCCACTTTCTTGAGGGGCGCCGGTGCGACAGCCCCTCCCTGGGGTTACAACGGTAAATAGCTTGGTGCGGCTGCACAGATCGGCGGGATCGGCCTCCAGGCTGCTTATCGAATCCCTGGGGGTGAGCCATGCGTGCTCTTCTTGGCGCTATCGTCGGCTTGGCGGTCGGCGCGGCAATCGTCGCGGCTCTGGGGGCCTCGGGCTTCCAGGAATACTGGCCGATCATCGTCGCGGGCATCGCCGCGGGCCTGATCATGAAGATCATGGCGGGCGGCCCGAGAGCGAGCTACCTGCGTGGCGGCCTAGCGGCCGTGGCGACGGTCGCTTCGCTGATCGGCGGACAGATGGCCGCCGCGAAGGTGATCCAGAGCAAAGGCGTCACCGTCGCTAGCGCCGCGGCACCGAAGGCGGCAGCGGCCGACGGCGCGGCCGATGGCGCGGCCGAGATCCCCGTGGCCGAAGCCCCGGTTCTCGAAGGGCCATTGCTTCCCGAGGCCGGCCTGCCACCCGCGACGATGGGCAAAGGCCGGCAGTCGGACGTCAATCCGCTCGACATCGGTTTCTTGGTCGTCGGTTGCTTGGTGGCGTACCAGCTCGGCAAGGGCGCCAAGGGCGCCGCAGCGCCGGCCGAGGCCCCCGCCGAGGAAGCCGAGACGGCCGGCGAACCGGCCGCTGACGAAGCCGCTTCGGCGGATGCCGAGTGAGCCGCGGCAGCTGCTAGCGGCTCTACCAATCGCACGGCGTGCGAGTCGCCTGGTTGCGTGCGTCAGGTCACACTGGCGGCCGCGTCGTTGTCGTTGGAGGTGACGCGCGTCGGTATCGTGAGGGTAACTCGACCGCACGCGGCGGCGAGGCCCCTTCACGCCGACTCGCCATGGCGTCCGCAACCGCTCCCCAGCCGCTGCTGCCCAATCTCGGAGACCCCGAGGACTGGGTCGATCAGCACGGCGACGCGCTTCTCCGCTTCGCCCTGGTGCGGGTGGGCGACGTCGCGACGGCCGAGGACCTCGTCCAAGAAACGCTGCTCTCCGCTTGGCGGGGCAGAGATTCGTTCGACGGCGGCTGCGAACCGCGGACCTGGCTCATAACTATCATGCGCCGGCGGATCGCCGACCACTTCCGCCGGGTTGGTCGGAGGCCGAAGGCGGTCGAACAACCCGTCGACGAGAGGGGGCAGGCCCCCGCCCGTGGCGACTCTCGGCCGACCGACGCCACCGCCGAAGACGCGGAGTTCTGGTCGGTCGTGTCACGCTGCACGAGCGACCTCCCCGAACACCTGGCCCGGGCGTTCCGCCTGCGGACCTTCGGCGACGAGGCCCCCACCGAGATCTGCGACGCCGAGGGGATCTCCCGCAAGAACCTGTCCGTGCGACTGCACCGGGCGCGGACACTCCTCAGGCAGTGCCTGGAACGCCGCTGGTTCGGCGAGGGCTCGTCGGAGGGCTCGTTCCGTTGAAACGGCCCCTGCGTGGCTGGCGGCTGCTGCTCTTCGCACGCTGCGAGCACGCACGACACATCGAATCCGACGAGTGGGACGGCCCCGTCAAGCGCGACCGCTGGTGGGCCGCCCGCCTGCACCGCCTGTCGTGCGGCCCCTGCCGACGGAGCAACCGCGGAATGCGTTGGCTACGCCGAATGCTGGGGGCCGCTCCACGAGCGTTCCGCCAGGAGCAGTTGCAGGCCGCCGACGCCGTGCTGTCAGCCGCGGCGGCAGAGAAGATCCGTCGTTCGCTCGCAAGAGCCCGAAGCGAGTCCGAAGACTACCGATAGAACCCGGCAACTTTTCTCGGGAATCGTTGTAGCGCCTCACCGGGGCGAGCGACTAACCAACAACGTCCGACAAGTGTTTCGCCCGACCGCGGCGAGGTGGGACGCCGAGGCCCTTCAGCCAGACGCTAGTGAAAACCTGATTCGCTACAGCGCCCGATTCCGGGTGGCTCCGCCGGCTCCGTCGCGGGTCGATCTTGCCATCTTGCTGTCACCCCCCAACGCCTGAACGGCGTCGCGCGTTCGTTGTTCCGTGTGGTCGGACTGCGCGCGGACGTCACACAACCTTGGAGAAGAGTTTCGATGCGAATGACCAACAACCTCACCTGTCGCGGCTTCGCGGCGCTCGCCCTTTCCGCCGCGCTGGTTCCCGCCGTCGCCACCGCCCAAGCCGTCGGTGACCTGCAGATCACGGTCGAGCACGGCGACGCCACCGACTTCTCGATCACACCGGTGTGGTTCGGTTTCCACAACGGCCTGTTCGACTCGTTCGACGTCGGCGCAGCCGCGAGCGCTTCGGTCGAGGCGATCGCCGAGCTCGGCGACGTCGGCCCGATCACGGCGGAGTTCACCGCCGCGCCGGGGATCCCCGGTGACATCCAGGGCGTCGTCGCCGCAGCCGGCAACGGCGTGCCGCCGATCGAGCCGGGCGAGACGGGTGTCGGCTTCGTCACGCCGATCAACCCGGCGAACTACCAGTACTTCAGCTTCCTCTCGATGCTCGTGCCGACGAACGACACGTTCATCGGCAACGACGACCCGTTCGCCTACCAGGTGTTCAACGCCGCGGGCGAGCTGATCGACGCCGGTGGCAACGTCGTCGGCGAGCGGGTGATCCAGATCTTCGGCAGCGACATCCTCGACGCCGGCACCGAGGTGAACGGCGGCGGTGGCGCGGCGTTCACGCAGGGCGAGGTCGGCACGGAGGGCGTCGATGAGGGCGGCCTGATCACCGTCGGCTCGGACCTCTCGTCGTTCCTCGGCGCCACGGACGTCACGGGACGCACGATCAACGACACGATCGGCACGGGCGAGCTGCTCGCCACGATCACGATCAGCGTCGTTCCCGAGCCGACGACGGCGTTGCTCGCCGCCATGGCGGGCGTCGCGATGGTCTTCCGTCGCCGCTGAGAGAGCCACGGAAGGAAGAGGCGAAGTCCCCCCAACGCTGACGGGGTCGAGGCGCACCGCGTCTCGGCCTCGTCGCGTCTTGGGGCAAACCAATAGGGGCGGCTACCGCGCCTCGTACGCCGTCGGACGGATTGCCGAGTCAAACACTCGACGTGGCCGGGCGCTACGCCACTCGCCATCGGCCTGAACGTCGCCGGCGACCACGTCCGACGCCGTGGCTTGTCCAGCGCCCCCCGTCGATGGGAGTCGTCGTGGGTGGTTCGCGCTCGCCGAAGTGAGTCGGCGGCTCGGGCCGTCGAATCGTACGGTCGTCGACTCGAGGCGTTTCTGGCCCGCCGAGTCGATCAGCCGCACCCAGACGCGCAGCTCGCGATCACGCGGCGTGTCGTTCGGGGCCTCGATCGAGAGCTCGAGTCGCGGGTTGCCGTTCCGGTCGATGTTCCACGCCTCGGCGGTCTCTCGCGCGGTGAAGTCCCAAAGGGCGATGCGGCGCATGCGTCCTGTGGCTTCCGGATCGGTCAACATGACCGAAACGGTCCCCGAGAACCCCGCCAAGGCGGCGTGCTCACGCTCGCTGACGTACACCGTCAACGCCTCGTACGGGGCGGCCTCCGAACCCGCCGGGCCGACGCTGACGCGGATCGCCCGCGCCGCGGTGTGAACCGCTTCGGTCACTGACCGCGTCTGCGGGTACGCCGCCGGCGGCGTATCGGGTTCGTGGTGGAGGGCAGAAGCGACGGTGTCCTCCGTCACGCCTGGCGCCGGGGCATCGGTGATTGTTGACTCGATCGGCGTTGCCGAGGAAGACTCGAAAAGCGGCGCCGGCTCGAAGTCGGGTGCGACACCCGACTCATCGCCACTCTCAACCGGTGTCGGTTCGAGCGCCGGACCGCTCTCGCCGGTCGGCGGCGGGATCATCTCGATCGGGTCGTCGACCAGGTCGCTCGGCTCGTCGAGCGGCATGACGTCGCCTGACCCGATCGGCGCGACTTCTTCGGCGGGGACCGCCTCCTGGGCCTCCGCCAGGTCGCGACGCAGCTCGGCGACTTCGCACCGGTAGCCGCGGATGATCGCCTGGTACTCCTCGATGTAGTCCTCGAGGCGGTAGATCTCGTCTTCCTGCAGCCGCAGCTCGCGCTGATACAGGTCCGTCTGGAGCTGACGCCCGTTGTTGCAGCCGACGGCGAGCAGGCAGCAGCGGCGGGCAACAACGGCGGCCGCCTCACGCGCGCGTACATTGCCCACGGAGAATCCATAGGGGGCAATTACGCGAAGCCGCGGCCGGCGTCAACGCGAACGGCCGCCGAGCGGCCCTTGCCAGCCTGCGAGTGCTAGCTCGGCATGCTCTCGACGACCTTGTCGACGAGCTTGTACTCGACCGCCTCTTCGGCGGACATGAAGTTGTCGCGATCCGTGTCGGCCTGGAGCTGCTCGAGCGTCTTGCCCGTGTGGCGGGCGAGGATGCCGTTGAGCTTGTCCTTGGTCTTCTTGTACTCGGTCGCGTGGATGAGGATGTCCTCGGCGGTGCCCTCCATGCCGGCGAGCGGCTGGTGGATCATTACGCGGCTGTTGGGCAGGGCGTGGCGCTTGCCCGCGGCGCCGGCCGCTAGCAGCACGGCGCCCATGCTGGCGCACTGGCCGAGGCAGTAGGTCGCCACATCGCACGTGACGAACTGCATCGTGTCGTAGATCGCCATCCCCGCGGTGACGCTGCCGCCGGGCGAGTTGATGTAGAGGTGGATGTCGCTCTTCGGGTCGTCCGACTGGAGGAAGAGCATCTGGGCGACGACGTTGTTCGCCACCTCGTCGTTGATGCCCGAGCCGAGGATCACGATCCGGTCGACCAAGAGCCGACTGTAGATGTCCATCGCCCGCTCTTCGCGGCCGCTCTTCTCGATGACGTAAGGAATGAGGGGCATGGGGCCTTCGTCCGTGACTGGTGACTCGTGATTCGTGACTAGTGCCTCACAACCGTGCGCCACATGATCTCTTCCGAGCCACGAGGCGCCGGTCACAAGCCACTTCCTCAATCGTCCTCTTCCTCTTCCGCCCCGGGCGGCTTGGTGAGGATGTCGTCGACCAGGCCGAACTCCTTCGCCTCTTCGGCGGTGAGGTAGTTGTCGCGGTCGCACGCCTTGAGGATGTCGTCGGCCGACTTGCCGGTGTGGCCGGCGAGGATCTCGTTGAGCGTCTGACGCGTCTTGATGATCTCTTCGGCCTGGATCTCGATGTCGGAGACCTGCCCGCCGACGCCGCCGTGCGGCTGGTGGATCATCACCTTGGAGTGCTTCAGGGCGAAACGCTTGCCCTTCTCGCCGCCGGCGAGCAGGACGCTGCCGCCCGACGCGGCCAGGCCCACGCAGTAGGTCGCCACCGGGCAGGTGATCATCTGCATGGTGTCGTAGATCGCCAGCGTCGCGGTGACGCTGCCGCCGGGCGAGTTGATGTAGAAGTGGATGTCCTTGCGGCGGTTCTCGCTCTGCAAGTACAGCAGCTTCATCACCAGCTCGTTGGCGTTGCCGTCGTAGATCTCCCCCTGGAGGAAGATCACGCGGTTCTCCAACAGCAAGTCGCCGAGCGTCATCTGACGCTGACGCTGGTACTCGCGGGCGGCGCGTGGCTCAAAGGGCGTGCCGGCGATCGGCGCCTCGGCCCGTGGCCCTTCCGTGGGAGCGAACAGATCGCTCATGGGTGCTCCTTCGTTCGATTGAGTAGGCGACGGGCCGACGCCGCAGCCGCGAGGCCACGGGCTTTCGCCCCGCCGTCAGTCGTCGCCGTCTTCGGCCGCTTCCGCCTCGGTGGCTTCGGGGATCTCGCCGACCGAGCCGCCCGCGGCGAAGGGGATCGCCTCGGTGTTGGTCGTCGGCGGCTCGTACGGTTCGTCGACGAACTTCGCCTCCGCCTGCACAAGCTCCATCACCTTGCGTTCGATAATCTGGTTGCGGAGCACATCCATCAACCCCCGCTTCTCCAGCTGGGCCCGGACGCGGCGGGGCGATTCGCCCGACTGCATCGACATCAGGAAGATCTCGCGATCGTAATCGCCGTCTTCCACGTCGATGTTCTCGTCTTCGGCGATCCGTTCGAGGATGAAGTGCTCCTTGAGGGCCGCTGCGGTGCTGGCGGCGCTGTTCTGGCGAAGGCTGTTCTCGCGGGCCCGGATCTCGGCCTCGCTGAAGCCGCTGCGACGCAGCTCCATGACGGCCCGCTCCAGCTCGCGGACGCTCTGCCGCTTGAGCAGCCCCGGCGGCAGCTCCCAATCGGCCGACTCGGTCAGCAGCTCGCTGATCTGGCCGCGGGCCTTCTGCTGCTGCGAGTACTCGAGCTGCCGCTCGAGGTTCTTCTGGACCGCGTCGCGGAAGTCGCCCTCGGTCTGGAAGTCGCCAATCTCGGCGAGGAAGTCCTCGGTCAGCTCCGGCAGGCGGAGCTTCTTGACTTCGAGCACTTCGATTTCGAGGTCGACCTTCTTACCCCGGAGGTCGGCGTTCGGGGCGTCGGCGGTCAGCTCGACCTTGGTCTCGAGCTTGTCGCCCTCTTTGGCGCCGTCGGCGAGCTTCTTGAAGGCGTCGATCTTGCCGTCGATGAGACTCAGCTCCTCGCGGACGCGGATGACGCGTTCCTCGTCCGTGGCGATCTCCTTGCCATCGGCGCTGGCCCGGAGGTTGGCGACGAGGTAGTCGCCCTCGGCCGCGGGCCCGTCGTGCGGGACGAGCTGGCCGTACTTGGCGAGCATCTGCTCGACCTGGGCGTCGATCTCCTCAGACGTGTACTCGTGAACCGGACGCTTGAGCTTCAGGCCCTTCCACTTCGGCAGGTCGAACTCGGGGCGGACCTCGATGCTGAACTCGAAGGTCAGCGGCCCTTCGTCGGGGATCTCGACCGCCTCGAGATCGAGGTCCGGCTCGCTGATCGCGGCGAAATCCTCTTCCTCGCTGACCTGGGCGAGGCTGTCCATCAGCAGCGATCCCTTCACCTGGTCGGCGATCTCGTCCTTGAAACGCTGCTCGACGAGCTTCCGGGGCGCACGGCCGGTCCGGAATCCGGGGACCGAAGCGGTCGACATCAGGTCGCTGTAGGCGTCGTCCAGGTACCGGTCGATGTCGTCGCGAGACACCTTCACGGTGATCCGGCGTTCGCAGGCGCCCGGCTTCGCGACGTCGACCTCGAGCGAGAGCTTCTGCGGCTCCTCGGCCTCGGCCACCGCGGTGTCACCGGTTGTCAGGTCGTCGTCCAATTCGTCTGCCGCCATAGCGATCGCGTGGGTTGGGTAGCCGTGAGGCCTTTGCCGCCACGTGCGACAAGAAGGGCCAAGCAAGCCCCGGAGAATACCGTCACCGCCCGCCCCAAGAGAAGGGGTCAACCGCGGTCAGAATCAACAAGAGGGCCGAGCGAGAGGCCAGGAAGTGGGCCCGAAACAGCCTGGGCAACAAGGCAGAAACAGCTTGGCCAAGCGAGGTTTTGGCGACAGCCAAGCCGAGCGGACCAGGAAACGACCCGAGAGCGGCTGATCGGACTCGAACCGACGACAATCACGTTGGCAACGTGATGCTCTACCAACTGAGCTACAGCCGCAACGGGGCAAGGCGTAGGCCTCACCACAGCCCTGCATCATAAGCACGAGCCAAGCCGCGACGCAAGAGACCATGGCGGTCTGCCTCACATTGACTGCGGCATCGAGCGGGCTACACGCTGCCCCAGCTTAGAGAAACAGTTACTACCACAATAGTGCGGGATCTTCTCATTCAAACGCTCCGCGAAACGACACCTGCCGCCTAGAGTGAGACGGTCACGGCGAGTTTCTCCCCCTCGCCACGAGCCGCCGATGCGGCCGTTACCCCACTCTTCCAACTCATCACCCCGAGCTACTCAGGAGAAACGACAAGATGATGCGACTAGGACTTGGCGTCGTGATCGCGACGCTGGCGTTCGGCTCGATCGGGCACGCCCAGACCAACCTGCTGACCAATGGCAGCTTCGAAGAGAACAACGGCTTCAGCGAACTGGCTGGGCAGGAAGGCGTGTTCGACACGGCCTTCAACTTTGGCGGCTTCCAAGGCTGGGAAGGCTGGGCCACCGACTTCAACGACAACGGAACCCGCGATGACTCGTACGATACGGGCACGCCCGGCGGATTCATGTTCTTCAACCTGTTTCCGGCCGGTGGTGACAACCTGACGCAACCCACCCTGACGGGCAGCGCTTCGGGCGTCGGCCTCGGGCCGTTCGATGGCAACGTCACGTCATTCGCCTGGCAACAGGTCGCCGTCACGCCGGGCGACACCATGCGGGTCACGCTCTTCGCACGGCAGCAGTCCGACGCGCTCAACTTCGAAGGCAACCCGGAACCGACCATCTTCGCGAGCGCCGAGAATCAATTCTTCCACGAGACAGCGTTCATCGATCCGCTCACAGGAGACCCGGACATCTTCTTGCCGGCGCCGGATGAGGAGATCATCTTCGACGCCGCGACGCAGACGATCGAAGAAGTCGACATGCAGTGGATCGAGAGCGTGTTCGAGGTCGTGGTGCCCGCGGGCGCCTCGATCATGCGGCAGACGATCGGCTTCAATCAGTTCAACAATGAGCCGGGCGTCGCGTTCTTCGACACCGCTTCGATCGTCAACCTGTCGACCGGCACGCCGCTCAACGGCGACTACGACTACGACGGCGAGCTGACCGACGACGACGTGAACATGCTCTCGCTGCTGCTCGCCGGCGAGTTGGTTCCGGTCGACGACTCGCGGTTCGACTTCGATGGCAACGAGGTGATCAACCAAGCGGACCTCGACGCACTGAACGCGGCGATCGGACCGATGCTGCAGGCCGATTTCAACGGCGACGGCGCCGTCGACCTATTGGACCTCGACATCTTGGGAAGCAACTTCGGCGGCCCTGGTGACAGCACAACGGGCGACGCAAACGGCGACAACGTCGTCGACCTTCTCGACCTGGACATCCTCGGCTCGGAGTTCGGCCAGGGCGGCGGCTCGTCGGCCGTCCCCGAACCGACCGCGGCCATGCTGATCGCCTTGGGCGTCGCCCCGCTGTTCGGTCGGCGTCGCTGATCTGCCGAGTTTAAGACCGAAGCGTTCAGCTTCTTTGACCGTCGCGTTGGGCGCTTGCCCGGCGCGACGGTTTTTTGTTTGCCGGCCCGTTGGCTCGCGTCGATTACCATCGAGAGGGACGACTACCATTCGAGCTTGTTGCAGATGCCACCGCCCCGCCCCCTTAACCGTGTGCTCGTAACCGGTGGCGCAGGGTTCATTGGCAGCACGCTTGTTCGCCGGCTGCTGGGGCGGCCCGATCGCGCGGTGCTCAACTACGACGCGTTGACCTACGCCGGGCTTCCCGAGTCGGTGGCCGAACTTGCCGGCGAAGCCCGTTACGAGTTCGTCGAGGGGGATGTCGCGTCGGCGGAACGGTTCGCCGAGGCTGTTGAAGGCTTCCAGCCGGACACCTTGCTGCACCTCGCTGCGGAGTCGCACGTCGACCGTTCGATCGACGACCCCGCGGCGTTCGTCAGAACGAACGTCGAAGGCACGGCGACCGCGCTCCGGGTTTGGCGGGACTACTCAGATCGTCACCCCGATCGGCAGGACGAACTGCTCTTCGTCCACGTGTCGACCGACGAGGTCTACGGCCCGATCGACGGCGACCGCGCCGCGACGCCCGGCGATCCTTACGCGCCCAGCTCGCCCTACTCGGCGACCAAGGCGGCGGCCGATCACCTCGTACGGGCGTATCAGACGACCTACGGACTGCGGTCGATCGTCGTCTGCCCGACGAACAACTACGGACCGCGGCAGTTCCCAGAGAAGCTGATCCCGCTGGCGACGCTTAAGGCGCTGCGCGGCGAACCGATCCCGCTCTACGGCGACGGCAGGCAGGTGCGCGATTGGCTGCACGTCGATGACTGCGCCGCGGGGCTGATCGCCGTTGCCGAAGCGGGCGAGGCCGGCCGCGTCTACCACCTCGGCGCTTCGGGCCCGTCGACGCGCGAGTGGACCAATCGCGAAGTGGCCGAGGCGATCTGCGACTCGGTCGATGAGTTGACGCCCGGCGCCGGATCGAGTCGCGAGCTGATTACGAGCGTCGCCGATCGGCCGGGGCACGACCGCCGGTACGCGCTCGACTGGTCGGCAACCCGATCGGGCATCGGCTGGCAGCCAACAACCGCCGTCGCCGACGGCCTTCGCGCGACAGTGCGTTGGTACGCCGAGAACGCCGACTGGGTCGCCGCGGCCGAGCGTCGCGGGTCGTAGAGGCCTACTCGGCTTCGGCGTCGGACGTCGACTCGAATCCGAGCGGCTCGCTGCTGTGCGGGTCGCTGATGCGGATCGACTTTTTGCCCGCCAGGAGGTCGTCGATCAGGTTGCCGATCAGCTCGGCCCGCCACCCTTCGGCGAGGGCGGGCGTCTCGACCGGCTTCTTGTCGAAGCCGAGGCGATAGCTGATCAGCTCGCGGATGTCGGTCGCCGTGCAAGCCAGGGCGGACGCGACCTGGGCTCGGTTGCAGAGGCTCGTGATCGCCGGCGCGAGAAACTGACCGAGCAGGTTGAGCTGAGGCGGCGGCGGCTTGCGACGCGGTCCGAGCAGATCGTCGGTCGGCGCGTCGAGGCCGCGGCGGATCGCCGCCGAGATGTCGGGGATCGCCTTCTTCAGTTGCCCGTGCAACATGCCACGGATCGCGCGGATCTTATCTTCGCGGTCGGTCTTCTTCTTCGCCAGCTCGACGATCAGGTCGTCGCGCAACACGCGGCGCGGCGGCAGGTCGCGGCGCTCGGCCTCGGCCTGTCGCCAGAGCCACAGCTCGCGGACGATCGCCAGGCTCCGCGCCGGCAAGCCGCCGGAGCCGGACACCTTCCGCCACCGCTGACGGGTGCGGGCGGCGATGACCTCTTCGACGAAGGCGGTCGTCTCCGCGTCGAGCCACGCCTCGCGGCCGTGCTTCCGCACGCGCTGCATGATCTTGTCGTGCAGCGGGAACAGGTAACGGACGTCCTCGAGCGCGTAGTCGATCTGGGCGTCGGTCAGCGGGCGACGACGCCAGTCGGTCCGCTGCTCGCCTTTGTTGGGCCGTGAACTCAGCAGCCTCTGCACGACCGAGCTGTAGGCCGCCGGGTACTCCGGGCTGCAGAACGCCGCCGCGAGCTGCGTGTCGAACAGGTTCGCCGGAGGTCGGTCGATCGCGTGAACGCAGAAGTTGATCTCCTCACGAGCCGCGTGAGCGATCGTGACGTGGTCGCCGTCGGCGAGCGTCTCCCAGAACGGTGACAGGTCGCCGATCGGCTGGGGATCGATGACCGCCAGGATGTCGCCGCCGGGCCCCCCCTCGGCGATCACTTGCACGAGGCAGAGTTCGGGGCGGAACGTGTCCTCGGAGACGAACTCCGTGTCGAAGCCGATCCGCGTCGAGCCGGCCAGGCGCTCGCAGAGGTCGGCGAGCCCCTCGGCAGTCAGGATCGTCTCGTGGCTCACAACGGGCGGGGGTCGGAGTCGGTGGCTGGCTCGGCGTGTGGCTTACTAACGTACACGTCCTGCGAAGCCGCCGACAGATCGGTCGCGACGCGGCGGTGGCGGGCGAAGGCAGCCCTCAGAACGTCCGCCAAGCGACGAACGCCAGAATCGGCAACAGCAGGCAGCAGCTGTAGAGCATGTAGCCGAAGAAACTCGGCATCTTCACGCCCGACGACTCGGCGATCGCCCGGACCATGAAGTTGGGCCCGTTGCCGATGTAGGTCATCGCCCCGAGGAAGACGGCGCCAAGGCTGATCGCCACGAGGCGAGCCTCGCTCACCCCCGCGATGACGTTGTCGCCCTCCAGCGGAGAGAGCGTCTTGGCCGTCTCGAAAAACACAACGTAGGTCGGCGCGTTGTCGAGCACGCTGGAGAGGCCACCGGTGATCCAGTAGAAGGCCATCGGCGCGTCGATCCCGAGCTTCGGACCCTGCTCGCCGAGGATCTGAAGCGCCGGCTGCATGCAGATGAAGATGCCGCTGAACAACGCAGCGACCTCGAGGATCGCGTGGTAGTTGAAGCTGTTCTCTTCGCGCACCCGTTGCTGGCCGAGCCACAGCGACAGCGCGACGAGCGTCAGTTGCACGATCTCGCGCAGGTACATCCACGGGTGCCAGTCGGTGCCGGGGATGGTCTTGGAGGGATCGAGCAGGGCAACCGCGGCGATCACGCCCAACAGCAGCGGGGCGTTGACCGCCAGGCCCTCGTAATTCAGCGCTCGAATCTGCCGGATGTCTCGCGTGATGTCCGCCTCGGTCTCGCGGCGGTAGTAGACGAGCTCGTCGAGCAGCAGGTAGGCCAGTAGCAGCAGCCCGTTGCACAGCAGCCAGGGTTCCCAGAGTTGCAGCGTCCAGAAGAACTCGACGCCACGCAGGTAGCCGAGGAACAGCGGCGGGTCGCCGATCGGCAACAGGCAACCGCCGCAGTTGCACACGATGAAGATGAAGAAGACGACCGTGTGGACGACGTGCTTGCGTTCCTGGTTGGTCTCTAGCAGCGGCCGGATCAGCAGCATGGCGGCGCCGGTCGTGCCGATGAAGCTCGCGAGCGTCCCGCCCACCGCCATGAAGATGGCGTTGGTCATCGGGTTCGCTTGCAGGTCGCCCGAGATGCGGATGCCGCCCGAGATCGTGTACAAGCTGAACAGCAACACGATGAACGGGATGAACTCGCCGAGGATGGCGTTCTCCAGCACCGTGCGGACGAAGCCGAGGTCGAAACCGCTCGACGAGGGCTCGACGACGCCGTGCGCGGGCCAATGGCTCTCGATCGCCTCTTGGTGACCGAAGCCGTAGTACAACAGCGTCAGCACACCGAGCCCCGCGGCGACCTGGAACCGGCTGAGGTTCGACTCCCACCAGTGCTCGGTGGCGGGGATCAGCGGCAGCAGCGCGATCGACAGCAGCAGCAGAACGAAAGGCGTGACCGTCCAGATCGGCGGCGCGGCGCCGGCGTGGCCGTGACCGCCGCCGTGGGCGTCGTGTGTGTCGTGTGTATCGCCTTCGTGACCATCTTCGGCGTGACCGTGGTCCGACTCCTCATGACCGTGGTCCGAGTGGTCGTCATGATCCGACGGATGGTCAGCCTCGCTCTCTCCGTGGCCGTGGGCGGCGCCGGCGATGATCTCGGTGCCGCGCTGCGGCAAGCCGAGCGCCAACGCGCCGGCGTACATCAGCACGACCGCGGAGATCGCGGCGATGACCGGACCGGCGGTCGGGACGGCGTGGTGATCGGACGCGTTGTCGCTCATCGGACGAAGTCGCCTGCGGGTAGCGAGAGGGGCAGCCGGCGGCCCCCACCTGGGAAGCCGAGCCTCAAGGGGTAGAAAAGGTAGCCCGCTCCCCAGGAAGCGCCTATGCGAGGTGCGGTTAGTCGCCGGCCGTCGCAAATTCCGCTCGGACCGACCGTTGGATACGACCGATCGAACCGCCTTTGACGCCTCGCACGCCTCGGCGACCGCCTCCGCGGAGAACCGGGTCGGGCTGCTGGTCAGCGTCCGAAGCGCCGCGGAGGCTCGAGACGCCGTCGCGGGCGGCGCCGCGGTCATCGACGTCAAGGAACCGTCACGCGGTCCGTTGGGACGGGCGGACGACGCGACGATCAAAGCCGTCATCGAAGCCGTCGATGGCAGGAGGCCGGTGACGGTCGCCCTTGGCGAGCTGCGGGAGTGGACGGGATCGCTGCTTCCACCTCGATGGATCCACCGAGTCGCCGTCATCAAGTTCGGTCTGTCCGGACTGGCGGGAGCTGACTGGGGGAGTCAGCTGCGTCAGATTGAAGACGCCAACCCTGCGGCAAGGCCCTTGGTGGCCCCGGTCGCGTACGCGGACGAGGCGTCCCGGGCGCCAAGTCTTGCGGAGGTGGTCCGCTTCGCGTCCCAAGCCGACCGCTGGGTCGTCGTCGACACCTGGGACAAGCGGAGCGGCGACTCGATGGCGCATCTCGGCGTCGAGACGTTGTCACGACGTCTGGCGCTAGCCGATCGCCTCGGCGTGCGGGTTGTGCTTGCAGGCAGCCTGGCGGGCGAGCGGATCGCTGCCGCTGCCGATCTCCGCCCGGCGCTGATTGGCTTGCGCGGCGCCCTGTGTGACGACGGGAGAGAGGGGCGCCTCGATCCGATTCGTGTGCGTGCGTGGGCGGATCGACTCCGCCGGGCGCCCGCAGCCAAGGGGCGTGACGCGAGGTAGGCTTTCCGGCTTTCACCGACGCAATAAACGCCCCACGGTTGCCGCCATGCCGAAGTTCGACCTCAGCGTCCCGCACACGCTCGGAAAAGAAGCCGCTCTGGAGCGGTTGCAAGGGTTCTCCGACAAGCTCGAGGCAGAGCAAGGCGATCGGCTGTCCGACTTGCAACACAGCTGGGAGGGCGATCGCCTCAACTTCTCGTTCAAGGCGATGGGCATCGGCATCTCCGGCGCGCTCACCGCCGAGGAGTCCGCGGTGCGGGTCGAAGGGGATGTGCCGCTTACGGCGGCCATGTTCAAGGGCCAGATCGCCGGCGCGATCCAAGAGCAGCTCCGCAAACTGCTCGGCTGACAACCCCGCTGCGCCAAGCGCAACGTCGGCGGCGATCTTCGGCAAACCTGTTTTGACGCGCTCGGATCGCAACCTAGCTTTCGTCGTAAGCACCTCCGGGCAGCCGCCCCGAGAACGACACCCGAAGCGACCCGCTGCCGACCACTCAGGAGCCGACTCACCATGAGCGCGCGTGTACTCGTTGCCGATGACTCCAGCACGATGCGGAAGATCATCCTCCGCTCGCTCAGCGCGGTCGGCGTGCCCAGCGCCGTCGAGGCCGCTGATGGCGAAGAGGCGATCAACTTGTTCGAGCCCGGCAAGTTCGACCTGGTCCTGACCGACTGGAACATGCCCCGCAAGACCGGCCTGGACGTGATCAAAGAGGTCCGCAAGCAGGATACCGACGTCACGATCATCATGGTCACGACCGAGGCCGAGAAGGCTCGCGTGCTGGAAGCGATCCAGGCGGGCGTCTCCGACTACCTCGTCAAGCCGTTCACGGCCGACACGCTACGCGAGAAGCTCGAGAAGCACGGCTGCTGAAACGTTCGACACACCAACCAACTCGGGGCCGCTGCGGATCGTCCGCGGCGGCCCCGATTGCGTTTGCGGCGCCGCCTAGGGCAGCGATCGGATAACGATCGCCTCGTCTTCACGCCGGACGCTGACGCCGGCGGCGGCGCCAATCGCCTCGAACAAGCCGTCGATCGTCACTTTCTCGACGTCGAACGTCACACGTCGTTCGAGCACGCCCTCTTCGACCGCCGAGGCACGAACGTCGTAGCCGAGCCGCTCCGCGAGCTGGTTCAGCACGCTGCCCGCTGGCTGCTCGACAACGCGCATCGTGAATCGCTGCGACGTCGTGTCTGCGACGCGCTTCCGTGCCTTCGTGCGTGGGCGTTGCTTGGCGACTCGCAGGGAGGCGTAGTCGATCGGCGCGACCGCCACGAGGTCGTCGTCTCCCTCGATCGTCTGCGGGCGCATGTCAAAGCCGACGAGCAAGAGCGCCAACTGGTCCGATATCCGCATCGCGGGGAGGGTCTGCGCGGGCCAGAGGTCGTGCGGCAACCGGTTCGGCTCGGCGATCCTGGCGCCCGCCGCCGCGGCGGCCGAATCGACCAAATCACGCGGCGTGGCAAAGCGTTTCCATTCGACGGGCGTTCGTTTACGCCATGGCGCCGACGCCGCCCTGCGCCACTCGGCGACGATCGTTGGCAGCGCTTCCGCCGACTTCGTGGGACCGACATAGACCAACGGTCCGACAGTCGCCGTCGCGAAGTCCTGCGTCGCCGCGATCTCGTCGAGCATCTCGCCTAACGAACCCTCGTCGATGGTCAGGGATAGTGGCGCCTGAGGATCGAGTCGGCGATCGATCCACATCGGCACGCCGAAGGCGTCGGAGAGCCTTGCGAGCACCTCGCCGATGGGCGCCTCGCGCCAGCGTCCGCTTGCGGGCGTTTGCAACGTTCGACGCAGCTCGCGTCGCACCGCGGCGTCGCTCGTGTCGGCGAAACTCGGCGCGGCAGGAAGGCACAGCAACGCCGCTGCGCACGCCGCGATCGACGCCAGACACAAGCGTTGGCGCGCTCGTGCTGTCAAGCAAAATCGAGGTGATTTCGACGAGGTCTTGTACGGAATAATCGTTGCTCGCTTTTTCGTTGTGCGGCCTTCAACCCTGATTAAACTCGGGACAGGTCGTTTGGTCACGACGAGGCTTTCCCGTCCTGGGGAAGACGAGCCGTGGCGGACGAAACGCAGCGGCTTGCTCGGCGGCTCCCATCGCGGGAACGCCAGGCACGGAAGAAGGCCGGCGCAGTCCAAGGCGACGCACGAGCGGGGGAATCGCTCGTGTCGCCCGCAGCGAGAATCACGCCGTGTCGGAACCCTCCGTGCAACCGCCGATGATCGTCTCGGCGTACGAGCAGTACCTGAACGATCAAGACTCGGCCGCTTACATCAAGTCCGTCGCTCGGCACTACACGTGCGCGAGCCTCGAGCGGCTCTCGCAGATGTCCGACCGCGCCGGCCGACGCGCCGCCGTGCTGGCGCTCGGCTTCATGGGCGACTACGGCTCCAACGCCGTCGTCGGCCGAGCACTTGCCGACCGTGACCGCGGCGTGCGGACGATCGCCGAGAACGCGATCCGCGAGCTGTGGGGACGTGTCGGCAGCCGCGAGCAACGCATGACGCTCCGCAGCATCGTCCGGATGAACCAGACGAAGCGGCACGATCAAGCGATCGAGATGGCGACCGAGCTGATCCACGAGTCGCCGTGGATCGCCGAGGCGTGGTGCCAACGCGGCATGGCCCACTACCACCTGTCGCAGTACGAGGCCGCGATCCGCAACTGCCACCAGGCGCTCGAGATCAACCCGTACCACTTCACCGCTGCGGCCGGCATGGGGCAGTGCTACCTCATGCAAGACAACCCGGTCGCCGCTCTCGAGTCGTTCCGCCGCGCGTTGAGACTCAACCCGGGCATGGAAGAAGTCCGCGCCCAGGTGATTCGCTTGCAGCGTTCGATCCGCGAAGACTGAGCCGAGCGGCGGCGCTTCGCTCGACTTAGCGGACGATCGTGCCGTTCGCGGGCAACGCGGCGACGCGTTCCGCCGCCTGGGCGTAGTCTTCCGGCTTGCTCCAGAACCTCTCGAGCGTCTGCTCGCTGGAGAACATGAAGAAGCGGCCCTGGTACTCCACGGCGTAGTCGCGGACGCCCGGCACGTTGCGGCGTTCGTCAACCGCTAGGACCGGGTCGGCGCCGGCCAGGATCGGGCTGAACGCCTCGGGCGACGCCAGGAACTTCTGCTGCGCGTCCTGTGAAGCGAACAAGTAAGTCCGGCCACGATGGATCGCGCCGAAGCGGACGTCTCCCTTCGCCCAGCGCCAGTCGTTCTTCATCGTGACGGGGCAGAAGCCCTCAAAGCCGAGCGGCGGGCTGCCCGGCGGCAGCTGCGGTCCGGCGTCGGCGACTTGCGTCGGCGGCGCGGCCGGCGTCACCGGAGTGATGGCAGGCGGCGTGGTCGGCACGCTCGCCGTCAAGACCGGCTCGGGCGTGACCGGCTCCGGACTGACCTGCGGCTCAGGTGCGGCAGTTTGCGTTGGCGGTTGCGAAGGGACTCCGGCGATCACTTGCGGCTGAGGTTGGGCGGCCGGCGCCTGCGGCGGCGCGGCGGTCAGGCCCGCGTAGGCGGCGTTGAGCGCCGGCGGGGCGGCGGAGCGTTCGTTGGCGAACGGCTGCGCGGGCGCCGCGGCCGCGGCCGCGGCGAAGGTCGCCCCGGCACGCGTCTTGTAGGCGGCGGCCAGCTTCGTGACGTAGCCGACGTACTCCATCGGGTTGGGCGGGCTGATGAACGCCTTCACCAGCTTCCCCTCGGGCGTGACCACCGCGTCGGTCGGCACACGCGTCACACCAAACGCCCGCGCCAGCTCAGGCGACTCCTCGGCGTTGATCTTCACGGGGACGTAAGCCTCAGAGACCGCCACGGCGACCGACGGCTGCGAGAAGACGCGCGCGTCGAGCGACCGGCAGGGGCCGCAGGTCGTCGTCCAGAAGTGGGCGAGCACCAGCTTGTCGGACTGCTTGGCTTCCTGGAGGGCGGCCTGCAGGTCGGTGCGCCACGCCATTCCTTCGCTCTGCCCGACAGCGAGCTTGGCGGCGGCGAGGACGGCCAAGAAGGCCACCGGAACGAGGCGACGGCGTTGGGAGTTGGAAACCGTGGTACGCATGATGGCGACTGGGACGACGGGCGTGTGTGGCGTGGGCCGACGCGAGGAAGGCGCGGCTCCTGGTCGTGGAAATCGGCCGGATCGACCACGACGCTTTGTGCGATTTGGAGCGATCAGGCCGATTTCGATGGGCGACGTCGATTTCGTGGACCTTCGCCGGGACCCGAGAGAAGCGGGGCAACCTAGAAAAGCTCGCTTGACACGGCCACGAACCGAGGGAATACTCCCTGCGTAGACATGCGAGAGCTTCCCTGCTAGCGTTTTGGCAGCAGGATCGCCCCGGCAGATCGCGGGGGTGCCCAGATCGAGAGCGTTCCGGCTCCTGGTCGATTGTCCTTCAGCCGCCCGACGGGTTGTTGCGGCGTCTGAGGCAAGCTTCCGATCGCGTCTTGTAGTCGCCTGACCGGATGGTCGACTCGACACGCGGACGACTCGACCTTCGGAACCTGCTGCGGGATTGCCCCGACAGTTCCTCAGCGGATCTCAATCGCTGCCAGCAGCGGCGTGGCAAGGCGTTCAGGCGAACCGGCCGTAGATCAGCGGCGAGTTGTGCCGCAAGAGGTCGAGCGCACGGCGTTAGCCACTGACGCGCAAACTTCAATTTCAGCATTCACCTGTCGCGGACCATGAAGAGTCGATGAGGCTCGCGTGAGCAGGCCTCACACCCGCGGCTAGCACGGATAGAATCGTGAGCCGGGCAAGACGCCCGACTCTGGGAAGAGAACAAGAGCCGGTTGTCGCCTAGCGACGCGACGCTCCCTCTCCGAATCCCCTCACTCGAAACTTCGCAAAGGAAGCCTCACGAGGCGTTTCACCGCGTGGCGCCGACAGCGCCGCCTCCGCCGCGTCCCACGAACGGGACCGGCCTAGCGCCCCTTCTTTCTCGAAACGCGAGCCGACCCTCGGCCGCGAAGCCCACCCCCCACAGCGACTACAACCCGAAACGAACGCTGGACTCCACCGGCGGTGGCGCACGACTGCCATCCGCGACGGGGCCCAGACCTACGAGCGTCTGTAACTTCATGGCGATGGCGAACAACAACAAAAAGCGATCCGGCGGTCGGTACCGCGGACGCAACAACAATCAGAACAACCAGAACGGCCGCGGCGGATACCGCGGCGGCCGCGGCAACCGCCGACGCGGCGGCGGGGGCGGACCCAACCAGGGGTACGACTCACGGCAGGACGACGACACGCCGCTCAACACGGCGCTCGTCCCCGCGTCCGGCGTGCTCGAGATGCACCCGAACGGGTACGGCTTCCTCCGCGACCCGAACACGAACTTCGTCCGCGAGCGGACCGACCCGTTCGTGCCCGGCACGATCATCGACAAGTACGGCCTCCGCGAGGGGATCCTCCTCAGCGGCATGGTCCAGGCGCAACGCCGCGACCAAGGCCCGCGGATGCGGGAGCTGCTCGACGTCGAGGGGATGGCCCCCGACGAGTACGCGGCGATCAAGCCGTTCGACAGCCTCACGCCGATCACGCCCGAAGAGTGGTACCGGCTCGAGACCGGCGGCGGACCGCTGAGCACGCGTGTGATGGACCTGCTCTGCCCGCTCGGCAAGGGCCAACGCGCCCTCTTGGTCGCGCCGCCGCGGACCGGCAAGACGGTCCTCACGCAGCACATCAGCAACGCGATCGCCGAGAACTACCCGTACGTGAACCTCATCGTGTTGCTCATCGACGAGCGGCCCGAAGAAGTGACCGACATGCGGCGGAGCGTCAACGGCGAGGTGCTCGCGAGCAGCCTCGACTGCGACGTCGAGTCGCACGTCCGCCTCGCCCAACTGACTATCGAGCGCTGCAAACGCCTCGCGGAGATGGGCAAGGACGTCTTCTTGCTGATGGACTCGATCACGCGGCTCGCCCGCGCGTTCAACAAGTGGGTAGGCAACACCGGCCGCACGATGTCCGGCGGCGTCGACATCAAGGCGATGGACATCCCCAAGAAGCTCTTCGCCACGGCCCGCGCGTTCGAAGAGGGCGGCTCGCTGACGGTCGTTGGCACCGCACTGATCGACACCGGCAGCCGCATGGACGACCTGATCTTCCAGGAGTTCAAAGGCACCGGCAACATGGAGGTCGTCCTCGACCGCCGCTTGTCCGACCGCCGCATCTGGCCGGCCATCGACCTCGAGCAGTCCGGCACGCGTCGCGAGGAGAAGCTCCTCACGCCCGACATGCTGCACGCCGCGACGATGCTCCGCCGCACGCTCAGCAGCATGCACCCGGTCGACGCGATGGAGCAGCTCACGACCAAGCTGGCGAGGTTCAAGACGAACGACGAGTTCATCGGCCTGATCCAAGGAGCGGGGGCGGTCGATTGAGTCCGTCGGCGGCTCCGCTCGGCTGACGCCGAGACGTCGCTTCCGCTAGAGTGAGCCGTCAACAGGCGAAGACCCAAGCCAACAGCGAGGCGGCATCTTGGCGGAGCCAAGTGAAGCCCGCTCGGAGACTCGCCGGAGGGTAAGCGAATGGCTAGCGGCCTGATTGGAATTCAGGTGCCGGGCAACCGGTTGCGGGTTCGACTCCCGTGCCCTCCGCTGTGTTTCTAGGCGGTCTCGACGTTTCTAAGCGGTCTCGGCTTGGCTCTCGCCAAGACCTCGCCGCGCCGACTTCTGCGGTTTCGACGTGGCTGGCGCCAGAACCTCGCCATGCGGGCCGGTTAGTTGTCTCGGCGGCCTTCTCGCCATCGGTCTCGGATAGCCCCGACCAAGCTTGGTCGGGGCTACTCGCGTTTATGCGGGCTGGAGTTTCGACCGCGGCGCGAAAATTTGACCCCCAGCCAGGGCTTGGTCATAACGAAGCGTGCCCCGTTGGGTCGCCGCTCGCGCTGCGCGCAGGAGGCCCGGCCGACGGGGCGATCGCCAGCCCGCCTCGCCCGGTCACGCCATGTCGTCCCGCTCCCGGACGTTCTTCGCCCGGCTCCGCCAACGAATCGCCTCCGCCCGCGCGGCGTGTTGGCGGTTCGTTCACGACGAGCCGCGCCGCAACGCGCCGCGCCCGCTGCGCCTGCTCCGGCTGGAACGCCGCCGTGTGCTCAGCGCCGACTTCACGCTGACCGCCTCGGGCCTGCTGCTCGACGGATTCGACAACGCCGGTGGCGACTCGCTGACCATCAGCCAGACGGGCGACGACTACCAGTTCACGATCGGGTCCGGCGGTTGGGAGTCGGGCGACGGCGCTCCGCCACCCGACGGCGTCACCGTCGATGGCGCGACGCTGACCATCGACCGCGGCGTGCTCGATGGCCGATCGGACGGCATCGCGATCGTCGACAACGACGCCTCGCCGCTCGACGTCCGTTTCGGCGAAGCCGACTTCTCCGACCTCTCGGGCCCGCTGTCGGTCAGCGGGGCGACGAGCATCGGCCAGCAACCGCTCGCGTTGCTCACCGCGCCGACGGACGGACTCCGCCTCGCGAGCGGGCCCGTCGGCGCGACGGTGGGCAGCATCACGATCGTCGGCAACTTCCAGGTGATCGCCAACGGGCCGATCACCGACGCGCCCGGTTCCGTGATCAACGTCACCGGCGATGCGACGTTCGTCTCCCGCCCCTTCCCGCTCGAGGCCGACTTCAACGACGACGGCGTCGTCGACATGGCCGACCTCGACATCTTGGGCGACAACCTCGGCCTAACCGACGCCACGCGTGCCGAGGGCGACGCAAACGGAGACACGGTTGTCGACTTGCTAGATCAGGACATCGTCGGCAGCGAGTTTGGACTCCAGTCCGCCGGTGGGATCACGCTGGCCGACACGGCAGGCGATCGCTTCGAAGTGACCGGCACGGTCACGTTCGACGCGGCCGACGGCGCCGACCGGTTCGCGGTGGACGTTGGCGCCGCCGGGCAAACCTCCTTCGGCGAAGTCAACGCGTTTGGCTCGCAGGTGTCGATCGTCGAGAACGCTTCGACGGAACTCGGCGACATCGACGCCGATCAACTCTCCCTGACCGCCGCGGGGCCGATCACGGCTGCCGCGGGCGCGGAGATCCTCGTCGCCGGCGACGCGACGCTCACTTCCGAAGGCGAGACTTTCTTCGCCGACTTCAACGAAGACGGCCTGGTCGACGCGGCCGACGAGGCGATCTGGGCGGCGAACTTCGGCCTCGGCCCCGACGCGACCAAAGCCGACGGCGACGCCAACTTCGACGGCGTGGTCGACGCCGCCGACTTTTCCATCTGGCGGATGGAGGAAGGCTCGGTCGACGCCGGCGGCGGCATCGAGATCACCGACGCGGCACGCTTCGAAGTCGGCGGCCTGGCGACACTCGTCGCCCGCGACGGCGACGACCGCTACGACATCACGGTTGGACCGGACGTCAACACGCTGTTCGGAAGCCTTGCCGTTGATGGCGCGAACGTCGTCGTGCAAGAAGATGACGGCACGCTGATTGAGCACGTCGACGCGTCGCTCTTGGTGATCACCTCCAACGGCGCTATCTCGGACACTTCGGACGCAGCGATCGAAGTAGCGGGTGACGCAACCTTTGAGGGCCCCGGCGGCATCGCCTTGGCGGACGACGCGACGGTCGGAACTACCAATCGGCTCGTTGTTGGCGGCGTCGCCAGCTTCATCGCGGACGGCGACGGCACGGCGATCAACGTCGGTGGGCAGAGCGCCGCCATGGACGCTGTCGCTACGGTTGGCAAGCTTCGGTTCTTCGGCAACAGATCGGTATCGATCGGCCTCGATGGGCCGGCTACGCTCACCGGTGACAATGCCGCTGGCGATCTCTCCTTGGCAACTGACGGCGAAATCCTGGATGACGCCGGCACGACGCTGAACGTGGGTAGGGCCACCCTCGATGCAGGAGCCAACAACATCACGCTCGACGCAGCGACGGTCCCCATGATGGGCGCCGCAGCCGGCGAGGTGAACTTCGGCACGCTCAGCCTGTTCGGCGGAGACGTGCTGGTGAACCAGACGTCATTCACGAATCTCGGCGACGTGACGGCCGACACCCTGGCGATCTCGTCCGACGGACCGATTGTCGATGAGAACGGGGCGGTCATCGACGTCGCCGGCAGTGCGACTTTCTTCTCGAAAGACAGCGCCATCCGGCTCAACGATTCAGTCAACTTTGGCTCGCTAGCGCTAAAGGGCACCGACGTAGAAGTCCGCGAGAATAGCGGCACCACGCTATCGGACGTTGATGTTTCAAGGCTGGCGTTGTTTTCGGCCGGACCGATAGGTAACGAGGCGAACGCGGTGATCAACGTCGCGGCCTGGGCGCGCCTCGAAGCCGGTACGAACGCAATCACGCTCGACGCGGCGACGGTTCCCATGATGGGCGCCGTCACCGGCGAGGTGAATTTCGGCACGCTCAGCCTCTTCGGTGGTGACGTGCAGGTGAACGAGACCTCCGGCACGAACCTCGGCGACGTGACGGCCGCTTCGCTGGCGATCTCATCCGACGGGCCGATCGTTGACGAACCCGGCGCGATTATCGACGTGTCCGGCGCGGCGACGTTCTTCGCCAAGGACAGCGCGATCACGCTAGACAACGCGAGCGTCAACTTCGGAACGCTCGGCGTGAAGGGAACCGATGTGCTGGTCCGCGAGACGAGCGGCACGGCGCTGTCGGGTGTCGACGCGACGACGTTCGACCTCGTGTCGGCAGGTCCGATCGCCGATGAAGCCGGCGCCGTCGTCGACGTCGACGGCGCGGCGTTACTCGACGCCCTCCAACGCGATCACGCTAGACAACGCGAGCGTCAACTTCGGAACGCTCGGCCTTGTCGGCGGCGACGTGCTGGTTGACGAAGCGTCGGGAACCGAGTTGTCGGGGGTCAACGCGTCGTCGCTCGTGCTGACTTCGCTCGGTCCGATCACCGACTCTGCCGACGCCGTGATCAACGTCACGAACGCCGCGTCATTCGACGCCGGCGCGAACGCGATCACGCTCGATTCGGCAACAGTGCCGATGATGGGCGCCGTCACCGGCGACGTGAACTTCGGCACGCTAAGCCTGGTTGGCGGCGACGTGCTGGTGAACGAGACGTCCGGCACGAACCTCGGCGACGTGACGGCCGCCTCGCTGGCGATCTCGTCGGACGGGCCGATCGTCGATGAGTCGGGCGCCGTGATCAGTGTCTCCGGCGCGGCGTCTTTCTTCGCCAAGGACAGCGCGATCACGCTCGACAACGCGAGCGTCAACTTCGGGACGCTCGGCGTGAAAGGGACCGACGTGCTCGTCAGGGAGGCGAGCGGCATGGCCCTGTCGGGTGTCGACGCGACGACCTTCGACCTGGCGTCGATGGGGCCGATCACCGATGAGGACGGCGCCGTCATCGATGTCGACGGGGCGGCGTTGTTCGACGCAGGCGTCGACGCGATCACGCTCGACAGCGCCAGCGTGAACTTTGGCACGCTCGGCCTCATCGGCAGCGACGTGCTCGTGAACGAAGCGTCCGGCACCGAGTTCTCCGGCATCGACGCGGACAACCTGCAGGTCTCGTCCCAGGGTCCGATCACCGACCTCGACACGGCGGCGATGCGGGTCCGCGGCGAGGCGACCTTCGACGCGACCACCGGCATCACGCTCGCCGACGGACCAACCGACGACAACTCGCTGGTGATCGACGGCCTCGCGATGTTCGAGATCGACGCGACGCCCGACGGGGAGTCGCCGCGGCAGATCAACCTGGGCGTCGACAACGAGGGAGGCTTCGTCCCGGCGGGCGCCGTCTTCGACGCGGGCAGCCTGAGCCTGATCGCCCCCGGCGGCGACATCCGCATCGGCGAAGACAGCGGCACCGTGCTTGGCTCCTTCAGCCGGGCGATGGCTTTGTTCATCGAGTCCGAAGGCGCGATCACCGACGACGACACGGCCGACGTCGTCGCGTCGCGATTCGAGCTCAGCGCCGACTCGGGGGCGGCCGACGTCGTCCTCGGTGACGGCGGCGCCTCGTTCGGACAAGACGACCCTGCGTTGTTCGACGAAGCGGAGTACGTCGCCCTGGAGGCGCACAACGTCTCGGTGCAAGCCGACTCGTCGGTCAACGTCCGCACGGCGGGCGGCGTCGATCCGGCGTTTGCCGGCACGTACTACCTGACAGCAACGGGCGACATCACGCAGGTCGGCGCAGGTGGCGTCGCGCCGGCGGCGCTGACCGCCAACCGGATCGCGCTCGCCTCAGACGGCGCGTTGCTGCTCAGCGCCGCCACGCCGACGTCCGCGGATGGCTTGCCGAACCTGCAGCTCAAGGCCGGCGCGCCGATCGACTACCGGACGAGCGTCACCGACAACGCCGACGTCTCCGATCGCTTCAGCGATCGAGTTCCGACGACGGGCGGGACCGACTTCGCCCCGGTCGAGGTGAGCATCGACTCGCCCGACGGGACGCGGCCCGACGCGAACGTCGTGGTCCGGACCGACGCAGACGGTCGCGCCGAAGGGCTTGAGGACCTCGTCGAACCGGCGGGCGCCGCGACGCCGGCGATGATCGCCGAGCGGAACCAGACCGTGGACCCGGGCGACCTCTACTCGCTCGTGGTTCAAGTCGAAGGTTCCGTGGTGGTCGGCGCGGTGGACGACGCGACGGCGACAGTCGTCGACGACGGCGTCGCCCGCGGCTTGGTCGTCAGCGATGGCGACGGCTCGCCCGGCAACGCCTACCTCGACACGACGGGCGACCTGCTCTTCACCGGCGCGGGCCGCTTCGAAGAGACCTTCGCCGCCGACGGTGACCGCGACGTCGAAGTCGTCTCGATGGCCGGCGGCGTGCTAACCGCCATCGCGGGAGGGACCCTCGGCATTGACACCGAAGACCCCGAGCAGCAGAGCGTCGTCAAGCGGACGACCAAGCTCCGCAGCGCGACCGGCGTTGTCACGGCGCTCGCCGAAGAAGGCTCGAGCGGCGCCGATGGCGAGGTCGGCCCGCGGGCGTTGCTCGACGCCCCGTCCGAGTCGGTCAACGCCGCCACGACGGGGCTCGTCACCGCCGGCAACGACTTCCAGCAGAGGGTCACCCTCGCGGTCGGCTCGCGTGGCGAGGACAACCTGCTGATCGAATTCGAGTGGGCCGACGTGGCCAACGTCCGCGACGAGAGCGTCGCCGGACCCGAGACGCCGATCCGCGACAGCTTCGACCTCGCCGAGGTGAACGGCTCGCGGGCGAAGGCGGACGTCACCCAGACGCCGATCGAACGGATCGAGGACCCCGGCACGCAGCTCACCAACCTCGAGGACGGCCCGGCCGACGACGCCGTGGCGTACGACAGCCTGGGCGACGCGTTCCGCGTGTTCACCGCGACGCACAACTACGATCGTTCGTTTGTGCCGGCCAACCCCGCACGCGACACGCTGCCGACAACCGTCCGCATCTACAACGACCCGGCGATCAACCTGTTCGACCAGGGCGCCTCCGAGGAGGGCCCGCGAGACCTGAACAGCACGTTCTTCACGCTCGCGCCACGGATCATCACGACGCCGCCCCCCGGGTTCTTCTTGCTGACCGAGCTGGATACGCCGACCCAGTACGAGACGACCGAGGTCTCCATCGCTCGCGAGGTGACGACGCCGACCGCCCAGCGGACCCAGCTCGAGGACAGCCAGTCGGCCGCCACGACCGAGGCCGAGGTGATCTTCTTCGGCCGTTGGGAGAACGACGACTGGGCGCGCGACATCCCCGGCGAGGCTTGGCCGCAGACGTGGGACAACGCCGACGGCGACTTCGTCCAAGAAATCCGCGACCTCGTCGACGACGGCCCGTTCTCCGAAGGCTCGTACCGCATCCTGGTCGAGTCGGCCGGCCGCGAGGTGCAGAGCGAGGAGTGGATCAAGGGCGACCTGACCGACGAGGAAGTCGACGCCGCCTTCGACGAGGCTTGGCTGGAGGGCTTGCCGATCGGTCCCGAAGCGAACGGCCTCGACCCGATCGACGTGACGCCCGGCGACGGTCTGCCGCAGGAAGGCGCCGAGGACCTCTTCCCGCTCGACGACCCCGGCGAAGCGGCCCCGGCGATCGACGACTCGGGCGCCAGCATGTGGCGCGACGGGCGTGAGTCGAGCCGCGCGTCAGCCATCGCGGCTCTCGAGACGCGTGGCGAAGGCACCGCGTCGGGCGGCTTGGTCGCCGCGGGAGCGGCCGTCGCCGTGTGGCGGAGTCGCCTCGAACGCACCGGGGCGTTTAAGCTAGATGAAGACGGCGTGGCGTTCACGCGTGTCGAGCGCCAGCGACGCGGCCGGCGGACGGCGGAGTAGGTCGGGGGTCGCTCGCGGACCTCGCTCGGCGTCGGCCCCAACGGACCAAGCATGACGGAAGTCGACCGCTTCCTCGACGACCTCGACCGACTCGCCGCGACCGCCGACCCCGGCGCGCCGGGCGACTTCTACGGAGACTTGCTGCCGACCGCCGCCGCGGCGCTCGGCGCCGACGCGGCCGACTACACGCCCCTGCCCGGCAGCGGCGTGCAGGACGTGGCGCCGGCCGCTTGGCCGACCGATCGCGTCGCGCAAGAGGCGTTGCTCAGCGATGAGCGTGTCGCCCGGCTCGGGGCCGAGGGCGCACCGCGGATCGTCACCGCAGCGAGCGAGCGGTCCGACGCCGGCCCGGTGATCGCCTGCCCCGTCCACGGGGCGACCGGCGCCCAGGGCGTGCTCGCCTTCCGACTCGGGTTTGAGGCCATCGCCTCGGCCGAGCGGCGACTCCAACTCGCGTCGGCCGTCGGCGAAGTCGCCGAACGCTACGAACTACGCCGCGCGGCGGCGGATCTCAAGGCGGGCGAAGAGCGGTTGCGGCGGGTCGAGGCGTTGCTCCTCCGCTTGCACTCGCGGCGGGGTCTGCCGGCGATCGCGCGGGAAGCGGCCGAAGAGGGGCGCCGATTGGTCGGGTGCGATCGGCTCTCGGTGTTCCAGCGTCGCGGAAGCAGCTGGCGTGCGCTGGCAGCGAGCGGCGTGAACCGCTTGAGCCACCGCAGCGACGCGACCCGACAGATGCGCCAGCTCGTCGCCACCGCGGCGAAGCTCGGCGAGCCGCTCGTCGTGCCCAGCGACGAGACGCTGCTGCCGCAGGTGAGCCGCGAGGTGGATCAGTACCTCGACGCGTCGGGCGTCCGCTCGCTCTGCGTCTGGCCTTGCCCGTCGAGTCCGGATGACGACTCCGCCTCTCACGCGGAAGAAGTCGCGCTGCTCGCGGAGTGGTTCGGCCATCGGAACGACACATCGGCGCTGGCGACGCTCGCAGCGATCGGTCGGCATGTCGGCGTCGCCGCTTCCAGGGCGCGTGTTGGCGGCTGGTCGGGCCGACTCCGCAACGCCGGGGTCCGGCTCGCACTGGCAGCCGTCGCGATCGTCGGCGCGACGTTCGTGGCGATGACGCCGGCGACGCTCTGGGTGCCAGTCGACGGACGCTTCGAGCCGGTCGACCACGCACGCGTGTTCGCGTCTATGGACGGCGTGGTCGAAGAGGTCCTCGTCAAGCAATCGGACCGCGTCACCGCCGGCCAACCCCTCGTGCGGATGGCGTCTCCCGACCTGAAGGTGCGTCGCGAGGAGGTCGCCGAGTCGATCGCGATGACGCGAGCGGAGCTCGATGGGCTCTCGACCGCCCAACTGCGAGCTGCGCTCCCGGGGCAAGACGAGCCGACCGACCGCACCGCACTGGCGAGCCGCGCCGCCGCCTTGCGCGAGCGGCTCGAGCACCAACTCGCGCAGCAAGCGTTACTCGACGAGCAGGCGGAGGAACTGCTCGTGCTCAGCCCGATCGACGGGCTCATCGTCAGTTGGCGGCCGCAGGACTACCTGTCCGATCGTCCCGTGCGCCGCGGCGAGCGTCTGCTCGAGGTCGCCGGCGACCAGCGCTGGCGGCTGGAGCTCGAAGCGCCTGACCACCGCAGCGGCCACCTGCTCGAGGCCCAGAGCGAGGGGTTGCCGCTCGACGTGGAGTACGTCGTCCGGGCCGACCCGGCGACGACGCGTCTCGCCCGGGTCGTGTCGATCGCCGAGGCCACTCGCGCCAACGCCGAGGGGGTCCCGGTTGTGCGGGTCGTAGCGTCGCCGGACGAGGACGCCGCGCTTTCTGCTCGCAGCGGTTTGGGGGTGGCCGCTAAAATCAACTGCGGGAAACACCCCCTCGTCTACGTCTGGCTGCATGAAGCGATCGAAGCGATTCAACGCCGCTGGTTCTAGCGCCGACGCGCTGCGCGTCGCCTGCTTCTTCGCCTTGTGCGCGATCGGCCCCGTGGCGAGCGCTGCCGACCGCGAGCCGATCGTCGTCCGGTCGTCGATCCTCACCGTCGCCGAAGCGGTCGCGGTGCCGGCGCCACAGTCGGGCGTGCTGCTCGAGCTGAACGTCCGCGAGGGCGCGACCCTCTCGGCCGGCCAGTCGATCGCCCAGATCGACGCCCGCGAGCAACGCCTGCACGCGGAGCTGGTCCGGCAAGACCTCGCAATCGCCCGGCGCGAGTCGGAGAGCGACGTCCGCGTCCGCCTAGCGGCGAAGGAGAACAAAGTCGCCGAGGCCGAACTGGGCCGCGCTACGCAAGTGAACGCCACCCTGCCGAACACCGTCTCGGCCAAGGAGGTCGACCGGCTGCGGCTCGCCGTCGAACGAACCGAGCTGGAGATCGAACACGCCGCGTTCGAGCGGGAGATGCTCGCCGCGAAGATGAAGCGGATCGAAGCGGACCTCCGCCTGGCGGAGCACCGCGTCGAACGACTCGCGATCGCCGCGTCGATCGGGGGCGTCGTCGCCGAGACGCCGCACCGCGCCGGCGAGTGGGTCAAGGAAGGCGAGACGATCGCCCGCCTCGTGCGCGTCGACGCCCTGCGTGTCGAGGGCTACGTCCGCGTCGAAGACGCCCTGCAAGGTCTCGTCGGCCGCCCCGTCGAGGTCGAGGCGCCGCTCCCCGGCGGCGAGGTCCTGCGCGCGCGAGGCCGGGTCGTCTTCGTCAGCCCCGAGGCAGAGCCGGTCGACGCGAAGGTCCGCTTCTGGGCCGAGGTCGACAACGGCGAGCTGAAACTCCGCCCCGGGCTGACCGCACGCGTCGTGATCGCGGGCGAGAGCGCCGATGAGGCGGCCTCCGTCGCCGCGAGCGACCGCTGACGCCGATCGAGGGGCATGACCGTGAGCCGATCCGAAGGCTGGCTGCAGCGAGGCCGTCTGCGGGCGCGCCCCGACCTGGTGTTCGTCGAGCAAACCCCCGACGGCGCGATCGCGGCCGAGTCGGTCGTTGTCAAAGACCCGCTGTCGCTGCAGTACTTTCGTCTCGGCGAGCGCGAGCACTTCTTGCTCCGCGCCCTCCGCGAACCGCTGACGGTCGACCAGTTGCGTCGCCTCTACCAGCGACGGTTCCCCAATGAACCGACCACGGGCGACCGGGTGCTGGCATTCTGCGCGGCGATGTTCGAGTCGTCGCTGCTCGTCTCCGACCAAGCGGGCCAAGCCGAAGCACGGCAACGCCTGGCGAAGGGCGCGGAGCCATGGTGGGCGCGGGCGCTCTCCCCGCTGGCGATCCGCCTGCCCAGTTTCGACCCGTCGCCGTGGCTGCGGCCGCTGACCGGGTTCGCCCGAGCGTTGTTCAGTTGGCCGGCCATCGCGTTGCTGGCGATCGCCGCAGCGATCGTTGGCGTGGGCCTGCTCGGACAAGCGGACGAGCTGCTGCTCGAAGCGGGACGTCTGCTCGAGCTCTGGCGTCCGAGCTACGCGCTGCTCGCCGTCGCGGCGGTCGTCGCCGCCAAGTCGTGGCACGAGTTGGGCCACGCGCTGGCGTGCCGCGCCCGCGGCGCGGAGTGCCACGAGATGGGTGTCTTGCTCCTCGCGTTGTTCCCGTGCCTGTACTGCGACGTCACCGACGCGTGGACGCTCGCCTCGCGGCGCGCTCGTGTCGCGGTCGCGTTGGGCGGCGTCTACTTCGAGGCGATGTTCGCGGTCGCCGCCGGAGCGGCTTGGCTCGTCTTGCAGGACGGGCCGCTCCGGGTCTTGGCTCTTTACCTGGTGGTTGTCTCTTCGGTGTCGACGCTGCTAGTCAACCTGAACCCGCTGCTGCGGTTCGACGGCTACTACGTGCTCGCCGACGCCTGGGGCGTCGCCAACCTGCACGAGCAGAGCCGCCGGGCGCTGTGGGGGCCGGTGGGTCGATGGGTTCGAGGCGCTCGGGACGAAGAAGAGCCGTTTGACGCGCCGCGCTGGCGGCTGGCGGCCTACGGCCTCGCGTCGACGATCTACGTCTTCGCCCTGCTGGCGGTGATCCTGTGGGGCGCCCACCGGGTGCTATCCGAAGCCGGCTTCGCCGCTGTCGGCGACACGCTCGTCGCCCTGTCGCTGGTCGGACTCGCGTTGGCCGGCGTGCGATCGACCGCTCGCCTGCTTCCCCGTGGACCGGGCGCGAACCGCCTTGGCGGCTGGGCCCGCTTCGCCACCGTCGTCGCCCTCGCCGCAAGCGCGATCTGGTGGATCGGGTCGATGACGATCGAGCAGTCGCTCCGCTCCCCGTTCCGGCTGGAACGCGCGGCGAACTACGAGGTCGTCGCCCGCGCCGCGGGGACAATCGAGCCGCTCGTCGCGTACGGCGACACGGTCGAGGCGGGACAACACCTCGCCGAGCTCATCGATCGCGACGCCGAGATGCGCCGCCTCGAGTTGCTTGAGCAGGAAGCGGGCCTCACGGCCGAGCTAAGCGGGCTCCGCACGCGGTCTCAGTCTGACCCGGCGTTGTTCACCGACGTGGCGCGGACCGAGGTCGCTCTCGCCGAGGCAAGACGACAACGACTGACGCACGAGGCGGAACAACGCCGTCGCGAGCTTCGAGCGCCGGCGAGCGGCGTCGTGCTGCGCCCCGCCGACCGACCCGACGACACCGAGCCCAACCTCGCGGACGGCGAGTTGCCGACGTGGTCCGGCGCGCCGCTGGACGCCCCCAACTCGGGCTGCCGACTCGAGCGCGGCGAGATCGTCTGCCGCGTCGAGGAGGGTCCGCTGCAGGCTGTCGTCCTGCTCGACCAAACCGACAGCGGCCTGGTGACGATCGGCGCACCCGTTCGGCTCGCCCTCGACCGTCGGCCGAACCCCGTGCTCGCGGGCGTCGTGACGGCGATCGCCCCCGCGGCGAAGCCAGCCGACGCGTCGTCCGAGGCGCCCGCGGTCGAGCAGGCGCTCGAGGCTTCGCTGCGTGGCTCGCTCGAAGCGGGTGAGGCGTACCGCGTCACGGTCGAGCTCACCGACTCGGCGACCGCTGCCCAGCCGGGAGCGGTTGGAGCCGCCCGGATTGTGACCGGCAACGAGAGCGTCGCCGGCTGGTGCCTGCGTTGGCTGCGCCGACTGGTGAGATTCGCCTGAACCACGGGAAAAACGGGCCTACCAGCGGCTCGATTCGCCCGGGTCGGGACTAAGATAGAGGCTTGCGTTTTCACCGCCCCGCCCTGCCGACTCGCGTCATGACACGCGTCTGAGGCCCCGCGATGCCCGTCTGCCCCCATTGCCTCGCCGAGCTCGATCTCGAGACGCTCAGCGCTGTTGAGTCGATCAGTTGTCCGCACTGCGACAAGATGATCGATCCGCAGTCGCAAGACTGGGACCTTTCCAGCCTGGCGGGCGGGAGCCCGGCCGACGCGACGATGCGTGTCGGCGAAGGCTCCGATTCGAGCCTCGGCGGGTCGAGCTTCGCCGCGTCGGACGACGCCGAGTCGAACGAAGCGGGCGACTCGCCGAGCGATCCCTCCTCGGCCGACTCGGCGATCGAGAACACGCTTGAGGCGTCGCCAAGAATCGACGGCGGGGATGGCACCCCGCCGCCCGACGCGGGCGGCGACGAGGAGCCCGACATGACGATGGTCTTCGGCGGCAAGTACGCCGACGACGACGACGACTCGTTCGACCTCATGCTCGAAGAGAGCGACGAAGCGGACGACGACGCGCAGCCGATGGACGCGACCATCGACTACAGCGCCTTCGACCAGCAGCGCGACGAGCGCGACGCGACGATCGACCTGACCGGCCAACGCGCTCCCGAGCCCCCGCCGGCCGTGGAAGCCGAAGAGGTCGACGACGACCTCACGCCACCCGACCTGACGCAGATGATCGGCGGCGCTGCGCGGGCTCAGGAAGACCTGCAAGACGACGTCACGCTGCCTGCCGATTCCGATCGCGCCGACTCGGACCAACCCGGCTCGAGCGCCGGCGGGTCGAGCTTCGGCGACTCCGACTGGCCCGACGAGTCGGACCGGCCCGGGTCGGACCCGGGTCAGACCGAGTCGCCGAGCACCCACGCGGAAGACGTGTCCGACGACCGCAACTCGGCGACGCTCGCGTTCGACACGCACCGGCGCAGCGACCGCGTCGAAACGCCCGACCCGATCGATATCACCGGGCTGTCGTCCGGACGGACGATCCCGCGTGGCCCGCTCGAGGAGGGCCGCGGATCCGACTCGCTCAAGCCGGGCCACTCGCAAGTGGTCGGATCCGAGTCGGTTCGGCTCCGGGCGTTCCGGATCGGCGACGAAACGGCCGCCCTGCGCTACGACGGCGACGGCCTCGACTACGAGATCGAGGGCGAGGCGGGCAAGGGCGGCATGGGCGTCGTCTACAAGGCGCGGCAGCAGTCGATGGACCGGCTCGTGGCGCTGAAGCAGATCAAGTCGGACCTCAGCTCGAGCGAGTCGGATCGCAACAAGTTCATCAGCGAGGCGGTCATCACCGGCCAGCTCGAGCACCCGAACATCGCCCCGGTGCACGACCTGGGCCTCGCCGCGGACGGCCTGCCGTTCTACGCGATGAAGTTCGTCGAGGGCGAGGACTGGGAAGACTCGATCAAGCGGATGAGCGAGGAAGAGAACCTCGCGATCTTGATCCAGGTCGCCCAGGCGATCGCGTTCGCCCACTCGAAGCAGGTCCTGCACCGCGACCTCAAGCCGGGCAACGTCCGCCTCGGCAGCTTCGGCGAGGTGCTCGTCATGGACTGGGGCCTCGCGGCGAGGCTCGACGACGGGTCGCACATCCAGCCGGCCGGCACGCCGATCTACATGCCGCCGGAGACGGCGCTGGAGTACCTGGACTACGCCAAGGGACGGGTCTCCGGTGGCAAGGGCGTGTCCTCGTCGCGCAAGCGCTCGCCGGCGGGAACCTACGGCGACGTCTACCTCCTCGGCGCCTTGCTGTTCAAGATCGTCACCGGCCGGGCGCCGCATCGCGGCAAGACGACGTTCGAGTGCCTCCGCAACGCGGCGAAGAACGAGATCATCAAGGTCCGCCGCTCCAGCGAGCTGCTCGACATCGCCTACAAAGCGATGGCGACCGACCCGGAAGACCGGTACGCGACCGCGACCGACTTCATCGACGCGATCAAGGCCTATCAAGCGCACGCCCAGAGCATCCTGATCGCGAAGCGGGCGTCGCAAGAGCTCCGCGCCGCCGAGAAGCTCCGCCAGGACGCCGACGCCGACGCGAACGCGACGTACGCCAGCTTCTCCCGCGCCCAGCACGGCTATCAGAACGCGCTGGACCTGTGGGGCGGCAACCGCAAGGCGGCCCGCCGGCTTACGAAGACCAAGCGGCTCTTCGCCGAGGCGGCTCACGCCAACGGCGACTACGACTTGGCGTTGTCGATGCTCGACGAGCGCAGCGAAGAAGACGCCGAACTGCGGGCGTCCGTCCTCACCGACCAGAAGAGCCGCAACGCGCGGCTCGCCTGGTTTAAGACGCTGCAGTACGCGACGGCGGTCTCGCTGGTGCTGGCGCTCTGCTTTATTGGGCTTAGCTTCAGCCTCGGGAACGACCTGCTGACTGCCCGCGCCGAACTCGAGAAGACGGAAGCCGACGCCAAGCTCGCCTTGGCCGAAGCCGAAGAAGCCTCGGCCGTCGCGGCACAAGAGAAAGCGGCCGCCGACCAGTCCCGGCAAGAAGCGAAGCTCGCTCTCGCCGAAGCGGAACAAGCCGCCGACGAAAAGGCCGACGCCGAAGCCGAACGCGACGAGGCGAACCGAGCCAAGACGGAAGCGGTCGAGCTGGCGGCAGCGGCGCGAGCCGCTCTGGCCGACGCGACCCGACAAGAAGAGAAGGCGCGAGTCGCCGCCGCGGAAGCCGCCGAAGTCGCCAAGACCGAACAGTCTCGGGCCGCCTTCGGCGAGGTCAAGAACGCGTTGTTCAGCAAGGGCCCGTACGCCGCGAGCAAGCGCGTGGCGGCGATCCCCGTCGCCGTTCGCGAGGCGATCGACGCCGACCCGGCGTGGATGTCGCTCCTCGCGGCGACCGACCTGAGTGGCGAGGTCGAGGAGCTAATCTCCGAAGAGGCCGCCGCGACCGGGACCGCGTTGGCCGGCTCGGCAGGCGGCTTCGCCGTCGTCGCCAAGCCGAACGCGATCGGCGGGACGACCGTCTTGGTCTACGAGGCCGACGCAGCGCAGCCTCGCGCTCCGATCCAAGTCGAAGGAGACGTGCGACAAGTCGCGATCGACCGAACGGGTCGCTACCTCGCCGCGGCCGGGACCTCGCTGTGGGTCTACGACGCCACCCGCGGCGAACCGCTTCGGCTCGACGGGCCCGACGCGGCCAGTGCGAGCGGCGCCATCGCCTTCAACCCCGCCAGCGATTCGACGAATCCCGAGTTGCTCGCCGCCGGCCCCGGCACGGGCGTGCAGCGGTGGGAGATCGACGGAGACGTCGCCCGGCTCGTCGAATCGGAAGACCAGTGGCACCGCGAAGAGGTGACCGCCGTCGGCTACTCGCCCGACGGGCGGCAACGCTTCTCGGCGGACGGTGAGGGGCGGGTCGTGCTCTGGCGACAGCGCGACGGCGGGTGGCTCGATCGCGCGACGTTCGACCACAACCAAGCCCTCGGCGACTCGGCCGGCGTGACCACCGTCGCGATGACCGACGAACCCCGTGGCCGCCTCGCTTACGGGTGCGACGACGGGTCGGTCTACGAGTTCGCCGGCTGGTGGCTCGACCCGAGCGAGCGCCGCTTCGATCCGAAGCAGCCGGCGAAACAGCTCTCGACGGGCTTTGTCGACGTCACGCCCGAGCGGCTGCGAACGGCTCATCCGAAAGCCGTCAACGCCGTGGCCTACGCCGAGCAAGGGGCGACCGTCTTGTCCTGTGGCGGCGACACGCTGCTGGTCCGCCGAGCGCCTGGCCGTAGCGAACAGGAACGGTCATCCGAGTCGCAGCGCAAACAAGAACGCCGGTACCACGACGCCGAGGTGACGGCCTGCGTGGCCGGAACGAACGGCTTCGCTTACAGCTGCGACGAGAAAGGACGCGTGCTTCGCTGGAAGCTCGACGTCGACCCCGACGCGTTGACCGTCGAGCCAACGACGGGGACCGGCGCGGGCGTCGCCGCGATCCGCCTCCATCGTGGAGAGGACGGGGCCGTCTCCGTCGACGTCGCCGACCGGGACGGCTACCTCCGCCACTGGGACGACATCGACCGCCCCGCACGCTTGTCGGTCGGCTACGCCGGTCACGCCGACCACCGCAACCTGCGGGTCTGGTCGCTGCCCGGAGAAACGCCGCGACTCGTGACGGTCGCCGGCGACGGACGCGCCTGCGTCTGGAACGAGCGTGGCGGGCTCCTCGAACGCGTCATCGACCTCGGTGGGCGGACGACCGTCGCGGTCGACGTTGCGTCGGAGACGCTCTTCGCGACGACCGACGGCCAGCGGCCGAACGACGACGGCGCGGCCGGCATGGCCTACCCGCTCCGTGGCGGCCAACCGACGCCGCTGTGGCAGGCGGCAGTCCGCGCGACGCGGCTCACGCCACTCGGCGCGGGTTCCGTCGCTGTGGGACTACGAGACGGGCAGGTCTTCGTCTGGCGCTCTCGCGATGGCCGAATCGACCTCGTGCGATCCACGGCGCGGCCCCACTGGAGCCCGGTCCGGGCGATGAGCTACGACACCCAAACCGACGCGTTGTACACCGGCGACGAACTGGGCCTCGTCGTGAAGTGGTCGCTGCCTGATAGCAAGCCGGTCGCCACTCGGCGTCTGCGAGCCGAGAAGGCCACACCGATCGTCAGCCTCACCGCGCTCACCAACGGCCGGCTGGTTGCCGTGAAGCGGCGGGCCGTGGGGCTGCAAGCCGAGCTGCTCGACTCATCACTCGAACCGATCGTCACGCCGAATCATGCTGCTGACGGCCTCAAGACGCTGGCAGTCGACGCCACGTCAGGACGTTTGGTCGGCCTGAGAGAGACGGGCGGGCGCCTCTCCCTAGCCGTCTGGTCAGACGGAGACGGGTGGCGTGAGCCGCAAACAGCAGCGCCGATCGACGAAGCCCTCTCGGGCGCCTCGTTTGGCGCCGATCGCCTCTTCACGTGGGGCCGCCGCACCGTCTCGGCGTGGTCCGCTGAAAACGAAAGACTGCGACTGGCGAGCCGCGTTGTCTCACGACCGCCGACGCAGACGCTCCTCGGCGCCACCGACACGCTAAGCGCGGTGACCATGATCGGCTCGATCGATCGCTGGAGCGCGGGACGGCGTGACCTCCGCCAGGGCTTCTTGGGGGTCGACGCGCCGATCGTCGCGTCGGTCGTGGGCCCGGACGACGGCGAAGCCGTCGTGGCCTTGTCGCGTGGCGACTCGACAACGATCGAGGTGTGGTCGGTGGTGAATCGACAGCTCCGCTCGACGATCGCCCGAGAGCTGCCGGGCCGCTGCCGAGCGCTCGCGTTGGCGTCGAATGGGGTCGTCGCCGCGTTCGACGAACGCGTCGTGATCGCTTCGCTAGATGGCGATCGAACCGAGTCCTTCGCGCTGCCACCCGGCGACGGGCAGCCCCGGAGTGTTGCGATCACGCCCGAGGGTGACCGGGTCGTCGTCGTCAAAGACCGCGGCTTCGCTTGGCACGCCTCGCGAACGGCAAGGGACTGGCAGGTAACGCCGTTGAATCGTGACGACCTTTCCGCCGCCGCGTTCACACCGGAAGGCCTTCTGGCGGTCGGCGTCACCAGCGGCCGGGTGCTGCTATTGGAACTGGACGCGACCGATCCAGCTCGCACGACCACCCGCCCTCGGCTGACCTTCACCGGGCACAGCGCGCCCGTGACGCGGCTGCAGCTCACGTCGCTCAACGACGCCCCAACGCTTGTCAGCGGCGACGCCGCCGGCCGGGTCGTCGTCCGCAGCCTCTGACGGCACCGCTGGCGTCACCGGGCGTCCATCGCGTAGACTCCTGGCTCGCCGGTGAACTCCCCAGTGGGTTCACGGGTCACTTGGAGTGTCGCCCCCGCGATGCTCCCCCCGAGCCCGTAGCTCAGTCGGTAGAGCAACGGACTTTTAATCCGTTGGTCGCGCGTTCGAGTCGCGCCGGGCTCACTTCTTTCTGCTCTTCTGCCGTGTCGTTCCGCTTGGAGCGACATACGACTCCGTCCGCCGCTGACGGTTCGATCGGCGCAGGCCAATGCCGCACGGAACGGGTTACCAGTTGATCGTCATCGCCGACGACGAAGGCTTCTGCGACGCCCACGCAAGCGAAGCGGCTGCGCGCCGAGCGTTGCCCGGCCTGACCGTCGAGCGTGTCGTCCCGCTTCACGAGCACGAGATCGGCGCGTGGCTCGCGGCGCTGCGCGGTCGGCGGTGCCGCACCGAGCGCGACGTCCGCTCGACGCCCGAACGGCAGCAGGCAGTGGTCATCGACGCCGACCTTCCGGCCGACGCGTGGTGAGCGACCGCGTCACGCCCGCCGCGGAGTACCCGGGGCGCCGCTTAGGCCCTGCTGCCGATGTCGCTCGTGCGACTGACGGTCGGCAAGAAGCTGGCCGCCGCGCTCGGCGGCGGCGCCGTGGTCTCGTGGATCTCGTACCACGCCTGCGGCCGGTCTTCCACCGGGCTCTCGACCGGCCGGCCTTCGATCGCGCGTTGCAGCATCGTGAAGGCGTGCTCGCCGATCTGAGCCGTGTTTTGGCAGACGGCGGTGAGCCTCGGGACGACCACGTTCCGCGTGTCGGTGTCGTCGACGCACGCGACCGACAGGTCGTCCGGCACACGCACCCCGAGCCGCAGCGCCTCGTTGAGCGCGCCGACGGCGACCATCGGGTCGGCGATGAAGATCGCGGTGGGGCGATCCTTCCTCGCCAGGATCCGCCGGATCAGCGGCACGCCGTCGAGGCGTGACGGCGGGATTCGATAAACCAGCTTCTCATCGAACAAGCCCGCGTCCGTCAACACCTCCTTGTACGCCTGATAACGATCGAGGTGGTCTCCATCCTCCCGGTCGCACGTCGC
The DNA here is from genome assembly GCA_947184155.2 of Cladocopium goreaui. Taxonomy (NCBI): domain Eukaryota; class Dinophyceae; order Suessiales; family Symbiodiniaceae; genus Cladocopium; species Cladocopium goreaui. The sequence goes on from CAMXCT020002380.1 coordinate 368,479, forward strand.
GAAAGCGATCACTTCGTGGCCCAAGGAGACCAGGTGTTCGATCGCCTCGCGACTGGCGGCTCGTGAGTCGGCGTAGCAGAACGGCAGGGTCGGATGATCGAAGTGGTCGCCGAGCACGACCACCGACAGCCCTTCCTCCGCCATCTGGGCAACCTCTCGCCGCTGCTCGAGCGTCGACCTCACAATCGCACCGCAGACGCCCTTGCGCCGGAAGAACTGGGCGAACGACTCGTCGCTGTGACGGTCTCGCACGAAGTCGAGGATGACTAAGTCGTAGTCGCTCTCGCTTGCGTTCATGGCAGAGACGATTCCCTGCATGCACGCCGCGTCGTACGGCGAAGAGCCGACCCAGAACGTGTCCCCGTACAGCAGGGCGATCCGATCGGCGGTTCTTTTCCCGACCGTCGGCGAGTAGTTGCACTCGCTCGCCGTGCGCAAGACGCGGGAACGCAATTCCGGGGCGACCGACTGACTCCCGTTGAGGACGCGTGAGACGGTCGCCGTGGAGACTCCCGCGGCTTTTGCGACTTGTCGAATTGAGGCCATACCCGACGAAATCCTTCCGTTCATGATCGCCGCGCTGACGGCGGTGGTAACTGTTTCACCTCATGGTAATGCGCGACCGCGCAATAGGCAAACGTGTTACCCAAATGAAACAGACGACGAGCACCTCGATGCGCACACAGAAGGGCAAAACCCTGGTGAGCGCAATCCTTTTCCTGAATAGTTGACCCTTGTAACGGTCGTAGCTAACCTGAGTAACGGCTAAGGCAAATGTTACCGACGTGAGTCGGCCGCTCCTCACCCGCTGGCCTCAGCCTGTCCCGTTCGACGCGTACCGCTCCCCTGTTTCCCGGTCGGCTGATCGACCTCAGGCGACCGTCAGCCGTCCTCGGCTGGCCCCCTCTTCCCTTGGAGAACCTACGAGCGACGACGAGTCGGCCGCCGCTTCGCTCGCGACCGCGCCCCGTACGAGGAGGCGGGTTCGTCGGTCGCCGGCTGCTGACGGCCTCCTACGACGTCGGCGGGAACCCCAGCCTTCGCTCGGTCCTCTTCGGGGCTGGCTCCCACGAGCCGACGGCCACTCAAGATCCCGAAGGCAAAGACGCTCCTCTCATCACACGGAACTGAGCCGGCTCGCAATCGGGCGACGGCGGCGTTTCGACCACTTGAATCTAGGATACGACCTATGAAGACGCAGCTACATCTCATCGTCGCGTTCGCGCTGGTTAGCGCGGTCGCGTCTCCCTCGCACGCGGTGATCGCGGTTGGGCCGGTCACCAACCCGGACAGCGCCAACGGCGTCGGCACCTTCGGTGGCAACGGCGGCGCGGTGGTCGGCGTTGACGAAGACGCCGTCACCCCGCTCGGCAACGACATCACCGTCTTCACCCTGCTGCCCGGCCAGTTTACCGGCGGCGGCTTCAGCGTATCGCTCTCCAATGGCGAGAACGGCTACACCGAGATGATCGACGACGGCAACGGCGGCATGATCGCCGACGACGTCGACAACCTGGAGCCGCTCGACCCCGCGATCGCCGCGGTCAACGGTGGTGGCCGCCTGCAAAACGGCAACGTCCTGCGGGCCTCGGCGTGGTTTCAAGCCGACCCGAACGACCCCATCACGTTCGAGCCGAGCGTTGAGCCGGTCTTCAAGTGGGAGTTGTGGAAGGAGTTCGATGGCAACAACGGTGACTTCACCAGCGGCCGCGCTGCCGAAGCGGGCTTCGGCGACCGGTTGTGGGACACCGACATCAACGCGCCTTTCGAGGGCTTCTTCGAGTTCGACTACACCGGGCAGAGTGACGCGACGCGGATCGACCTCAACAACAACGGCTCGATCGCGAACGGCGACGACCTGACGGGGCCGTCTCTCGCGCCGACGACGACCGAGGACGAGTGGGTGCTGGTCGAGTCGATCATCGTGATCGACGACACGCCGAACCTCCTTGAGCCGGCCGCCGGCTGGATGATCGGCACGTCGGGCGAGCACTTCGTGGACCGAGTCGAACGCGTCACGGCGACCATGTTTGTCGGCGACTTCGGCGCCGGCCTCAACGAGCCGGGCGGCAGCTTCTGGGTCGACAACGTCCAGATCGAGGTCTTCGCCGACCTGGCTTCGGTGACGCCCAACACGAACCCACGGCCCGAAGCGGCGCCCGGCCTCGCCGCCGACTTCAACGGCGACGGCGCGGTCGACCTGCTGGACCTCGACATCCTGGGATCGAACTTTGGCATGGCTGGAACGCCCATGACCGGTGACGCCAACGGCGATGGCGTCGTCGACCTGCTGGACCTCGACGTTCTTGGGTCGGAGTTCGGCATGGGCGGCGAGTCGGCCGCCGTCCCCGAACCAACCGGACTAGCGATCGGCGTGATGGGCGTGGTTGTCCTAGCGCGCCGCCAGCGTCGTCGTTAGACCGTTACTGCCGCCCGTCGCGCCCCCTCGCGGGTCGCGGCGGGCGGCCTTTTCTTGCGCTGTTGGGAATCCGACGGAACTAACGCACCGGCAAGGCTCAGCCCAACCGCTTGCCCGCTTCGTCGCCGGCGAACAGACGCCACGCGCCGTCGCGGATCGTCAGCGGCGCGGTCTCGGCGAGCTGCGTGCTCAGATCGCCGGACAGTCGGGCGATGCAAGGCAAGCTCTGGCCGTTTGAGCCGAGCAGGTAGTGCGCGAGCGTCTCGTGACCGAGGCGCTCGACCGTGCCTAGCCGCCCCGTCGTAAAGACCGGCGCCGAGCCCTCGGCCGGCATCAGGTCCTCGGGCCGCACGCCGAGCGTCGCCGGGCCATCCGCCTCGACGCCGGGGACGCTCCAGCTCGCGTCGACGCCGTCGGCCGTGAACTGTCCGCCCTGGACGACGCCCTCGATCAGGTTCATCGGCGGGCTGCCGATGAACGTCGCCACGAAGCGGTTGGCCGGGTTGTTGTAGACCTCCAGCGGCGTGTCGACCTGCTGCACGACGCCGTGGTTCATCAGCACGAGCCGCTGCCCGAGCGTCATCGCCTCGACCTGGTCGTGCGTGACGTAGATCATCGTCGCCCCGAGTCGCTCGTGCAGGCCGGCGATCTCGGTGCGGGTCTCCGCGCGGAGCTTCGCGTCGAGGTTCGAGAGCGGCTCGTCGAACAAGAACGCCGCCGGGTCGCGGACGATCGCCCGCCCCAGCGCGACGCGTTGCCGCTGCCCGCCGGAGAGCTCGCGCGGCCGGCGGTCGAGCATCGGCTCGATGCCGAGCATCTCGGCGGCCCGGCCGACCCGCTCCTTGATCTCCGCCTTCGGCGTGCGACGCATCTTCAGGCCGAACGCCATGTTCGCCCGCACCGTCATGTGCGGGTACAGGGCGTAGTTCTGGAAGACCATCGCGATGTCGCGGTCGCCCGGCTCGACGTCGTTGACCAGCCGGTCGCCGATGTGGACCTGCCCCTCGGAGACTTCCTCGAGGCCCGCGACCATGCGGAGCGTCGTCGACTTGCCGCAGCCGCTCGGGCCGACCAGCACGACCAGCTCGCCGTCGGCGATCTCAAGGTCCACGCCACGCACCGCGTGGAAACCATCGGGGTAACGCTTGTGGACGCCCGTGAGGGTGACTTTCGCCACGGCAAAACGAAGAATCGAGGGAGAGACGGTCGGCCAACTCGGTCTGCCATGATACTAAGGACTCTGGCACACTGGCAGGCTCGGGGACCGGCGACACGCGAGCGTCCTGGCGCTCTTGGCGCTCTTGGCGTCTTGGCGTCTTGGCGGTTCCAACTTCCTTCGAACGAAAGGCCTGCCGTGCCGGACGCCACTGAAACCTGCGTCGCCGACCTCGACCTCGCCGGCGAGCTGCCGCTGGGGCGGGCGATGCTCCGCCAGCTCCGCAAGTCGCGGTTCCGGCTGAAGTGCAGCGACTCGACCGGGCAGACGCTCACCGGCGGGCAGTTGCTCACCAAGGCGCTCGTGCTGCGTCGCCTGCTGCTGCGCGACGTGCTGACGGCAGACGAAGAGCGTGTCGGCGTGCTGCTGCCTCCAACCAACGGCGGGGTCGTCGTCAACGCGGCCCTCGCGTGCGCGGGGCGCGTCGCGGTGAACCTCAACTACTCCGCCTCGGCCGACGTGATCAACGCCTGCATCGCCGCGGCCGGCATCAAGCACGTGCTCACCAGCGAGAAGGTGCTCGACAAGTTGGGCGTCTCGCTCGACGCGGAGGTCGTCAAGCTCGAGTCGTTCCGCGACCGCGTCACGACGGCCGACAAACTGGCCGGCTTCGTCGGCGGGTACGTGACACCGGTCGGCATGCTCGAGCGCTCGCTCGGCCTCGACCGTCAGTCGATGGACGACGTTCTGACGATCATCTTCACCAGCGGCTCCACCGGCCGGCCGAAAGGGGTCATCCTCTCGCACCGCAACGTCGTGGCGAACATCCGCTCGATCGAGGTCGCCGTGCACCTGGACGCGGAGGACGTGATCCTCGGCATCCTGCCGTTCTTCCACGCGTTCGGTTTCACGGTGTCGCTCTGGGCGCCGCTGGTGCTCGACATGCGCGGCGCGTACCACTTCAACCCGCTCGACGCCCGACAGGTCGGCAAACTCTGCAGCGGGTCCGGCGCGACGATCTTGCTGAGCACGCCGACGTTCCTCCGCTCGTACCTCAAGCGGGTGCCGGCCGAGGACTTCGCGTCGCTCGACATCGTGATCGTCGGCGCCGAGAAGCAACCGATCCCGCTGAGCGACGCCTTCGAGAAGAAGTTCGGCGTCCGACCATCCGAGGGTTACGGCGCGACGGAGCTCGCGCCGGTCGCTTCGGTGAACATCCCGCCGTCGCGCTCGCGCACCGACCGCGTCGACGCTCGCGAGGGGAGCATCGGCCAGCCGCTGCCGGGCGTGCGGGCGCGCGTCGTCGACCCGGAGACGGGAGACCCGCTGCCGGCCGACGCCGAGGGGATGCTCGAAGTCACGGGGCCGAACCGCATGGTCGGCTACCTCGACGACGAGGCGAAGACCGCCGAGGTGCTCCGCGACGAGTGGTACGTCACGGGCGACATCGCCCGGATCGACCCGGAGGGTTTCATCCACATCACCGGCCGCCAGAGTCGCTTCTCGAAGATCGGCGGCGAGATGGTGCCGCACGTGCGGGTCGAAGAAGAGATCCAGGCGTTCCTCGGCGGCGCCGACGCGGAGGATCAGATGGCGGTCGTCACCGGCGTCCCCGATCAGAAGAAAGGCGAACGCCTCGTCGTGCTGCATCTAGCAAGCGACAAGACGCCCGACGAGGTCTGCGAGCACCTCCGCGGCCAGGGCCTGCCGAACCTCTGGGTCCCGTCGCCGGACTGTTTCTTGGAGGTCGAAGAGCTGCCGCTGTTGGGATCGGGGAAGCTCGACCTGAAGGGTTTGGCGGCCGTGGCGCGTGAGAAGTTCGCCAACGACGCCTAACAGCGACGTGAGCGAAGGGTAGCCCAGGTTCTTGAACCTGGGCGGCAAAGCCGCAAACGGTTTCGTGGCAGTTGGCAAACACATGGAGACGACGCAGCGCGTGACCTCCTGTCGCCTGCGACGACCACGGTCCGATAACCGGGGCTACCGGCGATTGAACGCGCCGCCGAAAGCCGAGCCCCGGAGGGGCGGCAGCGCGTAGCCAGGGGCGCGAGCCCCTGGATGCCGTCGCACCGCCAAAACGAAAGCCCCGGAGGGGCGACAGCAACTCACCCAGCCGTCGCGCTGTCGCCCCTCCGGGGCTGCGGTGTTCTGATCACACCGAGCCAGGGGCTTGCGCCCCTGGCTACGCGCTGTCGGCCCTCCGGGCCTTTCGGATGTGGCGCTGACTTGTCCCGCCAACGCGGCCGAAACGCGCGCTTCCGTGGCGCGTCGGCGGAATCGAGAATGGGAACGCTTCATGTTCGGCTCGCGACATCCCCATGGCGCTGAATGCCCCCGACAAAACGCCAACCCGTTTCACGCCAACGCCTTGCGGCGCGAAATGTGGGGGTTTTGTCGGGGGGCGTGTTTTTGGGCGCCCCCGACAAAAGTGCGACCGAGAAACCGCCTTGTCAGCGGACCGTCGCCATCGCTGGCGTGATCGCCACGCGGTGGCGGCTCGCGCGACGCAGCGCGTACCGGTCGGCCGTCTGCTGGCACATCGAGGCGAACTCGCGACGCGTCGGCTCGTCGACGTGTCGCAGGTGCCCCGCGAGGCGGGCCATGCCGGAGGGGTTCGTCTCCGCGGTGCGTGAGAAGAGCGACACGAACCGCATCGTCTCGACGAAGTTGTGGTCCGCCGTGCGGCCGATCAGCGGGCTGAGCGTCTTCGCGGCGACCCGCGTCGCCGGTCCGCCAAACCGCATGAACGAGTCGAGCCGCGTCGTGACGTAAGAACGGCCGTTCGCCTCGTCGAGCGCGTCGGCCCGCAGCAGCAGGACGCTCTTGCCGCGGATCGGCTGCGGCATCGGCGGCGCCTGGTAGACGCCGCTGGCGAGCAGCACCATCGTCAGCGGCTGACGCTTGCCGCGGGCGTCAACGCCGCCGCCGCTGCGGTGGACGACGCGGACCTCGCCGACGGCCCCCGCCGCGTCGGTCACGTTGAACCGGTCGGGCGCGACCCGTTCGAGCTTCAGCCGGCTGACGCCCATGACGTTCCACGCGCCGACGACCAGCTCCGGCCGGTCGATCAGGTACGTGTAGAGGTCGGCGTCACAGTCGATCACGCGCGTCGGCATCTGCCGGTACAGCGTCGCGCCGCCGACGACCTCGCTGACGGTGGGCCGGACGTTGCTCGGCAGGGCCTTCCACGGGATCGCCAGCCGCGCGGCCTCGCGGGCCCGCTTGTCGGTCGTCCCCTGAGGGCGCGCACGCCCCCCGGTCTCGGCAGCCTGCAGTGGACCCGCTAGAAGCAGCACGGCGGCGAGAGCGCCCACGAGCGCTCGCCGAAGCAGCCGTTCCCCCCTCGCGCAGCCCGACCTTTCCGGTCGGCACGCCATAGCTCCCCCCCAGGAAACGGCGCTGTCGGACCGCACGCGGCCCGTTGTTCAACAATGACGGTCGTGTGGGTTGAATCGACGCCCGGGGGGGCGGGACGTGAGCGAATCGCTCGACACAGCGCACGACGCTAGCGTGCAATCGGCCTTGCCTTGCTTCGCGGCGCTTCGTGACACTCCGCGCGTGGTCCAAGCCCGCCGAATCGCCGTCGCTCTGCTGCTAGCGTTCGTGCTCGTCGCCGGCGTGTGGCGCCTGCTCGACTGGCGCCTCGGCGCCGAGACGCGGCGGCTCGCGGCACAGGGCCACAGCGGGCTGGTGCCGTCGGTCGTCGTCGACTGGGCGCCGCCGGTGGTCGCGATCGCCTTGGCGGACGACAGCGAGCCGGCCCAGCGGGCCCGGTTCGTCGTCAACCAACGGATCGACGTCGCCGTCGCCTCCGCACGGGAAGGCGACACACGGCAGCTCGTCGAGACCTCCGGCGCCGTCCTGCAAGCTCTTCGCCAAAGCCCCGACACGCTGACCAGCCAGGGAGCGTCGTGGGCCGAGCGTGTCGCCCGCCGGATGATCGACGTGACGGCCGAGGTCGAAGCCGAACAGCGGCTGCGGCTGCTCGCCGACGCCGACGACACGCTGACGACCGTCACCGGCAAGCCGACCACGCCGAGTCCGCCGCCGGCACGCGTCGAGCCGACAAGCTCCCTTGCGACCGTCGAAGCAACGCCATCGACGCCGGCAACGCCCACGCCGACGGAAACGGTCGCCCAGCCTGCTGAGCCGCCGGCGCTGAGCCAGCCACGGCCGACGCCGCCAACCCCTGCGCGGCCCAACGTGGCGGAAGCCGACTCGCCGTCTCCCTGGAAGCCCGACTGGCGTTCGCTGGTGCCGATCCCGTCGCCCGCCGCCGAGCCAATACCCGAGGTCGTCGACCTCGCGCCGCCCCCCGCCCCAGGTCCGCCTACTGACCGCGAGCTGCTCGCCGAGCTGCTCGAGGTGGCGAACCAACTGCGATCCGCCACGGGACCGGTCGCCCGGGGTCCGACGCGGGCGCCCACGGGTGGCAATCCCGACGCCGAGGCGGTCCGCCGCTTCGAGGTGGTCCGCACCGAGTTGGCCGAGCGAGGCTTCCAGGGCGTCGCCGAATGGCAACTGATCGAGCTGTTGGCGGAGGAACCGGGACGCCGCATCGCGTTGGCCGAGCGGCTCGTCACCGAGCGGAGCGGCGACGGCGCGCGGCTGTTGCTCGTCCTGGCAGACGACGCCGATCCCAAGGTCCGCGTCGCGGCGATCCAGGCGCTCGGCAGCTCGACGAGCCGATCACTGGTCGAAGTCGCTTGGCGACTCGCGTCGAGCGACCCCGACCCGAACGTCGGTCGTCTCGCCGAGCCGCTCCGGCAGTTGCTCCGCTAGACAGCGGATCAGGGTTCAGTAGCCAGCTATCAGCAGCGCCTCGCAAACTGACTACTGGTCCCGGACTACTGATTACTGTCCTCACCGCCGTAGCGGCGTGACTCGCTCGGCGACCAGGTGCTCTCGCTTCAAGTCCGCGCGGTAGCCGCGACGGCCGTCGAGCGCGACCCGTCGGCCGACGAGGTTGTCGAAGCGGCTCTCCAGGCGCGGCGACGGGGTCACGAACGTCTCGACCCGTCCGCGGTCGTTGACGATGGCGTAGCGTGGCGCGTCGGGCCGTTTCGAGACGACCGGCCGGAGGACGCCCTCCGCGTCGTGACGGCGTCTTGTCGCGGTAGACCTTGCCGGCGTGCTCTCGGCGGGGCCTCGCTTCGTCAGGCGAACCGGAGGGGCGACGCTGCTCGGGGCGTCGGTCGAGCCAACGCCTGAGGGCGATCGCCACGAGTCGACCGTTTGCGTTGGCTTGGCTACGGGCGCTGGCGTTGCGAATCCATGGGCGATCTCCGTGAAGCGGTCGATGCGGCTGGCTACCTCGCGGGCGGCGAGGCGCTCGACGTTCGTCGAGGCCTCGGCGGACAGCGACTGGGCTTCGTCACGCAGGCGGCCGAGACGCCAATTCGCCGGCGGTTCGACGACGACTTGCGACAGCGCCAGGTCGAGCGCCGTGAGACGCTGCTCGAAGCCCATCGGGGCGGCGCCAGGCTGTGGAACGTCTTGCGCGCCGGCGACCGCAACGATCGCCCACGCTAGCACCCACAATGATCGCAACATGTTCGCAGCTCCGTAGCGGCGCACTGGCGCCGGCGACAGGATGATGGACCCGCGACGGCTTGTAGGAACCGCCCGCGACCCGAGCAAGGCCACTCGTCGTTGTGCTAGCTGCTGCTCGGCCATCCGTTTAGGCTAGAGAGGGCGTCGCCTCGCTCCCGTCCTCTCTCGTTCGCGTCTCTTGTCTATGTCGACGGCCCCCGAGACGCTCGGCCCCTACCAGATCGGCGAAGCGCTCGGCAAAGGCGGCATGGGCGCGGTGTACCGCGGCGTCCACCGCGAGACCGGCGACCTGGTGGCGGTAAAGGTTCTCAGCCCGCGGCTGGCGGTCTCCGAAGGGTTTCGTGATCGCTTCGAGGGAGAGATCGAGTCGCTCAAGTCGTTGCGCCACGCGGGGATCGTCCGGCTGTTCGGTTACGGCGAGCAGGATTCGGTCCCGTTCTTTGCGATGGAGCTCGTCGACGGCCCCAGCCTGGAGGAGGAACTCCGCAGCGGCAGGCGTTTCACGTGGCGCGAGACGACGCAGATCGCGATCCAGGTCTGCCGCGCGCTGAAACACGCCCACGACCACGGCGTGATCCACCGCGACCTCAAGCCGGCCAACATCCTGTTGGCCTCCAATGGGCAAGCGAAGCTCGCCGACTTCGGCATCGCGCGGGTCTACGGGTCGACCGGCGTGACGATCGCCGGCGGCATCCTCGGCACGGCCGACTACATGTCGCCGGAGCAGGCGGCCGGCAAGCCGGTCAACGCGCGTTGCGACCAGTACAGCCTCGGCGGCGTGATGTACGCGTTGCTCGCGGGGCGGCCGCCATTCCGGGCGACCGACATGCCGGCCATGCTGCAGTTGCACCGCTACGCCATCCCGGAGCCGGTGCGCCGCTTCGCACCCGACACGCCGAAAGAACTCGAGCGGATCGTCTCGCAGTTGCTCGAGAAGGAACCGGCGGACCGATTCCCGAACACGCTGATCGTCGCGCGCCGGCTCGAAGCGATGAGTCGCGCGTTGTCGCGCCCCGCGGCAGACGACTTCGAACTGCACGCCACGGGTGTCGTGTCGGACTCGACGGCGCCCGTCGAGAAGGCGGTCGACGAACTGGCGATGGCGGCCACGATGCCGGCGGCCGACCTGGGCGAGTCGCTCGACCTCCAGTCGGCGCCGACCGAGCCGCCGCCGGCCGACGCCGCCGCAGCGGTCTCGACGATCGGATCAACGTACACGGCCGTTGATCCGACGCCGGCGTCGCGGGGGACTTCCAACTTGGCGATCGTCCGCCAAGCCGCCGGCATCCTCCTGGTGCTGGCCGCGATGGCGGGCGTCGCCTGGTGGGCGCTCCGGCCGCTGACCGCGGATCAACTGTATGACCGCATCGCGGCCGGCATGGAGCGAGGCGAGCTGAGCCGCGGGCTGCTCGACGACACGGCGTCGTTCGCCCGGCGCTTCGGCGGCGACGATCGCGCCGAGGAAGTGGCGGGATGGCGACGCGACCTGCGGCTGATGCAGCAGCAGAACCGGCTCTCTCGGCTGAAGACGACCACGAAACGTGGCGCCGCTGGGTCCGCTGCCGAGGCGCTGCAGCGCCGCGCCGCGTTGCTCGCCGAACGAGAGCCTGCGGCGGCCATCGAGGCCTACGAGAGTCTCGCCGAGCTGCTCTCGACTCCGACCGAGGGGGAAGAGCCGTCGGCCGAGAACACGGAGCTGGCGGACGTCGCGATCCGAGAGGCGCAGCGTCTGCGGGCAGAGATGGAGGCGGAGGCCGCACGCGTCGCGGAGTTCGCCGCCGAACGGTTGGTGGTCGCCCAAACGCTTGTCGAGAGCGATCCGAGTCGCGCCCACGCCATCGCGACGGCCGTGATTAGGTTGCTACCAGCAAGCGAAGCGACGCTGGAAGTCCTCGCCGAGGCCTCGGCGATCGCCACGCAGGCTTCGGCGAAGCTCGCCTCGACCGGCCGGGCGCCCGTTGCCCCGGCGGACGGCGTGCGGTAGGCAACGGGTCTCTCAGCCCGCGCCCTTCGACCGTGCGACCCGATGCCCGCAACCGACGCTCGCTACGCCAAGAGCCGCCAAGCCTTCGCCCACGCCAAGACCCTGATGCCGGGCGGCGTGAACAGCCCGGCGCGGGCGTTCGGAGCGGTGGGTGGCGAACCGCTCTTCATCGAACGCGCCGAAGGACAGCACCTCTGGGACGCCGACGGCAACCGCTACCTCGACTACATCGGCTCGTGGGGGCCGATGATCTTCGGCCACGCCTACCCGCCGGTCGTCGAAGCGCTCGAGGCGGCGGTCCCCCGCGGGACGAGCTACGGCGCCCCGACCGCCGGCGAAAGCGAGCTGGCCGAGTTGATTATCGACGCCGTGCCGGGCATCGAGCGCGTCCGGCTGGTGAACTCTGGCACGGAAGCCGCGATGAGCGCGATCCGGCTGGCGCGCGGCTTCACCGGCCGAGACCGGATCGTGAAGTTCGCAGGCAACTACCACGGGCACGTCGACAGCCTGCTGGTCGCCGCGGGCAGTGCGGCCGCGACGCTTGCCGTACCGAACTCTCCCGGCGTGACGGCGGGCACCGCCGGCGACACGATCGTGTTGCCGTACAACGACCCGCAAGCCCTCGAGGACGCTTTTTCGAAGCACGGCGACGAGATCGCGGCGGTCGCGTTCGAGCCGGTCTGCGGCAACATGGGCGTCGTGACCCCGACCGACGAGTTCCTCAAGACGCTGCACGACACGCCACGCCAACACGGCGCCGTGTTGCTCTGCGACGAGGTCATGACCGGCTTTCGGTTGGCGCTCGGCGGCGCGCAGGAGCGTTTGGGCATCGAGCCCGACCTGACAACGCTCGGCAAAATCGTCGGCGGCGGCCTGCCCGTCGGCGCCTACGGCGGTCGATCGGACGTCATGGGCAAGGTCCTTCCCGAAGGGCCTGTGTTCCAAGCCGGCACGCTGAGCGGCAACCCGCTCGCGACGGCGGCCGGGTCGGCGACGCTGCGCGCGTTGCGTGAGACGCCGCCCTACGAGCGGCTTGAAGCCTTGGGCGAACGCCTCGCCGCCGGCCTCGGCGAGGCCGCTGCCGCCGCGAGCGTTCCGCACGTCGTGCAGCGGATCGGCAGCATGGTGACGCTCTTCTTCCACGACGGGCCGGTCCGCTCCTGGGACGACGCGGCCGCGTGCGACACCGCGTTGTTCGGCCGGTTCTTCTGGGCGATGCTCGACCGCGGTGTCTACCTGCCGTGCAGCCAGTACGAGGCGATGTTCATCTCGGCGGCGCACACCGACGAGGACATCAACGAGACGATCGAGGCGGCGAAGTCCGCGCTGAGCGCTGTGTCTTGAGGTCAGCACGAATAGCCCCGACCAAGCTTGGTCGGGGCTATTGGGCGTTCTTCGCGAGTTTCTCCTCGGCCGCGCTTGGCCGGTGGTAGCGCGGCGCGAGCTCAAAGACGTCGTCCGACTCACCAGCCAGCCATCGCCGCCACGCAACGGTCAGCACCGCGTCGGCAAGGGGCTCGACCTCATCACTCGTCACTCCGGCCCGCTCCCCCACAACGAGACTCGCGATCGGGCCAACAACAGAGTCGCCTTCGGTTAGCGCGTCGCGGGCGTCGTCCTGCGTCCGCCGATCGTTCGGCCCCGTGCGCTGCCATCGCTCGGTGTCGCGTTCGAACATCGCCAGAAAGCACTCGCGTCGCTGGGCGTCGACGACGGTCCACAATCGCTCCGCCGTAGGCGCCGCGGCTTCGGCCAGAGCGTCGAGCGTGTCGACGCCCAACACGGCGGAGCCGGTCGCGTAGGCAAGCGCCTTGGCGGTCACCACGCCGACCCGGAGCCCGGTGAACGAGCCGGGGCCGACCGCGACGGCGACGTTGGCAAGCGAAGCGGGCTCCCATCCGAGTCGCTTCAGCAACGCGTCAACGGCCGGCGCCAGCGATTGGGCGGATCGATCCGCCTGGCTGAGCGGCTCGAACGCCACGACGCGGCAGGCGTCGCGGGTCACCTCGGCAGCGGCGATCGACCCGTGGTAGCCGGAGGTTTCCAGGGCGAGCCAACGCCTTGCCTCGGCGAGCTTGGCCGCCGGGGTTTGAGAGGCGGTATCAGGCATTGGCTTGGTTCGGAGACGGCGGGGGAAACAGGGGCTCCGCTTGACCGAAGTGCATGGCCCGTCTAGTGTTTCGGGTTCGGCCGAGCGGTCGCTGACCCACCCCGCAGCGGGTGGACGGGGCCTTGTCCGTCTTCGCTTCGGCGCCCTGGCGGCAGACGCTTGTCCGTGGCGCTGGCTGGGGCTGGCTCGGCGCCGGTCGGCCAACGACCAACCCGCCTGAGTATCCAGCAGCGGCCATCCCCTCGGAAGGGCGTCCGTCTTGAAACGAGCGATCATCAGCGACGTCCACGGCAACCTCGAGGCGCTTCAGACGGTCCTGAAGCACATCAAGGAGCAGTACGTCGACGAAGTCTTCTGCCTCGGCGACGTGATCGGCTACGGCCCGAAGCCGTGCGAGTGCCTCGACGAGGTGATGGACGCCTGCAAGGTCGCCCTGCTGGGCAACCACGACCAAGGCGCGCTGTTCGACCCGGAGGGTTTCAACAGCGGGGCGGAGCGGGCCATCTTCTGGACCCGCGACCAACTCGAGTCGACCCGCGGCGACCGCGACCAGATCGACCGCCGCTGGGACTTCCTCGGCGGCCTGCCGCGGATCCACCGCGACGAGCAGTGGCTGTACGTCCACGGCTCGGCACGCAACCCGGTGAACGAGTACGTGTTCCCGGAGGACATCTACAACCAGAAGAAGATGGAGAAGCTCTTCAGCCTCGTGCAGAAGGGCTGCTTCCAAGGCCACACCCACGTGCCGGGCGTCTTCACCGAGAGCCGCAACTTCGTCACGCCCGAAGAGACCAACTACGTCTACGAGATCAACGACCAGAAATTCATGGTGAACGTCGGCTCGGTCGGCCAGCCGCGAGACGGCGACCCGCGCGCCTGCTACGTGATCCAGGAGCCGGAACGGCTGACGTTCCACCGTGTCGAGTACGACATCGACGTGACGGCCGACCTGATCTACGCGACGCCCGACCTCGACAACTTCCTCGGCGATCGGATCAAGCAGGGACGCTGAGCGGCGAATCGCATCGGGGCAGCCACGGTGTGGCTGTTGGCGCCGCTAAGCCGCGAGCGGCTAGCCGCTCGCGGCTTAGCGGTGCCCGAACACTCCCCCCCGCGCCCGGCTCCGCGTCGCGACGACACCCACCCCTTCCAGGCGAATGGACATCCAACAACGCCGCCCCGGACGCGGCGGCGATCAGCCCTTCGATCAGCGTTTCCTGCTGTTCGCCATGCTGGCGATGGCGGTCTTGATGATGTTCAACGGGCTCTTCGCCCCGCCGCCCGTTGAGCCGAACAACCAACTGGCCGCCGAAGACCCAGCGGCCGCCGAAGCCGCGACCGAAGACGAAGTCGCCGAGCTCGGCGCCACGGCGGAGCCGATCGCCACCGCCGAGCCGATCGAAGAAGACCCCGTCGCCGAGCCGCAGCGGGTGGCCATCGGTTCGGTCGCCCCGGACGGCGCTTTCCGCATGCTGCTGACGGCGAACAACGTCGGCGGCGCCGTCGAGCGGATCGAGCTTTCCAGCGAGAAATACCGCGACCTCGACGAACGCACCGGCTACGCCGGCGCGTTGGCTCTCTCCAACGCGGCAGAAGGCGGCGCGCTCGTGAACGTGGTTGGCGCCGGAACGCCGGCCGCTGCTGCGGGGCTCCGAGCGGGCGACGTCATCCGCAAGGCGACGCTGCCGGACGCCGAGCCGCAGGCGATCAGCGACGCCAACGATCTGACCGCGGTGCTGGCGACCTCGAAGCCACGACAATCGCTTGCTCTCGACGTCACGCGCAACGAGATTCCCACAACCGTCACCATCGAGCTGCGCCGCCCGCCGCTCAACCTGCTGCGGCCTGAAATCGAGAACGTCCGTCTCTACACGCCCGATCCGCCGCGTGACTTCGACTCGGTCCCATCGTTCGTCGTGACGCTGACGACGGTCGGCGCCCGGCGGGGCGACGACCCACTCGTTGTCGAAGCGAACCGGCGCCTCGCCGAAGAGGCGTGGACCGTCGCCGACCAAGCGGCCGACTCGGTCACGTTCCGCAAGCGGCTGCCCGAGCTGGGTGTCGAGGTGTCCAAGCAGTTCCGCGTCGTCGAGACGCCATCCGACGAACAGGCCAACGGGGCCTACCCGTCGTACCACTTCGAGCTCTCCGTCGAAGTGACCAACCTCGCCGCGACGGCCCAGGCGGTCGCCTACGAACTGACGGGGCCCAACGGCTTGCCTATTGAGGGCTTCTGGTACAGCAACAAGATCGGCCGCGGCGACGGCAGCTACTTCGGCGACTGGGGCGCCTTCGGCCTGCGTGACGTGGTGGTCCGGTACGCCGGCGACCGCTTCGTGCAGTTCAGCGCCTCGCAAGTTGCCGACGGCGACGTCCGCCCGATGGGCCAGGGCCGGCCGCTGGCCTTCGTCGGCGTCGACTCGCAGTACTTCGCGTCGATCATCATCCCGCAGAAGCCGTCGCTCGACGACGTCCGGCTGGCGGAGGTCCGCGCCGAGCTCGCGACCGCCGAGCTGCCCGATCGCGACCCCAACCGGTGGGAGAACGCGTCGTGCGTCCTGCTGCGGGAGACGGCGACCCTCGCCGCGGGCGAGAAGCTGACGGACGACTACCGCGTCTTCGCCGGGCCGAAGCTGCCGCAACTGCTCGACGCCTACCGCGTCAACAACGACCCGACGCACACGCTGCACAGCGTGCTGTACTACGGGTGGTTCGGTTGGGCCGCCAAGCCGATGCTCTGGCTGCTGCACACCTTCTACGGCTTGGTGGGCAACTACGGCGTCGCGATCATCATGCTGACGATCTGCGTTCGCGGGGCCATGTTCCCCATCGGCCGGCAGCAGGCGCTCAACATGCGGAAGATGCAGGAGCTCAAGCCGGAGCTCGACCGCATCACCGAGAAGTACAAGGACGACATGCAGAAGCGCTCGCAGGCGCAGCAAGAGCTGTTCCGCAAGCACAACTACAACCCGGCGGCCGGTTGTCTGCCGCTGTTCTTGCAGTTGCCCATCTTCATGGGCTTGTACCGGGCGCTGGCGGTCGACGTCGAGCTGCGGCAAGCGCCGCTCTTCAGCGACGCGATCCGCTTCTGCAGCAACCTGGCGGCGCCCGACATGCTGTACGACTGGTCGGGATTCATGCCGCAGTGGGTGAACACCGGCCAGGGGATGCTGGGGCTGGGCCCCTACTTCAACATCTTGCCGCTGGCGACGTGTGGACTGTTCTTGCTGCAGCAGAAGATATTCATGCCGCCGCCGACCAACGAGCAAGCGGCCCTACAGCAGAAGATGATGCAGTGGATGATGCTGTTCATGGGCCTCTTGTTCTTCAAGGTGCCCAGCGGCTTGTGCATCTACTTCATCGCGTCGAGCCTCTGGGGCATCGCCGAACGCCAGATGCTCCCGAAGCCGACGCCCGTCGAGCCAACCGCCGGGGCCGTGACCGCCCCGCCCGCTTCGCGGGCCAAGCCGGCCTCGAACGGTTCGGGCGGGAAGAAGCCCACCGGCGCGAAGGCTTCTTCGAAAGCCAAGTCGAAGGGCAAGGGCAAAGGGAAGGGCAAGCGGAAGCGTTAAGCCGCGTCACCATTCCGAGCTCTGAGGGATGACCCCCGATACGGCAGACACGATCGTCGCGATCGCGACCGCCCGGGGCTCCAGCCCGCGCGGCGTCGTCCGGCTCTCGGGCCCCACCGCGTTAGCGACCGCCGCCCGCCTGACGGTCGAACCACTCGCCGCGACGAAGCCGACGCGTCTCACCGGACGCAGGCTACGCATCTCGCTCAACGGCGACGAGCGTCTGCTGCCGGCGGACGTCTACGTCTGGCCCAACCAGCGCAGCTACACGCACCAACCGTCGGTCGAGTTCCACACGGTCGGCTCGCCGCCGGTGCTCGACGCTTTGGTAACGGCGTGCCTCGGCGCCGGCGCCCGCCTCGCGGAGCCGGGGGAGTTCACGCTCCGAGCGTTCCTCGCCGGCCGGCTCGACCTGACGCAAGCCGAGGCGGTCCTGTCGGTGATCGACGCACCGAACGACACGGCGCTCGACTCGGCACTCAACCGGCTCGCGGGCGGGCTCTCAACGCCCTTGCACAGGCTGCGGGCCGATCTGCTCGGACTGCTCGCGGACCTTGAGGCAGGACTCGACTTTGTCGAGGAAGAAGACGTCCGTTTCGTCGAGCCGGCCGAACTGCGTCGGCGGCTCGCCGAGGCCGCCGAGATCGTCGCGGCGACACGCGAGCAGATCGCCAGCCGTGACGAGTCGGCGCGGCTGGCGCGCGTCGCGATCGTCGGGCCGCCGAACGTCGGCAAGAGCCGTCTGTTCAACGCCCTGGTCGCACGCCACGGCGGCGATGCGCAGCCCACCGAGGCTTTGGTTGCGGATGTGGCGGGCGTCACGCGCGACGCCGTTGCCGCTCGGCTCGACATCGACGGGGTCGCGTTCGAACTCGTCGACTCGGCCGGCGCGGACGAAGGAGAGGCGGTCGACACGATCGACGCCGTGGCGCGCGGACGCGTCCAAGCGCTCCGCGACCAAGCCGACCTGCTCGTTGAGTGCCGACCGGAGCCGGGCATGACCCCTCCGGAGGAAGCGGGCGATCGACTCTGGGTCGGCACCATGAGCGACCGCGTCGAGGACGTGTCGCCGCCGGCCGGCTGGATCGCCACCAGCGCGGCGACCGGGGCCGGACTCCCCGAACTGGCGAGGCGGATCGCGTCCCGACTCGCCGGAATCGAGGCGGGATCGACCGCGTCTTACACCGCGTCGACGGCCCAGCGCTGTCGCGCGGGACTCGACTCCGCCACCGAGGCTCTTGAGCGCGCCACGCAGATCGCGGTTGCCGACGCGGGCGAAGAGCTCGTCGCCCTCGAGCTCCGTCAGGCGCTCGACGGCCTGGGGCTCGTCGTCGGCGAGGTGGTCACCGACGAGGTGCTCGGCGAGATCTTCGGGAAGTTCTGTATTGGGAAGTAGCCGACGCTCGCGCTACGCGCTTTCGCTGTTCGCCTCGGCTTGCGACGCTTCGCCTTCGCCCTGCAGGTAGGTTCGACCGCGGTACAGGAAGGCGGCCCACGGCAGGTACACCGCGGCGGTGGCGGCCATCGCCCAGGCGAAACCGCTGAAATAAGCGGCGTTCGTGTTCGACTCACCCTCGGCGAGCAGCATCGAGTTCACCTGGACGACGATCTCGTTGCCCAGGTAGACGCTCAGCCAGTAGACGCCCGTGACGAACGACTTCATCCGCGGCGGCGCCTGGGTGTACGAGAACTCGAGCGCCGTGATGGAGACCAACACCTCCGCGGCGGTGATCACGACGTAGGCGATCAACTGCCAGACGATGTGGGGCGTCTCCCCGGCGTCGAGGCGCGACTGGACCCACGCGATGATGAAGAACGAAGCGGGCGCCATCAGCAGTCCCACGCCGATCCGCTTGAGCGCCGTGAAGTCGGTAAACCGTTCCGCCCACGGGTAGATCACCTGCGTGAACAGCGGGACCAACAGCAGGATCAGCACCGGGTTCGCCGCCTGGATCTGAGCGGGCGACACCTCCCAACCGAAAAGGTTGCGGTCCATCTGGTCTGCCTGGATCACCCACGTCGACGTCGTCTGGTCGAACAGGCTCCAGAAGACGGCGAGCAACGCGTAAAGCGGCAGCAGGTTCAGCACGGCGAGCAGCCCCGTCGGGCTGAACGTCTCGCGGAAGAACCCGGCGCCGCCTGGCGGGACGTGGACAAACTCGTTGCGGCCCAGCCAGAACATGAGCGTCGCGAGACCCATCAGCACGCCCGGCACCCCGAACGCGACGACCGGTCCGAACCACTCCAGCAGCAGCGGCGTCAGCCACATCGACACCGCGGCGCCAACGTTGATCGACACGTAGTACCAGCCGAACGCACGCGAGATCAGTCGCTGGTTGCTCGGGCCGAACTGGTCGCCCAGGTGCGCCGAGACACACGGTTTAATCCCACCGCTGCCGACGGCGATCAACGCCAGCGCGACCCACAGCGCCGTCAGCGGGTGGATGCCGATCAGGGTCGGCATGTCGCACAGCGTCATCACGGCGTGACCGACGCAGTAGAAGAGCGACAGCCCGAGGATCGTCCGGTACTTGCCCCACAGCCAGTCGCAGAAGATCGCGCCGAGCAACGGGAACGCGTAGCACGCCTTGATGAAGTTGTGTTGCCAGATCGTCGCCTCGGTCGCGTCCATCGGGGACAGCTCGCCTTCGGGACCGAGCAGGTGCTTGGTCATGAACACGACCAGGATCGCCCGCATGCCGTAGTAGCTGAACCGCTCGGCCGCCTCGTTGCCGATGATGTACGGGATGCCGGTCGGCATGCCCGCCTGGTTCGGGTCGGGCGCGGTGCGGTACTTGGTCGGCGTGTCGGCGGACAACGGTCGGTCTCACGGCGGGCGGGCAAAGCGGCGATTCTAGCCGTTCCGCCGCGGGCGGCCTCCCCCAGCCGGGCCCGTCGCGCGAGTCACGCCTCGCGGTTGTAGATCACGGGCATCCGGCCCTTCCACCCGGCCCACAACGCGTCGTCGGCGATCAGCTCCGCCATGAAGTGAGCGACGTTGACCCGGCTCGTCTGGCCCGCGTTGAAGATCGCGCTGCGGGTCGGCGAGGCGTGCACGTCGTACGGGGTGACCTTCTCCACGTCGATCAGCCCGTCGGGCCGCACGGCCACCCACTCGACGGCGCCGTCGCCTTGGCCGACCGCGGCGCGTAGGTAGTCCGCCGCTTGCTCGTTGTCGGCGTGCGGTGGCAGCAGCCATCGCAGCAAGAACAACACCGCGTGCTCGCCCCAAGACACCGGTTCGTCGAGGTCCCGGTTGCGATTGCCGGCGGTGTTCATCAGCAAGAACTTGACTGGCGTTGCCGGCCGGTTGGCGCGGATCACGTCGCAAAGCCGCCGCGTCGCGTCGGTGACGAGCCGTCGCGGCGGGCCGAAGACTCCTCGGAACGACAGGTTGTGACCGAGACACGAAACGACCGCCCGGCAGCCATCGACGTGACGAGCGAGCTCTGCCTCGGTCTGCTCGGCCACGCCGGCGACGATCACCGTTGAGTTCGGGTGTTCTCGGATTGATGGCGGCAGCTTGTCGGGCGACCGCACGATCGATCGAACGTGCTCACCGCCGCTGAGCAACTGCTCCACGACCAAACGGCCGGTCGCCCCGCTGGCGCCAACGACGAGGGTGGTCATCGGCACGCTCCCGGCAACAATGAGCAAACACTCGTCAGATCAACTTCACTCATCCCGCTACGAGACGACATGGCGACGCACCGCACAAGCCACGCCCTTGCCCTGCTCGTCTTGACAGCCCTAGTCGGGTCTTCCGTCGCCGAAGGCTGGCCACAGTGGCGGGGGCCGTCGCGCGACGGTCACGCGGTGGGCGACGCCTGGCCCGACTCACTAGCCGAAGACCGCCTGACACTGCGGTGGCGGGTCGAGCTCGGGCCGAGCTACTCCGGGCCGATCGTCGTCGGCGACCGGGTCTTCACGACCGAGACCCGGGGCGAAGAGACCGAGGTCGCCTCGGCCTACAACCTCCGCACGGGCGAGAAGGCGTGGGAGACCGAGTGGCCCGGAGCGATGACGGTCCCCTTCTTCGCCGCAGCGAACGGCAGCTGGATTCGTGCGACGCCGGTCGCGGACGATCAGACGCTCTACGTCGTCGGCATCCGCGACGTTCTAGTCGCCCTCGACCAGGCGAGCGGCGAGGAGCGGTGGCGGGTCGACTTCCCGGCCGACCAGGGGACCGACGCCCCGAAGTTCGGCGCCGCGTCGTCGCCGCTGCTCGACGGCGGCCACGTCTACGCCCAGATGGGGAGTGGCTTCGCGAAGGTCGACAAGGCGACCGGCGAGGTCGTCTGGCGCGTCGCCCGCGACTCCGGCGGCATGTCGGGCGGGGCGTTCAGCTCGCCCTACCTGGCGGAGATCGACGGACGATCGGTGGCGGTTGTGCAAACCCGCAACGACCTGGTCGGCGTCGACCCCGAGTCGGGCGAGCAACTCTGGTCGCACCCGATCGAGGCGTTCCGCGGCATGAACATCCTCACGCCCACCGTCTACCGCGGTGAGCTCTTCACCAGTGCCCACTCCGGCCGCTCGCAGCTCTGGCGGCTCGTCGGCGCCTCGACCAAACAGCTCGAGGAGGTCTGGCGGAACAAGTCGCAGGCTTACATGTCGTCGCCGGTGGTGGTCGGCGACCACCTCTACCTGCACCTCAAGAACCAGCGCGTGCAGTGCCTCGACCTGGCGACCGGCGAGGAGGCGTGGCGGAGCCGCCCCTACGGCAAGTACCAGAGTATGGTCGTCGTCGGCGACCGCATCCTCGCGCTCGACTCGGACGGCGAGCTGCTGATGTTCCGCGCGAGCCCCGAGTCACTGGACGTCGTCGACTCTCGCCGGGTCAGCGAAGACGAGACCTGGGCCCACCTCGCGGTGTGCGACGGCGTGGTCGTCATCCGCGAGCTGAACGCCCTGGCCGTCTACGACTGGCGGTGAGTTTTGTCGGGGGGGCTCGAAACGGTCACCCCCGACAGAACCCCCTGTTCTCGCGCCGGAAGTCGTTGCCTAGCAGTGGGTTAGAGTTTTGTCGGGGGGTATAGGAACGCCTGCAACACTTTGTAGCTGTCAGCCAGTGGCATTATCGCCCGACGACGTACCCGACTCACTCTGAGAGTTCGGTCGCACCCCACCGTTGCGGTGGTCTCCGTGGCAAAGCCAGCATGACCATGCGATCTTAGGTCGCATGCGGCTTACAAGCGTCTGATATGGATCCGCCTATCGCAGGTACTCTCATGGACAATAAGCGACGGTACCTGACGTACATCGACGGTGATTACTCTCTCGACTTCTGGTCGGACGTAGCCGTTGTCCATGCAATCGAACTGGCCAACAAGCTGTCGTCGGAAGAATGGAGGAGCTTAGAGCACGAGTGGCTATCGCAGAAGCAACGCGTACAAGTGCGTATCGCAGAGACCGCAAGCGAAGTAGTAGATTGGTGCGAGTGTATCGGCAAGATGCTTCTCAGAATGGTGCGTTCGGACGACCTTGAGCTTATTGAAGCCAGCGTTGATTCACTGAACTCCGTTTATCAATCTGCCCCTGAAAGACTCGCCGCATCGGACCTGAAGCAAGCGCTGGATTCCCTACAACTGCACAGCCCGGTATCCCAGGTCTTGTTTGAATCGTTGGCTGCGAGAGTCGCCGGCGATTAGTGTGGCGTGCCAAAACAAGACGGTGGGCCTTCGGCGCCACCCTACGGCGCGATCCCGCTCATTTCGCCGCGCGAAGCGCTTCGGCCGGCACGCGACCTTGCAGCACCACCACTGGCTCGGTCTCCGGCGAGGTCGCCGGGAGGTCGAGCACCGTGTCTTCGGAGGACTCGTCGCGTGACGGCTCGTCCGCCTTCTGCTGCTTGCAGCCGCGGCACATCAGCAGGATGTACGCGCTGGGGGCGAACACGAGCGCCAGCAGCGTCGCGCCGCCGACGCCGCCGGCGATCGTCACCGCCATCGGCGGCCAGAAGCCGCCGCCGCCGAGGATCAGTGGCAGGAAGCCGGCGATCGTCGTGAGCGTCGTCGCGACGACGTGACGGCTGGAGCGGACCACCACGTCGCGGACCGCTTGCGGGTCGCCTTCGCGCGAGCGCTTGTCTTCGCGCAACGCGGCGAGCACGACGATCGTGTCGTTGATCGCGACGCCCACCAGGCCCATCGAGCCGATGATCGCCGTGAAGCCGAACGGGAAGCCGGCGATCGAAAGCGCGCCGACGCTTAGGCCGATCGACAGCGCCGCGACGACGCCGATCAGGGCGCCCATCCGGAAGCTGCCGAACGACAAAACGAGCGTCGTCGCCATCAGCACCATCAACACCGCGACGCTCGACATCAGATTGCCAACCGCCTGGTCGCGTTTCGACCCCTCGCCGCCGTACTCGAGTCGGTAGCCGGGCGGCAGTTCAAACTCCGACGCGGCGAGCCGCTCGCGGAAGGCGGCCTCCGCCTCGGCCGGCAGCGTGCCGGCGGTGACGTAAGCCTTCACCTCATTCATGCGCTCGGAGTTGAAGTGCGGGATGGCGGACCACTCCGGCGTGAGCCGCACGCTCGCCAGCGCCGCGAGTGGCGTGCGTGACGCGGCGCCGTCGGCCGAACGACCCACCAGGTCGACCGTCGCCACCTCCGCCAGGTCGCTCCGCGACGCGCCCTCGACGCGAACGCGGACCGGCAAGTTCTCGGTCGCCTCGAGCACCGAGCCGCCGACGGCGCCCTCGAGCACCGCGTCGAGCTGGCTGGCGATCTGGCCGTTGTCGAGGCCGGCCAGCCGGGCGCTCGCCTCGTCGATCGCGAGCTCGAGCTTTGGCAGCACCTCCGACAGGTCGGACTGCGTGTGGACGACGTTGGGCGTCTCCGAAAGGACACGCCGCACGACGACGCCGAGCGCCTGCAGCTCCTCGAGGTCGGGGCCGTACAAGCGGACTTCGATCGGCGCCTCGAACGGTGGGCCTTGTTCGAGCTGCCGCACGAGGAACCGCCCGTCGGGCAGGGCGGTGTCGAGCGTGTTCTGGACACGCTGGATCGTCTCGGCGTAGTCCTCTTTGGAGTCGAGCTGCACGATCGCTTGGGCGTACTGCGGCGTGCCGGCGCGGTTGGCCATCATGTTGTAGTAGAACGACGGGGCGCTCTCGCCGAGGAACCAGTCGACAGCGATCACACGCGGGTCGTCGAGCAGCAGGTCGCGGGCCGCCTGGGCGACACGCTCGGTCGCCGCGATCGACGCGCCGGCCGGCAGGTCCATCTGGATCTGGAACTGGTCGCGCTCGGCGGGCGGGAAGAATTGCTCGGTGAGCGTCGTCGCGAGCCCAAAGCCAAGCAAGGGCGGCGTCGCGGCGATCAGGATGCCGAGCGCGGGACGACGGAACAGGAAGTCGAGCGCCCGGCGGTAACCAGCCGTGAGCTTGGCCGACGAGAAACCGCTGACCCACCAAGCCCGTGGCGATTGCGGCTTCGCGGAAGGACTCATCAAGATCGCCGCCACGGCCGGCGTGATCGTCATCGCCAAGAAGAACGACGAGGCGATCGCCAGCATCACGCTGATCGCGATCGCGCCCACAAACTCGCCCGCCGGCCCGGGCATCAGCGCGATCGGCGCGAACGACAGGCAGGTGGTCAGCGTCGAACCGAAGAGCGGCGCCGCCAGGTGATTGACGCTCTTGGCGACCGCCGCGCCGGGGTCTTCGCCCGAGTGGAGGCGTTCGGCCACCTCGTCGACGATGACGATCGCGTTGTCGATCAACAGGCCCAAAGCGATGATCAGGCCGGTGACCGACATCTGGTGGACCGGGATCTCGAGCCACCTCATGCCCGAGAGCACCATCAGCGACGCCAGCGGCAACGCCGAGCCAACGATCAACGCGCTGCGCCACCCCATCATGAACCAGATGACGCCCATCACGGCCGAGGCGCCGACCAGCAAGCTCATCAGCAGCGTGTTGAGCCGCGTCGCGACGTAGCGGTTCTGCTCGAACACCGACTCGAGCCGCACCGCAGGAGGCAGCTCCTCGGCGAACTCGTCGACGACCTCCTGCGCGCGGGCGGCCCACAGGTCGAGCCGTTGGTCGCCCCGCACCAACACGCCGACGGCGATCGCCGGCTGGCCCTCGACGAGCGCCAAGCGCCGCGGCGGATCGGCGATGCCCTTGCGCACCTCGGCCACCGCTCCCAGCGTGACGAAGCGGCCCGCCTCGCCCGAGCCGAAGCGGATCGGCGTCGCGGCGATGCGGCGGACGGTGTCGAGTTCCGAGTCGACCTCGATCAGCAGCGAGCCGTCGGGGCCACGCACCAAGCCGGCGGCGGTCTTCGCGTCGCTCGCGTCGAGCTGCGCGGCGACGTCCGCGGCAGTGAGGCCCAGGGTCGCCAATTGGCCGGCGTCGATCGCGATGGTGATCTCTTCGGCCGGGTCGCCGAAGGTGTCGACCTCCCGCGTGCCGTAGACCGCGCGGAGTCGCTGCTCGAGCTCTTCGGCCAGGCGGCGCAGCACCGCGTAGTTCGCCTCGCCGGGGGCGTCCCACCGGAGGGCGACGATCTGCGCGTACGCGACGACCTCCAGGAGGTCGAACTCCGGGTCGCTCGCCCCGGCGGGCAACAGCGGCTTGGCGTCGTCGATCTTGTCCCGCACACGCGACCAGACCTCGCCCGCCTCATACACGTCATCGCGGAGCTCGGCGGTGATCGTCGCGACGCCCGACCGGCTGGTGGAGCGGAGCTCCTTGATCTCGGGGATCTCTTGCAGCTCTTCTTCGATCGGGTCGACGACGAGCGCCTCGACCCGCTCGGGCGTGGCGCCGGGCAGCAGCGTGTTGATGATCGCGACGCGCTGCGTCAGCACCGGGTCCTCCATCCGCGGGAGGATGAAGAACGACGACAGCCCCGCCACAACGATCAGCAAGATCGCCATCACCAGCAGCCGGCGGTTGTCGTAGAGCAAGCGGTTCATCGTAGGACCGTGCGGTGGTCGGGGAGTGGGGCTTGGGCAGGAACCTAGGGCGCCGACGCGGCGGCGACGCGTTGGCCGGCGACGACGCGGTGCGCGCCGCCAACGATCACCCGCTCGCCCGGCTGCAGCGCGCCGCGGACGAACGAACGGTCGCCGTCGTTCTCGATGATCTCGACCGGACGCGGAGCGGCCTTGCCCGCGTCGTCGACCACCAGCGCGGACCAGAGGCCGCGGCGATCGGGTGTCAGCGCGGCGGTCGGGACCCAGATGCCCTCCATCGCTACCGGCTCGCGGACGCCGATCCGAACGACCTGACCGGCGACGAGGCCGCGCGGCTCGTGCAGGTCGAGCACGACCAGCTGCGTCCGCGTTGTGTTGTCGAGTTCGGGCCGCACCGAGCGGACCGTCGCGTCGTACGCCACGCCAGCGATCTTCACGCCGAGCTTCATGCCGGGCTCGACCAACGCGGCCGACGCGGGCGGCGCTCCGACCCAGGCCTCGAGCTTGTCGTCTTCGATCAGGTCGAACACCGCTTCGCCGGCGGCGACGACGGCCCCCTCGTCGAGGCGGCGGGCTGCGATCCGCCCCGCGAAGGGCGCCCGCAGCTCGGCGTCTTCGATCTCGTGCTTGATGTCGGCCAGTCGCGCCTCGAGCGACGCGACCCGGGCGCGCTGCGCCTCGACCTGCTCGACCCGCGTGCCGGCGAGCAGCTCGTCGAGTTGCTTTTGCTCGACGTCGACCCGCGCCTCGGCGGCGCGGAACTCGAACAACGCGTCGTCGTACTCTTCTTGGCTCACGGCGCGGCTTTCGACGAGCTGCGCCCGGCGGTCGAGACGCCGCCGCGAAACGTCGCGTTGCGCCGCGAGGTTGCGAACCTCGGCTTCGGCGGCGGCGATCGTCTCGTCACGCGGGCCCTTGATCAGCTCGCGGAGAACGGACGACGCCTGAGCGAGGTCCGCCTCGGCTTGAGCGCGACGCGCCACGAGGCGGCGTGTGTCGAGCGACGCGAGCAGCCGGCCTTGCTCAACGCGTTCGCCTTCGTCCGTCTTCAGATCGACGAGCTTGCCGGCGCGCTCAAACGACAACGCGCTGCGTCGCCGCGCGACGAGCGTGCCGGTGTAGACCCGTTCGCGGAGGATCGAGTCGACCGGCGTGGCCGTTTCGACCTTCACCGGCAACGGGGCCTTCGCTGAATCGGACGTGTCGGCCTGTGCGATCGACGCGCCGAGTAAGGCAAACGTGATCACCGCAAAACGATGCGTCACAATTTGACGCATCGTCAAAACGTCGGCAAAAAAAGACGCGTTACGCGAACTGGTCATGGCGAAAGAGCTCTCGCTTCACTTGGTCCATGTGACCGGGGTAGTCGAAATCAGCGAACAACGGCTTCCAGCCGTAGCCGTCGAGCATGTGACTCTGGTTCGTGCGGAGCGACGCGATCGGATTTTCGATCCCGATCTCCGCCAGCGTGGCGCTCGTGCTAGAGATGATTTGCGTGCCGAGGTAGATCGACCACATGCCAAAGACGATTTCTTCCGGCCGGACGCCTTCGGGAAGCACGAGGTCTCCGGCGACGACCGCGTCTTGAACAACGGCGACAACCGTCTCCATGCAGCTCCGTTCGCAGGTCTCCATCAACCCACGCCGTTCGGGCGAGGTCTTCTCCCAGATGGAAGCCAAGCGGACGATCTGCTCGACCTGGAACCAGTGCGGGAACTGCTCGACGAACGCCTCGGCCGCGGCGCCGATCGTTGCGAGCCTCACCCGATGCGGGCCGTCGTACGCGGCCGCTTCGCGGAACATCCGCACGCGGGTGTCGAGCGCCTCGTTCGCCAGCGCCAGCAGGATCTCTTCCTTGTTGCGGAAGTGCTGGTAGATCGTGCCCTTGGAGTACTCGATCTGGGCGGCGATGCGGTCCATGTTCAGACCGAGGTAGCCGTCCTTGATGAGCTGGTCGCGGGCGACCGCGAGGATCTGCTTCTCGCGTGCCCGGATTTCGCGCTGCTTGCGCGACTCGCCGCGACGCGAGGCGACCGAATCGGTCGCTTCGGGGGGGCTCGACGGGCTGGAGGGCGAGGCGGACATGGCTTATTGACTGATCGTCAATTTTCGACGGCTTGTCAATCTAATCTACGCCAAACCGTGCCAGCAGTTCAAGAAAAAGGCCCGAAATCGTGCCTTTGGGCCGCGTTTCGGGGCCCACGTCGTGGTCCGAGACAGCGCTCGGCGGGGCTTCAGCTCTCGCTGATCACCTCTTTGACCGGCTGCACGAAGTGCGGCGATTTGCCTTTCGCGCTCAGCTCTTCCGCCTTCTTCACCGCTTCCTTCTTCTGGCTGTAGTCGTACAGGGCCACCCGCTTGAGCGACTGGTTGAAGACGCCCCAGAAGGCCTTCAGCCGCACTTCCGCGGCCGCTTTCGCCCGCGACTTGCGCGGCGCCGCCTTCTTTTTCTTCTTCTTGGGGGCCAGGGCCTCTTCGGCGGCTTCCTGGGCTTCGGCGGCTTCCGCCTCGGCGCGGAGATCCTTGCGGCTGACGACCTTACGAGCCATGGGCGGCCTTCTTCGGCGAGCTGAGCGAATCACGAAACCATCGCCAGGGCCCGGCCCCGGCGGCGAATCCCCGATTCTAACGGCTCAGGCCGCCGTCTCCTACCGGCCGCGGCTACGCGCCGCTGGAGGGCGGCGGGTCGGCCTCGATCGTGATGTCCAGCTTCTCAGCGGCCCGCAGAAGCCCCGCCTGGAAGTAAATGATCGCGCGGTGCCGGCCGCCCCGCTTGGCGGACTTGGAGCGGGCCCAGTTGAAGAACCGATCGACGAACTTCTCCGAGACATCACCGCGATTCACGGTGTCGAGAACCGCATCGAGGAAGGCGAATTCGCTCGGTCGACGCGCCTGGAGGCCGGCGACGAGCCGCTCTTCGAGCGTCGCTTCGCGGTTCGAGATCGTCTGACCGGCCGCCTGGTGCTCGCTAGCGACGATCGCCGCCAGCAACAGGCATGCCAGAGCCGAAACACGCTTGAATCGTGGTCGAAGCACCGTGTCGCTCCTGTCCAACGCGGAGGGAAAACCGCCACGCCGGTTTCGGTAGCAGAAACGCTGGCTCCGCGGCAACCGCAACCGGCGTGGCCGAAGGTTTCGCGTGCCCAGAGGGGTTCCGCGGGCTATGCTTTGTCAGTAACCTCCGCCCGTCGCGGCAAAAGGAAACAGACGCCGGACGTCGGCGGCCGATACCGACACTCGCGGCCTCGCCCACCACGGGAACGGGGCCGACCACCAAGCCATTGAGCGATCAAACTCTCCGATTCGTATTCCGCCGGGAGGACCTAAAAATTCGATTGGCCCAGGCCGACTGAAGGCAGCGCGCAGCGCTGTTTGGCTTGCGTCTTTCTTCGAGCGACTCCACTCCGTCGCAATCGGGTCGAGAGTTTGAACAAGGAAGCCGCGGTTGGCGTCACGCCGGCCGCGGCTTTCTTTCTGCGCGGCGAGGTCGGACACTGAGGGGACCCCGCAGCCGTCAACGGCAGTCGATGGCTGCGTCCTTCCGTCGACCGTCGGCTGCCGCCGACGGCTGAGAGCCGATCAACGTGGCAACCAACCTGCACACCAACGCGCCGTGGCGCCGTGACTACCCGTTCGGGTCGCAGTGGTTGCCGCTGGACGCCGGCCGGCTGCACTACGTCGACGAAGGCCCCGCCGACGCCGAGCGGACTCTGCTGTTCGTCCACGGGAACCCCACCTGGTCGTTCCACTGGCGGCGGCTCATCGTCGGCTTGCGTGACGCGCACCGCTGCGTCGCCATCGACCACCTCGGCTGCGGACTCAGCGACAAGCCGCAACGCGGGTTTCGGCTGGCCGATCGGGTCGAGCACCTCGGCCGGCTCGTCGACGAGCTAGACCTGCGACGCGTGACGCTCGTCGCCCAAGACTGGGGCGGAGCCATCGGCCTGGGGGCCCTGCTCGACCGGCAAGAGCGGCTCGACCGTGTGCTGCTGTTCAACACCGGCGCCTGGCCGCCGCGGTGGGTCCCGGCGCGGATCGCGGTTTGTAAGACGCCGGTGCTCGGCAAGTTGGCGTTGCAAGGCGCCAACCTCTTCTCGCTCGCCGCCCTGCGGATGACGCTCAACCGAACACGCCTCGACGCGGCGACCGCCGAGGCCTACCTAGCGCCGTACAACAACTGGGCGAACCGGCGGGCGGTCTACGAATTCGTCGCCGACATCCCTCGCAACTCGAAGCACCCGACTTGGCAGACCCTCGCGGGGATCGAATCGCGTCTCCCCGAACTGAAAGGGCTGCCGCTTCGATTGGTCTGGGGCATGCGTGACTGGTGCTTCGACCCGCGCTGCCTCGCACGGTTCCGCGAGATCTGGCATGACGCCGCCGCGCTCGAAGTCCACGAGCTCGCCGACGCCGGCCACTGGGTCGTCGAAGACGCGCCGGAAGAATGCATCGAGCAGTTGCAGTCGTTCGTGTCCGGCCCCGCTGCGCCGGCGGCCGCCGCGACAGCGGCAGGAGAGTAGCCGATGGCCGGTAGCCAGCAGCCGACCGCCTCGTACGCGATTCGCCTCGCGAAGGAGCCCTTCACGTTCGCGGCGGCTCACTTCATCACGTACGCCGGCGACACCTGCGAGCCACTGCACGGCCACAACTACCGCGTCAGCGTCGAGATCGACGGCCCCCTCGACGAGAACGGCTACGTACGAGACTTCGTCGCGACGCGCGACTCGTGGGCTGAGCTGATCGGCCGGCTCGACCACCGCGTGCTGCTGCCGACCCAGCACCCCCTGATCCGCGTTCAGCAAGCAGAAGGCCCGCTCGGCGCCGCCGAGGTCGTGGCGACGTTCCGGGATCGTCGCTGGGTGTTTCCCGCCGACGAGTGCGCGCTGCTGCCGATCGCCAACACCACCGCCGAGCTGATCGCGACTTGGCTGGCCGAGCAGTGGCTCGCCGACCTGGCGAAATCGGGCCAGGCGCCGCCGCCGAGCTTGGTGGTCGGCGTTGACGAGTGCGACGGGCAGGTCGGCGTGTGCCGGCTAGCGCGATCCTAGCGCAACGGCGACCGGCAGAGCCGTCGCATCCGGCCCGACCGCTCGCTCCGCCTAGTCTGCGGAATTCTGAAAGAGGTTCCGGCACCCTCGGTAGGTGAAACAACCTACGTTTGCGAACCCAAGTCCTGCGCTAGCTCCCTCCCGCGCGACGAATCGCCGCGGAGCGCCATCGACTCCCTTGGAACTCGCCGACTAGGAACGCGTCGCATGAAGGTCGAACACATCAACC
Organism: Cladocopium goreaui; assembly: GCA_947184155.2. Lineage (NCBI taxonomy): Eukaryota > Dinophyceae > Suessiales > Symbiodiniaceae > Cladocopium > Cladocopium goreaui. The sequence goes on from CAMXCT020002380.1 coordinate 399,478, forward strand.
CGTTCCTCAAGGCGGTGACGACCACCTTCGAGACGATGCTCGCGGCCGACGTGCATCGCGGCGAGCTGACGCTCGGCGACCCGAAAATCCGACAGTTCCCGGTCAGCGGCCTGATCGGCTTGTCTGGCAAGGCGTCGGGAATGGTTGTGATCAATCTGTCGGCCGAGGCCGCGTTGCAGGCGGCCTCAGCGATGCTGATGGAAGAACAAACCGAGTTGAACGACGACGTGCTCGACGCTATCGGCGAGCTGGCGAACGTCATCGCCGGCCAGGCGAAGGCCGACCTCGAGGAGTACGATCTGTCGGTCGGCCTGCCGAGCGTCGTGACGGGCGAGGGCCACGAGATCCGCTTCCCGTCGTCCACGCCGCCGCTGGCCGTGCCGTTCAAGACCGACTTCGGCCCGATCCGCCTGGAGGTCGGCTTCGAACCGTCGGCCGAGCCGGTCGCCGTCTGAGGGCGTGTCAGCCACAATCTATGCGGGGGAGCCCACCGCCGCTGGCGCCGCCAGCGGCGGTTTCGTTTGCGCGACCGTCAAAATCGCTCAGGGCAAGCCACCGGGGCGGACGATCAGAGGCGATGTGCGGCGTCGTGCCGTATCGCTCTTCCAGGTCTCATCCGGCGCCGCTGCGATGTCGAACGCCCACAACGCCGCCGTTCTGTTGACCAGCTTGCCCGAGGAGCAAGCGGGTCAGCTCCTGAGCCTGATGGAACCGCACGACGTCGAGCAGGTCTCGATCGAGATCGCCCGACTCGACCGGGTGTCGAACGAAGAGCAGGAGCAGGTGATCCGCGAGTTCTCGGAGACCAACCCGGCCGCCAGCGGCGCCGGCGGCGGCTTCGACTACGCGAAGAAACTCGTCAAACAGGCGCTCGGCAAGGATTCGGGCGACGCGATCGACAACCTGCGGCAGTCAGTCGAGGCGCTCCCGTTCGGCTTCCTCCGGAACATCGACAGCCAGAACATCCTCACGTACATCGTCGACGAGCACCCGCAGACGATCGCCCTGATCATCTCGCACCTCCCCGCGTCGTTCGGGGCCGAGATCCTGTCGGGCTTGCCCGCCGAGCGGCAGCTCGCCGTCGTCCGACGGATGGCGACGATGGGGCAGACCAACCCGGAGATCATCAAGGAGGTCGAGGCGGGGCTCGAGCGACGCATGTCGAGCGTCATGAGCCAGAGCTTCCAGATGGCGGGCGGCGTCGAGTCGGTCGCCGCGATGCTCAACGTCTCCGACCGCGCGACTGAGCGCAACCTGCTCGAAGGCCTCGGCGCCGACGACCCGGAACTCGTCGAGGAGATCCGCCGCCTGATGTTCGTCTTCGACGACATCGGCCGCTTCGGGCCCAAGGAGATGCAAACGGTCATGAAGTCGGTCGAGAGCTCGCAGTGGGCGCTCGCCCTGAAAGGCGCCAGCCCGGAGCTGAAGGACAAGGTCCTCAGCAGCATGTCCCAACGCGCCGCCGACATGCTCCGCGAGGAAATGGAGTACCTCGGCGCCGTCAAGCTGTCGGCCGTCGAGGACCAGCAGCAACAGATCGTCGACGTGATCCGCGGTCTAGAGGACGCCGGCGAGCTCGACCTCAACCAGTCGGGCGAGGAAGAAGAGCTGGTGCAATGAGGTCCGGCATTGGACCTGAGGGTTGAGGCGTGGGGGTCGGTGGGGCAAGCTCTTGCCTTCGACCGTCCCCGCCTCACGCCTGCAGCCTCCTTCCCCCGCGTGGCCGTCAATCCTTCCCCCATGATGCGGCAGTACTTCGAGGCCAAGGAGGCCTCGGGCGACGCGCTGCTGCTGTTCCGCATGGGGGACTTCTACGAGCTGTTCTACGAAGACGCCAAAGAGGCGTCGCGTCTGCTCGGCATCACGCTCACGACGCGCGACAAGGACAAGGCGGAGAAAGCCGTGCCGATGGCCGGCTTCCCGCACCACCAGCTCGACGCCTACTTGGCGAAGATCCTCCGCTGCGGCCGCCGCGCTGCGGTCTGCGAGCAAGTCGAGGACGCCAAACAAGCGAAGGGGCTCGTGCGGCGCGAGGTGACGCGGATCGTCTCCGCTGGCACCGTCACCGACGACGAGCTGCTCGACCCGCAGGCGAGCAACTACCTGGTCGGCGTCGCCTTCGACGGCAGCGCACCGAAGGGCGAAGCTCGCCCCGCGGTCGGGCTCGCTTGGGTCGACGTCTCGACCGGCGAATTCACCGCCACGGCGATCGACGAACGCCGGCTCGCCGACGAGCTGTCACGGCTCGACGCGGCGGAGTGCCTGGTCGCCGAGGAACGCGAAGCGCTGCTGCCCCCAGAAGCGGGCGAGCGGTCGGCCGTCACCCGCCGCCCCGGCTGGTCGTTCGGCGTGCAGACGGCGACCGAAGCCCTTCGCAAGCACTTCGGCACCCAGTCACTGGAGGGCTTTGGTTTCAACGGCGAGCAAGCGAGCGACGCCTTGGCTTTGTCCGCGGCCGGCGCCGTGCTCGGCTACCTGCAAGAGACGCAGAAAGGCTCACTCGCCCACATCGAACGGCTGCGCCCGCATCAGGCCGACGCCGCGATGCAGATCGACGCGGCCACGTGGCGGAGCCTCGAGATCACGCATACGATCCGCGACGGCCGCCGCGACGGAGCGCTGCTCGGCGTGATCGACCGCACCGTCACCGGCGCCGGGGCGCGACGGCTCGCGGAGTGGCTCCGCCGCCCGCTGACGGACGTCGGCTCGATCAACCAGCGCCTCGACGCGGTCGAGGAGCTCGTCGGCGACCCGTCGCTCGGCGACGCGTTGCGCGAGGAGTTAAAGGGGGTCTACGACCTTCAGCGTCTGGTCGCCCGCGCGACGACCGGCCGCGCTTCGCCGCGCGACTTGGCGAGCGTCGGCCGCACGCTGGGCGCCTTGCCGCGTGTGAAGGCGAAGCTCGCCGGCCGACGGAGCGAACGCCTCGGACGGCTCGACGACCACATCGACTTGTGCGGCGAGTTGCGCGAGCGCCTCGCCGCGGCGCTGGCCGACGACTGCCCGCTCTCCAGCCGCGAGGGCGGGTTCATCCGCCCCGGGTTTTCGGCCGAGCTCGACGAGTGTCGCGAGCTGATGGCCGGCGGCAAGCAATGGATGGCCCAGTACCAAGCCAAGATGCAGGCCGAGTGCGACATCCCGTCGATCAAGGTCGGCTTCAATAAGGTCTTCGGCTACTACCTGGAGGTGACGCACGCCCACACGTCGAAGGTGCCCGCCGACTTCATCCGCAAGCAGACGCTCAAGAACGCCGAGCGCTACATCACGCCGGAGCTCAAGGACTACGAGGAGAAAGTCCTCTCGGCCGAGGACCGCGCGTTCGCGCTGGAGTACGACCTGTTCGTCGAGCTGCGTGAGCTGACCGCCGCCGCGGGCACGCGGCTGCTGACAACGGCCGACGCGCTGGCCGAAGTCGACGTGCTCGCCGCCCTGGCGGAGCTCGCCCGGTCGCGCGGCTACTGCCGACCGACCGTCGTCGACCAGCCAGTGCTCGACATCACGGCGGGCCGCCACCCGGTGTTGGACCTGACCGAGCCGGAAGGGACGTTTGTGCCCAACGGCTGCCGCTGCGCGGCCAGAGTGGAAAGCGGAGAGCGGAAAGCGGAGAACTACGAGGCCGGGGCCGCGTCCGAAGACTCCGCTTTCCGCTCTCCGCCTTCCACTCTCCTCCTCACCGGCCCTAACATGGCCGGCAAGAGCACCTACATACGCCAGACGGCGCTGCTGACGTTGATGGCGCAGGTCGGCAGCTTCGTGCCGGCCGAGGCGGCGAAGATCGGCGTGGCGGACCGGTTGTTCGCGCGCGTCGGGGCGAGCGACGACGTGTCGCGTGGGCAGAGCACGTTTATGGTCGAGATGACCGAGACGGCGCGTATCCTCAACACGGCGACGCCGCGCTCGCTCGTGATCCTCGACGAAATCGGCCGCGGCACGAGCACGTACGACGGGCTGTCGATCGCTTGGGCGATCGTCGAACACCTGCACGACGTGGTCGGCTGCCGCACGCTGTTCGCGACCCACTACCACGAGCTGACCCAACTCGCCGACCGACTGCCGGGCGTCGGGAACCTCAGCGTCGCGGTGCGCGAGCACGACGGCGGCGTCGTCTTCCTACACCAGATCGTCGAAGGCCCGGCCGACAAGAGCTACGGCATCCACGTCGCACAACTGGCGGGCGTGCCGCGCGCCGTCAACGAACGCGCCGAGGCGATCTTGGCCGACTTGGAATCGAGCCAAGCGGACGGCCAACAGCCGATCACCAACAACCCGCCCGTTGGCCTGCAGATGACGCTCTTCGAGACGGCCGATCACCCGTTGCTAGACGAACTGCGTTCGCTCGACCTCGACCGCACGGCGCCGCTCGAGGCGTTCGAGTTCCTCCGAGCGTGGCGGCAGAAGCTGCTCGCCGAACGGTGACTCGGCGAAGGACCAATGACCAAGCCCCAATGACCAGTGCTTGCTCGCAAGCGCTTCTCGGTCATTGGCGCTTGGTCATTGGTCATTTCTCGATCAGCTCGTCGAGCGCCAGGTGCAACTCGCGGTGGGTCGACAGGGTGTACTCCACGTCGAACCAGACGACCTTGCCCACCGGGTCGAGGACGTAGACCCGTGGCATGCGGCCCTCGCCGAGCAGCTCGCCGAGTTTCGCGTCGTCGACCGCCAGCGTCTTCACACCGTCGCCCAGCGCGCCAAGCGAGACGAACCGAACGCCGCGGTCTTGGTACATCGGGGCGAAGTCCTTCGAGAGGTCGCCCCCCATCATCTGCGTCATCCAAGCCGGCCCGCCCGGCACGGCGACGACCGTCGCCTTGTCGCCCCGCAGGGCTTCGAGCTTCATCGACGCGCCCGATTCGGCGCGGCCTTCCACTGCCGGGAACGGGTCGCCGACTTGCACCCGGCACATCGCCTCGTGCTCGGCCGACAAGACGACGGCGGGGATCGCGACGAGCAACGAGATAGCGGGCGGCATCGGCCGGCTTCCTTCCGAAACGACGGCGGCGTCAAATCAGCCCCCATTGGACGAACCCCGTCGATCGGCGTCAACGACTGTTGGGCGCCCCCCGCCGTATGACCCTGCCCGACTGGAAGCTGCCCCCCGGCGTGCCGCGCGGCGCCTGGGACTACACGCAGTCGGCGTCGGTCGCCGAGGACTACGACGAGTACCACGCCCTCAACCCGCTGTTCGAGTTCGAGGAGCAGATCCTTCAAGAGGAGTTTGGCCAGCCAACCGCAGCCGCTCCCGGAGTGATCGCCGACCTCGGCTGCGGCAGCGGCAGGTCCCTGCTGCCGCTGGTGCGAGCCGGGTGGCGTGGCCTGGCGATCGATCTCTCGGAGGCGATGCTCGACGTCGTCCGCGAGAAGGCCGAGCTCGACGGGCTGGAGATCGACTGCGTCCAGGCGAATCTGGTGGAGCTGACGCCCGACCTCGTTGCCGACGAATCCGTTGACCACGCGATGTGCCTCTTCAGCACGCTCGGCATGATCCGCGGCCGGGAGAACCGCCGCACGGCGCTCGGCCACATGCGACGCGTCCTGCGCCCCGGCGGCCGGCTCGTGCTGCACGTGCACAACCTCTGGTGGAACTTGTACGACCCGGTCGGGCCGTGGTGGCTGGCAAAGAGCGTCGCCCGCTCCCTCGGCGGCGGCGACTACGAACTCGGCGACAAGACCTACCCGTACCGCGGCGTGCCGAACTTCTTCCTGCACGTCTTCCGCGCGTCGGAGCTACGCGCCGACCTGCGGGACGCGAACCTCTCCGTCCGCCGCTGGATCCCTCTGGAGGTTGAACGACGCCACGCCCTGTCGCGGCCCTGGCTGCTGCCGTCGCTGCGGGCGAACGGGTGGATCGTCGTCTGCGAGCGCTAGCGAGCGGCGTGTCTGCCCCTCTCCCCCGCTGGGGGAGAGGTTGGGTGAGGGGGTGAACGTTCGGGACAGGAGGGCGCTCCTGTAGTGAGCGTTTACACCCTCCCCTAGCCCCTCCCTCAGCGAGGGAGGGGGATATCTCGGAGCGTTGCCGCGGCGTGCTGACGCGGTGACAATCAGATTACTGCCGTCTGCCTTCTGCCCGCTGCCTACCCCCACCCATGCCGCAACTCACCGCCCCGCAGTTCACCGCCCGCAAGGGCGGCGACGAGAAGCTCGTCGTCCTCACCGCCTACGACCACACGATGGCCCGGCTGGTCGACGCGGCGGGGGTCGACGCGATCCTCGTTGGCGATTCGCTGGGGATGGTCGTGCAGGGACGCGCTAGCACGGTCGGCGTGACGATCGACCAGATGATCTACCACGCGGAGATGGTCGGCCGGGCCGTCGAGAACGCGCTGACGATCGTCGACCTGCCGTTCCCGATCAATCACTACGACACGGGCGCCGCGATCGACGCCGCCGCACGGATCCTCAAGGAGACCGGCTGCCAGAGCGTGAAGCTCGAGGGGGGCGAGGCGCAGGCCGACACGATCCACGCCCTCGTGACGGCCGGCATCCCCGTCATGGCCCACGTCGGCCTGCGGCCGCAGAGCGTCCACCAACTCGGTGGCTACAAGGTGCAGCGCGATCAGGACCAGCTCTCGGCCGACGCCCGCGCCGCGGCGGAAGCCGGCGCGTACGGCATGGTCGTCGAATGCGTGCCGACAACGATCGCCGCGGCGATCACCGACGCGGTCCCGATCCCGACGATCGGCATCGGCGCCGGCCCGGCGTGCGACGGCCAGGTGCTGGTCGTGAACGACCTGCTGGGCCTCACCAGCGGCTACGTGCCGCGCTTCGTGAAGCAGTACGCCGACGTCGGCGACGCGATCGGCAAGGCCGTCGGCGCATTCGCCGCGGAGGTCCGCCGCGGGGAGTTCCCCGGGGCGGATCAGGCGTTTGAGTGACGAGGGTCCGATCGGGCGTAGAATCGACGTCTGACCTCTGTCGAATCCGGAAAGTCGCGTGGACGACGACGTCGCGATAGCAAGTCGCCCGGCGAAGCCAAGGCTCAGCCTGCGCACGTTCTTGATTGGCGCCGTGGTTCTTGGCACGGTCGTCGGTCTCCTCTTTGGTCCAGTGCGGCGGTACGCCACTAGTCGCTACCGAATTGACCGAACAGTAACGCAGATGAGCCGCGTCGGATCGGCGTTGCTTGCGGACGCAGAGGTCTACACCTCGCCGCTGCTCCACGCGTCCGTGGATGCTCCTGAGCTGTCAACCACGACCATCAGTTGGCGCGCCTTGCTGGTCGACGAGCGGTGCGCCTGCCTCGACCACCCTCCTGTGCTGACCAGCCTTGATTGGGATGACTCGGGCAATGCTGCATTCGACGACTGGAGCAATCGCCGGTTCTTCCATCTCTTACCCGAGGGCGCGGGTGAGCACCCCAAGCCTCACGTCGTCGCTGTCGCCGGCGAGGACACCGCGTTCGAGTACCTCTGGCGACGAGCCAAAGAGAAGATCGAGGTTCACGGCGAAGCGATCCTACTGATGGATGTCGCCGACTTCGACCATCACTGGATGTCGCCCCACGACATCACGGTAGCCGAGCTGCTCGGCGACGGCGATCAGCCCGGCAAGCTGCCGACGCCGGTGCTCAAGGAAGGCCGCCTCGTCGTGTTCGCCGACGGCGAGACGTGGCTGCTGTCGAACAACACGCCCGAGGAGAACCTCCTCAAGTTCGTCACCGTCGCCAGCGCCGAGCGGCACGACCGCGAAAAAGAGCTGGGCGGCTACGCCCTGCGGCGGATAAATCGGCGCAAGAATCGGCGGGCGGCCTATTGAATCAGCCCCGGAGGGGCGACGGCGCGTAGCCGGGGGCGAGAGCCCCCGGTCGCAGACCCGCCCACAAGAACGAACCCCGGAGGGGTGACAGCGTCTCGGCTCGCGTAGAGCTGCTGTCGCCCCTCCGGGGCTCGGCGACCAACACGCGTCTGTTTCCGGGGGCTGGCGCCCCCGGCTACGCGCTTTCGCCCCTGCCGGGGCTCGCACTCACCGTCACCGCGGCAGCGAACACGCGCCGCTCTCGCAGTCTTCGGCGCGGCCGGCGATCAGGTAGCGGTTGCGCGAGACCCACGCGTAGACCGGCTTGGCGAAGAGCATGATCCCCGGCAGGTGCGTCACCGGCGCGAGCCACCAGAGCCGCGGCAGCCGGCGGCTGAGGTAACGCACCGCCTCGGCGCCCCAGTGGTGGCGGCCCGAGCGGTCGACGACACACATCTCCTCTAGCAGTCGCTCGTGCGGCGCGTCGGGGTAGCCGGCGGCGACGGCCGGGTCGTGCAGCGAGAGGTAAGCGAGCTTCGCCGAGCCCCCCTCAAACCAGCGGAGCTGCTCGACCCGCGCGCGGCAGAAATTGCACCGCCCGTCGTACAGGACGACGTCGGCCTCGGGCCGTTCGGCAGGAGTCGGCAGCGTCATTTAGAGCTTCCGAGTGGATGTCCCCCTCCCCCGGCACGGGGGAGGCCGCTTCGTTTGTAGCTCGGGGGGAGGGGGCGAACCCGCCAGGTGACTGTCACCGCACCGTGTCGCCCAACACCTGGCTAACCGATCGGCGGCCCTCCTCTGTCACCAGTCTACGCCACACAGCCGGGCGCCTATACTAGGGCGATCCCCTTCGGACCCGGCGGGAGCCCCCCATGGAAGCGATCCAGCAACGCGTCGATGCCGCCCATCGGCGGCTGGTCCTTCGGCAGTGGGCCGGCCGGCTGGCGACCTGGCTGGCGATCTCGCTGGCCGTGGCGGTCATCGCGATCGCGCTGCCGAAGCTCTTCGCCTTGCCCGCCCTGCCTGCTTCGTGGGCGACGGCGTGGCTCGCCGGCGCCGTGGCGATCGGGCTGATCGGGCCGACGCTCTGGACTCTCTGGCGCCAGAAGAGCCGCCTCGACGCGGCGGTGGAGATCGACCAGCGGTTCGACCTCCGCGAGCGAATCGCCAGCGCGCTCAGCCTCAGCGAAGAGGACCTCGCGACCGAGGCGGGCCTGGCTTTGGCCAAGGACGCCGAGCGGGCGATCGCGCGAGTCGAGGTCGCCGAGCGGTTCACGCTCGGGCTCGACCGGCGGGCTTGGCTGCCCGTGGCGCCGGCGCTCGTGGCGGTGTTGCTCGCGACCACCGTCGCCAACCGCACCGCCGACGCGAGCGTCGCCAAGGCCGAGGCCGAGAAGGCGGCCGCCGAAGAAGTGAAGAAAGCGGCCGAGAAGGCACGCCGCGAACTCCGCAAGAAGCGTGAGGAAGCCGACAAGAAAGGACTCGCCGACGCGTCGGCGCTGCTCAAGAAGATCGAGGAAGGCACGGCCGACCTCGCGACGAAGCAGCCGAAGGAAACGAGCAAGGCGGCCGTCAAGCTCAACGACTTGGCGAAGGAACTCGCCGAGCGGCGCAAGAAGCTCGGCGGCGGCGAGGCGCTCCGCAATCAACTCAACCGCATGAAAGACCTCGGCCGGGGCCCGGCGGAGAAGGCGGCCGACGCGATGAAGCGTGGCGACTGGAAGAAAGCGCTCGAAGAAATCAAAGACCTCCGCAAACAGCTCGCCGGCGGCAAGCTCTCCGACGAACAGAAGCAGCAACTCGCCGGGCAGCTCGAGAAGATGCAGCAGCGGCTCGGCGAAGCGGCCCAGCGCCAACAGCAACAGAAGCAAGAGCTCGAGCGTCAACTCGCCGAGGCGCAACGCAAGGGCGACCTGAACCAGGCCGGCAAGCTGCAGCAGAAGCTCCAGCAGATGCAGCAGAAGCAGCAGGGGCAGAAGGCGTTGGAGCAGATGGCCCAGCAGATGCAACAAGCCCGGCAGGCGCTGCAGCAGGGCGACCCGCAGCAGGCGGCTCAGGCGATGGAGCAGATGGCCCAGCAGATGCAGCAGATGCAGCAAGAAGCCGCCGAGATGGAGATGCTCGACGGCGCGATGACCGACATCCTCGCCGCCAAGTCCGAGATGGGCATGGAAGGCGAGCAGATGCTCCCCGGCGGACAAGGGATGGGCCCGGGACGCCAAGGCAAAGGAGGCGAAGGGGAAGGCGACGGTTGGGGCGAGGGCCAGGGCTCCGGGGCCCGGCCGGGCGAAGAGAACGCCGTCAACTTCCGTGACAGCCAGGTCAAACAGAACGTCGGCCGCGGCGCCAGCACCTTCGGCGGGCTCGTCGACGGGCCGAGCATCAAGGGCGAGGTCGTCGAGTCGATCAAGACCCGCCTGACGACCGACGCGGTCGAGCCGGCCGACCCGCTCACCAGCGAGCGGCTGCCCAAGTCGCGGCGGGAGCACGCGGAAGAATACTTCCGAAAGCTGCGAGACCGGCTCTAGGGGGTCACGGCAAGCGGCCCGATCGCTGGACGACGCGGCCGCCGGGGGCCTACAGTGGCGTCCTGCAACTGGATGTCCCAACCGCTGTCCTCTCGCACGCCGGTGTGTCTCGGCGGAGCCGAACGATGTTCTCGACGAAGCAGGCCCCGGGGTCGCTGAGGCCCCTCTCTTTGGCGTTGGCCCTCTCACTCTTGGGCCCTTTCGCCTGGGGTGATGACGCCCACGGTGATTACGCCGAGCAAGCCGCGGCGGCGAAGCAAGCCTTCACTCCGATCGACCAGAGCGACCTGGCGGCCGCGCGCCAGCAGCTTGCCGAAGCGGTGATCGGCGTCGAGCGGCTCGTCGGCGCGACGACGGCCGGCGGCGCCGCGTGGCTCGACTACCTGCGCTGGGACGGGCTGCAACCACAGGTGCTGCCCGACGCGGAAGTCGACCCGGCCGCCGCGCAGGCGACGCTGTTCCGCCTCCGCTCGGGCGCCGACGGCGTCGACCGACCGCCGATGCAGCGACTCGGCGACGCGATCGAGCGTTACGTGAGCGTCGCCCGCTTCACGAACTTCGATGCCGACCGGCAACGCCGCGCCTTCGACGGCGCGGTCGACCGCCTCGGCGAGTGGCTGCCCGACACCGAGCGGTTGCTCTCCGCCGAGGGGAGCCAGAAGGTCGAACAGGTGCTCGCGCTGCTCACGGCGGTTGGCCAGTCGCCACGCAACGAACCCTGCGCGTTGACGCTCGCCGGAGAGGTCGGTCAGCCGAACGCTTACGTCGACGTCTCGACCGAGCTGCTGCGAGACGCCGTCGCACGGCCGGTGAACGACTGCCGCCCGGTGAGCGAGTGCATCCTCGGCACGAGCATCCGTGGCACGGGGGCGACGTCGGGCCACCTGGTGGTGACCCCGCTCGCTTCGTCGGGCTCGGCGCGGTTCTTGTTCACGCTGACCGGCTTGACTCGCTCGAACACGGTCGGCGTCAACGGGCCGGTGACGATCCGCAGCGTCGGCACGACGCCGTTCACCGCTTCGAAGGTGGTCTCGCTGAGCGAGCACGCCTTCAGCACGTCGCCGGCGACGGCGTCGGCGCAGACACGGTCGCGCACGACGGGCGTCTCGAAGACCGGAGGCGGGCTCGGCAGCCGACTCATCGAGAACATCGCCCGCAAGCGAATCGCTCAGAAGCGTGGCCAAGCCGACGCGATCGCCTCGCGCAAGGCGGAGTCGAAGATCGCCGCGCGGCTCGACGAGCAGCTCAACCAGCAAATCGCCGAGGCCCGTGGTCGCTACGACGAGCGCGTCGTCGCGGCGCTCAAGCGGCGCCGTGCGACGCCGCGCGACGGGGCCGTCTCCACTGACGCGGACGGACTGCGGCTCGAGGCGGTCGTCGCCAAAGAGGACCAACTCGCGGCGTGGGACACGCCCTCCGTGGCGGTCGACGCGCCGCTGTCGGTGCGGGTGCACCAGACCGGCGCGATGAACCTGCTCGACAACATCCTCGGCGGCGTGACCTTCTGGCGCGACGCCGCGGACGAGCCGGCGCAGGCCGACATCGTGACGCCCGAGTGGCTCGACCTCGACTTCCCCGCGTTCGGTGGCGACGAGTTCAAGCCTTGGCGCCTGCGGCTGCGGGAGACGCGGCCTGTCTCCATCGAGATGGGTGACGGCGAGGTGAACGTCATCGTCCACCTGGCGGAGTTCGCCCCGGGCGACCGGCGGCACGAGAACTGGGACATCCGCTCCACGTACCGGCCCGAGCGTATCGACGGCCGCTGGGCGATGGTTCGGCAGGGCGACTTCCTCGTCGTCGCCGCCGAGGACCCCGCTAGCAACCGCGAGCGGGCTCAGCGGTACGTCCTGGCGGGCAAGCTGAGCGACCCGGAGAGCGGCGTCGAGCGGGTGATCGACATCGACGCGATCGACCTCTCCGACCGCGACGGGCCGTTCGATCGTCTTTCGCTCGTCGACCTGCAGCTCGGCGCCGGCTGGGCCGCCGCCGGCTGGCAGGCGGACTGAACCGCTCGGCAGCGGTCTTCTCTTCGCGACGCTAGCGTCGCCTGCTGCGCGGCCCGGGATTCCCCGCGGGTTTTGTGAAGCTGTAGCGATCAGGCGGACGATGACAATTCTGCTGATTGCTCCGGCTCGGGGTAGGCGGCCGCGCTGCATGCGTTGGCGGCTAGGGAGAGCCGGGACTTTCAGGGGGAGGGCAATCGACCCGTTCGCCGCGAACGGGTCGCCAACGCGTCCGCGACGCTGACGACGAACGAGTCCCCGTGGGTCGGGGGCCGCGTCGGCTTCGGGGACCCAAGACCGCCTGGAAAGCCCGCTATGCATCGGCAAACGCGCGAATTCTTCTGCGTCCTGCTCGCCGCCGCGATCTTCGCGACCGGTTGCGCGCCCACGCAGCCGTTCTTCTTCATGGAAGACGGCGACCTGAGCCACTACGTCGACGTGGCGACGCAGATCGACTACCCGGACGTCGCCGAGCCGGTGCTCGACGAGGTCGCGCACGCCCAGGCGCCGCTGACGCTCCGCAACGCGGACGACTACGAGATCTGGGACCTCACGCTCGAAGAGGCGACCCGCATCACGCTGACCAACAGCCAGGTGATGCGCCAACTGGGCGGCGTCGTCCAGGAGAACGCCCCCGAAACGATCTCGCGGAACCTGATCAACTCGGCGGCCGTCACGACGACGTACGACCCCGCCCTGACCGAGTCGGCGACCGGCACGGCGTTCGGTTCGCAGTTCAACGGCACGGGCACCGAGGCTGCGCTCTCGGCGTTTGACGCGCAGCTCGACTCGAGCGTCACTTGGGGCAAGAACTCACGCCAGCAGAACACGTCGCCGATCAGCCCGACGCCGCTCTTCTCGCAGCACACCGGGAACTTCGGCCTCGGCGTCACGAAAACAGCCGCGACGGGCACGCAGTTCGCCTTCCGCAACAACACGATCTACGACCAGAACTCGAACAACATCGCCTTCGGCGCGACCGCCGTCAGCGAGTGGAACACGAACTTCGAGGCGTTCTTCAGCCAGCCATTGCTGCAAGGCGCCGGCACGCAATACAACCGCATCGCCGGGCCGTTCACGTTCGACCAGTTTGCAACCAATGGCGTGAACCCGTTCGACGGCGTGGTCCTCGCCCGGATTCGGACGGACCTCACCCTGGCCGACTTCGAGGGGGGCGTCCGCAACCTGATGCGTGACGTCGAGCAAGCCTACTGGCAGCTCTACTTCACCTACCGCGACCTGGAAGCCCGCAAGATCGGCCGCGACAGCGCGTTGCAGACCTGGAAGCAGGTCGCCGCGCTCGCCCGCCAGGGCGCCCGTGGCGGTTCGGCCGACCGCGAGGCTCAGTCGCGTGCTCAGTACTTCCAGTTCAAGGCGCAAGTCGAAGAAGGCTTGTCGGCGCTCTACGCCGCCGAGAACCGGCTGCGATACATCATGGGTCTGTCGGTTTCGGACGGTCGCCTGATCCGGCCCGCCGACGAGCCGACCACCGCGATGGTGGCGTTCGACTGGAACGCGATTCACACCGAGTCGATCTCGCGACGGGTGGAGGTCCGCCGGCAGAAATGGACCGTCAAACAGCGTGAGCTGGAGCTGGTCGCCGCCCGCAACCACCTGCTGCCCCGCCTCGACGCTTTCGGCACGTACCGTTGGAACGGGGCCGGAGACAGGCTGTTCCAAGACTCTTCGCAGCTGCAAGCAGCGAACACCTTCGGTTCGTTCCGTCCCGGGACAGGGGCCTTCGAGTCGTTGACCACGGGCGATTTCCAAGAGTGGGAACTCGGCCTGCGGTTCAGCCTGCCGATCGGCTTCCGTCAGCAGCTCTCGACCGTCCGGCACCACCAGCTCTTGCTCGCCCGGGACCGGGCGCTGCTTCAAGACCTGGAGTTAGAAGTTTCGCACCAATTGGGCGACGCCCTCCGCGATTTGGACTTGAACTACGGGCTCACCGAAACAAACTTCAACCGTCGGGCCGCGGCCCAACGTGAGGTCGAGGCGGTCGAGGTTTCGTACGAAGCCGACCGCGTCACCTTCGACCTGCTGCTCGACGCCCAGCGTCGTCGCTCCGAGGCGGAGACGGCGTACTACCGCAGCCTCGTCGACTACAACCTCGCCATCCTCGACGTTCACTTCCGAAAGGGTTCCCTGCTCGACTACAACGGCGTCTTCCTCGCCGAGGGCCCGTGGCCCGGCAAGGCGTACTTCGACGCGATGCGTCGCGCCCGCAAGCGGGACGCCAGCGTCCAGCTCGACTACGGCTTCACGCGGCCGAACGTCTTCAGCCGCGGTCCGCACGCCCAACAGATCGACTCACACGTCGTCCCGCACGGCCAGGGCGTGCCGACGCCGGCCGCGATGCCGACCGAGGTCGAGTTGATCGAACCGGTGCCCGCCGAGGCGGACCTCGGGGCGAATGGGCAGCAGGGCCTGTTCGGCGCGCCGGGCGACACGAGCGGTCAACTCGCCGGCATGCCGACCGGCTACGAAGCCAACCAGCAGGCCACGTCCGTCACCGAGCCCCAACGATCGACGGTGACCCAGGTGTCGGCCGCGATCGATCCGAACGGCTCGCACGTGACAAACGCCTTGGCCGTCGAGCCCGTCGAAACGACCAACTATGAACGTCAAGCGGATCACACGGCTGGTCTCCCTGCTGCAGACGCTGCAGTCGGGGCAAGGTGAGAACGCCGAGGGACTGGCCGAGGCGTGCGGCGTCAGCCGCCGCACGGTGTTCCGCGACATCGAGTCGCTGAGAGAAGCGGGCGTTCCGGTCGAGTTCGACGCCGCCAAGCAGCAGTACCGGATCGACGCGGCGCACTTCTTGCCGCCCACGAACCTGACGCTCGACGAGGCGCTCGCCGTGGTGCTGCTCGCCGAGCGAGCCGCCGAGATCGAACAAGCGTCGGTCGTAGCAGCCGCAACCGGCGCGGCGGCGAAGCTGACGGCGGGCCTGCCCGGGTCGGTGCAAGACCGGCTGCGAGAAGCGGCCGAGGCGGTCGTCATCCGCCCCAGCCCGGCCAATCCGCTCGACTCCAAGGGCGACGTCTACCGGACGCTGCTCGACGGGACGATCGAGCAGCGGGTCGTCGGCGTCCACTACGACTGCCTGACCGAGTTCCAACAGTTCGAAACCAACCTCCACCCGTACCAGCTCCTCTTCCAAGAGCGAAGCTGGTACGTCGTCGGCCACTCGGTCCGCCACGGCGAGGTCCGCACGTTCAACGTCGGCCGCGTCGACGAAGCCGAACTCCGTGACGAGACGTTCGACCGGCCGGAGGACTTCAGCCTGAAGGACCACTTCGGCAACGCGTGGCGGCTGATCCCCGACGAGGGGCCCGACCAGGTGGTTCACCTCCGGTTCTCACGCCTGGTGGCCCGCAACGTGTCGGAGGTGCTCTGGCACCCGACGCAGCGGTGCGAGATCGCCGAGGACGGCACGCTCGACTTCTACGCGACGGTCTCGGGCCTGACCGAGATCATGTGGTGGATCCTCGGCTACGGCGACCAGGTCGAAGTCGTGAAGCCAACGCGGCTGCGCCAGATGGTCGGACGCCGGCTCGCGGCCGCGGCCCGGCGTTACGAGGCGGGCTGAGCGGGCGAGCCTCGGGGCGTTATAACGTCGCCCATGTTCTTCTCGTTCGACGGGATCGACGGCGTCGGCAAGAGCACGCAGTTGCGGCTCTTCGTCGAGTGGCTTGAGGGTCAAGGACGTCGCGTCGTCACTTGCCGCGACCCCGGCAGCACGCCGCTCGGTGAGACGGTCCGCGAGGTGCTGCTGCACAGCGGCGACGAACGGCGGATCGATCCCCGCGCCGAGATGCTGCTCTACATGGCGGCGCGGGCACAACTCGTTGACGAGGTGATCCGTCCCGCGATGGCGGACGGGGCGGTCGTCGTCTCCGACCGGTACCTGCTCGCGAATTTGGCCTACCAGGCGCACGCCGGCGGCCTCGACCGCGACGTCGTCGCGCAGGTCGGCGAAGCCGCGATCGCCGGCGTCCGGCCCGATCGGGTCTTCCTGCTGGACCTCGACCCGGATATCGCCGACGAACGAGTCGGCGCCTCACCCGATCGCATGGAAAGCCGCGGCGCCGAATATCGCCGGCGAGTCCGCGACGGCTTTCTCGCCGAAGCGAATCGAGCGCCCGATCAGGTCGCCGTGATCGACGCTTCGGGCACGGTCGAGGCGGTCCACGCCGCGATCCGTTCAATCGCCGAGCCTTTGCTCGAAACGTGAGGCGCGCTTAGGCGTCTTCAACGGCGGGCCGCTTTGTATTGGCGCCGCGCCGGTTCGCCAACGCGTCCGCGACGAGCACGAACACAAAGCTGAACACGGCGACGCCGAGACAGGCGAACGCCTGCGTGTCGAGCGCCGGCGGCCATATCGGTTCGAAGACCTTCGACTTGAACTCGACGACGTCGGGCGTCGTGTCCGCCTGGTACGGCCACACGCGGTAGAGCGAACCGATCATGAACCCGGCGAGCACGGCCATCGTCTCCGCCCAGTGTCGGCGGAGCAGCCACCGCAACAATCGGCTGAAGCTGAGCAGTCCCGTTAGACAGCCGGCGGCGAACACGAGCAGCGTCGCGAGGTCGCTCCCGGTGAAGTTCGGCAACCGGTGGACGATCGCCGAGATCTCCTCGTACTTGCCGAGGATGAGCAGCAAGTAGGCGCCGCTGATCCCGGGCAGGATCATCGCGCAGATCGCGACCGCCCCGCAGAAGAACGTGTACGCCAGATTGTCGGCGGGCGTCAGCCGGCCTTGGCTCATCAACCAGACGGCCACGGCGGCGGCGATGATGCCAAACGCCGTGCAACGAGCCGCTTGGACGGGGCTGGCGGGCCGGGCCATCCGCGCGACCAGGATGCCCGAGGCCAGGATCAGCCCGAAGAACGCGGCGTAGGTGAGCGTCTGCTGCTCGGTCAGCAGGTAGGTCATCGCGCTGGCCAGCCCCTTTACGCCTGCGGCGACTCCTAGGCCCAGCAACACGAGAAAACGCCCGTCCACGTGCCGCCAGGCCCCGGCCAAGTCGCCGCTTCCGACCAGCCGCAGGGCGCGCGAGCCGATCTTCGACAGGGCGGCCAACAATCGTTCGTAGACGCCGAGGATCAGCGCCACGGTGCCGCCCGAAACGCCCGGCACGATGTCCGCGGCCCCCATGGCCAGGCCGGTCAGGGCGACGCGCCATCCCGCGCGAGGCTGACCTTCGGCGTCAGCATCCCCTCTGGCGGGGGTAGAGGGAGCGGAGTCTCGGTCGTGGTTTTCAGTCGGCATGGAGTTGCGCATCGGGCCCGATTCGGCCTCCATTCTGCGCGTCGGTCTAAGGCGTGGGCACCGCCACGGAGCCCGGATCAGGAGGTTAGCAGCCGGCGACGAGCACGGAAAACGGCCGCTCGGCCCGGTCGGCACCCCGCCGATGTGAATTGACGCAAGCAAGCGGTCTCCGTACAGTCCATCGGGAAAGCCTTGACAGGTTCAGGGGAATTTGCATCCCGCACGACGGGTGTTCTTGATCGCTGCGAAACAGGAGTCGCTACCCCAGGTTTGCTACACCCTAGTCGAGCCGCCCGGATGGCTTCTCGGCCGCCTCATCAACGCCGGACCTTGCCGAAAGCATGATCGCGTCCCGTTCGGTCTCCCGATGCACGTTGCACGCACCGGCGAAGCTGAACCTGCGTCTGGACCTTCTGGGGCGGCGCAGCGACGGTTTTCACGAGCTCAAGACCGTCATGGCGACGGTGGGCCTCTACGACTCGCTACGGGTCGAATCGACGCCGGATTCTCCCGATATCGGGCTGCGAGTCGTGGGCCATCACGGGCGGCCTGACGACAGCCCGGCTGTCGAGCAGATTCCCGCCGATGAATCGAACTTAGTCTGCCGCGCCTTGCGTGAACTGCAGGCCGAATCCGGCCGTCCGATCGGCGCCCAAGCGACCCTCTGCAAGCGGATCCCCAGCCAGGCGGGCCTCGGGGGCGGGTCGAGCGACGCCGCCGCCGCGCTCGTGGCGGGCAACCGCGTCTGGGGGCTCGGCTGGTCGATCGACCGACTCGCGGAGATCGGCGCCCGACTCGGCAGCGACATCCCGTTCTTCGTCCACGCGATCGGAAACCCGAAGTCGAGAGCGGCGCTCGCCGCCGGACGCGGTGAGAAGGTGACGCCCTTCGCGTGCCGCGGCGGGCTGGGCGCCGTGATCGTCAAACCGCCCGCGGGGCTTTCGACGCCGGCGGTCTACGCGGAGTGCGACCCCGTCGATTACACCGAACCGTCGGACGCGGGGGCGTGCGAAGACCTTGCCGGCTGGCTAAGGCGGGGGCGCCTCGATCGGATCGCCCGTCTTGTACGCAACGGCCTTCAACCGGCCGCAGGGCGACTCGCGCCGTGGATGGACCGAATCGTCCAAGCCTTCGACTCAACCGGCTGTGCCGTTCATCAGCTTTCGGGAAGCGGTTCGGCCTACTTCGGCTTGGTTCCGTCGGTTGCGGCATCGCGCAGGGTGGCGGCGAGGCTGCGGGCCCTCCGTCTTGGGCAATTGTACGCAACGGCAATTGGGTGAGATTCAGACGACTGAACCAACAAACGGCGTGTAACGCAGGCAAAGATAGAGGGTGTCGTTAGAGAACCAGCGAGCTTAGCGGGAGCCCGGCGTCGCAGGGGAGCGCGGGGGGCGGATAACCAGGAGCGACGGCTGTGACCATCACCGAGGTCCGAATCAAGTTGATGGACGAACCGGGTGAGCGCCTCCGCGCGTTCTGCTCGATCACCTTCGATGACTGCTTCGTCGTCCGTGACCTGAAGATCATCGAAGGCGCGAGCGGCCTGTTCGTCGCCATGCCCAGCCGGAAGCTCACGGCCCACTGCGGCAAGTGCGGGATGAAGAATCACCTGCGCGCCAACTTCTGCAACCAGTGCGGGGCCAAGCTGGCCGAGGGGAGGATCATCAAGGACGCCGACGGCCGCACCAAGCTCTACGCCGACATCGCCCACCCGATCAACTCGTCGTGCCGCGAGATGATCCAGAACCGGGTGGTGTCCGAGTACCACGACGAGTGCGAGCTCGCCAAGTCTCCGGACTACGTCTCGCGCTACGACGACTTCGACGCGGGCGACTACATCGCCGGCGAAGGCGAGACGCACTCCAACCGGCGTGTCGACACGGCCCACGCCTCCACCGCGGCGAACCGTCCGCACCACCCGCCACAGGGCGATCGCGCCACGACCGGCGTGTCGCAAAGCCCTCACACCCCCCCGGCGAACTCTTCGGCCGGTGGCAACCACACGGGCGCCTCCGAGAACGAGAGCGCGCGAGGGTCGAACGAGAGCGCCGGCTTCGGCGACGGGATCTTCTAGCGCCGAACTGGCGTCGAGCGGCCGGCGCATCACGCATTCGGCGATCCGCCGAGTCCGCCTATTTTACCCACTCTCCTTAAGGCACCTCGACTGCCTTCCCGATAGAGTTGGTGTGCTGGCGCCTCGTGTGTCGTCGCGTCGCGTCAAGGGAGGACGCGTTCGCGCGGGTGGACTTCTGCTCACGGGCGGCCAGCGCTCAGACACCAGAATCACGGAGGTTGGGGTGACGGAGTCGGCCGCTCAGGATTTTGTAGGCGACGGCGATCTGGCCGACCGCCTGAACCAAACGGTTCGAGAGACGCTAGCGGCTAAGTGCCGGCTGTTGCCCGACACGGTCCGGATGACCTGCCAGCCTGTCCTCCGGGGCGGCGAGCTGTGCGGCTTGCACTTCGCGCTGCGAGGGCCACGCGAGGTCTTGTTGACGGCCGTTTGGGTCGCCGCGACGGGCGTGCTGTGGTGCTACGACTCACGCGGCGTGCGATTCTCGACCGCGACGGTCGGCGGATCGTGTCGCGGCTCGAAAACTGTTTGACAAGCGAATCATCGATTACTATACATACAAACACCCAACGGATCGGGTGTTCATGTCACGGAGGTACAAGACGTCCATGCTCGTGCTCTCAAGGAAAGAAGCGCAACGCATCCGAGTCGGCGACTCGATCGTGGTGACCGTCGTCAAGATTGCTGGCGACAAAGTTCGGGTCGGGATCGAGGCGCCCAGCGACGTGCTGGTGTTGAGAGACGAGCTCGAGGCGTGGGACGCCCCCGCCGCGGCGCCGCGTTGCGACGGGCGAGCGAAGACCGAGGCGCCGGCTCAGCCGCTGCGGCAGATCGCCTAGTCTCGAGCGGATGGCTGCGACAGGCCCTTCGCCGTTTGGGCGCGATCAGCGGGAGAGGGCCTCGGGGGCAGGGTGACCCATCCGCGTGAGGACGGCACAATCTGGGAGGAACGACCCGGCCGCAGCGGCCGTCCCCTCCTCGCGAAGCGTCACCCATGCAGCAAGACGATCTCCGGGTCCCGGTTCTCGGCCAGCGGGATGTCAAATCGCCGCTCGAGCACCGTCGCTTCACCCCCGACACGGCCCGGCTGCTGGTCGACATCGACCTCGACGAGGGCGCCACGCCGTCGTCGCTCGCGTTCGAGAAAGCAGGCCCGCGCGAGGCGGTCCACTTCCGCCCCGAACAGAGCGCCGCGGCGGTCGTGACTTGCGGCGGCCTCTGCCCGGGGCTGAACAACGTCATCCGGCACCTCTACTACGCGTTGCGGCACTCGTACGGCGTGCCGCGCGTGCTCGGCGTGCGGCACGGATACGTCGGCATGACGCCCGACGCGCCGCTCGAGCCGCTCGAGCTGACGGCCGACTACGTCGAGGCGATCCACCACGTCGGCGGCACGATGCTCGGCACGTCGCGTGGGCACCAAGACCCGGCGGTGATGGTCGACTGGCTCGTCGACCGGGGGGTGAACCTTTTGTTCCCAATCGGCGGCGACGGCACACAGCGGGGCGCTCACGCGATCGCCGCGGAGGTCGCGCGGCGCGGCCTCGACATCGCGGTCGTCGGCGTCCCGAAGACGATCGACAACGACATCCAGTTCTGCTTTCAGACGTTCGGCTTCTTGTCGGCCGTCGCCGAGGCGGAACGCGTCATCGACCGTGCACACGTCGAGGCGAAGAGCGTCGAACGGGGCGTCGGCCTCGTGAAGCTCATGGGCCGCGAGGCCGGCTTCATCGCGGCGGCAGCGACCGTCGCTTCGGGCGAAGTCAACTTCTGCCTCATCCCGGAGGAGCCGCTCGACCTGGAAGGCGAGCGTGGTTTGCTGGCCCGGCTTGGCAGGCGGCTCGACGCGCGGGGCCACGCGATCGTGGTCGTCGCCGAGGGCGCCGGCCAGGATCAGATCGACAACGCCGACCACACGGCCCGCGACAAGTCGGGCAACCGCAAGCTCGCCGACGTTGGCCCCTGGCTGAAGGAGCGCATCAGCGAGCACTTCTCGGCGATCGGCAAGCCGGTCGGCATGAAGTACTTCGACCCGAGCTATTACATCCGCAGTGTCGCGGCGAACGCGGCCGACAGCTTGCTGACCGAGCGGTTCGCCCGCCACGCCGTCCACGCCGCCATGGCAGGAAAAACCGACCTGTTCGTCGGCTACTGGAACGGCCGGGTCGTCCACGTGCCGCTCGCCGCCTCGGTCGGGCAGAAGCGACGCCTCGAGCCCGACAGCGAGCTCTGGTCGGCCGTTCTGGCGATCACGGGCCAAAACCGCTGGTGACAGCGGCCCTTTTCTTGGCCCCCGTGCCGAGGCCCTGTGCTGGGGCTCTGCGCTGGCCACGCTTGCCGCAGCGGGGGATCGCCCCAAGACTGGCTGTGAAGCCGGGCCTTGGCGCGGCGGTTACCCCAAGACGCCCCCAGTTTCACGCCCGCACGCCATGCCTGCCCGCTTTCCGGCGTTGATCGCCACGCTGATCGCCTTGCTGCTGGCGGGCCAGCATCGCTGCCACGCCGCGAGCGTCGTGGGCGACTTCACGCTGCCCGACGCTTACGGGGCCGAGCGCTCGCTCTCCGACTACGCCACGGCCGACGCCATCGTCGTCGTGTTCCTCGGCGTCGAGTGCCCGCTTGCCAAGCTGTACGGCCCACGCCTCGCGGAGCTTGCCGGAGATTATGCCGATCGCAACGTCGCTGTCGTCGGCGTCAACGCGAACCGTCAGGACTCGCTCACCGAGCTCGCCGCTTACGCTCACCGGCACGGGATCGAATTCCCGCTGCTGAAAGACAACCGAGCCGTCGCCGTCGAGTCGTTCGGGGCGACGCGCACGCCCGAGGCGTTCGTCCTCGACCGCGAAAGACAAGTCCGCTACCGCGGCCGAATCGACGACCAGTACGACGTCGGCGTCGTGCGCGACGAACCGACGCGCCGCTTCGTCCGCGAAGCGCTCGACGCGGTCCTCGCCGGCCGTGACGTCGAGACGCCCGAAACCCGCGCCGTCGGCTGCTTCATCGGCAAGCCGCGCGAGCCCGAAGCCGACGCGGCGGTCACTTACAGCGAACACGTCGCGCCGATCCTCGAGCAACACTGCGTCGAGTGCCACCGCGACGGGGAGATCGCCCCGTTCGTGCTCCGAGGCTACGACGAGGTAGCCGGCTGGGCCGACACCATCGCCGAGGTCGTGCGTGATCAACGGATGCCGCCTTGGCACGCCAACCCCGCACACGGCGCGTTCGCGAATCAGCGCGTCCTGACCGACGACGAGAAGCAAACGCTCTACGCCTGGGCCGAGGCCGGCGCGCCCGAAGGCGACGCCTCGCTGTTGCCCGCGCAGCGGACCTTCGTCGAGGGCTGGCGGCTGCCAAAGGAACCCGACCTTGTCGTTGCGATGAGCGATGAGCCGTACCGCGTCGCCTCGCAAGGCGTGATCGACTACCAGTACTTCGCGGTCGACCTCGGCTTCACCGAAGACAAGTGGATCCAGGCGGCCGACATTGTGCCGGGCGACCGCTCGGTCGTGCACCACGTGATCGTCTTCGTCAGCCCGCCGATCGACCGCGCGCAACGCGGCCTCGGCTGGCTCACGGCGTTCGTGCCGGGGCAGAGCGCGATGCGACTGCCCGAGGGCCGCGCGCGGCACATACCCGCCGGCTCGAAGCTCGTGTTTCAGATGCACTACACGCCGACCGGCGCCGAGGCGGAGGACCTCACGAAGATGGGCCTCGTCTTCGCCGATCCCGACACGGTCACCGAAGAAGTCGTCACGCTCGAGGCGGTGAACTCGAAGTTCGAGATCCCGCCCGGCCACCCGGAGTACCGCGTCGCCGCGACACGCGAGTGGTTCCCCGACGGCGCGACCCTGATCGGCCTCGGCCCGCATATGCACTACCGCGGCAAGTCGTTCCGCATGACCGGCGTCTGGCCGGAAGGCCGCCGCGACGTGCTGCTCGACGTGCCTCGCTACGACTTCAACTGGCAGACGAACTACCGGCTCGCACAGCCGATCGACCTGCCGAGCGGGTTCGCCATCGAGTGCGAAGCCGCGTTCGACAACTCCGAGGGCAACCCGTTCAACCCCGACCCGACGATCGCCGTCCGTTGGGGCGACCAGTCGTTCGAGGAGATGATGCTCGCGTTGTTCGAGGTCGCCGCGCCGCGCGGCACGTTCGACCGACCGGCGAGCAGCAAACCGACCGACGGCCAACGTGCCGAGGCCCGGGCCCTCGCCCAGCGGCTCTTCGACAAGCACGACAACGGCGACGGCGAGCTGGTCCGCAACGAGCTGCCGCACGCGTTCGCCGTTTTCGCGTTCGACCGCTACGACCTCGACAACGACCAACGGCTGACCGAAGACGAGGTCTTCGAGTCGGCGCTGGCTAACGTCACGCGGCGTCTGTAGTCGGCCGTAACTTGGTGATCCCATCCGGGCGCTGACGCTTCCGGCTAGCCCGCAAGACCGCCCCGCATGGAAACGATCGCCGATCTCTTCGTCCGCTTCCGGCACGCGATCGGCTGGATGCTGCTGGCGGTGACGGTCGTCGCATCGCTCGGCTATGTCTTGCCAGCAAGCTCGACGCACCCGCTCGAGCGGTACGAGATCCCGCTGGAGGACGACCCGCCGACGCAGAGCGAGCGGGTCCAGTCGCGGTTCAACCTCGGCTCGAGCGACGCCTTCCTGATCGTCCGGCGGGACGACCTGTTCACGCCCGACGGGATCGCCGCTGTGCGGCGGATGGTGACGGCCGTCGAGGGGCTCGAGTTCGTCGACAGCGTCTTCTGGATCGACCGCGTGCCGATCCTCAACGTGTTCGGCATCGCCGACCCGCTCGTCCCGCCGAACGAGGCGACGCCCAAAGCGTTCCGCGACGCAGAAACACGCCTCCGCGCGCACCCGCTCGCCGGGCAGCTCATCTCCGAGGACGGCCGCTCGCTGTTCATGCCGATCGTCTACGACTGGCTCCGGCTGGAAGACGACTCGACGGCTTCGGAGCAGATCCTCGCCGCGGCGCGCGAAGCCGCCGGCGACGAGGCGGTCGACGTGATGATCACCGGCCGCGCGCCGCTGTTCTCGGACCAACAAGCCGCCTTCGATCGCAATACGATCCTCTTCCAGTGCATCGGGTACGCGCTGGCGCTGCTGCTCTCGGCGATCATGTTCCGCGGATTCGCGGCCGTCATGGTCGTCTTCGGCGCTGCGGCGCTGGGGGTCTTCTGGTCGCTGGGCATCGTCAAGCTGCTCGGCGTGCCGGCCAACCCGCTGGCCGAGGTCGTCATGCCGGTCATGCTGGCGATGATCGCCCTGACCGACGGGGTCCACCTGCTCGTGCAGGTCCGCCGCCGCCGCGCGGCGGGCGACACGCCGGTCGAGTCGGCCCGCGACGCGATCGTGAAAGTCGGCCTCGCCTGCTGGCTGACGTCGCTCACCACGGCGATCGGCTTCGGCTCGCTGCTGCTGGCGAAGAGCGACTACGTGCAGGACTTCGGCCGCGTCTGCATGATCGGCGTCTTCATCGCCTTCACGGCGGTCGTGACCTTCGTCCCCTGGGTCTGCAGCACGTGGGTCGGCCGCTACGTCGACCGCGGCTACGAACGCGACCTCGTCGGCGCCGGCGTCGAGAAGCTCCGCGGCCTGGTCGGCGTGACGACGCGCTACCGCGTGCCGGTGAGCCTGTTCTCGATCGCGCTGACCGTGACGCTCGCCGCGTTGACGCTCCGCATCCAGCCCGACAATCAGATGCGGACCGCGATGCCGGCCGCCAGCCAGTCGTACCGCGCGCTGGAGCACGCGGACGAGCAGTTCGGCGGCGTCCAGTTCATCCGCGCCGAGGTCTACTGGCCCGAGTCGCTGCGGAGCGACGACCCCGAGATCCTCGCGGTCGTCCGCGCCGTCGAGCGGCTCGTGCTCGCCGAGCCGCTGCTGTCGCGGCCGCTGTCGGTCCGCTCGATGCTCGCCTCGTTCCCGGGCGACGCGGACGACCTGAAGACGCAAGCGACCTTCCTGTCGCTGATGCCGCGCGAGCTACGCGCCTTCTTCCACGACGCGGGCGAGCGCCGCGCGATCGTCTCGGTCCGCATGCAGGACCACGGCATCGCCGCCCACACGCCCGTGTTCGACCGGCTCGAAGCGGGCTTCGCCCAGATCGCGCAGGAGCATCCCGGCTTCCGCTTCCAGCTCGAGGGCCAGCCGGTCGCCATCTCGCGCGACCTCTACCAGATCGTCACCGACCTGCGGAACAGCCTCGGCGCCGCGTCGGCAATCATCCTGGTGGTGCTCGGCCTGGTGTACCGCTCGGTCTGGATCGGCGTGTTGGCGGTGGTGCCGAACCTCTTCCCGCTGGTCTTCACCGGCGCGGTGTTGCTGGCGACCGGCACGCCGCTCGACATGTCGAGCGTCTGCGCGTTCGTCGTCTGCCTGGGCATCGCGGTTGACGACACGATCCACTTCCTGTCGCGGTTCCGCCTGGAGCTGGCCGTCGACGGCGACGTCGAGGCGGCGTTGCGCCGGGCGTTCGTCGGCGTCGGCTCGGCGCTGGTGATGACGACGATCATCCTCTGCACCGGCTTCGGCACGATGCTGCTGAGCGAGATCCCCGGCCAACGCGCGTTCGCCGCGATGGCGTGCAGCACGATCGCCGCCGCGGTGGTCGGCGACCTGATCGCCCTGCCGGCTCTGCTCTCGTGGCTGCACCCGCGGGGGCCGAAGCGCGAAGCGGAGACTGTCGAAGTCGCTTCGCCCGGCGTGGCGGAGTTCGCGGTCGAAGCGGCGGGGCGTTAGACTTCACCCCACGAGGGTGCCATGCCCACGCTCGTTGTGGCCATGTGTGACCTAGTCGATCGCACTCCGGCGAAGCAAGCCCACGCGACCGTGAGCATGGCGCCCGGCAACCTAGAGAGTGACGTTACGTCTCGGTCAATCGCAAATGAGTGTCATTACATTCGGCCGAGCCAACCTGCTGCAATCAAGCATGCTCCTCCTTGCAGGCTACATGCCGCGAGAGACAGTTGGGTTGCGGCCGGTGTCAACCTCCAAGCGTCTCTCGTTTATCGCAAAGGGGCGTCGCAGCCTCGTTGCGAAGACGGGATGCGACTATGGCTACGACTTAGACCGTTGGCGAGTTTCACTCATGTCACGTGACGAGACTCGCGAAGCGTACACTTCCTCCTACGCATGGTGTCTGGTTGAGAACAGCATCCAAGAAGCACTAGACAGTGCAGAGAGACTCGATTTAGTCGCGCAACTGGAGCAACGGGAACGTGGCGTAGAGTGACGCAGCCCGTAGGATGCGTGCTCGCACCCATCTCACCTCGTTCAAGACGTGCCGGCTTCGTTGACGCTGCGTCCTGTGGTGCGAGAAGACGGGTCGAGACCCACTCTACGAAGCGACCCGGCATCCCACGCGGCTAACACCACGCTTATGACGCTCAAGCAGCACGGCCGCCTGCTGCTCTACAGCTTCCTCACGTGGCTGCTCTTCTACCTGCTTGGGCTGCCCGACTACTACCAGAGCTGGTGGCCGGAGGCGAAGGTCGCGATCGTCGTGCTCGTGACGCTCGCCTACTTCCCGGTCAGCCGCTGGACTCTCCGCGCGTATTGGGACGACGGCCGGCACTTCCGCAACTCGCTCTGGCTCGCGCTCTACCTGACGCTGCCGCTGTTCGTCTACGACTACCTGCTGCTGGCGCTCTACCTCGGGCTGGGGATCGGCTTCGTCGTCCCCTATTGGTACCTGACGTTCTTCTACTTCTCGTTCTGGCTCCAGGTCCCGTACGTCGGCTGGCGGATGCAGCGGCAGGCCGGCCCGCGGGCGACGGCCGAGGAAACCCCTGGAGCGGCGGGCGGCGTCGCGCGAGAATAGGAGCGGCCTCGACAGCGCGATCCGGACGCTGACGCTCCCGGCTGGCGATGCGTGGGCTGGAAGGCGCCAAGGGCGACAAGGGAACTCGTTCGATGCCGATGTGGGAGGGCTCTCCGAGGCCGATTCCGCTCGGCAATAGAAACCGGAATCGGCCTCAAAGAGGCCTCCCACAACCCGTCTTCAACAGGGCGACAAAACTCCAACCCCAACGAGCGCAACGACTTGCCCGCCGAAACCGGGGACTTATGTCGGGGGGCGCTCCATGAAGCACCCCCGACAAAACTACTGGCCAAAACCCCGCCACGGACAACTGGCCACTGACGACTGACCACGGACCACCCCCATGAAGTCCTTCCGCAAAGAGCTCTGGTTCAACCTGCCGGAGCGGATGGCGTTCGAGAACATCACGCCGACGGTCGAGGCCTGCGTCCGCGAGAGCGGCGTCGCCGAAGGCCTCTGCCTCGTCAACGCGATGCACATAACAGCAAGCGTCTTCATCAACGACGACGAGCCGGGCCTGCACCGCGACTACAAGAAGTGGCTCGAGGAGCTGGCGCCGTTCGACCCGTCGCCCGAACGGTACCACCACAACCGTACCGGCGAAGACAACGCCGACGCCCACCACAAGCGGCAGGTGATGGGCCGCGAGGTGGTCGTCGCGATCACCGAGGGCCGACTCGACTTCGGCCCCTGGGAGCAGATCTTCTACGGCGAGTTCGACGGCCGCCGCAAGAAGCGGGCGCTGGTGAAGATCATCGGGGAGTGACCGCCGCCGGCCGGCCAACCGCCCTTAGCCCCGGGTCAATGACCCGGGGCTGAAGGGGCGTCGATTCAGCTGGCCGCCGTCTCGGTCGCGGCGCCGTTCTCTTCGGGCTTCGGCTTCGGGGCATCGACGGTGTCGCCTCCGCCCATGAAGCGGGCCAGGTTCTCCGGCACGTCGATGCCGCCGACGTCCCGCAGCACCTGCATCATCGGCGGCAGCGTGCCGGTCATGCCGTGCAAGAAGTCGGCTGTGTTCGAGCGGCCGTCCTTGCCGCCGCCGTTCTCCCAGACGACGACCTTGTCGAACTTGATGTTGCTGATCGCCTGAGCGGAGGTCTCCGCCAGGTTGTCGAGGTGTTCGAGCATCATGAGCTGAAACGCCTCGCGGGCGCCGCCACACGCGCTGACGATCTCTTTGAGGCCCTCGCCCTTCTTGGCGAGGATCTCGTATTGGCCGCGGGCCTCCGCGTCGAGCTTCGCGAAGATGGCGGCCGCCTCGCCCTCGGCCTCGAGGCGTCGCTTCTCGGCCTCGGCTTCGGCGTCGACAACCACGCGGGCCTTCTCGGCCTTCGCGACCGCCTCGAGCTCGGCCCGCTTCTCGGCCTCGACCCGCTCGGCTTCGGCGAGGGCCGCCTTGGCCATCGCGCGGTTCTGGATCTCGATGACAGCGGCTTCCGCCTCACGCTTGGCCGCCTCGCCCCGTTCGTAGGCCTCGGCCCGCTGGACGAGCAGCTCCGCCTGCGACGCGGCGACCTTCGCTTCGGCGACGTTCTCGCCGTCGACCGCCAAGGCGTTCGCGTCGGCCACGGCGATCCGCTTCTCGCGCTCGGCGTCCTTGACCTGCATCTCGCGTTGGAACTCGGCCGCCCGTTCGCCGACGGTCTGCTCCTTGAGCAGCTCGGCGATGCGGACCGCTTGCTCGCGTTGGGCGTCGCGGGTGCCGATCTCGCGGAGCTTCGTCGCGTTGGCGACCTCGACCTCCTGCTCACGCTCCGCGTCGGCGACACGGATGGCGCCCTTCTTCTGCTCGTCGGCGACGTCGCCGCGGGCCTGCTGGATCGCCTCGCTGGCGGCCTTCTGGCCGATCGCGTCGATGTAGCCCGACTCGTCGGTGATGTCCGTGATGTTGACGTTGATCAGCACCAAGCCGACCTTCTTCAGCTCCGGCTCGACCGAGTTCTGCACGTGCTGCAGGAAGCTGTCGCGGTCGCGGTTGATGTCCTCGATACGCATCGAGGCGACCACCTGCCGCAACTGACCGAAGATAATCTCTTCGGCCTGCTTGCGGATCTCGGCGGTCGTGAGCTCCAGCAGGCGGA
The DNA here is from genome assembly GCA_947184155.2 of Cladocopium goreaui. Classification (NCBI taxonomy): domain Eukaryota; class Dinophyceae; order Suessiales; family Symbiodiniaceae; genus Cladocopium; species Cladocopium goreaui. The sequence continues at coordinate 429,016 of CAMXCT020002380.1, forward strand.
CCGCGGCGTTGGTCATCACCTCCGGGTCGGTGCCGATCGCGACCGTGAAGACGCTCGGCACGTTGACGCGGATGTTCTCGATCGACAGGGCGCCGCGGAGCGGGATCTCGATCTGGATCGGGTCGAGGCTCAGATAGCGGAAGCCTTGCACGAACGGCAGCACGTAAGTGGCGCCACCGTGGATCGTCTTCGCCGTCTGCCCGCCGCCGACGAACATGCCGTACTTCACCAGCACCTGGTTGCTGCTGCAGCGTTTGACGAGTGACTTGATCGTCGCGTAGAGGGCGCCGAGGATCAGCACCGCAGCGACCGCGATGCCGATGAGCCAGAGCAACGGCCCGGCGTTCGCGCCCTCCGATTGAGCGAGCAACGGCGCGACAGCGGCTAACGCAGCGGATTGAGTGACCATTGCTTCGGCTCCTAGGGTTGCGGTTGGGGCAGGCAGGTTCGCTTACAGAAAGGATCGCGACGCGTCAGGCGCCGGCGCGGTAAGGCTGGGTGTCGTTCAGGTCGACGGCGCCCATCGGGGCGACGCGGACCGTGTCGCTCGAGACGACGTCGGTCACCAGGACCTTGTCGCCCGTGGCGAGGCGCTCGCCGTGGTCGGTGACCGCTTGGTACTCGACGGTGCGGCCTTGCAGGGCGAGGTGCACCTTGCCGAGCGACTCGTTCGCGGGACCGATCGGCACGTAGACCTGCGCCGGCGAACCGATCGCGCCGTAGATGTCCTCGTTGCCCGAGGTCTCCAGGCGGAAGATCTGACGGAACGCCCAGTAGACGCAGTACATGGCCGCGTAGCCGGCCAGGCACGCCAGCGCGATCGACACGCCGGGCGACTGCCCGGTCGAGTTGGCGGCGCCCCCGACGAGGCCGAAGAACGTCGCGGCTGCGGCGAGCGTCCGCAGGGAGATCATCTCAAGAAACCAGAAGCCGGCGTCGTCGGTCGCGCCGTCGGGGCTGGCGTCGCCCGCGTCACCGACGTCCACGCCGCCGGCGTCAGCAGCTTCGCCGAAGCCGTCGTCCATCCCCAGCAGCATCATCGCGAGCTGCGTCAGCAGCACGACCCCACCGCCGATCGCCGAGTAGAGGAAGATCGTCTCGAGCATGGCCGCCGCCATCGAATAGGGGATCGCCGCCGCTTGGGACGCCGATCCGATTCGGGGGCCTGGGCTGGCGGCTGGTGGTTGCGAGTGATTCGCCGGCGGCCGCCGAATCTTGCCGCACGATCGGATGAATCTCGCGGCCGTGATTGTCCTCCCGGCGCCTCCCGGAGTCAAAGAAGCGGCCGTTCTGCCGGCAGAGACGATTCGAACTCGCTGGCGAGAGACTCTAGCCAAGTGTCCGCTTCCCGTTGGCTGGGCAGCCGCACCGCGTGGAGCGGGGCCCACTGCGGGTTCGCCAGGTCACCCGGCGTTTCGCGTCGTCGGCTGGCGTGGGTCCGCAGCACCCAGAGCAGGACCGAGTCGCTCGACGCGAACGACTGCCGGAACGTCTCGCGGTTGTCGCCGCAAATGCGTTCTCCGGACCGGGCGCGTCGGACGCAGCGCCGGAACGTCTGGCGGAAGCAGGTCCAGAGTGAGTAGTCGAGCCAGACGACCGCCGTCGCGCGGGACCAGACCAGGTCGCGAACGACGCGGTAGTTGCCATCGACGACCCAACGGTCTTGGGAGACTGCATCGGCCACGCGTGTTCGGAAGTCCGCCTCGTCGCGGGGCTGCCAACCCGGCTCGAAGTAGAGCGTGTCGAGCTCGACGTGCGTCGAGTCGAGCCGTTCCGCCAGTCGACGCGCCAGCGTGCTCTTGCCCGCACCGGTGCTGCCGACAACGGCGATCCGATCCCAAGCAGTCGCTGCGGCCATGCCGACATGGTGGCACGGGCCGACCTCGGTTGCGACCCGCCGCACCGCATGGACGCCCCGCGAGGCGCGGACTACGCTCGAAGCGCCCCGTCTCGGAACCCGTCGTGCCCAAGCCCCGTCGCAACCAGCCGAATCGCGGTCGCCGCCCCGCCGGGCGCGGCGCGGGAAGCGCGGTGGGCGTTCGCAAGCGAGAAGACGGCGGCTGGGAACTCGTCCTGCCAAAGGCCGCCCAGGAGCGCGCCGAGGACCTCGAAGAGGTCCGCCTGATGATCGACGCGGGCGAAACCGAGATCGCCACCGACGAGTTGCGGTGGCTCCTGTCGGGCTGCCCCGACCTGATCGACGCCCACGTGATGCTCGGCGAGATCGCGCTCACCACGGGAAACGCGAAGCCGGCCGACGTCGAACTGGCGCGAGGTCACTTTGGCTACGCGTTCCAGATCGGCGACAAGGCGCTGCGGCAAGTGAAATGCTCCGGCCCGCTCCCCGGGGCCGCACCGGCGAACGCGCCGTGGCACGAGGCGGCGCGCGGCCTGGCGTGGTGCCTCGAGAAGCAGGGCCAACCGGCGATGGCCGATCAGGTCGCCGCGACCGTCAAGCGGTTCGACCCGAGCGACCCGGCCGGCGTCGGCCCGATGCTCGACGACCTCCGCTCCGGCGGGCTGCCGGTCGTCGAACTCGGGTAGCCGGCTACGGCAATTCGATCGGGCCCAGTTCCCAGTCAACGGGAACCGTGTAGACGCCCGACGGGGTCTCGTAGACCCAGATCAGCTCTTTGGGGTCCGCTGCTTTCGCCTCCTCCGGCTCCGCGTCCCAGGCGTTGTTCGCCGCGCCGAAGTCGAAGATCGCTTCGCCGGACAGGTCGAACAGGTAAGCGATGCCGACCTCGCTCTCGGTCTGCATGGTCGTCTCGAAGCCGGCGTGCTCGATCCGCTTGCCTTGCGGATCAACGAGGTAGCACGTGTTCTGGAAGATCCAGCCGCGGTGCGACGCGAGCGAGTCGCCCGCGTTCTCCAGCCGCAGCCGCAGGTGCAGCTCCCAGATCGCGTTCTGCTTCGTGAAACGCTGCAGCGTGACCGTCGCGTCGCCGAACGACTGCGTGATCGGCGTCGCGGCTTGGCCGATCTTCTCGACGCGGAACTCACGCTTCGTGGCCGGGATCATCGCGTAGAGGCGTCCCTTGATCGACTCGATCCGATCGATCCGAGGCTCGGGCAGCGCGAGCCCGATCGTCATGTCGAGCGCCTGGGAGCCCTGCGACGACTCCAGCTCGATCGACTGCTCCGGCATCCGGGGCGCAAGCGGCGTGTCACGCGGGCCGACGATTGTCAGCTCTGAGAACGGCTGCGAGATCGCGATCGGCCGCAAACGCGGCTCCCACGCGACCTCGACCGTCAGGTCGACGCCTGATGTCGCCGCGTCGCGCAGGCCACGTGTCGCGGTGACGCTCGTCGCTTCGAGGCGGAACGGGCCGGCGTACGCGCCCTTCTCGTGACGGTTGCGTTCGCCGGGGCCACGCCCCACGAGGGTCAACACGCCGTCTTCCCCGTACGGGTAGACGCCGAGCTTCGCGGCATCGAGCAGCTGGTCGATCGCCGGCCAGAACGGCTCGTCCTCAAGCGTTAGCGTGACGCGTTTCTCTTGCTCGTCGGCGCCGAAGGCCTCGCGCTGGTCGAGGAACCGGTTGCCGGTTTGTTCGGCGAGGGCGTCGAGGACTTCCTTCAAGGGACGCTGCGTGACCTGCAAGGTGACGCGCGACGGCCCTGTGGCGAGCTCGGCGACCATCCGCTCGAGTCGGAGCCGGACGCGATCCAAGGCGCTGCGAACGCCCGCCGGCATCGCCGGGCTGTCGTCGGGCAGCATGGCGAGCACCCGCTCCGCGCCCTTCTCGTCACCGAGTTCGGTGATCGCGTTTTCGGCCTCCAGCCGGAGCGAAGCCCGCGACGCGTCGAGCTGCTCGACGAGTTCGAGGACGCGCGTCTCCAGCGCCGAATCGTTCGACTCGGCCGGTGAGACGGCGGCCACGATCAACAGCAGGGCCGTCAGGACGATGCGAGTGAACATGTCGGCGGTCAACTCGTTGGGCGCCGGGTGCGTGGGATCATGCGGCTTCTGTCGATTCTAAGTCACCCCGGCGGCGGCGTCTGCTTCGAACGCGAACAAGGCGAAAGACGCGGCGCCCTAGGTTTTAGGTAGCGCCCAGCTCATCTCCCTCCTCCCGAAGGGCCGACGCATGTTCGCCCTCCCGCGTGTCCTCGCCGTGCTGCTCGTCGCCTTGGCGACGCCGGCCGGAGCCGCCGACTTCATGTTCCGCGCGGTGGTCCGCGGCGAGACGCTCGAAGGTCGTCCTCTGACCTGGACCGACCAGACGATGATGCTGCTCGCCCGCGACGGCCGCCTGCACGAGTTCGCTCCACGACTCGCGAAGCAGGCCGAGAAGACGGCGCCAAGTTTTCGCGGGTACACCAGCGAAGAGATGCGGCAGCGGCTCTACGAGGAGTTCGGCAGCCGGTTTGACTTCACCTCGACTGGCCATTACTTGGTCGCCCATCCACGCGGCGAGCGGAGCGAGTGGGCCGACCGATTCGAAGACCTCTACCGGACGTTCGTCCGCTACGTGAAGGTGCGTGGCTTCTCGCCGAAGGAGCCGCCCTACCCGCTGGTGGCCGTGGTGTTCGGCAATCGCTCGGAGTACCAGCGGTACGTGACGAAGTCGCGGTCGGGCGCTCCGACCGGGGCCCTGGGCCACTACGAGCCCTCGAGCAACCGCGTGTACCTCTACGATCAGAGCTCGGCCGGCGGCGACGACCGCTGGGACGAGACCGCGTCGACCGTCATCCACGAGGCGACGCACCAGACGGCGTACAACGTGGGCGTCCACACCCGGTTCGCCGTTGGACCGCGATGGGTCAGCGAGGGGCTCGCCATGATGTTCGAAGCTCGCGGCGTTCACGACGCGCGGAGCTACGACCGTGGCGACAGCCGCATCAACCGCGGCCGTCTCTACGACTTCCAGCGCGACGTCGCCCCGGGTCAGCCGCTCGGGCCGGTTGCGACGTTCATCGCGTCGGACCAGGCGTTCGACCGCGCGCCGATCCTGGCCTACGCGAACGCGTGGGCGCTGACGTTCTTCCTCAGCGAGACACGCCCGCAGCAGTACGCGAGCTACTTGGCCCGCACCGCCGACCGGCCGCTGTTTTCGGAGTATCCAGCCTCCGAACGCGTCGCCGACTTCCGCGCTGCGTTCGGCGACGACCTCGAGCTGCTCGACGCCCACTTCCTGAGCTACGCCCGCGACCTCCGCTGAAGCGACTCGAAAGCGGAAAGCGGACAACGGAAAGCGGAACCGCTTCGGCAGACGCCCTTCGGCTCTCCGCTTTCAGCTTTCCGCTTTGGAAGCAAGGTCTCTATCAACCAGCCGCAGGCTTCCCGACTGACGCGAGCCCGCCCCCTCCCCTCCCACAGCCGGGTTCGGTTGTTCCGGTCTGTGGCGGTCGTCGGCGTCGCCGCGGTCTGTCGGGCGGAGCGCCGGCAAGACCGCGCGAATGCTGGCACTCGACCTAGCGGGTCGGGCAGACCTCGCCGATAGCTAGCATCAGGCAAGGCACGGACCCTTTGCCGGCTGGCCTCGCGCCGGCGCGCCCTCCCCAGGCTCAGATAGGAGATCGAGCTGTGGCACTCTCGCCTAGCGACGGATCGTACGCCCCCCACCACGCCGCCACGGCGAACGCGTACCGGGGACCCGACTGGACGCCACTGCTCGTGGCGATGGTGGTCCCGATCCTGCTGCTGCAGGTCGCGGTGATCCGGCCCAACTCCACGCAGCTCGCGCGGATGCGAGGTCAGGTCGCGCGCCTCGAGGCGAAGCTCGGCGAGCTGCAGGCGATGACGCCCGCCGCCGAGCACTCGGCCGGCTTGCTCGCGCACCTCGGGGCCCAAGAAGAGCGGCTCGCCGACGCCGAAGCGGCGCTCAACCGCATCGACCGTCTCGGGCGACGGCTCGTGGCGAGCATCGACGCCGCTCGCAAGGCGTCGCGCGGCCTCGACGGTCTGGACGCCCTCGCGACGAGGGTCGAGCAGCAATCAGCGCTGCTCTCTGACGCGAACGCGGCGCTGGCGACCCTGGCGGCGATCCCCGCCGAACTGCAGTCGTCCATCGACCAAGCAAGCCGCGCCGCGCCGGCGGTCAGCCGAGTCCGCGCCCTGGGCGAGCGTCTCGCCGAAGCGCAGCAGGTCACGGACGCGTCGCTCGAGCGCGTGGACGAGCTGGTGACGGCCCAAGAGGAGCTCGCGGTCGAGTCCGAGCGGATCGCGACGGCGACGGAGACGCTCGAGGGCCTCGTGAAGCTCGAGGAGCGGCTCAACGCCCCGCTGATGGCCGTCGCAGCGTCGCACCACCGGCTCGACAGCCTGCTGCGGCTGAAGGACGTCGTCCTCGAGCAAACCGAGGACCTGCCGGCCGCGGTGGAGACCTTCGCCCTGATGGTCGACCTGCAGCAAGACTACGTCCGCGCCGGCAGCGTCTTCCGCACCTTGCAGCGACTGGTGGCGGACCTCGTGCTGCTGGAGCCGTCGATCGCCCGCGTCGCGACGGTGGTTGAGCCGATGATCGACCGGGCGACGCTCGGCGGCCTGCCGGGCGCCGAGCTGCGGATGGTGATGCGTGAGCTCCGCGAGCGGCGGGTCGAGGCTCTCGCCGCCGCCCAGCGGCCCGAGGTCGAAGCCGAAGAAGAAGTGGCGAGCCTCTTGGGCTCGACGGTCACCAAGTGACCCCCTCGGCCGTCGGCTAGTAGCGGCCCCGAGGACACGGACGAAGCACTGGCGTTGCCAAGGGCTGGCAACCTCCCTAAGGAAACCGCGCGACGGGCGCCGCCGTCGTATTGGGTCGCCGAGGGAGGGTCGTCATGCGGTTGCTAGCAGTTGTCGTTGCAGCGGCTTGTCTAGCAGACGGACCTTCGGCTGCCGCCGACGAGCCGGTTGCGGCTGCTTCGTTCGCTACGGATCAGGCCGGCGCGACCGAAGCGGTCAGTGGCGCGCCGCCGCAACCCCAAGCCGTCGGTTTCGAGCTGACCAGCTATGTCTGCCCAACGGGCGGGTACTGCGAATCGCCGTGCGCGGGTTGCCGCCAGTCACGGATGACGGGGTGGTCGGCCGCGGTGGAGATCGGAGCGCTCCACCCGAGCTTGCCAGCGAGCACCTTTCGTATCGATGAAGAGGAAGTCGGTTTGTCCCTCGGCGTGGTCGTGGGACATGAAGGGCCGCGAGGGGGTGGCATCCGAGCCAGGTTCTGGGGCCTCGATACAGACGAGTTGCTGCTCAGGAGCAGCACGACTTCCGCAACCACGGCCACCGCAGACCTGGACGTCGCGCAGCTCGACGTCGACTTCTACCAGCGGCTCTGGGTCGGCGACACGAGTCTCGTGGTCGGGGTGGGGCCGCGTGCCGCGTTCTTGCAATGGTCCTTCATGGGCTTACCCAGCTTCGAGGCATCTGGCGCAGGAGGCGGGGTCTCCGTCGAGTTGCGTCGAGCCTTCTACCGCACTCATTGCAGTGAGGTCGCGCTGATCGGTACGGGCGAGCTGTCGCTACTGGCGGGAGAGGTTGAGAACAACGCCTTAGCAACCGTGACGGACGAAACGATGACAATCGCCGAGGTCGGATTCGGCGTCGAAGGTCGCCGCCGCTGGAGAAATGGCGACTTGCTGTTCCGCTACCTGTTCGAAACCCAGGTCTGGGATGCCGCGTGGTTTGGCGAGGTGGGCCTCACCGGCTCGCGGTTCCAGATCGGCTACCAGTGGTGACGTGCTAGCAAAGTCGGCGTTGCAGAGAACGCGTCGTCTGCGATCCAATCCTTGCCGCGGTGAACTGACACCCGGCCCAGGATCGGAGCGCAAGGATGCGATCGACCGTCGCGACGCTGCTAGCGCTACTGTGCCATGCCGGCATCGCCCGCGGAGAAGGCGACATCGACCTCGTGGGCTACGAGTCAGACCGGTTTGACCTGTCGCTGGACTCGGCGACGCTTGGTAGCGCGAGCAACACGATCTCCGCCGGCGACTTCATCGACCCACGGCAGCTGGAGTTCACCGGCTGGTCGTACGACGTCGAGGTCACGGCTTCCGAGCTGATAGGCTTTGGTGGCGACGCCGACTACTTCGGAGGTTTGAAACTCGCCGTCGGGCAAGAGCAGTCCGATGGCTCAGGGGTACGGGGCAGGCTGTGGGCATTCGGCGGCGCAGTCGAGACGAGAAACTGGCCGTATTACGTCAACGAATCGTCCGAGCTTGTCGGAGGAACGCTTAACGTCGACTTGTACCAACGGGTTTGGGCAGGGCAGACAAGCATCCTCTTTTCGATTGGTCCGCAGTTCGGTTCGATGCGCGTCTTCGAGTCTCGCTTCGACCCCGTGGGGATCGACGCGCTCGGCTTCGGGGCGGGAATCGAAGTACGCCGGACACTCTTCAGAACGGGGGAAAGCGAGCTAGCGCTGCTCGGGCATGGCCGGATCGGCTACATGCGAGGCGCGACGCACACTCGCAACCACAGTTTCGATGGCGTTGGCCGCTTCAACACAACCGACTACGGCATCGGCCTCGAATGGCGCAGGCGCTTTGATTCCGGCGACCTGATCGTCAACGGCGGCTACAGCATTCAAGGGTTCAGCACATCATCGTTTGGATACGATGAGTTCCAGACGGCGAGCGTTGGCGTCGGCTTCCAGTGGTGATCAGCCGTCCGCCGCCGCGTAGTCGCGCAGCTCCGCCTCGCGGAGCGACACGCCCTCTTGCACGAGCTCGAACGCCAGCGGTTTTTCCGGCCAGCCCATCGTGCGGAGCACCATGTCGAGCGCCGATTCGGGGCACTCGCCCGAAAGTTCGGTGCGGTGCATCCGCGGTTCGGGGACGCCGTCGGGCTGATGCTCCTGCATGTGACCGTTGAGGCGCCAGAACTCGCCGTCGGCGGTGTGGCCGGTGAGCAGGAAGAAGCCGTCTGGCTCGCAGTCGCAGCGCGGCAGTTCGAGCAGCCGTTGCTGCATGGTCTCGAACGACACGTCGAGCGTTTCGAGAAACGCCGGCGGCCCTCCGCACGAACCCGCCAGCGTGGGCAGCTCGAGACCACGCAACGTGACGACGGGGCCATCGACTGCCGTCGAAGGCAACGCGTACACGTTGGCGTGCAGCTTCAGCAGCGACATCGCGCAGGCGCTCACTCGTCACCGGGGAGCGTGTGGCCCATCTTGTCTCGCTTCGTGGCGAGATAGCTGGCGTTCTCCTCGGTTATCGGCGGCACGATCGGCGCCTGATCGACGACCTCCAAGTCGAAGCCGCCGTACATCACCGCGTCGAGCTTTTTCGGGTTGTTGGTCAGCAGCCGGATCCGCGACAGGCCCAGGTCCTTCAGCACCTGCATGCCGACACCGTAGTCGCGGGCGTCCGCCTTGAAGCCGAGGGCGTGATTCGCCTCGACCGTGTCCATGCCCTGGTCTTGCAGGGCGTAGGCCTTGATCTTCGCGGCGAGGCCGATGCCGCGGCCTTCCTGTTGCAGGTAGATGACGGCCCCAACGCCGTCGGCGCCGATCTGCTGCAACGCCATCTGTAGTTGGTCGCCGCAGTCACAGCGGAGCGAGCCGATCACGTCGCCCGTGAAGCAGCTCGAGTGAATCCGCACGAGGGGCGCGTCCGCCTTCGTCAGGTCGCCGAAGACGATCGCCACCGGCTCCATCGCCTCGTGCTTCACATCGTAGACGATGATCTTCGCCGTGCCGTGCTTGGTTGGCAGCGCCGCCTCGGCCGAACGGCTGACGAGCTTCTCGCGCACGCGGCGGTAGGCGATCAAGTCCTCGATCGAGATGATCGGCAGGTCGAACCGCTTCGCCAGGCCGTGCAACTGTTCGCGGCCGGCGCGGTCGCCCGTCTCGTCGAGGATCTCGCACAAGACACCGGCCGGGGTGAGCCCGGCGAGTCGCGCCAGGTCGACGGAGGCCTCGGTGTGCCCCGCGCGGCGGAGCACGCCCCCCTCTTTGGCCACCAGCGGGAACATGTGGCCGGGGCGGACGAAGTCCCCGGGAGTGCTCGACGGGTCGCACAGGGCGCGGATCGTCGTCGATCGCTCGTCCGCCGTGATGCCGGTGCGGGCCGTCTTGTGGTCGACCGACACGGTGTAGCCGGTCTGCAACGGGGCGTTGTTCAGGTCGTCATCGACCATCATCGGCAGCCGCAGCCGCTCGGCGACGTCGGGCAGGATCGGCGTGCAGAGCTGCCCGCGTCCGTGGGTGATCATGAAGTTGACCGTCTCGGGCGTCGTCTTGTCGGCCGCGGCGATGAAATCGCCTTCGTTCTCGCGGTCCTCAGCGTCGACGACGATGACGATCCGCCCGGCGGCGATCGCCTCGACCGCCTGGTCGATCGTAGAAAAACTGGTGGGCACGGTGGGCGGCTTCGCCTCTGGGTTGGGGAGCGGTGGGTCGGGGACCTAGTATAGAGCGGACGCCCGACTACGGCGATTCACAGCCGTCGGCGGCAGCCGGCGGTCCTCCACGCATGGAACCGCCGGCTGCCGCCGACGGCTGAGGTGCCCGATGGGTGACAAGCTCGAATCCAACGTCGCCCCCCTCGGCGCGGAGGAGTACATCGAGCAGGCGCACTTCTTCGGCATGCTCGCCGAGCGGCTGGCGGAGAACGCCCCGGCGCAGGAGGTGCTTCAATCGGTCCGCGAGGAGGTGCTCGCGACGACGAAGCTGCCCTTGGCGATCGACTTCTTGCTCTCCGAGCTCCGCCACGCAGGGGTGATGGGCACGGCGATGGCTCAGCTCGGCCATTACTTCACGCCGCTGCAGGCGTACATCATGGCGGAGGGAGAGAACGAACGCGGGCGATTCGACATGCGGATCGGCCTGGAGGTCCTCTCCCAAGAAGCGGCGTACCGGGGTGGCGTGGCAGAAGGCGGCCGGCGTGAACCGACCCTCCAGGGGCTCTTCTTCTATCAGTTCGAAGTCCTCTGCCGGAACCGACTCGGCTACGACCGCGGCCTCGAGGCGGTCGCCGGCGACCCGGCCTACCCCGACGCGTGGAGGCAGTGGATCCTCGCCAGTCGCCACCAGGTGGGGATCGTCGACATCGCCGACCTGATCTACGTCCACAGCGAGCACGCCCGCAAACGCGGCGGCAGCGGCGAGGGGATCGTCCTGTTCGGCGACCGCGAGGGCCGGATCGCCCTGGCGAACCGGACCAAGGACCCGGCCTACCTGTTCAACTCGCTGCACCGTCAACTCGGATACCCGGAGCCGCCGCGGCCTAGGCCGATCGACCCGGAAGAGTCGGCCATCCCACAGATGGCGCGGCGGCTGGAGCAACTGGAGAAGCGGATCCAGTTGCTCGAAGAGGAACAGCGCGGCGGTTTCGACCTGTCGAAGTTCTACGAGAAGCCGGGCGACGGCCGCGCGTAGCCGCAGGCCGGTTCGATTCGGCAAGGTGATCCGATCGCGGAAAACAGAGAGTTTTCCGACATGAATGCGGTTCTCGACGGAATACGCGGGTGCTAAGCTCAACCTCTGAGCGAGACACGAGTGGCTTTCTGCCAAGCGGCGCCTACGCTACCCCTGACGCATGCCGTCCCTGCCGGGCGGCGACCAACCGACCTCACGCTCGCCGGGCGAAGCCCCCGCCGGCGTGGATGCCCCCCAGGCGACGCCTCCCCGCCGCACCAGCCGTGGACTTTCAGCTCAGTCTGCAGGCCGAGACCATTCGTTCGGTCTATCCCGAGACGCCCGTGGCCGTCGAGCCGACCGTCCCCGTCTCGGAAGTCGTGCGCCTGATGCAGGCGCAGAAGACCGGCGCGGTGCTGGTGGTCGAGAACGATCGCCTGGTCGGTGTCTTCACCGAACGCGACGTGCTGAAGTTGCTGGCTGAGAAGGCCGACCTGGACGGCCCCGTCAGCGCCGTCATGTCGGACGACCCGACAACGGTCACCGACAGCGACACGGTCGGCGAAGCGATCAAGCGGATGAGCGAGGGCGGCTACCGCCACCTGCCGGTCGTCTCCGCCAGCGACACGCAGGCGCCGGCCGGCATGGTCGACGTGCGCGGCATCATGCGCTACCTCGTGGAACACTTCCCCAGCACGATCTACAACCTCCCACCCCACTCCGAGCGAGCGACCGCCGAACGCGAGGGCGCCTGACACCGCAGGCCCCATCGCCACGCGAGCCGACGCGACCGACGAAGACCCCATGTCGACCGTTGCCGAGAAACCGATCGAAGAACTGACCGAAGCCACCGTCCGCTTCTGCGGCGACTCGGGCGACGGCATGCAGCTGGCAGGGACCCAGTTCACCACGACGTCCGCCCTGGCGGGCAACGACGTGGCGACGTTCCCCGACTTCCCCGCCGAAATCCGCGCCCCGCGCGGCACGAAGGCGGGCGTCTCCGGCTTCCAGGTCCACTTCTCCAGCCAAGAGATTTACACGCCGGGCGACACGGTCGACGCCCTCGTGGCGATGAACCCGGCGGCTTTGGTCACGAACCTGGGCGACCTCCGCGACGGCGGCATCCTGGTCGTCAACGAGAGCGCCTTCGACAAGAAGGGCCTCGAGCTGGCCGGCTACGAGGGGAACCCGATCGAGGACGTCGCCCTCTCGCAGTTGGAGGAGAAGTACAAGGTCTATAAGGTCGACATGACCAAGCTGGTACGCGACGCCGTCAAGGAGTTCGGACTAAGCACGAAGGAAGCGGATCGCTGCCGCAACTTCTTCGCGATGGGCCTCGTCTTCTGGATCTACGGCCGTTCGCCCGAGCCAACGCTGCGGTTCATCGAGACGAAGTTCGCCAAGCGGCCCGACGTCGTAAACGCCAACACCGCGGCGCTGAAGGCAGGGTACGCCTACGGCGAAACCGTCGAGGCGTTCGACACCCAGTTCCATGTTCCCAAGGCGGAACTCGAGCCGGGCACCTATCGCAGCATCATGGGCAACACGGCCCTGTCATGGGGCTTGGTCGCGGCGGCGAAGGTATCGAACAAACGTCTGTTCCTCGGCGCCTACCCGATCACGCCCGCCAGCGACATCTTGCACGAGCTCTGCAAGCACAAGCACTTCGACGTGCTGACGTTCCAGGCCGAGGACGAGATCGCGGCGATGACGTCGACCATCGGCGCGTCGTTCGCCGGAGCGATGGCGGTCACGGCCAGCAGCGGCCCCGGCATCGCCCTGAAGGGCGAGGCATTGGGGCTGGCGGTCATGATGGAGCTGCCGATGATCGTCATCAGCGTGCAGCGTGGCGGCCCATCGACCGGCCTGCCGACCAAGACCGAGCAGTCCGACCTGTTCCAAGCCGTCTTCGGCCGCAACGGCGAGTGCCCCATGCCGGTCATCTCCGCCAGCAGCCCGGGCGATTGCTTCGACGTCGCCCAAGAAGCCTGGCGGCTCGCGACGCGCTACATGACGCCGGTCTTCTTGATGACCGACGGGTACATCGCCAACGGCTCGGAGCCTTGGAAGATCCCGAAGGCGGCGGACCTGGCGAAGATCGAGATCGAGCACCCGACGTCGCCCGACAACGGCGACGCGTTCTACCCCTACCAACGCAACGAGCGGCTCGCCCGCCCGTGGGCGTTGCCCGGCACCGCGGGGCTCGAGCACCGACTCGGCGGCCTCGAGAAGCAAGACACCACCGGCAACGTCAGCTACGACCCGGACAACCACCAACACATGGTGGACACCCGGGCCACGAAGGTCGCGAACATCGCCGACGACATCCCCGAGCAAGCGGTCGACGGCCCCGAGTCGGGCGACCTCTTGGTCGTGAGTTGGGGCGGCACGTACGGCTCATGCCTGTCCGCGACGCGGCTCGCGCGCAAGCAAGGCAAGAGCGTCGCTCACGCTCACTTGCGGTACATCAACCCGATGCCGAAGAACCTCGGCGCGTTGCTCGGGAGCTACAAGAAGGTGCTGGTGCCCGAGTTGAACACCGGCCAGCTTCGGATGTTGCTGCGAGACAAGTACCTCATTGACGCCATCGGCTTCAACAAGGTGCAAGGCAAGCCGTTCAGCGTCGGCGAACTGGTGACCAAGATCAGCGAGCTAGCGTGAAGCGACTGCGGAGTTCGGATTGCGGGATGCGGAATCCGAACGACGCACCGACCAACCTGAGTCCGCATTCCGCAATTCAAAATCCGCAATCGCCCTAACGGGGCGCTGTCCGTGCCGAAGGGCGTCCACCGCCCATCACCGCCATGTCCGTCGACCTCTCTCTGCCCGTTCTCAAGCCGACCGACTTCGCCAGCGACCAAGACGTCCGCTGGTGCCCCGGGTGTGGCGACTACTCGATCCTCGCGCAGATGAAGAAGGTGATGCCGACCCTCGGCATCCCCCGCGAGCAGATCGTGTTCATCTCGGGCATCGGCTGTTCCAGCCGCTTCCCGTACTACATGAACACGTACGGGCTGCACACGATCCACGGCCGCGCGCCGGCGGTCGCCACCGGGCTGAAGACCGTGCGCCCCGACCTCCACGTTTGGGTCATCACGGGCGACGGCGACGGGCTGTCGATCGGCGGCAACCACCTGATGCACTGCATCCGGCGGAACATGGACCTCAACATCGTCCTGTTCAACAACCGGATCTACGGCCTGACCAAGGGCCAGTACTCGCCCACGTCGCCGCTGGGCCAGCGGACCAAGAGCACCCCGATGGGGGCCATCGACAACCCGCTGCACCCGCTGTCGATCGCGATCGGCGCCGAGGCGACGTTCGTCGCCCGCAGCATCGACACGAACATCAAGCACCTCGGCGAGACGCTGAAGCGCGCCGCCGAGCACACCGGCACGGCGTTCATCGAGGTCTACCAAAACTGCAACGTCTTCAACGACGGCGCCTGGGACTACGCCAAGGACCGCGACACCAAGGAAGACACGACGCTCACCCTCGAGCACGGCAAGCCGCTCATCTTCGGCAAGGAACGTGACAAGGGCATCCGCCTCAACGGGCTGGAGCCCGAGGTCGTGCAACTCGGCAAGGGCATCACCGAGGACGACCTTTTGTTCCACGACGAGAAGTGCCCCGAGCCGAGCCTCGCTTACCTGCTCAGCCGGATGCGCTACGAGGACGGCTTCCCCGAGCCGATCGGCGTGTTCCGCGCCGTCGACGCCCCGCGTTACGACGAGTTGGTGAACGACCAGATCGAAGTCGCGACCAAAGAGAAGGGCGCCGGCGACCTCGACGCGCTGTTCAACTCGGGCGAGACCTGGACCGTGGCGTGACGCGATTGCGGAATCCGGATTGCGGATTGCGGATTCCGTTGCGGTTGATCTCCTCCCTCGCCAATCCGCAATCCGCAATCCGCAATCCGCGATGCTTGTTTGTCCCGCCTGTGGCGCCGACGACCTGATCGAGGGCGTCGACACGTGTGAGCACTGCCTGCAGCCGCTCACCGACATGTTCATCCGGGTGCCGAAGAGCTCGGTCGAGGCGGACCTGCTCCGCGACCTGGTCGAGGACCTGCCGGTCCACGAGCCGATCGTCGTCGGCCCCACCGCCACGGTCGGCGAGACCCTGCGGCTGATGGTCGACCAGTCGGTCGGTTGCGCGCTCGTGGTCGTCGACAACCAACTGGCCGGTGTGTTCAGCGAGCGTGACGCGCTGCTGAAGCTCGGCGTGAACGGAGGCTCGCTCCACGGAGAGCCGATCGTCAAGTACATGACCCCCAACCCGGCGATCGTCTCGGCGGACGACAAGATCGCCTTCGCCCTGCACAAGATGGATCTGGGCGGCTACCGCCACCTGCCGGTCATGGAGGGCGACCGCCCCGTCAGCCTGATCAGCATCCGCGACATCCTGCGGTATCTGACCGAGCACAACCGCTCCGCTTAGGGGCGAGGGACGAGCGCCCCTCGCTCCCCGAGCAGAGCGAGTCGCTCACCGCAGGTCGCTGAGCTTCGCGCCGAAGTTCACGTGCAGCGCCACGCCGTCGATCACCAGGGCGGGCACCGACTCGACCCCGGCCGCGGACGCCTCGTCGATCCGGCCCGGCGTGTCGCCGAGGTGCACCACCTCGACGTCGTACGACTTCGGGTCGAGTGCCCCGGCGAGCTTCTGCTCGGCGGTCACGCACACGGGGCATCCGGCGTGGTAGAAGTAGGCTTTGGCGGCCATCGCAGCAGTTCCTTGGGCTGGGTTAAGGGCGCGCCGTCGAGGTTCGACGGCTACCGGCACGATTCCCAACGAACCCTGGGCTTGGAAGGCAGTTACCAATCGGTAAGGGGCTATCCGAATGGACGGATTTGAAGACAACACAAGCCGGGCGTCGGAGCAAACGCTCGAAGGTTCTTCCCGGACCGTTGGACAGATGGTCGAGTCGATCGTCGGCTGTAAGTGGTCGCTCGCCGTGCTGGCGGCGCTACGCGCAGGGGTCGTCCGTCCGGGCGAGGTCGAACGCCGCTGTGCGGGCATCTCCAGCAAAGTGCTCTACGAGCGACTCCGCAAGCTGGAGCGGTTCGGCTTGGTGCAGCGCCACGTCCACGAGGTCGTCCCCCCGCACGTCGAGTACCACTTCACGCCGCACGGCGAGCGGTTCTTGACGATCCTCGACGCGATCGACGAGGTGCAGCGCGGCTTCGACGCTGCCGGCGCCGGAAACTGAACGGTGCGAGCCGTCGCCGGACGGTCGGCGCCGCGGTGGTCTTGGCCCCGGGTCGCGACGTCCCGTACCCTCCGCGCTTGGGCCGGGCGGAACCGGCTCAGCAGAGGACTGGGAAGGGAATCGACGATGCGACTCTTGCTAGCGGCGACAGCAGCGTTGGCGTGGCCTCTCGCCGCCACGGGCCAAGAAGAGACGCCAACGGCCCAGGGGCCGATCGTCGCGCCGACGTTCGAGATCGACATCGAGCACGGTGAATCGCGACCCGTGCTCGACGGGGTCGGCTGGGTGCTCGGCGTGCCGAGCAAGGTGCTGCTGCTCGACAAGCGGGCGGACAATCACGACGTCTCCGAGCAGACCGTCGACGAGGCGGCCGCGTTCCTTGCGGAGAAGCAAGTCGAAGGCGTGAAGGTCCGCGTGAACCAATACGACCCGCTCGGCGAGTGGCGCCGATTGGCCGAGAACGACCGCGTCGGCCTGCCGTGGCGGGCGACCGTCGGCGCGCTGTACACGCTCGGCTACACGATCGTGCCGGGCCGCCTCGTGGGCGGCGACTGGTACAACCCGTTCACGGACACGGTGCACGTCTACTCCGACGTGCCCGCGCTCGCCCTCGAGCAAGCGGCGCTCGCCGAAGACAACCACCAGCGCTCACACCCCGGGCTGTACTCGGCAACGAAGCTGCTCCCGTTGGTCGGCCTGGTGCACGAGGCGCGCGCGAAGCAGGCGGTCTTCGAGCACGTCGACGAACACGGCACGACGGAGCAACAGGCCGAGGCGCGGCGGGTGCTGCACCCGCAACTCGGCACCGAGATCGGCGGTCAGGCCGCCGTCTTCCTGCCGCAGGCCAACGCGCTGCTCGGGGTGGGCGGCGCGGCTATTGGCCACGCGGTTGGGCGCTATCAGGCGAGCCAGATCGAGGCCGAGCCGGAGACGCCGAGAGAGACCGCCGAACCGACGCGCTTACCGGCCGTCAGCGAAGAGCCTATTCGTCCGCTGGGGGGTTAACCCACTCCTCGAAGGCGTCCTCCATAAAGCCTTCGCCTTGGATCAACTCGCCACCGAGGTGGCCTTCCCAGGCGACCGCCGCCGCGAGGCCGATCAGGCCCAAACGCCAGATCACGCCGAGTCGGCGGCTCTTCTTCACCTGGCTGATGATCGC
This sequence comes from Cladocopium goreaui, assembly GCA_947184155.2. Taxonomy (NCBI): domain Eukaryota; class Dinophyceae; order Suessiales; family Symbiodiniaceae; genus Cladocopium; species Cladocopium goreaui. The sequence continues at coordinate 446,666 of CAMXCT020002380.1, forward strand.
GACGACTGACAGCCCGAGTGAGACGAAGGCGAGCGCCACGCCCGTCCAGCGGTGTTTGACGAGGTGCTCCGACCAGTCGCCGAACCCATCGTCCCACGTCCACGGCTCGCCCCACGAGTACTCGGCGTACCACCAACCGCTTGCCACCGCGGCGACCGACGTGATCGCCCCGCCGATGAGGCACGCCACCGGGATCTGGTTTCGCAACGAGGGGACAACCACGCCGACCACGACGAAGAAGGCGCCGAACAGCCACAGCGCAATCGGCATGTGAACGGCCGCGTGATGCGTCAGCGCCAGGAACGCCGGCGCCCGTTCGATCAGACCGGCCCAGTCGGTCCCCTCGTCGCCGGCGATCGGCTCCTGCTCGGCCGCCACCTCATCCTCGACCGCCTCGTTGTCCGCGACTTCCGCGGGGACCTCAACGACCGTGTCGGCCTCGGCCGCGTCGGGCTTTTGAGCGTCAATCGGGGCCGGTTGGTCGGGAACCAGCACGTCCGGCTCGGCGACCGCAGCGGGCGGTTCCGCAACGGCGGCGTCCTCGACAGGCGCCGCCGTCTCCTGTGCCGACGCCGGGACGCCCCAGGCGGCGAGCATGAACAGCAAGGCGATTTGAAGACGCATCGAAGACTCCCCTCGTGATCAGGTCGCTAGCGATGACTCCATCGTAGTCCGACAGACTGAACGCCGTGAGACCAATCCCGCTAGCGTCGGGCCGCTCTTGGTGAAGGCCCGGCCTTCGGCTATTTACGCCCGCCGACTTGAGTCGAAAGCGACCGATTTCTGGCACGGAGCCGCAGGAGGCGGCGCGATGACCCCCGTTCGACTCCTTGTCGCCCTCTTGTTCGTCGCCCTGATGTGGCAAGCGAACGCGTCTGCGCAGTCGGGCTACTCGCAGTTCACGCCCCCGCCGGGGTCCAGCCCGGCGCCGCCGGTGGGATCGACATGGGTCGCCCCGTCGACGGGCCCGACCTACGCGCAGCCCGGTGTGACGTACGGTCAGCCGTACACGGGAGTCCCCAACGCGGCGACCTTCGGCGCTCCGCCCGTGACCTACGGCGCCCCGCCTGCCACGTACGGGCAAGCGCCCCTGACGCAGCCCAACTTCAACGCCTATGCGACGCCACAGCTCGCGCCTGCCACGCCGCTCGTGCCCGTCACGCCCGGGGTGGCGGTCGTCGGCGCGGCGCCGCTGCTCACGCCGCGCGCCGGCGGCGGCGCCCTGTTCGGCGAGGACGTCGGACTCGATTCGAGCTCCGCGAACCTCTACGGCTTCATCCCGCTGCTGCAAACGCCGGGGCAAAGCGTCACGTTCTTCGAGACGCGGGCGCTCGAGTTCTTCGAGAACAACGGCGCCCACGGGTTCAACCTGACCGGCGGGCACCGCTGGGTCTCGCCCGGCTTGGGAAGGGTCCACGGCGGGCACGTTGGCTACGACTTCCGCAACACGGCCGGCTTCAACTTCTCGCAGATCAGCTTCGGCGGGGAGAGCCTCGGCGAGGTGTGGGACTTCCACTTGAACGGCTTCATCGTCGTGGGCGACGAACGCGAGTCGCTGCCGTTCACGAACCCGACCTTCGATGGCAACAACTTGGTCGCGACCGCCAACTTCCTGAATGCGTACGACGGCTTCGACGGCGAGATCGGCTTGCACCTCACACCCGACAGCCCCTCGCTCGACACCAAGATCTACGTCGGCGGCTACGCCTTGTACGGCGGCACGGACGACACGGGCGGCATCCGCGTGCGTGGCGAGATCACGCTCTGGGACCGCCTGACCGGCGGCGTCGGGTTCCAACACGACTCGACCTTCGACACGACGTTCAACGCGACGGTGACGTTGCTCTTCGGCGGCTTCGGAAGAGACGACACGCCGGGCATCCGGAATGTCGCGCACCGACTCGACGACCCGATCCGCAAGAACGCCCACATCGTCGTCGGCCGCAGCAGCCAACGCACGACGATCCTCAACCCGGACAACGGCAACCAGCCGCTCACGATCCTGCACGTCGACAGCAACGCGGCCGCCGGTGGAACGGGCACGTTCGAGGCGCCGCTCGACGCCCTGCCCGCCGACCCGTCCGAGGACATCGTCCTCGCCCACGCCGGCAGCGCCTTCGGCGACGAGCCGATCACGCTGAACGACGCGGGCCAGCGGCTGCTGGGCGACGGCGCCACGCACACCGTCGAGTCGCAGTTCGGAACGCTCGTGCTGCCCCGGGCGAACAACCTGCTCGCGACGCCGACGATCACCGGCGTGACGGGCGACGCGGTGACGATCGCCGCCGACGGCGTCGAGGTGTCGAACTTCGAGATCGTCAGCCCGACCGGCGACGGAATCGTCGGCGCCGGCGTTTCCGACGTCGACATCAACCGCAACACGATCACGGGCGCCGACAACGGCATCGCGCTAGCCGGAACGGTGAGCGGGTCGATCCGCAACAACGTGGCGTCGGGCAGCGCCGGAGATGGGATCGTGATCGGCGATTGGAGCGAGGGCGACATCACGGACAACGCCGCCACCGGAAACGGCGCCGACGGGTACTCGATCACCACACTCTCGGACGGTGAAGTGGTCGGCAACTCAGCCATCGGCAACCAGATCGGCTTCACCTTCGGCGACATCCGCGACCCGGCCCGCGTCGTCGACAACACGTCCTCCGGAAACCAGACGGGCTTCGACATCGCCCTGATGTCGGGCGGCGTCCTGGAAGAGAACCAGGCTGCCGGCAACACGCTCGTCGGCTTCGCCGTCAACGCGTTCAACGATGGTGAGATGCGTGCCAACAGCTCGACCAACCCGGCGGCAGGCGCCGACGGGTTCACGTTCGACACGATCGCCGGCGGCTCGATCACCGAGAACCGGGCCGAGAACAACGGCGAGGACGGGTTCGAGCTCACCACGGCGTTTACCGCCGGTGACTTCAGCGACAACGTCGCCAACAACAACGGCGCGGCCGGCTACACGGGCTTCCCAATCCCGCCGATCGACCCGGCCACCGCGGAAGACAACACCGGTACGGGCAACACGACGCCGGGGACAGACGTCTACCCGTAGCGACTACGTCGTCACGTCCGCGAAGGCGGCGTTGGCCGCTTCGAGCGCCTTCTCGCCGTGGTCGCCGGCGACGACGACGCTGACCTCGACCTCGCTCGCGCCGATCAGCTCGACGTTCACGCCCGCGTCGCTCAGGGCGCCGAACAGGCGCGTGCCGACGCCCGTGTGGCTCCGCACGCCGATGCCGGTCACCGAGAGGATCGCGACGTCGTCATCGACGCGAACCTCGCCGCCGAACCGCTCCGCCGCGGAGCCGGCGATCCGCGACGCCTCGCCCAGGCTGTCACGCGGCACGGTCAGGCCGAGGTTCGTCAGCCCGGCGCCCTCCGCCGCCTCGTCGGCGACGTTCTGGACGATGAGATCGACCATCACGCCCTTCGCGGCCAGGTCCTCGAAGATCGCCGCGGCGACACCCGGCTCGTCCGGCACGTGGCGCAGCGAGATCAGCGTTTGCGTGTCGTCGAGCTCGCAGCCGTCGATCGTCAGGTCTTCCATCGCCCGCAGGCGGGCGATCACCGCCTCGGCGTCAGCGGCCTGAGCCGCCTTCGCTTGCTTCGCCGCGGCGAGCGAGTCCTCGAGCGTCGCGGCTCCGGTCGGCTCGTCGCCTAGGCCAAACGCCTTGTGGACGGTGCGGAGCGCTTCCTGACCCTCGTCACGCGGCACGAGGCACGAGACTTTGATCGGGCTGGTCGTGATCGCCCGGATGTTGACGCCGGCCGCGGCCAGCGACCGGAACATCCGATGAGCGACGCCCGACTGGGTCGCCATCCCCAGGCCGACGATCGAAACCTTCGCTGACGGCTCGCCGACACGCACCTCGGCCGCGCCGATCCGGTCGGCGGCGTCCTCGGCCGCCAGGACGGCCGCGGCTCGATCGCTCTCAAGCACCGTGAAGGAGATGTCCGCCCGGCCGTCGCTGCCGCGGTTCTGGACGATCATGTCGACCGCGATGTTCGCTTCGGCCAGCGCGTGAAGCAGCTCGCCGCTGACGCCCGGCTTGTCCGGCACGCCGGCCACCGTGAGCTGGGCTTCGTCTTTCGTCAGAGCCGCGCCGCTGACCGGGCGGTCAGGCGATTCCGGCAGCGGGCCGATGATCGTGCCCGGCGCGTCGGTAAAGACGCCCGAGTTCCGCACGTGGATCGGCACGTGGAACTTCTTGCCGAATTCGATCGACCGGCTGTGCATCACGCCGGCGCCGAGGCTCGCCAGCTCCAACAGCTCGTCGTGCGAGACGCACGCCATCTTTCGCGCGGAGGCTTCGATCCGCGGGTCGGTCGTGAAGACACCGTCGACGTCGGTGTAGATCTCGCACGCGTCGGCGCCGAGGACCGCCGCGAGCGCGACCGCCGTCGTGTCGCTGCCGCCGCGGCCGAGCGTCGTGATGTTCAGGTCGTCGTCGATGCCCTGGAAGCCCGCCGCGATGACGATCCGCCCCGCGTCGAGGTGCGCCTGCACCCGATCGGTGCTGATCGATTGGATGCGGGCCTTGCCGTGCGCGCTGTCGGTGCGAATGCCGATCTGCCCGCCGGTGAGGCTCACCGCCTGCCCGCCCAGGTCGTGGATCGCCATCGCCATCAGTGCGACGGAGACCTGCTCGCCGGTCGAGAGGAGCATGTCCATCTCGCGCGCGGGCGGTTCGTCGCACACCTGGCCGGCGAGGTCGACCAGAGCGTCGGTGTTCTTCCCCATGGCCGACACGACCATGACGACCTGCGCCCCCTGCTGCTGAGCGCGGAGCGCCCGTCGCGCGGCGGCGCGAATCTTCTCGGCGTCGGCAACGCTCGTGCCGCCAAACTTCTGAACAATGAGGGACATGGAAACGCTGATCGATGAATGATGAGTGGTGAATGGCCGGTTGACTTGGGATGGTCGACAACGTGAGCGCGGCAATCAGCACTCATTGTTCATCACTCATCACTTCAAGAACCAACGCATCGCGTCCCAGCCGTTGGGGAACGCGGTGTCCGATTCGGCCGCGTGGCGGTCGTGGTAGGCGTCGAAGGCGTCGGCCTCGACGCCGGCGCCCGCGACGCAGACCGGCACGTCGCCGTGGGTGTGTTTTTTCGTGCTGATGTACGTCGGGTGGTCGGGGCTGACCATCACACGATAGTCACCCTGAGCGTCGAGCGCCTCAACAAGCGGGCCGACGATCTCGCGGTCGATCGCCTCGATCGCCTTCACTTTTTCGTCGCCGCGGCCCTCGTGGGACGCCTCGTCGGGCGCCTCGACGTGGACGCATATGAGGTCGTACTTGTCGAGAGCGTCGATCGCATAGCGGCCCTTCGCGGCGTAGTCGGTGTCGAGATAGCCGGTCGCGCCGGGGACCTCGATGCGGTCCCAGCCGACCAACGCGGCGATGCCGCGGAGCAGGTCGACCGCGGTGATCATCGCCCCGCGGGGGCCGTACTTCTCGGCGAACGGGGTGAGGCTCGGCGCGCCGCCCTGACCCCACAGCCACGTGCTGGTCGCCGGCTTCTTGCCTGCCTCGACCCGGGCCTTGTTCACGGGGTGTTCGGCGAAGAGTCGCTCGGTGGCGTCCATCAGTTCGACCAGCACGTCGCCGCCGGGGCCGCGTGGGTGGGCGCCGGCGATCGTCAGGTCGGTCCAATCGTGCGGCGCCTCGGTGCGGGTGTCGTTCGTAAACGGCGCCGCGAGTTTCTCGCCACGCCAGATCAGCAGGTTGCGGTAGCTGACTCCCGGCACGAACTCGAGCGCGCCGTTCCACTTCGGGTCGCTGGCGATCTCCGCTTGGACGTCCTTCAAAAGCGCGGTCGACTCTTCAGTCGAAACGTGCCCCGCCGTGAAGTCAATCATCACCGGGCCGTCCGCGTCGCTCTCACCGACCGTCACCAGGTTGCATCGCACCGCCCAATCGGCCGGCGCTAGGGTGATGCCCTGCGCGGCGGCTTCCATTGGCGCCCGACCGGTGAAGTGCTCGAACGGGTCGTAGCCAAGCAAGCTGAGGTTGCCGATCTCGCTACCGGCCGGCAACGCCTTCGGGGTGTGGCACGCCCGCGCGACGACGCCCGCCTTGGCCAGCGCGTCCATATGGGGCGTGTCGGCCGCCTCGAGCGGCGTCTTTCCGCCGAGCGAAGCCTGCGGCTCGTCGGCCGCGCCGTCGGGAATGATGATCGCGTATTTCATAGCGAGTCTCACTCATCAAAGAAGGCCCACGAATCACACGAATCGACGCGAATCGGTCCGACTTGATTCGATCGGATTCGCTCGATTCGTGGGCCGATACTCTACTTTGCGACTCGTAGTCGCACCGGCGATCCAGCGACAGACGTCAGGCCGCCGATCGTCTCACAAGCCTTCACGGCCGCGCCTTCCGTGGTTTCGTGTGTCATTAGGACGAGCGGCACGGTCGCCGAAGTACTCGGCTGCTGTTGGAAACTCGCGATCGAGATCCCTTCGGCCGACAGCGCCTGGGCGATCTGGGCGAGCACGCCAGGCTCGTCGGCGGCGTCGACGCGGAGGTAGAACCGCGCGGCGGCGTCCGCCGGGTCGGCCACCTCGGTGCGGGTCGCCGCGTCGCTCCAGAGGGCAAGCGTGTCGAAAGTCAACCGCGTTCGGCCGACAGCCGTGTCGATGAGGTCCGCAACGACGGCCGAGGCGGTCGGCATCTGCCCGGCGCCGGGGCCCTGCAAGAACAGCTCGCCGACGGCGTCCGCCGTCACGCGCACCGCGTTGAGCGGGCCGCCGACGTCCGCCATCGGGCGGCCGTTCTTCACGAGCGTCGGGCCTACGGAGAGCTGGAGTCCCGCGTCCGTCAGCTCCGCCACGCCGAGCAACTTGATCGTGTAGCCCATCTGCTGGGCGAACCGCACGTCGGTCAGGTCGAGCGTGTCGATGCCGACGCGTGGGATCGCCGCCCAGTCGGGCCGGGCGCCGAACGCCAAGTGGGCGAGGATTGCCAGCTTCTGCGCCGTGTCGGTGCCGTCGACGTCCATCGCCGGATCGGCCTCGGCGTAGCCGAGGCGTTGCGCCTCGGCGATCACCTCCGAGTAGGGCACTCCCTCGGCGTGCATCTTCGAGAGAATGAAGTTGCACGTGCCGTTGAGGATGCCGGTAAGCGACTCGACCTGATTGCCGGACAGGCACTGGCTGAGGTTGGCGATGATCGGCACGCCGCCGGCGACGGCCGCCTCGAACGCGATCGTCCGGCCCGCCTCGCGAGCGGCGTCGAATAGCTCCGGCCCGTGCGCGGCCAAGAGCGCCTTGTTCGCCGTGACGACGTCCTTGCCGGCCTTGAGCAGGCCGAGCACCACCTCCCGGGCGCGCTCGACGCCCCCCATCAGCTCGGCGACCACGTCGATCTCTGGGTCGGAGACCACGGCGTCGATCTGGTCGGTCAGCACCCCGTCGGGCAGGTCGCAGTCGCGGGGCTTCGCGAGGTCGCGAACCGACGCCTTTTCGAGCCACAGGACGCGGCCCGCCTGCCGCTTGGTGCGGTCGCCGTGGTCGAGCAGGATGCGGGCGACGCCCGATCCGACGGTGCCGAGGCCCACGAGGCCGATCTTGGTCTTTTCGAGCGGGGTCTCTTCCACGGCGGCGAACTCGCCTGTCGAGATCGGGGTCTAGGAGCCAGACCCGACAGTAGACGCACGCGGCGACCCAAGGTCAACGCACCGCGAGGTTTGCGCTGATCGGACCGCGGGATAAGATCGGCGGACTTTGGCCTCCGCCGGCTTACGCCGACGGCTCGCCTCGACGGTGCCAGCCGTCCGCTTTCCGCTTTCGCCTTTCCGCTTTGCTCGCCCGATGCCCCGTTACAACCCCGCCGTTATCGAGCCGAAGTGGCAGGCCCGCTGGGACGCCGAGAAGACGTTCGCCGCGCCGCGCGTCCCCGCGGACCCGGGCAAGAAGCTCTACGCGCTGGACATGTTCCCCTACCCGTCGGGCGACGGGCTGCACGTCGGGCATCCGGAGGGGTACACGGCGACCGACATCGTCTGCCGCGCGAAGCGGATGCAGGGCGTCTCGGTGCTCCACCCGATGGGCTTCGATGCGTTTGGTCTGCCGGCCGAGGAGCACGCGATCAAGACGGGCGAGCACCCGCGCGTGCAGACCGAGAAGAACATCGAGACGTTCCGTCGCCAACTGAAGATGCTCGGATTCAGCTACGACTGGAACCGAGAGATCGCGACGACCGACGTCGACTACTTCCGTTGGACACAGTGGATCTTCTTGCAGCTCTACGACACGTGGTTCGACCGCGAGACGCAGAAGGGCCGGCCGATCGCCGAGCTGCCGATCCCGGCTGAGGTCGAGGCCGAGGGGGCCGACGCGGTGCGCCGGTACCAGGACGAACGCCGCCTCGCGTTCCAGAGTCACGCGCCGGTGAACTGGTGCCCGGCGCTGGGGACCGTGCTGGCGAACGAGGAGGTGATCGACGGCAAGAGCGAACGGGGCGGCCACCCGGTCGAGCGTCGTCCACTGCGGCAGTGGATGCTGCGGATCACCGACTACGCCGACCGGCTGGAGAGAGGACTCGACGCGCTCGACTGGCCGGAGGGCGTCAAGGCGCTGCAGCGGAACTGGATCGGGCGGAGCACGGGGGCCGAGGTCGACTTTCGGATCGAAGGCGGAGGGGGGAAGGCGGAAGGCGGAGTGTTTTCCGAGAAGCCTGCGGACGGAGTGCTGCGGGTGTACACGACGCGGCCGGACACGCTGTTCGGCGCGACGTACATGGTGATCGCGCCGGAGCATCCGTACGTCGATCGGTTGACGACACCCGAGCAGAAAGAAGCCGTCGCCGAGTACGTGAAGGCCGCGTCGTTCAAAAGCGACCTCGACCGCACAGAGCTTTCCAAGGAGAAGACCGGTGTATTCACCGGCTCCTACGCGATCAACCCGGTTAACGGCGAAGAGATTCCTGTCTGGATCGCCGACTACGTGCTGATCAGCTACGGCACGGGCGCCATCATGGCGGTGCCGGCGCACGACGAGCGCGACTTCGAGTTCGCCGTGCAGTTCAGCATCCCAATCAAGCAGGTCGTCGAGCCCGAGAGCTTGGTGCTTGACTTCAAGGGCGGGAAGGCAGGGACTGTCTACGAAGGGCTTTCCAACACCGAAACCCACAGCCTCTACAAGACGCGGCTCGCCGATGGCAAAGAGTGTTTTGTGGGCACGGGTACCGCGATCAACTCAGGCGAGTTCGACGGCACGCCGACGGCCGAGTTCAAGAAGAAGATCACCGAGTGGCTCGCCGCGAAGGGCGTTGGCAAAGAAGCCGTCAACTACAAGCTCCGCGACTGGCTCTTCAGCCGGCAGCGGTTCTGGGGCGAGCCTTTCCCGATCGCTCACGAGCTCGACGACGCCGGCGAGCCGACCGGGTTCGTCCGCGCCGTGCCGGAAAGCGACCTGCCGGTCGACCTGCCGCACCTGGAGGACTTCAAGCCGCACGGCCGCCCCGAGCCGCCGCTCGACAAGGCGCCCGAGGAATGGCTCTTCCCCACGCTTCTCGATGAAAACGGCGACGGCGTGAAGTGCAAGCGCGAAACGAACACGATGCCGCAGTGGGCGGGCAGCTGCTGGTACTATCTGCGGTTCCTCGATCCGAAGAACGACGCCACGGCGATCGACCCGGAGATCGAGCGGGCGTGGATGCCGGTCGACCTCTACATCGGCGGCGCCGAGCACGCAGTGCTGCACCTGCTGTACTCGCGATTCTGGCACATGGTGCTCTACGACCGCGGCGTCGTGAGCACGCCGGAGCCGTTCGGCAAGCTCGTCAACCAAGGCATGATCCTGGGCGAGAACGGCGAGAAAATGTCGAAGAGCCGCGGCAACGTGGTCAACCCCGACGAGGTTGTACGCGAGTACGGCGCCGACGCGCTGCGGCTCTACGAGATGTTCATGGGCCCACTGCCCGACTCGAAGCCGTGGAACATGGAAGGCGTCGCCGGGGTGCGCAACTTCCTCGGCCGGGCGTGGCGGCTCGTCGTCGACGACGCGGCCGACGAGATGGCGCTGCACGAGCTGGTGACCGACGCCCCCCCGACCGCCGAGCAACTCCGCGTGCTGCACGCGACGATCAAGTCGGTCACCGAGGACATCGACAAGCTGTCGTTCAACACGGCGATCGCCCGGATGATGGAGTTCGTCAACTTCTTCAACAAAGAGGCGACCCGGCCGCGCGCGTGTTTGGAGCCGTTCGTGCTGTTGCTCTCGCCGTTCGCGCCGCACCTGGGCGAGGAGTTGTGGCAGGCGCTGGGCCGCGGTCCTTCCGGGCGAAGCGGGGGCACGCTCGCCTACGAGCCGTGGCCCGAGTGGGACGAATCCCACCTAAAACAGGACACGATCGACATCGTCGTGCAGATTCGCGGCAAGGTGCGTGGTAAGATCAGCGTCCCGGCCGACGCCGACAAAGACGCAACGCTCGCCGCCGCCAAGGCGGACGAGAAGATCGCCGAGCTGATCGCCGGCAAGGAGCTGGCGAAGGAGATTGTCGTCCCCGGCCGGCTCGTGAACCTCGTCCCGAAGGGCTGACGCTGGGAGTTCACCGCGGAACACGCGGAGGACGCCAAGAGCCAACCGACCTGCACCTTCTTGTCTACTTTTTACTCCGCGACTTCCGCGTACTCCGCGGTAATGCAATGAAAAACGTCGTAGCGGTGGTTCTTGGTGGCGGGCGTGGCACGCGGCTCATGCCGCTGACCGGGTATCGGTCGAAGCCCGCCGTGCCGCTGGCTGGCAAGTATCGGCTGATCGACATCCCGCTCTCGAACTGCATCAACTCGGGCGTGAACCACGCCTTTGTGCTGACGCAGTTCCTCTCGGTCAGTTTGCACCAACACATCCGTGGCACGTATCGCTTCGACGCGTTCAGCGGCGGCTTCGTCGAGATCCTCGCTGCGCAGCAGACGATGGAGGACGACGCCCAGATGGACTGGTACCAGGGGACGGCGGACGCGGTCCGCAAGAACCTGCTGTACCTGCTTCAGCCCGGCTTCGACTACGTGCTGATCCTGTCGGGCGACCAGCTCTACCGGATGGACTTTCAACGGATGCTGGACGACCACCAGCGCTCCAGCGCCGACGTGACGATCGCCGCCAAGCCGGTTGCGCGGCACGAGGCGTCGGGCCTCGGTGTGATGCGTGCCGACGAGTCGGGCCGCATCGTCGGCTTCGTTGAGAAGCCGACAACCGACGAGCAGCTCAACTCCGTAGCGGTCGATCCGGCGTGGATCGACGCCCGCGGCGTCACGAGCGGCGGCCGCGACTGCCTCGCGTCGATGGGCATCTACTTGTTCAACCGCCAGACGCTGGTCGACCTGCTCGCCGACGAGTCGCAGAGCGACTTCGGCAAGGAGATCTTCCCGGCGGCGATCGACTCGCGGCGGGTGCAGCTCCACCTGTTCGACGGCTACTGGGAAGACATCGGGACGATCCGGTCGTTCTACGAGGCGAACCTGCAGATGGCGCAGGCGGACCCACCGTTCGCCCTCTCGTCGGCCAGCTCGCCGATCTACACGCGGCCGCGGTTCTTGCCGCCGACGCGTGTCGACGGCGCCGAGATCTCACGGAGCCTGATCGCCGACGGCTGCGTCATCGAGCCGGGCGCGAAGATCGACAACAGCGTCATCGGCCTGCGTTGCCGGATCGGCAGCGACGTGACGATACGCAACAGCGTCGTCATGGGAGGCGACTTCTACGAGACGTCGGGTGTCGTCGCCGAGAACGACGCCGCCGGCCTGCCGCGGATCGGGATCGGCCCGGGGGCGGTCGTCGACGGGGCGATCCTCGACAAGAACTGCCGGATCGGCTCCGGCGCCCGAATCGTCAATGACGACGAGCGGCAGGACTTTGACGGTCCCGACGGCTGCGTCGTGCGTGACGGCGTGATTGTCGTGCCGAAGAACGCGGCCCTCTCAGCGGGTTGGCGGCTCGCTTGACCGCCGCGTAGACGCCCGGGGCGGCGCCGGTAGAATGGCGTGATTAACCGACCCGTTCCGCTGTCTTGCCCCGCTCGCCATGCGCTGCCAACCCACCACGCCAAGCCATCGATCCCTCGCCATGTCGGCGCTAGCCGTTGTCATGGCGATCTGCTTGACCACGGGCGTCAGCGTCGCCCAGGACAAGAGTTCTGGCGAAGAGTCGGTGACGATCGAGCCCTACACGGGGCCCCCCGTCTACCTGCCCGAGTCGGACGCGCCGCCGCCGCCCCGGCGGGTCGAGTCGAGGGTGATCAAGGAAAACTTCCCGAACACCGACACGCCTCGGTTCGAGCGTGGCGTGGTCAAGTTCTCGGACGACTCGGTCGTTAGCGACGGGCCGCACAAAGAGTTTTACTCGAACGGCCAACTGCACGTCGAAGGCGTCTTCAAGTTGGGCAAAGCGTCCGGATCTTGGACGTACTTCCACGACAACGGCCAAGTCGCCAAAGAGGTGACGTACAAGGACGGCCGACCGGACGGCGACGTCAGCATCTACAACGCAGAAGGGCAACTGATCAAGAAGCGTGCCTACGCCGAGGGGCGCCGCTCGGGTACGTGGGAAACCTACTCGGCCGACGGATCGCAGAAGCTGCTTGAACAGGCCTACGTCGACGGCCTCTTGGAGGGCACCGTCAAGGCGTGGTACTCCAACGGTCAGTTGCGCCAGGAAAGCACGTTCGTCGGCGGTAGACGTGAGGGGCTCGCCACGGAGTGGACCCTCGCAGGCGACAAACGAGCTGAGCTGAACTTCAAGGCTGGCAAGCGGGACGGGACGGCGACCCTCTGGCAACGCGACGGACGTGTCGTCGAGCAAGTCTTCAAGGAAGGACGGCTCGTCAAGCGGACGCAACGGAAGTCGAGCTAGCCGTCTAGCCGCCCGTTGGCGTCGCGGCGTTGCGGTCCTAGGCTGCTTGACGGGGAAGGGGTGGCGGCTTCGCAAGCTGGTCGGCCACCGCGTCGCCCCACCCCGCGCCGGCGACGACTAACACGCCCCCCGAGAATCGCTCCCAAGAATGGCCGCCGACCCGTCTGACAACGAGCCCGCCGATCCGAAACCGTCGGACGCCAAGGGGCAGCGCGGCGGACCGCCCGGGCGCGCCTTGCCGCCCGCCGCCTGGGTCGTCGCCCTGATCGGGCTGGGTCTCGGTGTCCTGCTGTTGCAGGTGATGACCCAGGTCGCCGAAGTCGACTACAAGTTCTTCTGGGACCAGCTCGACTCCGGGAATGTAAAGACGGCGGTCGTGCGCGGCCCGCTGCTGCTCGGCGAGTTCAAAAACCCGCCGCTCCCGCCGAAGGTCGAGGGCGACGAGAGTCCCTCCGCCGCGAAGCCGCTGCCCGAACAGTTCACCGTCACGATAGGCCCGGGTGGGCTCGACGACGGGCTCCGCGAGAAGCTGCTCGAGAAAGACGTCCGCTTCCGCGTCCAGCAAGAGTTCAACCTCGACGCCATCCTGACGCTGGTGTGGCTCGCCTTGCTGATCGGCATGGGCGTGTGGATGTGGACGTTCCTGCGTCGCTCGCGCGATCAGATGATGGGCGGCGGGATGCTCGGCAACGTCACCCGCAGCCCGGCGCGGCGCTACGAGGCCGAGGAGGGAGCGGGCAAGACGTTCGATGACGTCGCGGGCCTCAAGAGCGTCAAGCAGGACCTCAAGGAGATCGTCGAGTTCCTCAGCGAGCCCGAGAAGTTCCACAAGCTTGGCGCCCGCGTGCCCAAGGGCGTGCTGCTGAACGGCCCGCCGGGCACCGGCAAGACGCTGCTCGCCAAGGCCGTCGCCGGCGAGGCGGGTGTGCCGTTCTTCTCGATCAACGGGTCGGAGTTCATCCAGCTCTTCGTCGGCGTGGGCGCCAGCCGCGTCCGCGACATGTTCAAGACCGCCAAGAAGGCGGCGCCGGCCATCCTGTTCATCGACGAGATCGACGCGGTTGGGCGGCAACGGGGCGCCGGGCTCGGAGGCGGCCACGACGAACGCGAGCAGACGCTCAACCAGATCCTCAGCGAGATGGACGGCTTCACGCCGACCGAGACGGTCATCGTCATCGCCGCCACGAACCGGCCCGACGTGCTCGACCCAGCGCTGCTGCGCCCGGGACGCTTCGACCGGCACATCACCGTCGACCGTCCGACGATCGACGGCCGCGAGCAGCTCCTGGAAGTCCACACCCGCGAGGTGCCGATCGCCGACACGGTGGATTTCGGCAAGCTCGCGCGGGCGACGGTTGGCATGACCGGCGCGGACATCATGAACCTCGTGAACGAGGCGGCCCTTTGGGCCACGCGGCAGGGCAAGTCGTTTGTCGAGACGGACGACTTCGAGTACGCCCGCGACAAAATCCTGATGGGCGACGCCCGCGAGGACGTCCTCACCGACAAAGAGAAACGCGTCACCGCTTTCCACGAGGCGGGCCACGCGATCCTCGGGTGGCTCATCCCGAGCGGGTCACGCGTCCACAAGGTGACGATCATCCCCCGCGGCCGCGCACTCGGCGTCACGCAGTACGTGCCGATCGAAGACCGGCACAACATGTCCGAAAGCGAGATGCGAGCGCGGCTCGCCATGACGCTCGCGGGCCGGGCCGCCGAGAAGCTTGTCTTCAACGAGCTGAGCGCGGGCGCTGAGAACGACCTGAAGCAGGCGACCAACCTCGCCCGCCGGATGGTCGCCCACTGGGGCATGAGCGAGCGGATCGGTCCCGTGGCGCACCACTCGGGGCACGACGACCCGTTCCTCGGACGCGAGATCGTGCAAGAGACCCGGCACTACAGCGAGCACACGGCGCAGATCATCGACGAAGAAGTGAAGCGCACCCTCACCGAGGCAGCCGACCTGGCCGAGCAAACGCTCAGTGAAAATCGCGACCGCCTGGACGCCCTCTCACAGGCTCTGCTCGACCAGGAAGAGGTCGACGACGACCAGCTCGTTGAGCTGCTCGGACCCGCCGTGCCGGCCGAGGAATCCCCCCTCGCGCCCGTGGTGATTTCTCCCGGAGCGGGCCCGCAGCCCGCCGTCGTGCGGGACGATTCGTCCGACGAGCCGAGCTGACGGCGCGGTTCGCTCGTTCGGCAAACCTCGCCCCTTTCAGCGGCACAACAGTCCCTCTGCGGTGGGGGTGCGCCATCTAGGTGGGTTACGCGCCCCGCCTGCCGCACCCCACAAAGACGACGCAGACCCCCTACGTTACAATCGCGGCTGGGGCCGCCCGACGCCGTGCGGCTGCCTCCCACACCCAGCCGGCCTTGAGATCGAGAACCCCCCGCCGCGATGTCGGTTCACGCCTACCAACCCGAGCACTTCCTGAATCGCGAGCTGAGCTGGCTCGAGTTCAACGCGCGGGTGCTCGAGGAGGCGCAGGACGAGACGAATCCGCTGCTGGAGCGAGTCAAGTTCCTGTCGATCTTCTCGTCGAACCTCGACGAGTTCTTCATGGTCCGCGTCGCCGGGCTGCGGGAGCAGGCGTTTGGGGCCATGGCGCCGCAAGACCCGCGTGCCGACGGGCTGACCGCGACGGCGCAGCTCGACTTGATCTCCAAGCGGGTTCGCGTGCTGGTCGCCCAGCAGTACGCTTGCTGGAACGAGTCGATCCTCCCCGGGCTGGCCGACGAAGGGGTCCGCTTGCTGAGCGAGTCGGACCTCTCGATCGACCAACGGCGCACGGTCGACGACTACTTCCGCCAGCGCGTGCTCCCGGTCCTGACGCCGATGGCGATCGACCCGAGCCACCCGAGCCCCCGGTTTCACAATCGCGGCTTGTACCTGGCAGCGAAGCTGGAGCGCAAAAAAGGAATCGGGCCGGAGCGGATGTTCGCCGTCGTGCAACTGCCGCAGATGACGCCGCGCTTCGTGCCAACCGATCCGGGCGGGAGCCGAGACTTCCTGCTGGTCGAAGAGATCGTCGCCAACCGGTTGACCGAGGTCTTCGGCGGCTACGAGATCCTCACGTGCGGCGCGTTCCGGGTCACTCGCGACATGGACTACGACCTCCTCGACGAGGAGGGCGACGACATGCTCCGCGCCATCGAGACGCGCCTCCGCGAGCGCCAGCGCAGCGAGGCGGTACGCCTGGAAGCGGCCGAGGGACTCGACGGCGAGTTGCTCGACATGCTGGTCACCGAAGAGGAGCTGCGCGTCACGGGCGATCCGACGCCCGATGGATACGACGAGCTCTATCGCGTGGACGGCCCGCTCGACCTGACAGCCCTGTTCGGGCTGATCGACCTCGTCGATCGCAAGGACCTGCTCCATCCGAGGTTCACGCCGCGGGCGGCGCCACCGCTCCACGAGGGCGCCGACCCGTTCCCGGTAATCCGCGAACAGGACGTGCTGCTGCACCACCCGTTTGACTCGTTCCGCCCGGTGGCGAACTTCATCAAGCAGGCGGCCCGCGACCCGAACGTGATGGCGATCAAGCAGACGCTTTATCGCACCAGCGGCGACAGCCCGATCGTCGACTCGCTGATTGAGGCGGCCGAGGCGGGCAAGCACGTCACGGCTCTCGTCGAGCTCAAGGCTCGTTTCGACGAGGCGAACAACATCTCGTGGGCGCGCCGCTTGGAGCAGTCGGGCGTCCACGTCGTCTTCGGCTTCATGGACCTGAAGACGCACTGCAAGCTGGCGCTGGTCGTCCGCCAGGAGGGGCAGCACGTCCGCCGCTACGCCCACCTCGGCACCGGCAACTACAACCCGAGCACGGCGCGTCTCTACACCGACCTCGGCCTCTTCACCGCCGACGAGGCGATCACCGAGGAGGTCTCGGCGCTGTTCAACTTCCTCACGGGGTACTCACAGAACCACGAGTGGAAGAAGCTCGTCGTCGCGCCGCAGGACCTGCACGACCGCACGATCGAGCTGATCAACGAGCAGGCCGAGCGGGCCCGACGCGGCAAGCGATCGTGGATTTTCGCCAAGCTCAATTCGCTGGTCGACGCTCAGACGATCGAAGCGCTCTACGACGCGTCCAGCGCCGGCGTCCCGATCGACCTGGTGGTGCGGGGCATCTGCTGCCTCAAGCCGGCGCTCGCCGGGGTGTCGGAGAACATCCGAGTGCGGAGCATCGTCGACAAGTACCTCGAGCACAGCCGCATCATGGTGTTCGGCGTCGGGACACGGCAGTCGGTCTACCTGAGCAGCGCCGACTGGATGCCCCGCAACTTCGAGCGGCGGGTCGAGGTGATGTTCCCGGTCGAGGCGGCCGAACTCAAGCAACGCATCGTCGGCGAGATCGTGCCGACCTACCTGCGCGACAACCAGCGAGCTCGGCTGCTCGAACCGACCGGTCATTACACGCGGGCCCGGTCCACCTCAACCGAAACGCGCTACCGCAGCCAACTCGACCTGTGCCACCTGGCCGAGGGCAAGGCGCCACTCGAGGCGGACGAATCTGCCGCGTCCGACGACGACGCTCCGAAGAAGCGTTCGCGACGCACGGCGTCGAAGAACGGTTCGAAGAAGAACGGCGCCGTCGGCGAGCGCTCGAAGAAGCGCGACCGCAAACAGGACGCGAGCTGAGAACGCCCCGCGCTCGTGCTACCGGCGCGCGACGAGCCCCGCGGCGGGCCGACGGGGCGTGTTGTCGTGGACCAGCACGCCGGTCTCGCCGACGTAGTAGTTCGCCGCGCCCTCGACGACCAGGTTGAACGCCTCGCGGTCGGCCAAGGGCGCGGCCGACTCAACGCGTCGCGGCCCCGACACGCAACTCAGCGTGTCTCCGGTCGAGAGCTCCTTCGCCATCTTCCACCCCTGACCGACCACCCAGAACGGGTGACCCACCGTCGCGCGAATCGTTTCGCCACCGGCTCGGACCTCCACCATCGGGCTGGGCTCACGCCGGGTCGTCTGCACCACAACGCGATAGGCGAGCCCGCCCCGGTGCGGGTCGCGGCAGAGCACGAGATCGCCGCGCTCGACCGACTCGATCGGCACGAGTCCGTCGCGTGTCCACACGGGAGTCGCGGCGGCGAAGCACTCGTGGCGTGGCGGGGGTGGCGGCGGCGCGCAGTAGTCGTCCGTCTCGTAAGACTCTTCGTACTCGTACACGGGCCGCTCGTACGGTGTGTCGTACCCGGTGTACTCTTGCCAGTAGTCCCACCAGAGGCGGGGCTCGCTGCCGAGTGACTCGCCGGTGACTTGCTGGAGCACCTCGACGACGCGTTCGTTGTTCAAGGCGGCGACGCGGTTGTGTTCCTCGACCCGCCGCTCGGTTTCGCGCGCCTCAACCTCGAAGTCGATCGTCCTCTCGACCGCGATCAGCCTGGCCCGGTAGGTCGCTCGCAGCATCTCGTCGACCGAGGTCTGCTGCGCGATCCGCTGGGCGCCGATGCGAGCAACCCGCCGGCGCGTCCACGCGCGATCGACTTCCTCGCCCCCGGCCAAGAGTCGGTGCTCGTAGGTCACGTCGCCCGACGAATCCCACGAGACCTCGTAATCGCTTTCGATCGGCGCGACGAACGTCGCCAACAACAGCGGCGCCGCCTCGGACTTGGGCCTGTAGACAACAGCGCGTGACGCGATCCGCCGCAGTTCGTCGGTTGGCGCCCGCGTCGCGATCCGGCACAACGAAGCGGTCACCGCGACGTCGTCCATCGTCTCCGCCGCGTCGATGAATGCGACCGCGATGTCGCGGCGCTTCGACCGGGTCTTCGTGTCGCCCGGTTCGAGCAACGAAGCGATCCGAGACTCGACCGGGTCGATCGCGTGTCGGTCGAAGTCGTCACGAAGCAGGTCGAGCTGCTCGTCGCTGGCTTCGGGCCGCTCGACACGTCGCAGCCGTCGGTCCCACTCCTTAGCGGCGCGTTGGTGCTCCTTCTCCGCCGATTCGGCGGCGGAAGCCACTTCGCGATCGACGAGCTGCCCGCCGCGCCACACCGCACGCAGGCTCGAGAGGGCGGCCCGATCCTTCGGCTTGGCCTCCAAGACCCGCAGCCAGTGCGGCCGCGCTTCGAAGAGAAGCCCCTTGTTTTCGCACCACCGCGCCAGCCGCTCGTGGTCGGCGAGCGTGTCGTTGGCGCTCGCCCGGAGCCGTGCGTACTCGCCACGCCGCGGGTCCGACTCGGCCGCGCTTTGAGCGACCTCGGCCAACACCCATTCGCCGTCGAGGCGGACGTACCCGAACTCGGCCCTAGCCGGCTCGAAGTCGGGGTCGATCGCCAGGGCGGCCTTGAGAGCCCTGCGGCGTCCCGCATCATCGCCGGCGACACACGCTTCCACGGACTGCTGGTAAAGCGATTCGGGAGTCGTCTCTTCGACGTGCTGGGTCGCCGACGCCCCCGACCCCGAGAGGACCCCGAGAGCCAGAGCAACACGCGAGACGATCGAACGGGCACCCATGACGAACTCCCTTCGTGCGAGGCAAGCACACAGAACACCGGTGATCAGACGGTTCGCCAGCCGGCGCCGTCGTTATTGCGAACAACCGAGCCGAGTTGCCAACCTAGCCCCGGGGTGAAGATAGGTAGCTTTCGACAAGACCCGAACGCTCAGTCGGCGCTCAGCCGTCCCACCGCCGCGTCGCCGAGCAGCTCGTGCGTCTCGCGGAGCCAACCGGCGACTTGCTCGGCGAACGGCGAGTCCTTGTAGGCCTTCTCCAGACGCTCGACAGGCATCGTGTCGAGGTGGCCGGCTCCAAGCCCCGCGAACCAGTGCCCGCCGTTGCCGAGCAGGTTGTAGCGCATCTTGCCGTATTCGACCATGTCGTAGGCGAGCGCCAGTCCGCGCAGCCACAGCACGATATGGGTGTTGATGTGGCCCGCGTTCTTCTCGGCGTCCCAGACCGGCAGCCCCTCGCGGAATCGCCGGGCGACGTCCTCGCCAACCGTCTCGTCCATGGCCGCCTGCAGCTTCGCCAAGATCGGCGCGAGCTTCTCGTTCGCATCCTCAAGCAGCGGCAACGACGACATCTGCAGGTCGAAGTCGCTCGGCTGCGCGGCGCCGAGGCTGAGCGTGTGAACCTCGGGACGGTTCAAGCAGAAGAGACAGTTGAAGACGATCGGGTGCAGCGGCTCACACAGCTCGACCAGCCGCTGCGGCGGCTTGTACAGCATGCCGCCCTTGTCGCTTGGCGAGATGATGAACACGCCGAGGTCGTTCCGCTTCGCCGCCTCGACCGCCGGCCAGTTCCATTGGTTGATGTAGTACCAATGGAGGTTCACGTAGTCGAAGCCGCCGTGGTTCTTCGCCTCGATCGCGTCGACGATCAGGTCGGTCGCACCGTGAGTCGAGAAACCGACGTGCCCGACGCGGCCCTCGGCTTGCAGCTCCCGCGCCACTTCGAGACAGCCGCCCGGCTTCGTGGCCCACCAGAGCAGCTCGTGGGTGTTGATGCCGTGCAGCCCCAGCAAGTCGACGCGTGACATCCGCAGGCGGTCGAGTGAGTCGAGCACCTGCCGGCGAAACTCGCCCGCATCGGCGAGCGGGGCGACCTTCGTCTGGACGATCAGCCCCTCCGGACCGCCGCTCTCGGGGCGTCGCTCACGCAGCTCGGGCAGCACGAGGCCGAGTTGCCGCTCGCTCGTGCCGTAGCCCCGCGCGGTCTCGATGTGGGTGACGCCCAACTCGAGCGCGCGGTCGATTGTCGCCCGCAGGTTCCGTTGGTTCTCTGCCTCGACAACGTCGAGCGTGGCGTCGTCCCAGGTCTGCTGGTAGCGCATCCCGCCGCAACTGAAGACGGGCATCGACAGCTCGGTCTTGCCGAATCGGCGGTACTGCATCGCGAGATCGTCGGGGCTGAGTGAGTCGGAGCGACCACTCTAACGCCTCGACGCTCTCTCGGCGACGACCGCAGCCGACGCGGTGTCAGTCCGACAACGCTGCTTCGAGCGCCAGCTTCGCCTCGGCAACGAGCTCGTCGCCGCGCGGCTCCGCCTGCGGCTCGGACGACGGGTTCGACTTCTCGGCGTCCGCCGCCGGGGGCGTCTTCAACGCCGCGGCGGCTAGCTTCTGCTTCACGAGATCGGCGACCGAGATCTCACCCGCCTGCTCAAGCGAAGTCTCTTCAGGCACGTCCTCTCGGGCCGTCTTCGCCGCCTCGGCGATTCGCTGCGCCAACTGAGCCTGTGCCGCGGAAAGGTCGACCCCCTCCGGGACCGCGGCGGCTTGTGGCTCAGGGTCGCTGGCCGCCTCGGGTTCTTCGTCGATCAACGCTTCGCCGATCGTCAGCTCCTGCTCCAGCACCTCGGGCGTCGAGACAGGCGCCGGAGCACTTTCGGGCTCGCGCTCGGCCTTGGGTTCGTCTTCGGGCTCAGCGACGGGCGCCTCCTCCTCGGCCGGAAGTTCATCGGTCTCCGGGAGCTCGGGCAGCCGGTCGTCGTCAACCGACTCCTCGACCGGCGACTCGGTCTCCGGCTCGACGACCGGGCCGTGCGCCGCTTCGTCGGCTTCGGCGACCATGTCGAGGAGCGTCTCGGCGACTTGCTCTGCCGCGGCTTCTTCCGGGTCGGCTTCGGCCGACGTTTCGACGACGGCAACAGTCGTCTCGACGGCGAGTTCTTCCGTCGGCGCTTCAGTCGTTTCCGTCTCAAGCGACTCGGCCTCAACCACGGCGGGTTGCGAAACCAAGTCCGCGACGTGCGACACGGGCTCGAGCCGGTCGAAGACGTCCTGACCGATCTCGTCGGCCGGTCGGTCGCCGAAGCTCACGCCGAGCGCCCGAGCCGCCTGCACGCAAGGACCGTGCGGATCGACCTGACGAAGCACGTTGACCGCCTCCATGATCGGGACGCTGGTCATCTCGGGCGGCCGACTGCAGATCATCTCGCCGAAACGGCCTTCCTTGACCAAACGAACGGCGTGGGCGCCGAACTGCGTGGCGAGGACGCGGTCGAAGGTGGTCGGGCTGCCGCCGCGTTGCAGGTGCCCCAAGACGCTTAGTCGCGTCTCGCGGTGAAGCCGCCGCTCGATCTCTTCGGCGACCGCGCGGCCCAGGCCGCCCAGCTTCATCTGCGCGCCGTCGCGTTGTTCCCCAACGAGGGCCCCGCCCGGCAACTCGGCGCCCTCGGCGACGACAACCAACGTGAACTTCTTCCCTTGGCTCTCGCGGTGCAGAATCTTGTGGCAGACGTGCTCGAACGACCAGGGGATCTCGGGGATCAGGATCACGTCGCCGCCGCCGGCGATACCCGCGTGCAACGCGATCCAGCCGGCGTGGCGGCCCATGACCTCGAGGACCATGATCCGCTCGTGGCTCGCGGCGGTGGTGTGCAGGCGGTCGAGCGCGTCGGTCGCGCACTCGATGGCGCTGTCAAAGCCGAACGTGAAAGCCGTGGCCGACAGATCGTTGTCGATCGTCTTGGGAACGCCGACGACCGGGATGCCCTGTTCGTGGAACTGCTGCGCGACGGCGAGCGAGCCGTCGCCGCCGACACAGATCAATCCGTCGATGCCGAGCTGCTTGATGGTCGACTTGACGCCTTCCATCAGGTGCGGGGCGATCTCCTGGCGGTCCTGCACGCCGACCGTCGCGGCGAAGCGGCCCTTGTTCGTTGAGCCGAGAATCGTGCCGCCCTGGTTCAGGATTCCACGCGTGCTCTGCGGCGTCAGGTGGACGTATTGAACGGGATCGTGGAGCCCTTCGTATCCCTTCAGGAAGCCGACGCAGTCGTAGCCGAGCTGGTGGCACGCCTTCACGGCGCCGCGGATCACGGCGTTAAGTCCCGGGCAGTCGCCGCCCGAAGTGAGGATGCCGATGCGTTTGGTGCTCATGGGGACGACAACTCCGCGGGCGTTCTTGAGGACGCGCAACCGAACCGGCGCAGCGCAGAAGGGGTGTCTGGACCCGCAAAGCTAGGTCACCCGGTCGGGTGAGATGGCCGCGTAGCCAGAAGCGTGTTCAGCCCGCCGCTGGGAGGCCGTCCAACCGCTGCGGTCGTTACGACCGGACGCCGAACCACTCCGAGACGCCAAGCCGCAACAGCAACCGGGCCGCCGCGAAGACCTCGCCGCGGTTGATCTTCGAGGCGCCCGCCCGCCGCTCGGTGAACGTGATCGGCGTCTCGCCGAACGTGGCGCCGAGCCGCTTCAGCCGCCAGAGGATCTCTTCGAGGTAGGCGTAGCCGGGGCAACGCATCGTGTCGAAGTCGAGGCGTTTGACCGTGTCGACCCGGTAGGCTCGGAAGGCGCCGCTGGAATCACGCGTCGGCAGACG
The DNA here is from genome assembly GCA_947184155.2 of Cladocopium goreaui. Classification (NCBI taxonomy): domain Eukaryota; class Dinophyceae; order Suessiales; family Symbiodiniaceae; genus Cladocopium; species Cladocopium goreaui. Next base: position 469,802 of record CAMXCT020002380.1, read on the forward strand.
GAGCAAGAACCGCGCGGCGAAGTTGACCAGGCGACTCGCGACGCGGCGTTTCAGCGGCCAACCCTCGATCGCGCCGCCATCGACGTAGCGCGAGCCGATCGCGACGTCGTGCGTTTCGACCAACTCGACCAGCGCCGGCAGACGATCGGGCGGATGGCTCCAATCGGCGTCGAGTGTACAGACGACGTCGTACCCGCCGTCGATCGCGTGCCGCATTGCGGCGAACGTCGCCGAGCCGAGGCCGAGTTTGCCCTCTCGATGGAGTACGGCGACGCGTGGGTCGGCGGCCGCTCGTTCGTCGGCCCAACGCCCCGTCCCGTCGGGCGAGTTGTCGTCGACAATCAGCACGTCGACCTCGGGGAGCGCCGCCTCGATCGCTTCGACGAGCGACGGCAAGTTCTCGACTTCGTTGTAAGTGCAGACGGCGACGAGCGTTCGGGGCGACGGCATGCGTCAATGATCGGTCGGCACGACGCTCGCGCCGAGCGCCCAACGAAACAGGCCCCTGCAACGACGGTCAACGCTTAACGGCGCCCCGTGTTACGAGGCCAACGCCGAGAGCGATCAAGCAGGCGCCGATGACGAACCCTCCCGGTACGGATTCCCCCAGGAAGACCATCGCGGCGCCGACTCCAACCACGGCGCCAACCGATCCCGTCAGGCTCACGTAAACCGGCCCGGCAAGCTCCATCAGCACGAAGAACAACAGGTAGAACAAGGCGAAGCAAGACGCTTGGGCCGCCACCAGCGCGATCGTCGTAGAGCTCAAGACGGTGCTTCCCTCGAGCAGCGCCGGCACACAGGCCACACCGAAGAGCACTAGGCTCGTCATCGCCAGCATCCCCAGCACCAGCTGCGCCGGGGTGGCGCCGACCGGCCAGCGCATCGCTCGGTAGAGGTTGCCAACGGCCAGCAGCAGGGGGGCGGAAAGCGTGGCCAGGACCCAGCCCGCACTCGTAGCGGGCTCGTTCAGCTTGTGAACGGCCAACACGGCGGCGCCGCCGAGGGCCGACGCGACGCCGAACACTCGGGCGAAGTTCGGCCGGTCGGCCCCGAGGAGGATCGCTCCCAGGTAGGTGTAGAGCGGCGGGAACGCCAGCGACAGCGCGACGTATCCGGCTCCGACGTTGGGAGCGGCGGCGAAGTAGATGTAGTTGGGCGCCGCCAGGCTAAAGACCCCCGAGACCAGGTAGTAGCGAATCGCCCCCGCCGAGCGCGGCGGGGCGTCACGCCGCACTGCTGCGACAGCGCCGAGCAGCAGCGTGGCCCCGATGACCGACCAGCCGAGGAACTCCAGCGGCTCGGCCCCGTTCTTCGCCGCCAGCTTGGCGAGCGAGGTGGAGACCCCCAACACCGAGCCGATCAACAGCAAGTAGCCGAGCGCGACCATCCAGTTCGCGTCGCTATGATCGCCCGCCCGAGGCTGAGGTTCTGGACCTGTCATCGGCTACACGGTGCGATCCGAGCGTGGTCGTGTCGAGTGCACGACCGGCCGGGTCAACTCGAGATCGACTGGTAGTAGTCAATCGAACGGGCCAGCCCGCCGGCAAACGACACGCGTGGCTCGTAGCCAAGAATCTGCCGCGCCAGCGTGATATCGGCGAGCGACTCGCGGATGTCGCCCTCGCGTGGCGGAGCGAACTCCGGCTCGACCTTGGCGCCCAGTGCGTCGTTGATCGCGGCGATCAGGTCCAAGAGCGTCGTGTGGCGACCGGTCGCGACGTTGATCACACGGCCCGGCGCCTCCGGCGCGTCGGCCGCCAGCAGGTTTGCCTGCACGACATCGTCAACGTAGACGAAGTCGCGGCTCTGCTGTCCGTCGCCGAAGACGGTCGGTCGGTCGCCGGCGATCAGCTTCGTCACGAAGATCGGAATGACCGCCGAGTACTCGCTGTGCGGGTCCTGCCGCGGGCCGAAGACGTTGAAGTACCGCAGGGCCACGGTCTCCAAGCCGAACGCCTCGGTGAACGCCCGGCAGTACAGCTCGCTGGCGACCTTCGACGCGGCGTAAGGCGAGAGCGGCTTCGGCGGGTCGCTCTCCCGCTTGGCGGCCGAGAGCTGGTCGCCGTAGGCGGCGGCCGAGGCGGCCATGACCACCCGGCGGGCGCCAGCTCGTCGCGCCGAATCAAGCACCTGCACCGTGCCGGTCATGCAGGCCGAGTGGGAGTCCATCGGCGTACGCAGGCTCGCCGGAACGCTGGCCATCGCCGCTTCATGGAAGACGACCTCACAACCGTCGCAGGCTCGGTCAACAGCCGACGCGTCGGCGACGTCGCCCTCGATCAGCTCAACCGCGTCGCCAACGTGCTCCAGGTTCCCGCGGAAGCCGCTAGAGAGGTTGTCGAGCACGCGGACCCGATCGCCGCGTTCGACCAGCGCGGCCGCGATGTGCGAGCCGATGAATCCCGCTCCGCCGGTGACAAGACAAGTACGCATCGGCGCTCAGTTGGCGGAGGTCAGGACAGGCGGCTCCGTGAATCGCCTGCTCTTGCCGCTCGCTACTCCTGCCTCAGGCTCGCAAAGAGCTGCCCGTAGTCTTCGCGGCGGACGTCGCCAGCCGGCGCGTCGTCCGGTTCGTCCGGCTCGATGATCAGCACCTCGCCGTCGTCGGCCGGCTCGACCAGCTCCGAGACGACCTCCTCTTCCTCGACGTCGAGCTCCGTGTCGTGCGTCATCAGGTCGTCGTGGTCGACGACCTTGAAGCCAGCCGAGGCCGCCGGCGGCTCGAGGACCGCAACGCTCGCGTCGAGCGTCACCTCGTTCCAGGCGTCGAGCGCCTGCCCGATGTCGGACGGCTCGCTCGTCGTGACGCTCGGCGCGCCGGGGATCACGCGCTCTAGCGCGGCGTAAGGGTCCAGCACGACTTCCTCCTCGTCAAACGATTCAGCAAACGGGTCACTCGCGGGCAGCTCAGCATCTGGCTCGGCCGGACGCGCGGGCGGCGGCTCGACGGGCGGGCTGGTCACCTTCGCCGGTTCCTCGGGGCGGACCGGGAACGTGTACGCAACGCAGCCGTCGTCTTCGGGCTCACCCGCGTCGGTCGTCGGCAGCTGCCTCAAGCCGGCGTCCGCGTTCCAGATCGGTTGGGCATCGACTGCCGTCGGCTGCGGCGACTCGGCGACCGTGGCGACGAGCTCCTCGACCTCGTCGAGCACGCCGAACTCGACCGTCGAGGTGTCGGGCTCGCTCCTGGCAGTCGCCGGCGCGGAGGCGACCGCCGCCGCCTGTTCGGACGGCACGTGCCACGGCGCGGCGAGCTGGTGCAGATCGCTCCAGGCGTCGCTGATCGTCGCCGCGTTGATCTCGGTCAGCCCCTTGGCGACCGCCATGACGACCGCCCGATCACAGACCTGGTTGATCAGCCGCGGCAAGCCGTCGCTGGCCAACGCGATCGCGTCGTACGCGTCGTCGGCCAAGGCCTCGTCGGGATCGCCGCCTGCGGCCGCGATGTGAGCCCGCACGTAGGCCGCCGTCTCGTGCCGCGAGAGCGGCTCCAGATAGCAACGCGCCGCGATCCGCTGGCTGAACGCCTCCAGCTCGGGCGCCGTAAGCGACTCGTCGAGCGAGTGGGAGCCGGCGAGCAACAGACGCAGCTTCGGCACGCCGGCGACCACCGTGTTCGCCAGCACGCGAAGCTCTTCGATCAATCGAGTCGGCAGCGTCTGCGCCTCGTCGACCAACAGGGCGACGCCGGTTCCGACGATCGACTTGTCGCAGAGCGCGTCGTGCAGCGCCAGCCGCAGCTCGCCTTCTTCGCGATCGCGGTATGGCTGGTCGAGCCCGTGCAGGATCGACTGCAACAACGCCCTGCGGGTGCAGAGCTGCGTGCTCGCGAGCCGCACCACGCGGAGCGAGTCGGCCACGTCGCGGGCGATTACCTCAACGAGCATCGATTTGCCGACGCCCGGAGCGCCGAACAGCAGGGCCGGGCCGTCGCCACGCAGCAGGCACGACGCCAGCCGCTCGCGCGCCGCGTCGGCGCTAGCCGAGCCAAAGAACCGGTCCAGCCTTGGGTGGGCGGGGAAGGCGCGGGGCGAGTCGTCGGAGACACTGGCGATGAAGGGCATCGAGCGCGGTCCGGTGGCGTGCGAGGAGACGCCGTTGATGGCGTCCGTGGGAAGTCACCCGCCGGGCAGAGCGGACAACCGTCTCTGCCATCGGCGTTTAGGGCGGCTCGGCTCCAATCCGACCCGCGCCGTCGAGCGAGCGATCGCCAGCAACGCCACGAGTGATCATGCGCACACCTACGAACGTCGCGTGTATCTGCTCAGTCTCTCTATCGCTGAGTCAATACAACGACACGACATGGCACGGGCGAGAACATGTTTAGCGTCAAGATCTGCGGCGTAACAACGCCCGAAGACGCGCTGTTCGCCGTGGACGAAGCCGGCGCGGATGCCGTCGGTCTCAACTTCTATGCGAAGAGTCCACGCTGCGTCTCGATCGACGAGGCGCAGGCGATCTCCGTGGCCGTTGGCGATCGAGCACTCCGCGTCGGCGTCTTCGTCAATGCGTCGGCCGAAGAGATCTCTGCCGTCGTCGCGGCGGCGCCGCTCGATGCGGTGCAACTGCACGGGGACGAGCCAGCAGAGCTGCTGGCAGAGCTGCCGCCCGGCGCCACGGTCATCCGTGCCGCTCGAATCGGAGCTGCGGGACTAGCGCCAGTCGCTGAGCACCTCGACGCCGCCAAGCGGCTTGGCAGGCCATTCGCGGCGGTGCTCGTCGACGCAGCCGGCTCCCCCGGCGAGTACGGCGGGACCGGCAGGACGGCAGACTGGGAGCGGGTCGCGGCGGAGCGGGCGCTGGTCGCCGGGACCCCGCTCATCCTCGCGGGCGGCCTCAGGCCGGAGAACGTCGCGGAGGCGGTTCGTGCGACCGGCGCCGACGGCGTCGACACGGCCTCCGGCGTCGAGGCGACCCCCCGGAGGAAGGACCCGGCATTGGTCCGCCCGTTCGTCGAGCAGGCCCGCGCCGCTCTCGGCTTGCCACGGGCCTGACGTCCCCGCTGGACTGGCGGTTGCCTCTCCCGGACGGTTTACGGTCACAGTAAACAGAGCCTGGACGCCCCAAACGCCTTGAGGCGGACAGCCTGCCTGACTTACACTACTGGTCGCGCTAATCGATGACGCGATCTCCCCTTCGCGACGACTACGAGTCGCGGCCAACGAGGGCCGCCGTGCGTCGCCCCGCCTAGCTACCCCCGATACGGAGACTCCCCGTGGCGACTGTTGCTACCGAAAAGCTTCCCTACAAGGTTCTCGATTGCACGCCCGAGGAGTTCGAGCGTCTGGCGGAGTTCGGCCGCAAAGAGATCACGCTGGCCGAGAACGAGATGCCGGGCCTGATGGCTCTGCGTGAGAAGCACGGCAAGGACAAGCCGCTGAAGGGCGCCCGGATCGCCGGCTGCCTGCACATGACGATCCAGACGGCCGTCTTGATCGAGACGCTCGCCGAGCTGGGCGCCGAGGTCACCTGGTCGAGCTGCAACATCTTCAGCACCCAGGACCACGCCGCCTGTGCGATCGCCAAAGCGGGCATCCCGGTCTTCGCCTGGAAGGGCGAGACCGACGAGGAGTTCGACTGGTGCATCGAGCAGACGCTCACGGCGTTCCCGTCGGGCGAGCCGCTCAACATGATCCTCGACGACGGCGGTGACCTGACCGCCATGGTTCACGACAAGTTCCCCGAGCTGCTGGGCAACATCAAAGGCCTCTCGGAAGAGACGACCGCGGGGATTCACCGCCTCGAGGTCCTCAACAAGGAAGGCCGCCTCGGCGTCCCCGCGATCAACGTCAACGACTCGGCCACGAAGAGCAAGTTCGACAACTTGTACGGCTGCCGCGAGTCGCTCGCCGACGGCGTCAAGCGCGCCACCGACATCATGCTCGCCGGCAAGGTCGCGGTCGTCTGCGGCTACGGCGACGTCGGCAAGGGTTGCGCCCACTCGCTGCAACGCTACGGCTGCCGCGTGATCGTCACCGAGATCGACCCGATCAACGCCCTCCAGGCCGCGATGGAGGGCTTCGAGGTCGTGACGATGGAGGACGCCTGCAAGGAAGGCAACCTCTTCGTCACCACGACGGGCAACAAGGACATCATCCTCGGCGAGCACATGGTGCACATGGCTGAGGACGCGATCCTCTGCAACATCGGGCACTTCGACACGGAGATCGACATCGCCTGGCTCGAGGAGCAGGTCGCCGCCGGCAAAGCGACCAAGAGCGAGATCAAGGGCGAGAAGGAAGGCGCCGTCGATCGCTACACGTTCAAGGAGAGCGGCCGCTCGATCTTGGTGCTCGCGAAGGGACGCCTTGTGAACCTGGGCTGCGCGACGGGCCACCCAAGCTTCGTCATGAGCACCTCGTTCACCAACCAGACGCTCGCGCAAATCGAGCTCTGGAACAACGACGGCGAGTACGAGACCAAGGTCTATCTCATGCCGAAGAAGCTCGACGAGGAGGTGGCCCGCCTTCACCTGGAGAAGCTCGGCGTGAAGCTCACGAAGCTCACCCAGGAGCAGGCCGACTACATCGGGGTCCCGGTCGAAGGCCCGTACAAGCCGGAACACTACCGGTACTGAGTCTTGACGCCTGAGGCTTCGGGTCTGAGTTGACAACGACGCTTAGCCCCCGGTGACTCACCGGGGGCTATTTTCTTGCCCCGACGGGAGACAAAGCATGATCCGGCTTTCCGCGCTTGTTGCCATCGTCTCCGTGAGCACGCTCGTCGCTGGCGACGAGCTTAAGCTTCCGACGCCCGACGCGTCACATGCGAGCTGGGAAGCGACTGGCGAGTTGGCCGAGCTGCTCGAGAAGATGACCGCCTCGTGCGAGGCGTCACAGGAGGCCTTCCGCCCGCTCACCGCCACGCAGATGAACTGGCGCCCGCCGAACGGAACCCACACTCCGCGCTGGAACGCGGAGCATCTGGCCGGTCGGCAGCTCTTGTTCTTCTCGCAGATCTACGCGGCGATCGACCCGGAGACGCACCGCGTCGTCGACATCAACCCGGCCCAGATGCCGCCCGACTACGAGGCGGCCCACCCGGAGTGGTCGGGCGCTGACGAGGCCAAACAGATGCGCCGGGTGAACGACTACGTCGTCGGCTTCGCCTACCTGCTCGAGGACCTCGACCTCGACGAGCAAGCGCCCGGCAGCCGTTGGAAGCTCCGCGGCTTGCTCAACCAGATGGACCGCCATTACGGCGAGCACACGGCGAACGTCGTGAAGAAGTTCGAGCTGCCCGAGTGGCCGGCTGAGTAGGGCTCAACCGGCAAGGGACGCAAGCCGGCTGGCGCGTTTGGCTCTCCGGCGGCTCAGCCGCCAATCGAGCCAACGATTGGTGGCCCAAGCCACCGGTCGGTGGATCACCCAGGCAACGGCCGAGCTGAACGTCAACGAGAAGAGCAGCGGCACGGCCAAGTCGCCGGCGAGGCGAACGACCGCTAAGACGGCCGCCAAAATCGCGGTGATCGCCAGCAGCCGCCAGACGCTAAACCGGATCGGGCTGCCTCTTTTCCTCCGGCGGCGTCGGCGTCGCAACCCACTCAGCGACCCGAGGTAGCCTCCCGCCTGGGCCGCGGCGATCGCGCCGGCTCCGCCGAACGCCTGCCCGAGCAGCAGCCCGAGGGCGCCGGCTGTCGCAGCAGCCGACGACAAGCCTGCCGTTACCTGCACCAGCCCGAAGACCGAGCCAAAGATCCCGACCGCCGAACCCGCGACCCAGCCGGTCGTGTCGCGGGCGATCGGCTCGGCGATCATCCGCTGTGCGAGCGCGAGGCAAGGGAGCAGCACCAGGCTCAGCAAGCCATTCGTAAGGAAACTGCCGACCCAGCCAAGCGGAATCGCCACCAACAGAATCAACGAGAACCATCCGAGCGACGCTACCACGGGCAGGACCACCAGGCTGAACAGCACCGAGGCGTGGGCGCTCACCAAGGCGATCTTCCACCCCAACAGACGCCAGGAGGCCAGGCCGCTGACGCCCAAGCCGTAGTGCGAGGGCCCGCTTCCGCTCAGTCGAAACGAGGCGTGCCGGCGCTGCGACGGCGAGTTCGGACTTGGCATCGGGCGTGTGGAACGTCGCGTGGTGGTTTCACGTGCAACGACTTTGGCGATCGCCAGCATAGGGGGTTTCACGTGAAACAGCGAAGCGGCGGCAAGCCGGCCGGTTGTTTCACGTGGAACGCCGACGCGTCCGGCGCCAGCAGCCCCCCTCGAGTGGCGTTTCGCCGGCGGGCTGAGGCTCCTATCCTTCGCGCCGTTTCGAACTAATCCGCCACGGCGTCGGGAGTCCCTCCCATCGGCAGCGTCCTCTGCATCGCGAACCAGAAAGGCGGCGTCGGCAAGACGACGACCGCCGTGAATGTGGCGGCCGCCTGCGCGCTGGCCGGCCAGCGGACGCTGCTCGTGGACCTCGACCCGCAGTGCAACGCCACCGGGGCGATCGGCGGTGAGCCAACCGACCGCCACCCGCTGGTGCAGCGGACCCCGCTCCGCGAGACGGTCGCCCCAACGGCGATCGAGAACCTCGAGCTGCTCCCCGGCAGCCGCAGCTTCCACGACGTCGACCACCTGGCCAACGCCGAAGGCGCCGAGTCGCGGCTGGTCGCGGAACACCTGGGGGCCAGCCTGAGCGTCTACGACGCGGTGCTGGTCGATTGCCCGCCGTCGCTGGGCACGCTCACGGAGACCGCCCTCGCCACGTCGGACGAGGTGGTGATGCCCCTGGAGTGCGAGTACTTCGCCATGGAGGGGCTCACCCAGATGATCGAGCTGGTCAAGCGCGTCATGCACCGGCCGAACAGCCGTTTGCGATTCGGCGGCATCCTGCTAACGAAGCACGACCCGTCGCTCGAGCTCACGCACGAGGTCGAGCGCGAGGTGCGCGAGTTCTTCGGCGAAGCGGTCTTCCAGACCGTCGTGCCGCGGGACGTCGCCCTGGCCGAGGCGCCGAGCCACGGCCAATCGATCTTTGACTACGACCCCCGCTCGCGCGGAGCGCGGGCCTACATCGAAGCCTTCTACGAGGTGCTCGGAGATGAGTAACCAACGACGCTTGGGACGCGGCCTGGAAGCGCTGCTTGGCCGCTCGCTCGACGAACCGGCCCCGGGCGCTCTCGATCCGGGCGCGCCGTCTTCCGGCTCCCCGGAGACGTCTGGGGCCGAGCCGAGTAACGACAGCGTGATGACGCGTGACGAGGATGGCCAGCGATGGCTCGACATCGGCGTCATCGAGGCGAACCCATTCCAACCCCGCAAGCGGTTCGACGAGGAAGAGATCGCCGACCTGGCCGACAGCTTCCGCGAGCACGGCGTGCTGCAGCCGCTAGTGGTCCGGCGGATCGACGGCCGCTTCGAACTGATTGCCGGCGAGCGCCGCCTGCGGGCCGCGCAGTCACTCGACTGGCAACGCGTGCCAGTCCAGGTCCGCGACGTCGACGATCGCGAGACGGCCGAGCTCGCTCTGGTCGAGAACCTCCAGCGGAAGGACCTCAACCCGATCGAGAAAGCGGAGAGCTTCCAGCGCTACCTGGCGGACTACGACTGCACGCAGGACGAGCTCGCCAAGCGGGTTCAGATCAACCGCTCGACGGTCGCCAACCTCGTGCGTCTGCTGGAGCTGCCCGACGCCGTGAAGCGGATGGTCGTCGAGGGCGACCTGACCCAAGGCCACGCGCGAGCGCTGCTGACCCTCCCCGAGAGCGATCGTGAAACGACGGCTAAGCGGGTGCAGCGGGAAGGACTCTCCGTGCGAAAGACCGAGCAGCTAGTCCAGGACGCGACCCAACCCGCCAGCGACGACCTGCGCGTCGTCGGCGAAGACGGCGTCAGCCGCAAGCCGGGAGCGACCCGCAGCGAGCAGATCGCCGCCCTCGAATCGGAGCTGCAGGCGGCCCTCGGCACGAAGGTCGAGCTGAAGCAGAACGCCAAGGGCGCTGGGCGGATCATCGTCCACTTCAAGTCGGCGGATGAGTTCGAGCGGCTGCGGGGGCTGCTGGGCCCCGGCTCGGCGGCTTCGGCCGCCGGCTGAGGCCGTGCTCGTTGTGGCGAACCGGCGCTGGGCGTACGATGTCTTGACACCGCGGGGCGTGGCGCAGCCTGGTAGCGCGACTGCTTTGGGAGCAGTAGGTCGCACGTTCGAATCGTGTCGCCCCGACTTGGTTTCTTGCGGCTCGGCTTGGCTTCGCCAAGACCTCGCTGCCGCGTGTCTGGAGCCCACGAATGAAGCGAATCTCAGCGAATCTGTTTCGCTTGGATTCGATCGACTCGCGGGCCACTTTCCCTAAGCGAGTGCCGCCGCGCCCGCGCGTTCGGCAAGGCGATCGACGACCAGCGCCCCGATGTTTAGCGACGCGGTTGCTGCGGGCGACGGGGCGTTCAACACGTTGACGACACGGTCGGTCTCGTCGATTAGGAAGTCGTCCACCATCGAGCCGTCCGGCATGACGGCTTGGGCGCGGACGCCGGCCGGCGCCGGTTCGAGGGCGTCGGCCGTGATCTCGGGGACGAGCCTCTGCAAGGCTCGGACGAAAGCCGCTTTGCTGACGCTCCGCCACATCTCGCCGGCGCCCATCCGCCAGTGCTTGGCGGCGAGCTTCAAGAAGCCGCCGTAGCTGAGCGACTCCGCCAGGTCCGCGACGTTGAGCGTCGTCTTGCCGTAGCCTTCTCGCGCCCACGCGAGCACGGCGTTCGGCCCGCACTCGACGGCTCCGTCAATCATCCGCGTAAAGTGCACCCCGAGGAACGGGAACGCCGGGTCGGGCGTCGGGTAGATCAGGTTGCGGCAGAGGGGCTTCGCTTCGTCGCGAAGCTCGAAGTACTCGCCGCGGAACGGGACGATCCGCGACGCCGGTTCGGCGCCAGAAAGCTTCGCGACGCGGTCGCTGTGCAGGCCCGCGCAGTTGACCACTAAGGGCGCGGTGAATGCGCCCGCATGCGACTCGACGGCCACGCCGTCCGACGTCTTGCGGACGGCGGTGACCAGCGCGCCGGTGCGGACGCCGCCGCCCGATTCGGCCAGCTTCTCCGCAAGCCTTCGGCAGACCGCTTTGTAGTCGACGATCCCTGCTTCGGGGACGTGTATCGCCGCGACGCCCTTGGCGTGCGGCTCGAGTTCCGCCAGCCGCCGGGCGTCGATCCGCTCGCAGGTGACGCCGTTGGCTTGGCCGCGCTCGTAGATCTTCTCCAGCGCAGGCAGGTCGTCATCGTCGACCGCGACGATCACCTTGCCGCACAGCTCGAACGGGATCTCCTCGGCGGCGCAGAAGGTCTCCATCGCCTTCTTGCCCTCGCGGCAGTTGATCGCCTTGAGCGAGCCGGGCTTGTAGTAGATGCCCGAGTGGAGCACGCCCGAGTTGCGCCCCGTCTGGTGCAGGGCGACCTCAGACTCCTTCTCGAGGACCGTCACGACCGCGTCGGGGAAGCGCTGGGTGTAGCGGTAGGCGGTCGCCAGACCGACGATTCCGCCTCCGATCACGATGAGGTCGCTGCGCTCGGCCATGGCTCAGTAGTGATCGCCGCGTTTGCGGACGTGGGTCATGGGAGCGTCGTCGGATTGCAGGAACCCGTCCGTGACCTGGGCGAGGACGACGCGGTGGTCTCCCGCGTCGAGCGCGGACTCGAACCGGCATTCCATGACGGCGATCGCCTCGGACAGCCGGGGCACGCCCGCCGGAGTGTAGAGGGTCGCGACGCCTTCGAACGCTGGCTCGCCCGGCTCGAAGCCCTTGCCGAAGTGCTTGAGGAACTGGGTCTGGCCGTCGCCCACGATGTTGACCGCGAACGGCTCGCCCGCCTCGATCCGATCGCCGACGTAGCGGCCGCGCCGCATAGCGAGCGTCAGCATCGGCGGCTCGAAACTCGCCTGCTGCACCCAACTGGCAAGCATCCCGGTCGGCGCGTCGCCGCCGAGCGTCACGATGTAGATGCCGCTCGGCGTGCGGCCGAGCGCGGCGTACAGGCTTTCGGGAGCTTCCATGGCGGTTCGGTTAGTCGCTGTCGCGGGCGGCGAGCTTCCGCTCGACCGACTCCACCTTACTCCGGAGGCGGCCGCCGTGGCCGGGGCGGTAGTCGAGTTTCGCCGAACAAGTGACGCGTGAGCTCGTCTCGGCCAGTTTCTCGACGCACGCCTGGAGCAACGCCAGCACCGCTGGCAGCTCGCCCTCGACGATGGTGCCCATCGAGTGCAGCTCGTACGGCATCCCGCTCTGGTCGATCAGGCGGACGCACTCGGCGACCGCCGAGCTGACGCTCTCGCCAGCGTCCATCGGAACGACGCTCATCTCAAGCAGAACCATGATGGGCTCCCCGAACCGCCTCGGATGTCGAGTCGGCCCACCACGGGCCGACGCCCCTGTTGTAGAGGGACCACCGCCGACCGCCGAGCCCCATAGAGTCGTAAACCACAAAACGACAACAGCTTACGAAGCGTCAAGTTTGACCTGTCGGCTAGCCGATACAACCGCTACGGTGCTCACTGGCCGAAGGAACGGCCTGCGCTAGGAGTCTGCCCCGCCCGACCCGCTCGCATGGATGCGACCCTCCGAATCGCCGCGCGATCCGTCTGCACTTGGTTGTGCCTCGTCGCGGCATGGCTGAGCGCCGCCGCTGCGTGGGCCGATGGCCCGGCGATCGACCCCTTCTTGGCCGCCAGTCGCACAGCCGAAGCCTCGGCGGTGCGGCTTGCCGCGCTGCCCTCAGTCGACTCGGGCGCGAGCGACGGCGTGCAACTCACCAGCGCGGAGAACTACGCCGCCGCCTACCCGAGCGCGGCTTTGACGACGCCGCTCAGCACCCCGATCGCGGTCCCGACCGGCGCGCCGGTCGCCTACCACTACGACGCCCCCACGAGTGGCTGGGGCTACGAGCTCCTGCCCGACGGGCTCATCTACCGAAGCTACCTGGCCGGGCCGCGTGAGTCGCGGATGGCGCTGCACACGTTCCACAACGAGTCGGTGCGCAACGAAGCACTCTGGGAAGCGACGCTCGGCGGACGCCGCGGGATCATCCGCTACGGCAACGGCGACGCGGCGAATCCCGTCGGTTGGCAGATCGATATCGAGGGCGCCGCTCAAGTGCGGCTCAACCTCGACGAAGCCCGCGACGTCGACGCTTCCGACTTCCGGTTCGGCGTGCCGTTCACGTACACGGCGGGCGACGGCGTCGCCTACAAGTTCGGGTACTACCACGTCAGCTCCCACTTGGGCGACGAGTTCATCCTCCGCAACGGGAACACGCGCATCAATTACGTGCGCGACGCGATCGTTGCGGGCGTCTCGTATCAGTTAAATCCTTGCTGGCGTGTCTACGGCGAGACGGCGTTCGCCTTCTTCACGGCCGGCGGCGCCCAGCCGTGGGAGTTCCAGATCGGCGCCGAGTACGCCCGCCCGGGTCCGACCGGCTTCGCGGGGACGCCGTTCTTCGCAACGAACGCCCACCTCCGCGAGGAGACCGACTTCGGCGGCGACTGGACCGTGCAGACCGGCTGGCTGTGGCGCGGCGTCACCGGGAGCACGTTCCGGCTTGGCCTGCATTACATGAACGGCAAGAGCACGAACTACCAGTTCTTCAATCAGTTCGAAGAACAGCTCGGCTTCGGCATTTGGTACGACTACTGAGCGAGGCGCTAGGCTTGAGGCGGTAGGCGCTAGTTGGGAAGTTGGTGGCAAGCCACCAACCAACTCACCTCGACTAGAACTCCACTGTGCTTCGCCTTCTGACGATCGAGTCGACGTGTGACGAGACCGCGGCGGCGGTCGTCACGGACGGGCTAGAGACACTCGGCGCCGTCGTCGCTTCGCAGACCGATCTGCACGAGCGATTCGGCGGCGTCGTGCCGGAGATCGCTTCTCGGGCGCACGTCGAGCGGATCCTGCCGGTGGTCGACGAAGCGCTCCGCCAAGCGGGGCTGACGCTCGCGGACCTCGACGCGATCGCCGTCGCGAACCGACCGGGGTTGGTCGGGTCGTTGCTGGTCGGCGTCGCGGCCGCCAAGGCGCTCTGCGTGGCGACCGGCCTGCCGCTGATCGCGGTGAACCACCTTCAGGCGCACGTCTACGCCTGCAAGATAGCCAGCGGCGAGGAGGTGTTCCCGTGCGTCGGGCTGATCGTCAGCGGCGGCCACACGAACCTCTACCGCTGCGACGGGCCGACCGACTTCACGCCGCTCGGCGGGACGATCGACGACGCGGCGGGCGAGGCGTTCGACAAAGTCGGCGCGATGCTCGGCCTCCCCTTCCCCGGCGGACCGGCCGTGTCGAAGGCGGCCGCCCAAGGCGACCGCAACGCGATCCGCTTCCCGCGACCCCTGCTCGACGACTCGGGGCGGCTCGCCTTCAGCTTCAGCGGGCTGAAGACGGCGGTGCGATACCGGATCGAATCGCCCGACGCGGAGCGTGACACGCCGCTCTCCGAAGCCGAGCGAAACGACATCGCCGCCGGCTTCGAGGAGGCGGTCGTCGACTGCCTGGTCGGCAAGTCGGAGCTGGCGCTGCGGCAAGCGGGCTTCGACACGCTGTGCGTCGGCGGTGGCGTCGCCGCTAACGGGCGTCTCCGCGAGCGGCTCGGCGAATCGGCCGAGAAGCACGGCTACCGCCTGTACATCCCGCCGATGTCGCTTTGCACCGACAACGCCGTGATGGGCGCGATCGCGGTGGAGCGCTTCCGGGCGGGGAAGTTCGAGTCGCTGGACCTGGACGTCCACCCGGGCCTGGAGCGGATCGGTTAGCCCCGACCAAGCTTGGTCGGGGCTATGGACTCTCCGAGCCTTCGGGCTCTCCGGCGCGCAAAAAAAAGAGCCGGGCCGTGGAAAACACGACCCGGCTCGTTCGTTTCTGTTCGCTGATCGAGATCAGCGACGCTGGCAGCTCGGGCAGTACGACGACGAGGTCGGCATCGCGTACTCGACCGACGAGCCCGGCATCGTGACGCTGGTCGAGTACGACGGCGTCGAGTACGACGGCGTCGAGACCGGAGCGGCCGACGTGGACGCCTCGCTGATCACCGGCTTGGCGACGGTGTAGCGGGTGCGGCCCTGACGCAGGCCCGACTCGTGTTGCGCGAGGATCGACTTCCACTGGCTCGTGGTGACATCGCCGCGGACGCGACGGACGATGACCGAGCCGGTCTTGTCGATGATCGCCACGTGCGGGAACTCCGTCACGTTGAAGACCTTCGCCACTTCCTTGCCGTAGTCGGTCGTCACGTCGATGCGACAGACCTCGTAGCTGTTCAGCGGGAACGCGCCGCTCTCGGCGCTCAGCAGTTCGGGGTTGAGGCTCTGGGCCTCGTCTCCCGGGGCGTCGAGCACCACCAGCAGCGGCTGCTCGGCTTGCTTCGTCTCGGCGAGGGCCTGGCCGTAATCCGCGTGCCAGTCGCTCGGGACCTCGGCGCCGGCGGTCAGGCCAGCGACGAACGAAACCAACATCCAGGTCGAAAGCATCCTTCTAGCTCCTAGGAGGGACGACGCGGCGTACGCGGGGCTCGGTGCGACTCTTGGGGGGTCGTACAACCGCCGCCACGCGGCGTCGGGGATTGGCGGCCCGAGGACCCGCGTCCTCCGGCCGAGGCGTGGAGCAAGGGAGCAACGAGTCCCTGTGTCGCACGCCGGCGGGAACCGCTTCAGGTCGTTGAAGCGGCTAATCGACCGAGCCGTGGATCATTCTCACGACCGATCGACCGGTACGACCCTACCGGGGCTTCGCGCTGGCACAAGGGGCTAGACGGGGCCACTTGTCCGATTGCGGAGATTGGCGCGAGCGCCAATCAATCGACTGAATAATCCCACTTGGCCGCTAAACCGAAGGCTACGAAGGGCTTAGCGAGCCAGGCTCACGTGTCGAAGGGCGCTGCGCGAAAGCCCGAGACCGCTCTAAAAAAACGCTGTGGCAGAGTGTCACGCTTCACAAACTGCGGCGACCGCGTCGAGTGGGAAAATTCGCCGTCGCCGAAGCTCACGCCTCTTCGAGCGTCACAGCCGACTGGACGGTCTGCCCGTCGCGCAGCAGCGTGAACACAACGCGCTGGCCCGGCGCGTAACCGTCCATGATCGCGATGAACTGGTCGTGCGTCGCGATCGGCTGACCGTCGATCGCGACGATGTAGTCGGCCGCGTCGCGGTCTTCTTCGAGCACGACGCGCCGGCGACCGAACGGGTCTTGGTACAGCTTCCTTGTGAACGAGAAGCCGCGCAGGCCGGCGCGATCGGCAGGGCCGTCTTTGCTGACGCGCGCGATGCGCAGCCCACGCGGCGTCTCGTTGACCATGACGATGCCGTGGTATGCGCGGACGACCTTTCCCTTCTCGATCAGTTCGGGCAGGAACCGCTTCACACGGTCGATCGGGATCGCGAAGCCGACGCCCGAGTTTTGGCCGACCGAACTGCGGATCGCGACACACATGCCGATCATCTCGGCTGAGGTGTTGAGCAACGGCCCGCCGGAGTTGCCGGGGTTCATCGCGGCGTCGGTTTGGATCATGCCCGTCATCACTCGGCCGCCGTTGCTGCTAGGAAGCGAGCGGTTCGTGCTCGAGACGATGCCGGTCGTGAGCGTGTGGTCCAGTCCGAACGGGTTGCCGAGTGCGTACGCCTTCTGACCGACACGCAGGTTGTCGCTGCGACCCAAGCGGATCGGGTCGAGCTGGTCGGCCGGCGCGTCGACCTTGAGCACGGCCATGTCGTACTCCTCGTCGAAACCGATGACCTCCGCCGGGTAGACGCGGTCGTTCGCGAGGGCGACGCTGACACGAGTCGCGTCGTCGATCACGTGGTGGTTCGTGAGAACGTGCCCCTGCTTGTCGAGCACGCAGCCGGAGCCGGCGCCCTCGCCCTCCATCGCGAAGCCGAACCCGTCGCGCTGGACGGTGCTGGTCGTGATGTGAACGACGCTGCGATTGGCCGCCTCGTAGACGCGGATGTTGGCCAGCTCGTCCGGCGTCAGGTCGGGCGACGCGGCCGGGCGCGACGCCGGCGCCGTCCGCTGGGCGACGGTTTCCGGCGACGAGAACAGCAGCAGGGCCAGCCCTGCTGCGGCGGCCACGGCGAACAACGAAGTGCGGGTGCTCATCGGTCTGGAAGTGAAGGAACTCGGCGGCGAGACGCTCTGGATGGCTACGTTTGAACGCGCCGGATCGTTCGCTGGCAAGGCGGATCGGCTCAGGAGAGCCGCAGCGGCCAGACCAGGCCGATGAGCACGATCCCGGCAGCGGCGATCAGCAGCGCCAGCGGCCCGCCAACACGCAGGAAGTCACGCGGCTGGTAGCCGCCGGGGCCCATGACCATCAGGTTGGTCTGGTAGCCGATCGGCGTGGCGAAGCTGAGCGACGCCGCGATCGCCACCGCCATGATGAAGGGCCGCGGGTTGACGCCCGCCTCGGCGGCGATGCCGATCGACAGCGGGATCATCATCGTCGCCACCGCGGCGTTGGTGATCGCCTCGGTCAGCACCATCGACAGCAGGTAGACCGCCGCCAAGAGCAGCCACGGCAGCCAGGCTTCCGGGAGCGGCGCCGCCTGAGCCATTCCGACAACGCCTTCGGCGATCCAACGATCGGCGCCGCTCTCAGTCAGTGACTTTCCCAGGCCGATCGCGGCGGCAATCGTGATCAACACCTGCAGGTCGATCGCGGTCCGCGCTTGGCTGACCGTCATGCAACGCGCGACGATCATCGCGGCGACGACCGCCACACCGGCCACCGGCTGGATGTCGGGCGACAACCACGCCGGCGAACCAATGGCGTCGCCAACCGACAGCGCGGTCGCCACCAACCAGCCAATCAACAGCAGGAACAACCCGCCCGCCACCAACGCTCGGTCGTGTCGCCGTGCCGACGAGCCGCCGACGGCGCTAACCAAGTAGAAGTCTCGGCTGTTGCGATGTGTCTCGACAAAGCCCGAGCGTGTCTGCAGCAGGAGGGTGTCGCCCGCCTCGAGGCGGATGTCGCCGATCTTCGTCCCCAGACGCTCGCCGCCGCGGTGCACGGCGACGATCGCCGCGTTGTAGCGCTGTCGAAAGTTGGCTTCGCGGACCGTGCGCCCGACGATTGGCGACGTCTTGGAGAGCACGGCCTCGGCGAGTTGCCGGCTCGCGCGGTCGGCGGGACGGAACTCGTACGTCATGTCGACTGCCGGCACGAGCCCGGGAATCCGCTCCAAGTCGGCGATCGTGCCGACCACGCCGGTGAAGACCATGCGGTCGTGCGACTTGATGACGTCTCGCGGCGTGACCGGCGTGATCACGTCGGCGCCACGGCTGATCTCGATCAGGAACAAGCCGGGCAACTGCCGCAAGCCTGCTTCTTCGACGGTCTGCCCGACGAGCCCGCAGCCCGGCTGCACCAGCATCTCGACCAGGTACTCGCGGCGGCGATCCCCGAGGTCCTCGATCACGCCGGTCCGGTCGGGCAGCAATCGCGGCGCAACGAAGATCATGTAGACGATCCCAAGCAACGCCAGCGGGAGACCGACCCAGCCGATCTCGAGCAGCCCGATCTCGCGGACCTCGGCGAGCATCGCGCCCTCGGCTTCGACGGCGCGCGTCGACATCGCCCGGCCGACATCGGCGATCTGCGCGTTGCAGACGAGTGTCGTGCTGGTGCCGATGACGGTGCCGACGCCACCGAGGATCGTCAGGAAGCTGAGCGGCATCAGCAGCCGCGACGGCGAGACGCCCCGCTTGTGGCACCAGTCCATCACGACCGGGGCGAGCATCGCCACCAGCGGCGTGTTGAGCACGACGGCCGACGCGGGAGCGACCAGCGTCAGACGCCACAGGGCGGCCCGCTCGGTCTTCGCCGTGCCGAGCAGGACTCCGCCAATCCAGTCGAGAGCCCCCGTGGTCCGCAGCCCCGCGGCGGCGGCGAACAACGCCCCGATCAACAGCACCGGCGGGCTGGCGAAGCCGCTGAGCGCCGTTCCGGCATCGATGACTCCCGCGAGCGTGACTGCCGCCAAACCGGCGAGGAACAGCAGCTCAACCGGCGTGGAACGCCGCCAGAGCAGCGTCGCGAAGATCCCCGCGACGACCAGCAACGCCACGCCGCCTTCGGCGGTGAGCGGCGCAGCGGCGATTGGCATCGCGGGGAGCATCAGTCGGGCTCAGCGGGCGAACGGGTGGACGCCTGGTGACGTGCGGGCGCTCAGAGGCGACGCCCTCTTACCGTAAATCGCCGCATTTCGCCCTCCGACAGAATCCCGCGACACGGCGGCGACCGCGACCGTCAGAACCGGCGCGACCGGCAGGTTGAAAAGGGCGAAATCAGGTGGAAGGGCCTCGGAGGCCCGGATAAGATAGAGGCTCTTGGCTAAATACGCAGCCGGCAACGGTTTGCGCCGCCAAATTAGCCATAGAAGACTAGCCACAGAAGCATGGCGACTGCGGGCCTTGCGCCCCGCGCCACCGGACAGACAAGAGACTGCCACTCCCTCGCTCGGCTTCGCCGTCCGAGGGAGCGCCTCCCCGCGGAGCCGATCCGACGATGATTCTGACACGCGCTCGCCGCTCGTCACTTCTCCAGCCTCTCGCTTGCCTCGGCGCCATTGCCGCGGTGGCGGGCGCCGCCAACGCCGACAGCCTTTCGGTCGACCTGTACGACGCGCCGGACGGGCAGCGGTACTACGCCGCCAGCTTCGCCGCGATCGACGCGCCGGCTCGCCCCGAGGCGATGGACCTGGTGATCGTCATCGACACGTCGGCCAGCCAAGTCGGCCCGTTCCGCACGACGACGCTCGCCGCGGTCGAGGCGTGCCTCGCGAGCCTGCACCCGAACGACCGAGTCGAGCTGGTTGCGGCCGACGTCTCGGCCCGCCACCTGACCGAATCACCCGTCGCGCCGGGGTCGTCGGAGATGGCCGCCGCGATGGCGTCGCTCCAGCAGATCGCGCCGCTGGGCGCTTCGGAGCTTCGCACGACGCTCGCGACCGCTGCCGACCGCCTCGCGGCTTCGTCCGAGTCGCCTCGCAAGGCAATCCTCTACCTCGGCGACGGTCTCTCGATGGGAGGCAACGAACTGGCCGGCGCCTGGTCGGGCGTCGTCGAGCGGCTCCGCGACCAGCAGATCGCCGTCTCGGCCTTCGCGCTGGGCCCGCAACGCAACCCGGCGCTGCTCGCGGCCTTGGCGAACCAAACCGGCGGCAACCTGTACCTCGACGCCCCGGGCCTAGCCGCGGACGACGCCGAAGCCTCCCGTCGTGGCGCTCGAGTCGGCCGCATCCTCTCGGACTGGGCGCACGCCGAAGTAGCTTGGGCCACGTCGAGCTCGATGAGCGAAGCCGCCGTGTCGGCCTACCCGACGGCGATGCCGCCGCTCCGCAGCGACCGAGACACGGTCGTCATCGGCCAACTCGCCCCCGGCGCCGAACGCTTGACGGTCGACGCCACCATCGACGGCGAGTCGTTGGCCTGGTCGGCCAACCTCGATCCGAGCAACGAGTCGAGCGCCGCGCTCGCGACGCTGGTCCAGCAGGCCGAGCGGGATGGCGGCCTCTCGCTGACCACCCTCGGGTCGGCCGGCCTGACCGAGACCATGCGGGTCGCCAACGCAGAGACGGAACGCTTGACCCGAATCGCCGAACGGGCGGTCGCCCTGGGCGACACGGCCGGCGCCACCAAGATCAGCCAAGCCGTGCTGAAGCGCGACCCGGGCAACCTGCGTGCGAAGACGGTGCAACGCGCCGGCGAGGAGCGCTCGGTGCGGACCGCCCAGCTTGAGATCGTCGAAGCGGCCCCGGTCGAGGACCTCGTCGCCCCGCAAGCGCCGGCAGCCCAACCGTCGGTCGTGTTCGAAGACCAAGGCTTCATGCCGCCGAGCGAGGTCGTCGTCGACGGCCGCTTCATGAACTCGGTCGACCGCAACCGCAAGGTGTTCGCCCAGCTCCTTGAGAAGGAAGTCAAGAACGCCATCGCCGACGCCCGCGACACGATGTCGACCGACCCCGAGTCGGCGATCCAGTCGCTCAAGCTGATGCTGCAAAACGTCGAGCGGGCCCCGGAACTCAGCTCGGCGATCCGCGCCGGCCTGTCTGACCGCCTTCAGTCCGCCGTCCGCGAAGCAACGCGGCAAGCGGTGATCCAAGACGATCTCGACCGCGAGCGCGAAGAGGTGCTCGCCGCGGCGCGTGAGCGCCGTCTGCTGCTCGACCGACTCGCGCTGAAGCGCGAACGCGAGAAGCAGCTCGTCGAGCGCTTCAACGCCCTGATCGACGAGCGCCGCTTTGCCGAGGCGACCGAGGTGAGCCTCGAGGTCGAAGAGATCGACCCGGACAGCGTCATCGCCCGCGTCACGCGTGTTTGGGGCGAGCAGAAGCGCTACCACGAGCTGAACCGCGAGCTCCGCGACCGCCGGGCGGCCATGTTCCTCGAGACGATGGCGCAGGTCGAGTCGTCGGCGATCCCGTTCCCGGACAACGTGCCGATGGTGTACCCGGACGCCGAGGAGTGGCAGCGGATCACCGAGGCGCGTCGCAAGTACAAGTCGGTCGACGTCGCCGGCGAGAGCGAGTCGGAGCGCGCCATCACGGACGCGCTTCAGAAGCCGCTGCCGACGAGCGGCCTGCAGTTCGACGACGCCCCGCTGGAAGACGTCGTGACGTTCCTCCGCGAGGAATACAACATCGAGATCGCGCTCGACTCGATCGCGCTGGACGACCTGGGCCTCGGCCCCGACGAGCCGATCACCGTCGACCTCCGCAACACGTCGCTCAAGTCGGCGTTGCGGCGGATGCTCGAGCCGCTCGAGTTGACCTACGTCCTGGAGGACGAGGTGCTGTTGATCACCACCGAAGAGGAAGCTCAAACGAAGCTCAAGGTGAAGGTCTACCCGGTTGCCGACCTCGTGATCCCGATCCCGCCGCCGCAGGCCGCGGGCATCGGTGGCGGCGGCGGTGGCCTTGGTGGCGGCGGTGGCGGCGGCCTCGGCGGCGGTGGCGGTGGCGGCCTCGGTGGCGGCGGTGGCGGTGGCCTCGGCGGTGGTGGCGGCGCGTTCAGCGTGCCGGACGAAGCCCCGGTCTTGTCGCTCCGCAAGGACGCACCCCAATCGACCCCGACGAAGCCCGAAGCGACGCCCGCGTCGCCCTCGGCGTCGACCGAGATCACCCCCGAGGTTTCGGCGAAGGCGCCCAGCCTGCGGCTGCCGGCGGCGGACGCTGACGACTCGGCTTGGGAAGGGCTGTTCGCCGAGAAGGTCGACCCCGCGTCGGTGCGGCGCGCGACGCGTCGCTTGGTGCGGACCGAGCGCTACGGCGACGCGGTGCGGCTGATCAACGCCGCCCTCCGCGCCGGCCAGCAGCAGTCGTGGATGTACGAATCACTCGGCCTCGCCCTGCAACTCGACGGCCGCCCGTTGGAAGAGATCGAACGCACGGTCCTCTCGTCGGTCGACTTCGCGACCGAGGCCGACCAGCTGGTCGCCATCGCCGATTACCTCGTCGGCCTGGGGCTCGACCGCCGTGCGGTGCAGGTCTACCGCATGGCCCTCGACCGGGCGCCGCTGCTCCAAGAGATCCTCGGCCCCGCGCTCGCCGCGGCGAAGCGCAGCGGCGACGCCGACGCGTTGCGTTGGGCGACGATCGCCGTCGCCGAGCGTGCCTGGCCGGCGACCTACGCCGCAATCGAGGAGCAATCGAAGCTCATCAGCCAAGCGCTCGTCGAGCGGCTCGAGTCGGAAGACACCGCTGCGGCCGCGAGCTACCGCAAGCAACTCGACGCCGCTTCGCGTCGCGACTGCCTGGTGCGTGTCACCTGGTCGGGCGACGCCGACCTCGACCTGGCCGTTAAAGAGCCGGGCGGCAGCGTCTGCTGGCTCGGCAAGGGCCGGACCGCCGGCGGCGGCGTGCGGGTCGAAGCGCCCGTGAACGCCGACGACGAGTCGGCAATCCGCCGTGAAGAGTACATCTGCCCCCGCGGCCTAGCGGGCGACTACGAAGTGCTCGTCCGCAAGGTCTGGGGCGAGCCGGTCGCCGACCTCGTGACCGTCGAGGTGACGGTCGCCGCGGGCGACGAGAACGAAGAAGTCCAGTCGCGGCAAGTCAAACTCGACGAGAACGGCGAGACCCGCGCGCGGTTCAACCTGCCGGTCGGCCGTCTCGAACAGCCGATCGACGAGGCGGTGCTCGCCCAGGCGCTGGAGCGCCAAGAGAACGTCGCGCGTTCGGTCGTCGCGCAGCAGCTCAGCTCGCTGGCCGAGGAAGGGACCGTCTCGCTGCGTCCCGGCGAAGAGCGGCGTCGCCGTCAGGCGCTCGCCGGCCAGGGCGCCGTCGGCTTCCAGCCGGTCATCATCACGCTGCCCGAGGGCACCAACCTGCAGGCTTCGGCCGTGGTGTCGGCCGACCGCCGCTACGTGCGGGTCAGCCCGACGCCGATCTTCTCGGTGATCGGTGACATCTTCACGTTCAGCTTCACCGGCGGCGGCATCGACCCGACGACGCAGTTTGTCGACCAGTCGATCCAGTCGGGCCAAGTCGGCCAGGCCGGCGTCGGCGGCGTGCTCGCCGGAGGCGGCGGCCAAGGCGGCGGCGGTGGCGGCCTCGGTGGTGGCGGCGGTGGCGGTGGCGGCGGTGGCAACCCCTGATCGGCCGCGCCGGCGTCGAAGCGATCGTCGCGTCGCTGCGGCTTAGCCGATCGCGGAAAGCTGCGCTGTCGCCACGTTGCTCAAGCCCTCCAGGGCCAGAGACAGCAACGCGTCGAACTGCTCCCGGCTGAAGGTTGCGCCTTCTCCGCCGCCCTGCACTTCGATGAGCGCTCCGGCGGAGGTCGCGACGACGTTCATGTCGACCGCGGCGGTCGAGTCCTCTCGGTAGTCGAGGTCGAGCGCCGACTCGCCGTCGACAAGGCCGACGCTCACCGCGGCAACCGAGTCGGCTAGAGGTGAGTTCGCTTCGCCAAACACCGGGTCGCCCGCTTCGTCGCGGATCGACCGGACCGCCTCGGCCAGGGCGACCCACCCGCCCGTGATGCTCGCGGTGCGTGTGCCGCCGTCGGCACGGAGCACGTCGCAGTCGATGGTGATGGTCCGCTCGCCCAGCGCCTCAAGGTCGATGCCGGCGCGAAGCGAACGACCGATGAGCCGTTGGATCTCGGTCGAGCGCCCGTCCGTCTTGCGGGGTTTACGCGGGCTCGTTGAGCCCGGGAGCATGTTGTACTCGGCGGTGACCCAGCCGCGTCCTTTGCCGGCAAGCCACGGCGGCGTGTCGGCGCCGACGCTCGCCGTGCAGAGCACGGTGGTCTGACCGAAGCTGACCAGCACGCTGCCGTCGGCCGCGGAGGTGTATCCGCGATCGATCTTCAGCGGGCGGAGTTGGTTGGCGGCGCGGCCGTCGTGGCGAGGCATGAGTGTGCTGTCTTGGGTTGAGCGGCGAGCGGCTGGGACGAGTTGCTGGTGGGCGATCGCGGAATGCGGACTTCGGAATGCGGATTCGGTCTGGGCGAAGACTTCTTCAAGACGCGAGCGGCTCGGCTTGGCGTGCGCTCATTCCGCATTCCGCATTCCGCATTCCCAAATCCGCAATCGTCAACTCGCGTGCGACGCGAGCAGCCAAACGAGGATCCCTTTCTGGGCGTGCATCCGGTTGCCGGCTTGCTCGACGATGACGCTCCGCTCGTGGTCCATCACGCCGTCGGTGACCTCCTCGCCGCGTTTGGCCGGGAGGCAGTGCATGAAGACCGCGTCGTCCGGCGCGGCGGCCAGGAGCGCCTCGTTCACCTGAAACGCGGCGAAGTCCTTGCGGCGCTGCGCTTCCTCGGCTTCCTGGCCCATGCTGGCCCAGACGTCGGTGTAGATGGCCGACGCGCCGGCGACCGCCTCGCGGGCGTCGCCGGTCACCGAGACCTTGGCGCCGGGGTTGTCGGCAACGACGCCCTCGATGAAGCCCGCGTCCATCTCGTACCCGGCGGGGGTGGCCATTACGAACTCGACGCCGAGCTTCGCGCAGGCGACCGCCAGGCTGCGGGCGACGTTGTTCCCGTCGCCGACCCAGGCGAGCTTGCGGCCGTGCAGGTCCCCGAAACGTTCTTTGATGGTGTACAGGTCCGCCACCGCCTGACACGGGTGGGAGACGTCCGTCAGCCCGTTGATGACCGAGCACGAAGAGTGCGCGGCGAACTCGGTGACCGTCTCGTGCCGTTTGCTGCGGATGACGACTACGTCGACCATCTGGCTGAGTACCCGCGAGAAGTCGGCCATCGACTCGCGCTTGCCGCCGAAGCCGGTGTCTTGGCCGAGCATGATGCTGCCGCCGCCCAGGTGGGTCATGCACGCCTCGAACGAGACGCGCGTCCGCAGCGACTGCTTCTCGAACAAGAGCGCGAGCATCCGGCCCGGCAGGAGCGGCTCGCGGACGCCCGCCTCGAACTTGCTCTTGAGGTCCGCGGTCAGCGAGAAGATCGTTTCAATCTCCGTCGCCGAGACGTCGTCGAGCGTGATGAGATGGCGCATGACAGGCTGTCAGTTGTCAGCGGTCAGGGAGTTCAGTGCGAAGCGACGTAACGCGCCACGCGTTGCAGAGTTACGCCTGGTGCTCGCGGAGCGCGTCGGCCAGGATCTGGCAACCTTGGTCGAGCTCTTCGTCGGTGAGCGTCATCGCCGGCAGCAGCCGTAACACGCGGCCCTGGGTACAGTTGATCAGCAGGCCGCGCTCCATGCATGCCGACACGAGCGGCGCGCCGTCGACCAACAGTTCCAGGCCGATCATCAGGCCGCGGACCCGCAGCTCCTGGGCGAACGGCAACTCGTCGACCAGCGGCGAGAGCGTCTCCTCGAACCGGGCGCCGAGTTGCTTAGCCCGCTCGAGCAGGCCGTCGCGCTCGATCGTCTCGATCGTGGCGATGCCGGCTCGGGCCGCGATCGGGTTGCCGCCAAACGTGGCGGCGTGCATGCCGGGCCTCAGGCTGGGGGCGATCTCGGCCGTCGTGAGCAACGCGCCGCCGGCGACGCCGCCGCAGAGGCTCTTCGCGAGCGTCATCACGTCAGGGGTGACGCCGAAGCCTTGATGGGCGAACCATTCGCCCGTGCGGCCGCAACCGGCCTGCACCTCGTCGAACACGAGCACCAAGCCATGCTCGTCGGCGATCTCGCGGAGGCCTTCGAGGAAGCCCTCCGGCGGGAGGCGGATGCCGCCCTCGCCTTGGATCGGCTCGACGAGGATGCCCGCCGTCTCGTCGTCGACCAGCTCCTTCACCGCCTCGAGGTCGCCGTACTCGGCGTACTCGAAGCCGGCCACCAGCGGGCCGAGCCCTTCGTGGTACTTCGGCTGGGCCGTGGCGGTCGTCGCGCCGAGGGTCCGGCCGTGGAACCCGCCGGTGAACGTGATGATCTTGAACCGCTCCTCGGGCGTGTGCAGCCGGACGAGCTTGATCGCCGCCTCGTTTGCCTCTGCGCCGGAGTTGCAGAAGAACGCCTGACCGCCGAACGACCGCTCGCTCAGCAGTTGCGCCCAGCGCCCTTGCGCCTCCGTGTACCAGCTGTTGGGCACGTGGATCAGCGTCGCGACCTGCTCCTGCACCGCCTCGACCACCGCCGGCGGGCAGTGGCCCAGCAGGTTGCAGCCCCAGCCGGGGAAGAAGTCGAGGTACTTGCGGCCCTGGTCGTCCCAAACCCAGGAGCCCTCGCCGCGCACCAGCGACACCGGGAACCGGCCGTAGTTCGGCACGACGTAGCGTTGGAACGTCTCCGCCGTGGCGGGAGACATCGACGGGGTTTCGGTCGCTGGCATGGCGGCTCCTGCTGGTCGAGGTCGCAAGGACCGATCGGTCAGCCCGCGGGTTCGGGGACGATCTGGGTGCCGACGCCCTGGTTGGTGTAGATCTCCAGCAGCAGCGAGTGCCGCAGCCGGCCGTCGATGATGTGGACCTTGCCGACGCCCTTGGTCAGCGTCTCGAAGCACGCCTCGACCTTCGGGATCATGCCGCCGGCGATCGCGCCGCTGCCGGTGAGCTCCTCCGCGAGGGACGGCGTCAGCGAGCTGATGAGCGTCGCCGGGTCGTCGGCGTCGCGGAGGACGCCCGACACGTCGCTCAGGAACACCAGCTTCTCGGCCCCGAGGGCCTGGGCGACCGCCATCGCCGCGGTGTCGGCGTTGACGTTCAGCAGCTCGCGCTTGCCGTCGGCATCGGGCGCCGCCTCGCACAGGCAGGGGATCACCGGCACCTGGCCCGCGAAGCAGAGGTTCTCGATCGTGTCGCGATCGACGCTCGTGACCCGGCCGACGTGCCCCAGGTCGACCTCTTCGCCGTCGTCGCCGGTGAGCGTGATCCGCTCGCCGAACAGCACGTTGTTGTTCGTCTCGCCGGCCGTGTTGAGCGGCATCGCCCGGCCGCCGTACAGCTCGATCTTCTCCGCGAGCGCCTCATTCACCTGGCCGCCGAGCACCCGCTCCGCGATCCGCAGCGTGTCGTCGTCGGTGTAGCGCCGGCCCTGCACGAACCTGGGGGTGAGCCCCTCGGCGTCCATCGCCTGGCTGATCGCCTTGCCGCCGCCGTGGACGATCACCGGCCGCATGCCGACGGTCTCCATGAAGACGACGTCAATCAGCAGGTGCCGCAGCGCCTCCTCGTCCTCGAGCAGGCTGCCGCCGAGCTTGATGACCGTGACGCTTTCACGGAACCGGCGGATCCAGCCCATTGCCTCGATCAGCACGTCCGCTTTCTCGATCGCTTCTTGCACGGGCGGACGCGGGGGGCTTTCGGGCGGTGGCGGGGCGAGCGTGGTCACGGTCGGGCCGGGTCGGGATCGGAGAATCCCGCAGTTTACGGCTCCGCAAACCGCCGGTCCAGGCAAACGGTGGCGGGCGAGCCGCTAATCGGCTGCGCGATCGCGCCGCTGGAACCCTGACCGCGATTCGGCGATGATCGCCACTCTCGTCGCCCGACGCCCGCCGACGCCAGCACCGCCCGCGCCTCGATGACCGCTCCCGCCGCCGCCCCGATGGCGATCGTCCTGGCCGCCGGCCAGGGCACCCGGATGAAGTCCGACCTGCCGAAGGTCCTTGTCCCCGTCGGCGGCCGGCCGATGATCCGCTACGTCGTGGACGGCCTCCGCGCCGCCGGCGTCGAGCGGGTCG
This sequence comes from Cladocopium goreaui, assembly GCA_947184155.2. Taxonomy (NCBI): domain Eukaryota; class Dinophyceae; order Suessiales; family Symbiodiniaceae; genus Cladocopium; species Cladocopium goreaui. The sequence goes on from CAMXCT020002380.1 coordinate 497,852, forward strand.
TCGTCGTCGTCGGCTACAAGGCCGACCTCGTGCGGGCCGAACTCCACGACGAACCGGGCGTCTACTTCGCCCTGCAGGCGGAGCAGCTCGGCACGGGGCACGCCGTCATGATGTGCCGCGACGAAGTCACCGCGCACCGCGAGGCGGGCGGCGGCCCCGTCGTGATCGTCACCGGCGACTCGCCGATGCTGCAGGAGTCGAGCGTCCGCGCCCTGCTCGCGGAGTTCGCTGAGACGAACCCCGCCTGCCTGCTCGGCACGGCCCACCGCGACGACCCGACCGGCCTGGGGCGCGTCGTCCGCGACGACGCCGGCGACTTCGTCGGCATCGTCGAGCACAAGGACTGCACGCCGGAGCAGCTCCGGGTCACCGAAGTGAACATGAGCACGTACGTCTTCGCGCCGGGCGACCTGCTGTCGTCGCTCGAAGCGATCACCACCGACAACGCCCAAGGCGAGTACTACGTCACCGACTGCCCCGGCGTCCTGCTCCGCGAGGGCAAAGACGTCCGCGCCCTGGCCGCCCTCCAGCCGTGCGAAGCGCTGAGCATCAACACGGTCGAGGACCTCGCGGTGGTCGAAGCGGAAATGGAAAAGATGAGTGGGCAGAAGACAGAAGGCAGACGGCAGTAGTCGCCGGACGCCGAGCCTTCGGCTCACTTTGCTGACCACCTACCGCCCTCTGCCTACTGCCTACTTCAAATGCACGACCTCAAACTCTTCAGCGGCACCGCGAACCCGCGGCTCAGCCAGGCGATCGCCGACTACCTCGGCGTGCCCCTCGGGCGGATCTCGCTCGGCCGGTTCCCGGACGGCGAAATCAGTTGCAAGATCGAGGAGGACGTCCGCGGCCGCGACGTCTTCCTGATCCAGCCGACCTGCCCGCCGGTCAACGAGAACCTCATGGAGCTTCTCGTGATGATGGACAGTTGCCGCCGCGCCAGCGCCGAGCGGATGACGGCCGTCATCCCCTACTTCGGCTACGCCCGGCAGGACCGCAAGGACGAGGGGCGGGTGCCGATCACCGCGAAGCTGGTCGCGAACCTGATCACCCGCGCCGGCGCGACGCGCGTGCTGACGATGGACCTGCACGCCGCCCAGATCCAGGGCTTCTTCGACGTGCCAGTCGACCACCTCTACGCGGCGCCGGTCCTGAACGAGCACTTCCTGAAGACCGTCCCCGACCTGGACGAGGTCGTGATCGTCAGCCCGGACGAGGGGAGCATCAAACGCGCCCTCGGGCATGCCAAGCGGATCGGCGGATCGGTGGCGATCATCGACAAGCGCCGCGAGAGCGCCACGAAGACCGTCCAGGCGAACATCCTTGGCGGGCCGATCGAGGGCCGCGTCGCCCTGATGTTCGACGACATGATCAGCACCGCCGGCAGCATCCGCGGCGCGGCGCGCGTGCTCCACGACCACGGCGTCAAAGAGATCCACGTCGGCGTGACGCACGCCGTGCTCTGCGGCCCCGCGAAAGAGCGCCTCGAAGAAGCGGAGCTGGCGAGCCTGGTCTGCACCAACTCGATCCCGCTCTCCGTGTCGGAGCGCCCGCCCAACACGACGACGCTCGACGTCGCCCCGCTGCTGGGCGAAGCGATCAAGCGGATTCACCGGAACGAGTCGGTGAGCAAGTTGTTTCGGTAGAGCACGCAATGAGCAGCAAGTCAGTCCGCGAAGTTATGGCCGACGAGTTGGTGCCGGGAGAAGAGATTCGGGTCGCGGCAGAACTGCAAGTCAAGCCGATTCCGGTCAACCCTGCCGAATACCACTTCGACTATGAGTTTGAATTGGTACAAGAAGCAGACGAGACACACGAAGCCGTAAGCTTGCGTGTCGTTGGCAATGGCCTTTGGGATAAGCTGGAAGAGGTAGCTCCACCAACTGGCGGTGGGCACCTTGTGTTCTGCCAAGACGTGACAGCCGCAGGCGTGCTGATCGCCACGGAGGATGGAAGTGTCGAATTCTCGATCCGCAGCCTGAGCTACATGGACGACTACGACGATCGGCTAGTTCAAGTCAGCTTCTAGCCGGGCGCGGGTGCCACTGCTGGCTTGTCCAGCAGTGCGAAGTGGGTACCCGGCGCCCACTGCTGGACGAGCCAGCAGTGGCACAAAATGTAGGCTCACTGGCTCGGTACGACTCGTGTGTCAGGCCGGCTATGACGACACCTCGCCCGCCCCTTTCTTCTCGACACGCACGCGCACGACGCGTTCGATCTCGTCGGCGGACATCCCCTGCTCGGCCAACTCGCGTTTGAAGTCGAGGTCGGCGCGGTGGGCGGCGTACTTACGCGCCTCAGCAGCCACGACGGCGACCATGCCGCTCAAGCCGCCGAAGATCACCATCATGGTCAGGAAGTTGAACGGGATCGGGACCGCCATGATCGACTGGATAGCTTCGCCCACTGTACCTCGCCCTGGATTGGAGACCGTTGTCGCGTTGCCAGACCCTTACTTCGCCCCGCCTGACGCCATCTTGGCACAAATCGCCCCCAAATGGGGGCAAAGGGTTGGCCCAAGTTGGCGCGATTCGGCGACTTTGCCCAGCGCTCGTGTAGGATGAGCGCATGTGGCGTCGGCGTGACTTCCCGGCCCTGGTGCTCAAGAGCGGCCTCTGCACGGAGACCGACCTCGCCGACGCCCTCCGCGGCCTGGACGCGTCGCGCTGGTCGGAACGTGATCGAGTGGCGACCCGCCTCGTCGACCGCGGACTGCTCACGCGTTGGCAGGCGGACAAGTTACTCGAAGGGAAGCACCGTGGCTTCTTCCTCGGGATTGCAAGCTGCTCGGCCCGCTGTGGGGCGGCGAACGCACGCACGAGTACTTGGCGCACCACACGCAACTTGGCGTCGATTGCGTTGTGAAGGTGGCGACACGCAAGCTGCGGTCGGCTCGCGACTACCCCGAGTGCGTCCTGCGGGAGGGGCGCATCGGCCGCAGCCTGGAGCATCCCAACGTCGTCAGACGCTGGGGTTCGGCCCTTCGAAGGACCTTGGGACCGCGGCGGCGACGGCCGACCACATCGCCTACCAGCACGACGGCGGTGTTCCGCTCGACGAAGTGATCCGCTCGCGCGGACAGTTCGATGTCGAAGCAGCCATCGACCTCTTCACGCAAGCAAGTCGCGGATTGCAGCACCTGCACGATCGGGGCTTCCTCCACCTGGATGTGAAGCCGCTGAACCTGCTGCTCACCGCCGACGGCCGGGTCCTCTTGCGGGACTTCCTGTCCGCCTGTCGGCGCCGTGAAGACGGGACCTACGAGGACCCGTGCGACACAAGCGGCGAGCCTTGGTTGACCGCACTCTACGCGCCGCCCGAGGCCGCGCTCGCCCGCGATGAGCTCTCACCGGCCTCGGACGTCTACTCGCTTGATTGCGTCCTCTACGAGCTGCTGGTCGGCCAGCCGCCGTTTCAAGCGGAGCCGGTGGCCGAGCTGCTGCTCCAACACCAGACCGAAGCGCCTCCCGACGTCCGTGTGCGCCGCCCTGAAGTTCCGTTGCCGATCGCCAACGCGATCCACCGGATGCTCTCGAAGCGACCGGAGAAACGTCACGGTTCTGTGGCAGAAGCGGCCGACGCGGTGTGCGGCTCTCGGGACGGCCCGACTTCGCCTTGCTGAGTCCTGCGGCAGCGTCGCGGACAGGTCATGGCAATGCAGCGAGCCCGACGTCGCCGTAGCGACGCCGGGCCCGCCGGTGGAGAGAACCGAGGCTCGGTCCGGGGATCGGTCTTGTCAGCGTCCGCTCAACGACGGCGGGTCGCGACGCCGCACGCGGCGAGCAGGGCGAGCGCCGCCGCCGTCGGCTCCGGCACGACGGCCTGGATCCGAGCGTCGCCGACGTCGGCGCCGGTCAGGTCGGTCGACGCCAGAGCGTTGTCCTGCAGGAAAACTGGGCGAACTCCGACGAGACGACCAGGTCGACCGACAGGTCGAGCAGCGTTTCGCTCTGCTCGGCGAGGCCGGTCACCTGGGTGTCGAACAAGATCGCGCTAACGCCGGTCGTGCTCTCGACGAAGAAGCCGCTGTTGCCATCGACGGCGCGGCCGGCGTCGAAGCCGATCGTGAAGTTGCCGACCTCAACGGTGTCGGTGTTGAAGAAGACCGAGCCGGTGTGCTCGATCGTCCCGCTGAACGTTCCCGCGTTCGGGAAGCTGCCTGGCGTGTAGGCGAACGTGGTCGGCAGCGAGGCGGCGCCACGCGAGTTGATCGGGAAGGCGACCGAGTCGGGCAACACGCCGGCGCCGATGCCTGGCGAGACGCTCGACAAGGTGAGCGACGCGGCCGCGCGCAGCGAGCGTGTCGGTGTCGAGGGCGACGCTCGTGAAGCCGCCGATGACCTCGACCTGAGCCGAGACCGCGGCCGGCGTGACAACGAGCGAAGCAAGCAAGAACAATCGGGTAACCGTCTTCATGGTGATGTCCTTCGAGTTTGACTTGGGTTGGTGGGGCGCCTGGTGCGCGCCGGGAGTTTTAGGGTTCGCGCGCACCCCGAGCTCGACAGACGACGCCGTTTCAAAAAAACGGGGCCGCGAAACGCGGGGCTAACGGGCGAGAAAACAACGCAAAGTGGGTCACCCCCGCCTGTGGCGGGCGACGGCGTCGTGCGGGGCACGACGGGCTCGGCTTCACTAGCGTTTGCGCCTCAAGGGAATCTGGAAGTGGGAGAAGGCTCGGTTCAGCCGCGAGAGGTCGCAGCGTGGTTTTCAAGTTGTGTCACGGTCACGGGGCGTTCCGGCGCCGGGTCGCAGCGATCGACGAGGGCGCTGGCCGGCAGCGCGGGCAGCAACGCGGCGGCCAACGCCACGCCGAGCGCCCAGCGCCCGGCGGTGGCGAGGGCCTCCACTCGCCTCTGCAAACGCCGTGGGGGGATGGCGTCGCGGAGAAACTGGAGTCGCTCCATCGTGATCTGGCACGGGCGGATCCCCGTGAGCTCGGCTTGCGGGTTCAGCTCGCTACGCAGCTCGAGCACCCGCAGCAAGCCGCGGCCGTACTCGACCACGCTGGTTTGCAGGTCGCGTGTGACGGTCAGGTCGACACACCGCTCGACGAGCGATTCGGCCTGGCGCCCCGCCCACCAAACAAGCGGGTTAAACCACCAAACGACGCGCACGGCGGTGTGGAGCATGGCGCCAACGGTGTCGTGACGCGTCGTGTGCACCAGTTCGTGCAGCAGCACCGGACGCAACGTCGCTGGGTTTCGATCGTCGATCAGTCGCTCCGGCAGGATCATGCTCGTCCGCCAGATGCCGGCGACCGCGGGTCCGAGTTCTTCCTGGGAAACCACGACTCGGTTGGGCGCCTTCAAGCCGTACCGCTCGGCGAGGCCCGCGATGTAGCGAACCAAAGGATCGTCGTCGGGCAGCGCGTCACGGCCGAGGATCCGGTCGAGCTGAACGTGTCGTCGCCAGGCGGCCGTCGCGCTGACGACGAACCCGACGGCCCAGACCACGGCAAACGACACGAGCAACCAGCCGAAGCCCGGCGCGGCGGCCGCCCAGTCGACCGCAACCACGCCGGTTTCGTTCACGCCGGCGACGAGCCCCGGCGCTTGGGCCCAACTGAAGAGGCCGAGCGACGACGCGAACAACGGCGGCGTGATCGCCTTAACCGCAGCGACCGTCCAGAGCGCGAGCATCAAGCGCGGCGTTCGAGTCGCCAGCACGCGATGCAACATGCCAACGACCACCAGCAGCAGAGTCACCTGCCCCAGGTGGGTGATGGCGAGGTTCGCCGCCTGCTCGAGGAGCTGATTCAGGTTTGCCATGGCAGCGTGTCCGGCGCGGGTTGGAAGCCGTCTCGAATCGGGTTAGCCCTGGTTGGCGTCGTCCGTGCCGAGGCCATCGGCCTCCATCTCTTCCAGCAGCTTGCGTAGCTCGCTGAGTTCTTCGCCGCTGACGCGGCCTTCGTCGATCAGGTGCTTCATCAGCGAGAACGACTGACCACCGAAGAGGCGGTTGACGAAGTCGTCGACGGTCTCACGGATCACTTGGTTCGGCTTCACCTTGGCGGTGAAGACCTTCACCCGGCCTTCGAGTCGCGACGCGACGTAACCCTTCGCCTCAAGTCGGGCGAGGTAGGTCTGGATCGTCGAGAAGTCGCTGCGATCCGACGCCGGCAGCGCCTCGACAACCTGCCGCGCGGTCGCCGACCCGAGCTCCCAGAGGGTGCGGGCGATACTCGTTTCTCGTTTTGACAGCGACGGCCTCTTTGCCATCACGGCCTCCGCTCGGTTAATCGGGGAGTCGACAGATCTGCCGAAGCGACCTTGCCCGGGCCGCTTCAGCTACATCTGTAGTTTTGTAGCGACATGTGTAGCTACGGCAAGCTTTTTTCTTCTAGATTTCCGCTGGACGGCTCCTGCGGCGGAGTTTCCAAAGAGTTCCGGTCATCAAAGAGTGACCGAGACCGCCCAACGCCTCCTGCGCGCGGTCGTGGGATAATGGCTTCGCGAGCGCCGCCGCGACGTGCTTAAAGCCTTCTCGGGGGGCGACAAAACGCTAACCCGTGACGTGGCAACGAGTTGACGGCCGAAACGCCCCGCTTTTGTCGGGGGGTGGCCGATTTCGCACCCCCGACAAAACCCGGCCGACGGAATCCGACTGGCGCGCGGCGCCTCTCATCCGGCGCATCTTGCCAACGTCGCGGCTTCTGCCGTGGCATGAAGCCTCTCGCAGGGCTTGAAGACGGTTTGAAATCCGTCATACTTCGCGATTCGCGACCGTCTGCGAGCCTCAGTAGGGGGCGGCGGAACGGGACGCGTCCAGACAGTCCACAGCCGGGCCGTGGCGAGTGTGCCGCCGCCCGATCGCGAGCCCGACGACCGAGCCATGGCCGACACGATCACCGTCAAGCGTCGAGAGACCACCGGCAGCCGAGCCAGCCAGCGGCTCCGTGCGGGAGGCCAGATCCCCGTGGTCCTGTACGGCCACAAGGAGGACGCGGTCAGCCTCGCGACCTGTGAGAAGGAACTCATGAAGGTTCTGGCTCACAAGACGAAGGTGCTGAACCTCGACGGCGAAGCGTCCGGCCAGGCGATGGTGCAGGCCCTGCAATGGGACACGTTCCACCGCGACCTGTTGCACGTCGATCTGCTCCGCGTCGACGCGACCGAGCGGGTCCAGACGTCGGTCCCGGTCGAGCTGAAGGGCGAGTCGATCGGTGCCCGCGAGGGCGGCATGATCGAGCAGACCTTGATGTCGGTCGAGATCGAAGCCTCGGCGACAAACCTGCCGGACGTGCTGCACCTGGTCATCGACGAGATGCACCTGGGCGAATCGCTCACGGCCGGCCAGATCGCCGATTTGCCTTCGGGCGCCAAGCTGGTGACCGACCCTGGCACGGTGATCGTCCACTGCGTGAAGCCGGCCGGCGAGCCGGACCTCGACGCGGTCGCCGAGGGCGCCGACTCGCCCGAGGTGATTGCCAAGGGTGGCGAGAAGGAAGAAGAGTCCAAATCGGATGAGTAAGGATTGGCGGGCCGATCGATGAAGGTCGTCGTCGGGCTCGGCAATCCCGGGAAGAAGTACGAGGGCACGAGGCACAACGTCGGCTTCGACACGCTGCGGCTGCTGGCCGAACAGTGGTCGGCCGAGACGCCGAAGGCCAAGTTTGAGAGCTACGTCGCGGAAGCGTCCATCGGCCGCCCCGAGAGCGGCCCGGAGCGGACGCTGCTGGTGTGGCCTCAGACTTACATGAACAACAGCGGCCTGGCGGTTCGCCAGGCGATGAGTTTTTACAAGGCGCCGCTGGAGGATTTGCTCGTCATCTGCGATGATTTTCACCTCGACGTCGGCCGTTTGCGGCTGCGGACGAAGGGGTCTTCGGGCGGCCAAAACGGCCTGAAGGACATCGCGAGGCAGCTCGGCGGCGAGGAGTACAACCGTCTGCGGATCGGCGTCGGGCCGGTCCCGGGCGAGCGCAACCCGGCGGACTTCGTCCTGGGACGATTCGGCGGCAAGGAGCGCGAGCTGGTCGACGTGGCGATCGCCGACGCCGCCGCCGCGACCGCTTGCTGGGCGACCGAGGGCGTGACCGCTGCGATGAATCAGTTCAACGGCGTTGGCGGCTGAGAGCCGCCCGCGACCGGATCACGAGTTACCGCGAAACAACCACAGCTTCCCGGCGCCGCTTCGACGGCGTCACCAACGAGGGCGATTCCTTGGCACAGAACACTTACGAAGGCCTGTTCATCTTCGACGCGAACAAGTTCGCGCGCGACCACGACGCGTTGCCTAAGGCAGTCGAAGAGATGATCACCTCCGAAGGAGGCGAGGTCGTCGTCAGCCGCCTCTGGGAAGAGCGTCGGCTCGCTTACGCGATCAAGGGCCAGCGGAAGGGCGCCTACTGGCTGATCTACTTCCGCCAAGACGGCGAGAAGATCACCGCGCTGAACCGCGCCTGCGAGCTGCAGAGCGGCCTGTTGCGGCACCTCGTGCTGAAGATCCACCCGCGTCTGGTCGAGCCGATCCTCGAGCACGCCGCCGGCCAGCCCGAGGTCGAAGCTCCGGCCGAGGGCGAAGCCGCTCCCGCCGAGCCGGCCGCCGCCGCCCCGGCTGAGTAAGCCCCAACTAGCGCCCAGCGCCTCCCAGCTTGCGTTCCTACACCGACGCCTGAACCGCCATGGCTAGTTACAACCGCGTCGTCTTGGTCGGCAACCTGACCCGGGACCCCGAGCTGCGGTACATCCCGAGCGGCACGGCCGTCTCGGAGATTGGCTTGGCGGTGAACGACCGCGTCAAGAAGGGCGACCAATGGGTCGACGAGACGACGTTCGTCGACGTCACGCTCTGGGCCCGCACGGCCGAGGTCGCCAACCAGTACCTGACAAAGGGCTCGTCCGTGCTGATTGAGGGCCGGCTGAAGCTCGACCAGTGGGAAAAGGACGGTCAGAAGCGGTCGAAGCTCCGCGTCGTGGCCGACAAGATGCAGATGCTGGGCGGTCGCGGCGAAGGGGGCGGCGGCCCGCGTGGAACGCGTGGCCCGGCCCGCCAAGACTCGTACGACGAATACGGCAGCGCCCCCGCGGGCGACAGCTACTCGGCCCCCGCCCCGGCGGCCCCCCCCGAAGACGACATTCCATTCTGAGCTGTTGGCTGTTGGCCGTTGGCGATTAGCTGACGACTGACTCCCCTACAGCGAACGACCAATAGCGAACGGCTCCCGATGCCCACCCAACACAAGAAGCTCAAGCGTCGCCCCACCCGCGCCAAGCGTTTGCCTCGCGGCGAGCATGGCGGCGTCGAGCTGCTGCTGATCCAGTCGGTCGAGAATCTCGGCAAGCAAGGCGAAGTGGTCGAGGTGAAGAAGGGCTACGCCCTGAACTACCTCCTGCCAGAGGGCCTCGCGACGTTCGCCACCGAGCATCACAAGCGGATGGTGGAGAAGCACAAGGCGAAGCTGGCCGAGATCGAGAAGCAGCGCCAGTCGGACCTCCGCAAGCAGGCGGCCGAGATCGCCAAGCAGAGCGTCACGATCGAGGCCAAGGCGACCGAGGAGGGCCACCTCTACGGCAGCGTCGGCGCCCCGGAGATCGTCGCGGCGCTGAAGAAGAACAACGTCACGCTCGCCGCGGAGCAGATCAAGCTCGAGGGCGTGCTGAAGGAGCTGGGCCTCTACACCGTCAAGATCCGCTTCTCGAGCGAGGTCGAGGGCGAGCTGAAGGTGTGGGTCGTGCCGGCCGTCGGCGACGAGAAGTAACGCCAGTCACCAGCGACGTTTACAACGACGAGGCAGTCGTCCCCGCGGGGCGGCTGCCTCCGTCTTTGCGATAGCGCGACGCGACCCACGCGTCGCACGCCGGGCCCCGAAGGAGCGAACCCGATGGCCACCGCCGACCTGTCGACCCGCGCCGACGCCCCTCACCGCCAAGGCGGTGGCGAGCCGATCCTCGAGCGGCAGTTGCCGCAGAGCCTCGAGGCGGAGAAGGCGGTCATCTGCAGCCTGCTGCTGCTTCCCGAGTCGGCCGACGAGGTCGCCCTGGCGGTCCGGCCGGACGACTTCTTCGACGACTCGAACCGTCGCATCTACGGCCACCTGACCGAGATGCACGACGAGGGCATCGCGGCCGACGCGATGCTGCTCATCCAGCGGCTGAAGGACGCCGGCGAGTACGAAGCGGTCGGCGGCGCCGCCTACCTCGCCGAGCTGAGCGAAGCCGTCGCCACGGCCGCCCACGCGGAGTACTACGCGAAGATCGTCCGCGAGAAGGCGACGCTCCGCGGGCTGATCGAGGCCAGCACCGACATCCTCCGCGACGCGTACGACCCCACGGTCGAGGCGAGGCCGCTGCTGAGCCGCGCTGAAGAACGGGTCTTCGGCATCCTTGAGACAGGAGGCCAAGGCCAGGTCTCGAATATCCGCGACGTCTTGCACGAGGCGATTGCGCGGATCGACGCGCGGATGAAGCACGACCACGCCTTCGGAGGCTTGGAGACCGGCTTCGACGACTTCGACGAGCTCACGGGAGGCCTGCACGGCTCGGAGCTGTTGATCCTGGCGGCCCGGCCCTCGATGGGCAAAACGGCGCTTGCGATGAACGTCGTCGAGCACGTCGCGATCGACTGCCAGCAGCCGACGCTCTTCGTGAGCCTCGAAATGTCGTCGCTCGAACTGGGCGACCGCTTGCTCTGCTCGCGCGCGCAGGTGAACGGCCACCGCCTCCGCAACGGGCAGATCACGCCCGAGGAGAGCCAGAAGCTGATCCGCACCGCGGCCGAGGTGAGCACCGCGCCGCTGTACATCGACGACTCGCCGAGCCGGACGATGACCGAGATCGCCGCCGCTGCGCGACGGCTGAAGCGGCGCGACGGGCTCGCGTTGATCGCGATCGACTACCTGCAGCTCATCGAGCCCGACAACTCCCGCGACCCGCGGCAGGAGCAAGTCGCCAAGATCGCTCGCCGCCTCAAGGGGCTAGCACGCGAGCTCGAGGTGCCGGTGCTCTGCCTCGCGCAGCTCAACCGCCAGGTGGAGGCCTCGCGCGACAACAAGCCGCAGCTCAGCAACCTGCGTGAGTCGGGCGCCATCGAACAGGACGCCGACGTGGTGATGTTCGTCCACCGCGAGGAGTACTACGCCTCGAACGACGAGGATCGCGAGCGGGTGAAGGGCGAGGCGGACCTTCTGATCCGCAAGCAGCGCAACGGCCCGGTCGGCGACGTGAAGCTGACGTGGCTGCACGACTTCACGCGGTTCACCAACCGGGCCCCTCAGCAGTACGACGAGTTCTCCGGCGACCCGGGAATCCCGCCCGGCGAAGGCGGCGGCTGGTAGCGGCGGCCGCGGCGCCAGCATCGCCGGAAGCCGATCCCTTCGCCGGTCGCCTGGGCTTGCGTCGGCAGCCACATCTGGGTTGCTCCCCTCGGGGGGTTTCTCTACTTCTACGCGGCCAATCTGCCCGCGACGGCTGTCGCCGCTGCGCGGGGTGTCTACGCCTGAAGAGGCGAAAGACGCCTCACGGAGTCGTCGACAGCCACGGCGAGTTTGCTCATCGAAGCCCCGCGACCCGCGATGCCGCAACAACGCTACCGCTCAAAACCCCCAATGGCCGCGACCCGCCGCGCGCTGGCGATGACGACGCTCGTGGGCGTCGTGTCGATCGCCGTTCCCGCGTGGAGCCAGGGCCCGCGCTCGCCCGGAGCGGGGTTCAATGGCTCACCGGCGGCACGGCCGACGGTGCCCGTCGCGCGGCCCGCCGCGACCGGCGGTTTGTCGGAGTTCGCCACGGACGAGGTGGTCGCGGACATCCAGATCCGAGGCAACGCGACCGTGCCCGCCTCGCGGATCACGGGACAGATGCAAACACGCGTCGGTCGTCCGTACGACCCACGGGCGCTGGCCGCGGACATCAAGAAGCTCGCTTCGCTGCCATACTTCGTCACGGTACGGCCCCTGACGCGGAAGAACGAGACCGGGCGGGTCATCGTGCTGGAGGTCGTCGAGCGACGAACCCTGCGGTACGTGGAGTACCTGGGCAACGAACGTCTCAAGGACAAGAAGCTCGCCGAGGCGACCGGCCTGGAGGTCGGCGGCGCCGTCGACCCGTACGCGGTCGAAGAAGGCCGGCGGAAGATCGAGGCGCTCTACCGCGAGAACGGCTTCGCCCGAGCCGTGGTCTCGATCGTGGAGGGCTCCAAGCCCACCGACAAGGGCGTCACCTACAGCGTCCACGAGGGGCCTCAGGAACAGGTCGGCGGCATCGAGTTCGAGGGCAACACGTTCGCCTCGGACGGCCAACTGAAGAACAAGATCAAATCGAACCCGAACATCTTCCTGCGGATGTTCGGCTCGAAGCTCAAGCGAGACGAGCTCGAGGCAGACCTCGACCGTTTGACGAACTACTACCGTTCGTTCGGCTTCTTCCAGGCGCGGGTCGGCCGCTCGGTCACGCTCAACGACAAAGGCACGAGCGCCAAGATCCGTTTCGCGATCCACGAAGGCCCGCGCTACGCGGTCCGCAACGTCACGTTCAACGGCGTGGAGAAATTCCCCGAGACCGAGCTGCGCAACGGCCTGCAACTCAACTCGGGCGAGTACTTCGAGCGGGCCAAGGCCTCGACCGACGTCGGCTGGCTCCGCGACCTGTACGGCAGCCGCGGGTACGTGTTCGCCGACATCCAGGCGGAGACGGTGTTCCTCGAGGAGCCGGGCAAGATCGACCTGGTGTACAACGTCGAGGAAGGCGAACGCTGGCGTGTCGGCAAGGTGTTCGTGAACATCAACGGGGAGGGCTCGCACACGCGGATCCAGACCGCGCTCAACCGGATCGGCCTGCGGCCGGGCGACGTGCTCGACACGCGCAAACTCCGCGACAGCGAACGGCGCCTCCGCTCGAGCACTATCTTCAACACCAACCCGACGCAGGGCGCGCCGCCCAAGATCACCTACGAGGCGTCGCAGCAGACCAGGGAACGGCTCGCCGCCGAGGCGGAAGCCGAAGAGCGGGCGCGCGGCGGCGTCTTCCGCGGGCAGAACCCCGGGCCGAGCGCCCAGCGCCACACGGCCTACAAGCCGCCCTACTCCGAACCGGTGCGTCCGTCCGCCTATCAGATCGAGCAGTCGTACGCGAACACACCTGAGTCGGCGTTGATCCAGAGCGGGACGCCGTTTGCCAACCCGGGCCCGGTCGAGAACAACCGCTACGGCGGAACGCCGGTGGGCCCCACAAGCCCCGGAGCCGCCCCCGTGGGGTACGCGTTCGGGGGCCCACCGCAGCCAGCCGCCGCGACCGCGCAGCAGTTGGGCTCAACGCCACCCCAACCGGGAGGCGTCGCTCCCGTGCAGTACAACGCCCCGGGCATCGGCGCTCCGCCGCCGCCCGTGCCGGTCAACACGCAGATCTTTCCGATGCAGGTCTACGCGCCGACGCCGGTTCCCAACCCGAACGACCCGTTCGCGGACCTCTACGTGAACCTTGAGGAAACCCAGACCGGCCGGTTCATGATCGGCGCCGCGGTGAACTCCGACGCGGGTCTGGTCGGCCAAATCCTGCTCGACGAACGGAACTTCGACTGGCGGCGCGTGCCCACAAGCTGGCGTGACTTCGCCGACGGCACGGCGTTCCGCGGCGGAGGCCAGCGTTTCCGGCTGGAAGCGGCGCCCGGCACCGAGGTCCAGCGCTACGTCGCCAGCTGGCAGCAGCCCTACCTATTCGACACGCCGGTCAGCCTCAGCCTTTCGGGCAACTACTACGACCGCCGCTTCGACGACTGGGACGAACGCCGCCTCGGCGGGCGTATCGGGCTGGGCTACCAGTGGCTCGACCGCGACCTGTCGGGGTCGCTGACCTACCGCGGCGAGAACGTGAAAATCACGCGGCTCGCCGCCTCGATCCCCGAGTACGACGAGGTCGCCGGCGACAACGCGCTGCACGGTTTCGGCATCCGGCTTGTCAACGACACGCGAGACAACCCGTTCTTGGCCACCGAGGGCTACTACTTCGCCGGGACCGTTGAACAGGTCATCGGAGCGTTCGACTACGCCCGCGCCGAGTTCGACGCCCGGACCTACTACCTGCTCAGCGAGAGACCCGACCACACCGGGCGCCACGTGATCAACTACCAAGCGAGGCTTGGCTTTACGGACTCGCACACGCCGGTGTACGACCGGTTCTACGCCGGCGGCTTCTCAACCCTGCGCGGCTTCGACTTCCGTGGCGCCTCGCCGATGCGCACCAATGGCGGCGCGATCGCGCCCGTCGAGGTCGGCGGCACGTTCATGTTCCTGAACACGCTTGAGTACATGTTCCCGATCACGGCGGACGACATGATCAACGGCGTGTTGTTTGTCGATCACGGCACCGTGAACGAGAACGTGTCGCTCAACAACTATCGAGTGGCTCCCGGCGTCGGCCTGAGGATCACCATCCCAGCGATGGGCCCGGCGCCGATCGCGCTCGACTTCGCCTTCCCCGTCGCCGAAGCGGGAACCGACGACAAGCAGGTCTTCACCTTCAACGTCGGATTCCAGCGCTAGCCGGTCGCCCCGGAAGAACGGGGAAACGACTCAATACCGGCGGTGAGTAGCCCAGCGAACGAGCTCGCCGTTGTAGTCGCGGTGCCAGGCGACACGCGGGTGGTACCGCTCGGCGCCGAACCAACCCCAACGGAACGTGGGGGCGAGGTGCGCGTGGTTCACGTGACCGGCGTAGGGGGCGACGGCGGGATTCACGGTCATGTCGACCGGCGAGTGCGTGTAGGCCTCGGCGAAGCCGAGCGAGCACAGAGCGTAAACCGCAGCGACCCCAAGCAGACAGGACCTGCGGCGGCGTGAGATCGAATGCATCGCTAGCTCCTGCTCGCGACCGACCAGGCATTGGTCGACCTTAACGATTGTGTCGTCCCGGTCAGCCTGACGACTTGCGGCTACTCGTGTCGTTTAAGCAACACCCGTGCTGGCGCCAGCACGCCCGAACGAGTTCTCGGTTCGTGGTGTCCGAGCCAAGAACCCTGGCGTCGCGCCGTTCGTAGACGAATCGAGCGCCCGGGGACCGGGCCGACTTGTCTCGCGGCCACGGAGGTGAATCATGCCCGTCAGTCTCGTTCATTCGCTCCGTGGCACGCTTCTCGTGACGGTGATGGCGGCGCCGTCGGTCGCCGTCGAGCTGCCGGATCTCGAGATCGGTGGCTTCGACACGAAGACCCCGGAGGTCGCGTTCGACGTGCCGAGATCGCTCGAATGCCGGGACGTCACAACGCCAGAATTCCAGGCCGCCAATCCCGAGAAGCGGCTCGTTGAGATCGAGGCGCCGGTGTCGCTGCTCTTGTACCACGGCGAGGCGAACCGCGTCCGAGACCTCGTGATCGAGATCGACGGCGGCGAGGAGCTGACCGTCCACGACTACACGCCGCGGACCGCGCTCACGAGCGAGCTCGCCGAGCCGATCGAGGTCCGTCGGTCGACCTCGACCGACAAGTCGATCGGCGCCTCGCTGGGAGGCAAACTCGCGGGCGACGTCGCGCTCACCCCGACCATCTCCGGCGCTCATGGCAGGACCGAGTCTTCGACCGAGACGCGTCACAAACTGCCTCCGAAGCAGGCGGTTGTCGTGAGCGGGACGATCGGCGGCCGCCGCGGCGTGTTCTACAAGCTGCGGTCGTCGTCGCAGTCGACGCTGGAAGGCGAGCGGACGTTCCGGGTCACCTTCGTCGCCCCGGCCGAATGGGACGGCGGGTCGGTCGAGGTCCGCTGCGTCGCCCGGGGGCAACGCAAGTGGCTCTTCGTCGAGCAACGCCGCGTCTGGAACGAGTTGGCCCGGCCGGTCGAGCTGCGGCTCGTCAGCCACACCGTCGCGAAGCCCACGGCCGAAGACCTCGAAGCCGACGAGTAACCCGCACTCGGTTGTGCCGCAATCGAGATCAGCGACACTCGTGGCATGGCCCGCATCCGCTTCGCCATCGCCGCGCTGCTGCTCGTCGCCTCGGGGTGTGCGGATCGCCCCATCGAGCGCGACGACCGCGAAGAGGTCGTCTTCTGGCACTTCTGGGGCGGCCGAGACCTGCCGGTCGTCGAGGACGTCATCCGGCGGTTCAACGCGAGTCAGTCCCGCTACCGGGTGCGAGGCGTCGCGATGCCGGGGGCGAATCTCGACCTCAAGCTCTTCCTGAGCATCGCCGGCGGCGACCCGCCCGACGTGATGAATCACGACGACCCGGTCGTGGCAGACTGGGCGCACCGCGGCGCCCTGACGCCGCTTGACGAATTGGCGTCGACTGGTGAGATCGAAAGGCTACGCAACTGGCTGTACCCGGCGGCAGCGCAACTCGGCAGTTACGACGGGCGGTTGTTTGCGCTCGTTAACGGCCTCGACATCCGGGCCCTCTACTACAACAAGACAGCGCTGCGTGAGGCGGGGCTACCGGGACTTGCGCAGTCGGGTCCCAGCACGATTGCCGACCTCGAACGCCTCGCAAACGCCGTGGCTCCGGCGACAACCGATCGCCTTGAGCGCGTCGGCTATTTGCCTGATCCACGCCGGCTGTGGGCGTGGGGCGTCGTGTTCGGAGGCAGCTTCGGCGACCCGAACGCCGAGGCGCTCGATCAACGAGTCACCGCTGACGACTCCAACGTCCTCAACGCTTTGCGCTGGATGAAGAGCTACGCCGATCGCTACGGCGCCGACCGAGTCGCCGCGTTCCGCAGCGGCGACCAGGCGCTCACCGGCGCCTCGTTCCCATTGCTTGCCGACCGGCGTTATGCGGCGATGATGGATGGTCAATGGCGTGTGCGCGACCTCGCCGAGGCGACAACCGAAGCCCAACTTCGCAACAAGCCGATCGACGAGTTCGGCGTTCGCCCCCTACCGATACCTCCCGGGGGGGCCGAACGCGCCGGCTGGGTGAACGGCAACTTCTTCATCGTGCCACGTGGCGCTCGCAACGCGACCGGCGCTTGGGAGTTCATGAAGTTCTGGTCGGGATTCGACGGCAACGAGCGCGACGCCGCCGTCACCGCCGCCGCCGGAGGATGGATCCCCGCGAGTGATCGCGTCGTCGCCGAGGAGCCGTTCCAAACGTTCCTGTCGGCGCGCCCGTTGTTCCGCGTCTTCGTCGAACTGGCTTCGAGCGCCAACCAGGCGCCCACACCCGCCCTGCCAGTCGCCTCGGCCTACTACCGCGAGGTGGTCGCGGCGGCGCAGGACGTGATGTACCGTGGGGTCGATCCCGAGGCGCGACTCCGCCAGGCCGCGCAACGGACGCGGAAGCGGCTGGCCGCCGCCGCGGAATGAGGCGTCACCGGAGCAATCAATCGTGCCGCGCTGGTACAGCCATCTGCCGCTGCTGATCGTCACAGCCGCGCTCGCCGGGCCGCTCCTGTGGATGGCTGGAGCCTCGCTCAAGAGCGGCACTGAGTACGCCGCGGCGCCGCAGCGGATGCTCCCGCTTGCTCCCAGACCGGCGAACTACGCCGACGCTCTCGACGCGATGCCGTTCTGGCAATGCCTCGGCAACACGCTGGTGCTCTGCGCAGGCTCGGTTGTCGGAACCCTCGTTTCCTGCTCGACCGCGGCTTACGCCTTCGGACGGCTCCGTTGGCCAGGGCGTGATCTCGTGTTCGGTCTCGTCATCGCGACGATGCTCGTGCCGTGGCAGGCGACGATGATTCCCAAGTTTCTGCTGATCCGCGAGCTCGGGCTCTACAACACGCTATCGGCGCTCGTGGCTCCTAAGTTCCTAGGCGACGCGTTCTCGATCTTCCTGCTCAGGCAGTTCTTCCGAGCCGTGCCGCAAGAACTGACCGACGCCGCGCGGATCGACGGCTGCCGTGAGTGGGGCGTCTTCTGGCGGGTCGTCCTGCCACTGAGCACGCCGGCGCTCGTCACCGTCGCCCTGTTCCAGTTCGTTGACGCCTGGAATGACTATGGCGGGCCCTTGCTCTACCTGAGCGACCCTGCCAAGTTCCCGCTCACCTATGGGCTGGAGCGCTTCGTCAGCTCGCGCTCGAGCGAGACCCACCTGCTGATGGCGGCCGCCGTGCTGTTCACGGCACCGATCGTCGTGGCTTTCCTTGCCGCCCAGAAGGCCTTCATCCGCGGCGTCACGACGACGGGACTGAAGGAGTGAGACAGACGACCGGGCGGCTCGCGAAAAGTAAGCCAGCCCTTCGCAGGCGCCCTTTGCGTAGCCAGCAGTCGGCTACTTCTTGCGGTGGCGGATCTTGGCCCGCATGCGGCGCTTCTTGCGGCCCTGCTTGCGACGACCTTTGCCTGACTTCTTCGTGCCCAAACCTAGACCCGCTCTGATTGATCCGGCGGCCGTTTCGCCGCCTTCGAGTGATACAGGGCTGCCGATCGACTAGCCCGCAGCTCCGCAGAATAGCAGCCGGCGAGCCCGCTTCGCAAGGCCCTGACCGCTCGCGGTCGCCGATTGCCAGGCTCGCTAGGCCTCGCCCATCTGCTGATTTATCCAGGCCTCAAGCTCCGCCAGGTCGACTTCGGGGGGCGACTCCAGGTCGGGTCGCAGCCGCTCGGCGCCGCGCGCGTAGACGTGATGCACCTCGTCAGCCGGCTTGTCGGTATTCCAGTGCAAGAGCACCCGGATGCAGAGCGGCAGGGACCCGGGCACCTCGATCTCGTACCCACACAGCAGTGGCACATCGGCCCATCCGAGCTGTCGGGCCGCCAGGGCCGGAAACTCGGCGTCGATGTCACGCGTCACCGTGAAAATCACGCTCGCGATGTCGGCTCGATCGATCGCGTTGCGGCGGATCAACAGCGCCAGCAGCTCCCGCGTCGCGGTGAGGATCGCCTCCCGCTCGTTGGCGTCGACCGTCGTGGCGCCTCGGATTCCGCGGCAAGGCATGGGTGGTCCGAACGTACTGAGAGCCCGCTTGGTAATCGCCGTGAGTCATCGGCTCGGCAGAGGTCCCAACAGCTTAGCGACGGGCGGCCCGGATCGGTAGCAGCGACAGCTCTTCGGATCACGGAGAACTTGCCGGTTCTGTGTACAAAGAGGCCCCGTCATTCACTAGTCTCTGGGTTCCGACACGCGCCTCTGCCACGTCCTTATCGCATCAACAACGTCCCTCGACCGCCCCACATCAGCGCCATGAGTTTCCGCACGTCAGCAACCCGTCGCCTGCAGTTTGAATCCCTGGAGTCGAAGCAGGTCCTCGCGGGCGATGTCACAGTCTTCCTCGCCGGCGGCTCTCTGTTCGTTACCGGGGACGCGGACGCGAACCAGGTCAGCATCGCCTCGGGGGCGACGGACGGCTCGGTCGTCATCACCGCGAACGACAACGAGAACCTGGTCGACCGGACCGGCGCGGTCATCGGCGGGGCGGGAATGCCTGTCGAGCTGGATGGTTTTCGTGGCAACGTGATCCTCCGCTTGGGGGATGGCGACGACAACGTCGGGATCAACGACCTCGTCGTTCCACGCTCAGTCCGAGCCGACATGGGCGCCGGCGACGACACGCTCGGCATCGGCAGCATCGAGGACGCGGACCCGGGCGAGGTCTCCGCCGACATCGGCGGCAGCGTGGTTGTGTTCGACCGCGTCGGCGACAACACGTTCACGATCGGGGACGCCCGCGTCCGAGCGAACCTCTACGTCGCCGCCGGAGCGGGCGACGACGAGGTCAACCTGGGGCTGTTTGACCCCGTCGACGCCAACCCAGAGACGACCCTCGAGGTCGGCGGATTCGCCCTGGTCCGCCTCGGAGCCGGCGCCGCAAACGACGTCCGGGCGGGGTCGGTGACCGCACGCGACCTGCGCCTGCTGGGCTCAACCGGCGTCGACACCGTTGCCGCCGAAGACCTGACCCTGAGGAGCCTCTTCTTTAGCGGCGCTGGCGGAAACGACGCCCTGACCGTCGCGAACGTGACGACAACCGGAAACGTCTTCGCCCGCGGGGGCGCCGGCGACGACGACATCACCATCACGGACGCCACGACTCGCATCGCCCGGTTGATCGGCGACACGGGAGTCGACGAGTTCGACCTCGAGGACGTGGACGTAGCCATCACGCTGATCGTCAACGGCGGCGGGGGCGCCGCAGCCGAAGACTTCAACCTCGACAACGTCAACGCACGCAACCTCCTGATCATCGCCGGCGCTGACGCCGTCGGTGACAACATCGTTGTGGCCAACTCGATGGCCGCGACGAATCGGTTGTTGCGTATCGTCGCCGGTCGCGGAAACGACACCGTCGAGGTTCGCGACTCCGCCTTCGCAACCCTGCTGAACGTGCGGCTCGGCTCCGGCGACGACGACCTGACGATCGACACCGTCGATGGCGCCCGGGGCTTGCTCGACGGCGGTCCCGGCACGGACATGCTGACGGAAACCGCGAACATGATCGCCCTCTCGCAGACGGTCCGCTTCGAGACCTAGGCGCCTTCTCCGCCGCGACGGCGAGAAGCCCCGTCACCGAGAAGATAGACGGCCTGCGTCGCCCTTGCGGCCGTTTGAGGCCGGCGAGGAAGCGGGACACGGAGTTTTCCTGCTGGAGTCGTTGACAGCAGCCTGCCGAAGGTTAAGATTCCGCTCCCGATCGAGACGGCGGCCACCGAGCGACGCTCAGCGGCCCGTCCGAAAAAGCTCCCCGAGGCCCTTGACGGCCTCACTGGGATCGGGAATATTGGGGGGCTCGCGACGAAATCGGCCTTCGGGCAGGGGACGTCGCGGCAGAGAACGATCTTTGACAATCTGGTGAGTGACCTCCTTTTAGTCAGCCAAGGCTGTATTAACTACAGGCTTGGTTGGTGGGTCGGTTGCGACGCATTTGCTGTCGGGCAATCGGCGTCGAGACTTCGTTCTCGGCGGCGGCTCGGTTGGCGATGAAGAGCGGTCGGCTCACAAACCAGACCAACGAAGAAGTAAGTAGCCACTCAAGCTACTTCGATAATGGCTCGTTAGTCGCGGTCGGGTCTTCGGACACGGCGGCGGTTGATGCATACATCAATTGAAGGGTTTGATCCTGGCTCAGAATGAACGTTGGCGGCATGGATTAGGCATGCAAGTCGAGCGAGAAGGGTTTTTTGCTTGCATTAAACCTGGACAGCGGCGCAAGGGTGAGTAACGCGTAGTTACCTACCCCCGGGTCCGGAATAGCCACGGGAAACTGTGGGTAATACCGGATAACATCTCAGGATCAAAGGTGTGATTCCGCCCGGGGAGGGGACTGCGTCCTACTAGCTTGTTGGTGGGGTAACGGCCTACCAAGGCTCCGATGGGTAGCGGGCGTGAGAGCGTGGCCCGTCACACTGGGACTGAGACACTGCCCAGACACCTACGGGTGGCTGCAGTCGAGAATCTTCGGCAATGGGCGAAAGCCTGACCGAGCAATGCCGCGTGCGGGATGAAGGCCCTCGGGTTGTAAACCGCGAAAGTGAGGAGGAAGGGCCCGTGAAGAGCGGGTCTTGACCGATCCACAGTAAGGACGGGCTAAGTTCGTGCCAGCAGCCGCGGTAACACGAACCGTCCAAACGTTATTCGGAATCATTGGGCTTAAAGGGTGCGTAGGCGGCGCGTTAAGTCGGGTGTGAAATTCTTCGGCCCAACCGAAGAACTGCGCCCGATACTGGCGTGCTCGAGGGAGACAGGGGTGAGCGGAACTGATGGTGGAGCGGTGAAATGCGTTGATATCATCAGGAACACCGGTGGCGAAAGCGGCTCACTGGGTCTCTTCTGACGCTGAGGCACGAAAGCCAGGGTAGCGAACGGGATTAGATACCCCGGTAGTCCTGGCTGTAAACGTTGAGCACTGGGTCGAGGACTCCCCCATAAGTTCTCGGCCGTAGCGAAAGTGTTAAGTGCTCCGCCTGGGGAGTATGGTCGCAAGGCTGAAACTCAAAGGAATTGACGGGGGCTCACACAAGCGGTGGAGGATGTGGCTTAATTCGAGGCTACGCGAAGAACCTTATCCAAGCCTTGACATGTACGGATGCTGCCTGTGAAAGCAGGTTCGTTGCCTTCGGGTGAAACGTACACAGGTGCTGCATGGCTGTCGTCAGCTCGTGTCGTGAGATGTCGGGTTAAGTCCCTTAACGAGCGAAACCCTTGTCTCTAGTTGCCAGCGCGTTATGGCGGGGACTCTAGAGAGACTGCCGGTGTTAAACCGGAGGAAGGTGGGGATGACGTCAAGTCCTCATGGCCTTTATGGCTTGGGCTGCACACGTCCTACAATGGTGCGTACAGAGGGAAGCAAACCCGCGAGGGCAAGCAAATCCCACAAAGCGTACCCCAGTTCGGATTGCAGGCTGCAACTCGCCTGCATGAAGCCGGAATCGCTAGTAATCGTGGGTCAGCATACCACGGTGAATATGTTCCTGAGCCTTGTACACACCGCCCGTCAAGCCACGAAAGTGGGGGGGGCCTAAAGTCGCTGAGCTAACTTCGGAAGCAGGCGCCTAGGGTCAACTCCGCGATTGGGACTAAGTCGTAACAAGGTAGCCGTAGGGGAACCTGCGGCTGGATCACCTCCTTTCTAAGGATTCTTAGACTGCTGCTCTGGTGACAGAACAGCAGAACAATGGGGCGGCTCTTGGTCTGACTGAGAAGGTCACAGACAGCGTTTCAGGGAACTCCGTTCCCCGACACGCCGAGCTGTAAACTCACCTGATTGACACTGATAAGCCCGGCGTTGGGATTAGCCTCCCGACGCCGGGCTTTGTTTGCGCTCCCCGCAGGCGCCCTCTGTCGCGCGAACCTACTCGGACTGGCGGTGCTCAGACGGTGTGGCCGAGACACGCCATTGTGCCCCGAGAGTTCGAGATGATACGACCAACGACTGCCGCAGATCGCCCGGCGTTGTGCGACCTCCTGGTGGCGACCAAGCTCTTCGGCGATGACGAGCTCGAGCCGGTAATGGATATGCTCGACTCCCACCTCGACGGGGGAGACGATGCGGGTCATCGCTGGTTGACCAACGACGTGGAAGGGCCCGTCGGCGTCGCCTACTGTGCTCCCGAGACCATGGCCGAAGGGACCTGGAACCTCTACCTGCTCGCGGTCCACCCCGACCAGCAGGGCAGGGGGCACGGCGCCGCGCTGGTCCGTCACGTCGAAGAGTCACTCTCCGCCGGTGACGCCCGCCTTCTGCTCATCGAGACCTCGGCGCTCCCCCAGTTCGATCGCGCCCGCTCGTTCTACGAACGCCTCGGCTTCGAACGGGAAGCGGCGATCCGCGACTTCTACGCAGCCGGCGACGACAAGATCATCTATCGCAAGGCCCTGCTGTAACCTCTTCCGGTTGTTGCCTTTCTGGCCAGCCAAACGCAGTTGCGGCATTGCGCACAGGAGCCGCGATGGTGCGGTTAAGCGCACCGAGCCAACCTGACTCCTGCGGACTGCGTAGACCTAGTGAGCCCGTCGCGGCACGCATTTCCCGTGTCGGGCTCCGCAGAACCGGCCTGATTGGCGTAAGGCGACCCCGCAGCGGGGGCGATTGTACGGAACGGCGCGCCGCCCGGCCTCGGGCGGCCAGCGAGGGGGAACACTTCAGAATGCTCGGCTCCGGCGCAAGACGGTGGCTTGTCGGCGGCGCGATCGCAATGGCGGTCGCGGCTCTGTCGGGCTCCGCGCCGACCGAGGACCCGCTGGCCGCGTCGCCCGTCGCCGAGGCGGCGCCTCTGGCGACGATCGGCCCCACCGCCCGGGTCACCGAGGAGCTCTCGGGGGTCGAGTTCCACGCCCGCGTCGACACCGGCGCCGCGGTCAGCTCGATCCACTGCGGCCCCGACGACTTCGTCATCGAGGGCGGCTCGGACGACCCCTGGCAGAACATCGACAAGCCGGCCCGGCTCCGCCTGGCGAACGCCGACGGCCACGAGGCCTGGGTCGACACGGAGATCGACGACTACGTCGAGGTCCGCAGCGCCAACGGCGCCGAGCACCGCTACCGCATCCGCCTGCCGCTCCGCTGCCGCGGCGTCCGCAAGCGCACGATCGTTAACCTGAACGATCGCTCGCGGATGACCTACCGCCTGCTGCTCGGCCGCGACTTCCTGTCGGGCAACTTCGTCGTCGACGTCTCGCGTCCCTGCGAGGCCTCCCCGACCAGCGTCGCGTCGCTCTAAGCTGAGCGGATGAAGATCGCGACTCCCGCGCCGGTCATGCTCGTCCTCGGCCTCGTGGCGGGGATGGTCCTCTCGCGTTCGGATCGCCCGGAACGACTGCCGACGCTCGGCGCGACGGCTCTCGTCACCGAGACCCAGACCGGCGTGCGGCTCACGGGCCGCGTCGACACGGGCGCCGAGGTCACCTCGGTCCACTGCCCGCCCGACGCGATCGCGATCGCCGACGCCGCCGAGGACCCGCGGGACAACGTCGGCAAGCAAGCGACGCTCCGACTCGCCGGTCGCGGCGACCAAGGTGGCGAACTCACGACCCGCATCGAGGGCCTGCTACGCGTTCGCAACGCCGACCACGCCGAGGACCGCTACCAGGTCCGCCTGCGGCTGCGGGTCGAAGGCGTCGAGCGCGACGCCCTCGTGACGCTCAACGACCGTTCCGCGATGCGTTACCCGATGCTCCTGGGCCGCGACTTCTTGCGAGGCGAGTTCGTCGTCGACGTCGACCGCGACAACGACCAACCCCGCTGAGCCCGCGATTCCCCACCGCCGACTTTTGTCGGGGCTGCGGTTCTCGGCGCCCCCCGACAATACCCCCGGTTTCTGACGCGGAACCCGTTGCCGCCCAACGGATTGGATTTTTGTCGGGGGGGGTCTCTGGGTGACCGAAGCCGATCGGTGCGTCCAACCGCTCGGCCCGAGCCCCCATTATCGCTGATCGCGATCACCCCTGCGCGGCGAATCGGTCACCGCCTTGTGCCATAAACTGCTCCCGTGTCGCGTGCCGGGCAGTCTGCTTGCGGCTCGAAGCACGCGCGTAGCCCCGTCACACAGCCGTCGCTCGCTAGCCGCCGGCGTCCCTCGTGGCGAGGCCGCCGTTGTCCGGCATCGATTCGTTCAGATTTTCGCGCGCCGTTTTTAGACGCCGTGCGTTCATGAGACGGGGAGCGGGCGTACGAACCCGTTCGGACCGCCGGTTTCGGAGTTGGGAACTCTTCTGCGCTGGGCGTACGCAAGCATGTTTCCTTTAGCGGCGCGAAGTAAACTGCGTCGCGCTGGACGCAGGCCAGCGCGACATCCAGCGGCTGCCCTGCGACGACGGCGTGCGAACAGCGCGCGAGTCGTGCCGGCGAGTCGGCGCAAGTGGCCGACACGACGAAGCGATGTGAGTCGAGTGGATGGATGATCGTTGAGCACGGCGGCATACGGCCTTCGACTGGAATGTGACGGCCCAAGGCGATTGGCAAACTAGACGCACTCTTAGGGATGCCGCTAATGAGCACGACACAAGCTGAGTCTCCCTGCGCCCAGCCCATCGTTGGAGTCTCGAACTGGGCCCGCGACATCCACGCGGAGATCGAGAGCACGGCTCCGTTTCCGTCCAACGTCTTGATCTGCGGCCCGACCGGCACCGGCAAGGAGCTCGTCGCCCAAGAGATCCATCGCCGCAGCCCTCGCGCCAGCGGCCCCTTCGTGGCGGTCAACTGCGCGGCGGTTGCGCCTTCGCTCTTTGAGAGCCAGC
This sequence comes from Cladocopium goreaui, assembly GCA_947184155.2. NCBI lineage: Eukaryota > Dinophyceae > Suessiales > Symbiodiniaceae > Cladocopium > Cladocopium goreaui. The sequence goes on from CAMXCT020002380.1 coordinate 523,388, forward strand.
TCTTCGGTCACGTGAAGGGGTCGTTCACCGGCGCCGACTCAGACGCGACGGGCTACTTCCGCGCCGCGGACGGCGGCACCCTGTTCCTGGACGAGATCGGCGAACTGGACCTGGCGCTGCAAGCCAAGCTCTTGCGTGTGCTGCAAGAAGGCGCCGTGACGCCGGTCGGTGGGCACGGAGCGATGCCGGTCGACGTCCGAATCGTGGCGGCCACCAACCGTGAGTTGATCGACGAAGCGGCTGCGGGCCGGTTCCGCGAGGACCTGTTCTACCGCCTCGCCGTGGCCGTGCTGCGGACCGTCCCGCTGGCCGAAAGGCCCGAGGACATCCACCTGATCTCCCAGTTCTTGATCTCGAAGCTGTGCCACGGCGCGCGGATGCCGTTCAAGCCGCTGTCGTCCGAGGCCGAGGCGCGGCTCATCGGCCACGGCTGGCCGGGCAACGTGCGGGAACTGCAGAACGTCCTCGAACGCGCCCTGATGCGAGCCAAAGGCCCGTTAGTGCAAGCCGAAGACATCGTTCTTGACCGGGGGCCCACCACCCCTTCGCCGCAGCGCGATTCCGCCGCGGCGGCCGACGAGCCGAGTGACACGGGCCTGGTGCTGCGGCAGGCGATGCAGGCGGGCGGTGGTTGGCCGACCATGAAGCAGTTCGAACGCTACGTGTTGGAGATGACGCTGGCGCGAACCGAGTTCAACCAGACCGAAGCCGCACGCGTTCTCGAGATGACCCGCGGCTCGCTGTACCGTCGCCTCAAAGAGCATCGCATCGACCGAAAGCGACCCCGTGACGCCCGTCGCAACCGCGAGACAAGTGTCGCGGTTGCCGGTGCCTGAGCGCTAGCCACCGGGATCCAACTCCGCTCCGTCACCTTGCGGCCAGACGGTCGTGCTTGGAGTTTCTCCGCGCCTTCTGCGCTTCGTCATCGATCGTCGACTTGCAGGCGATCGTGTTCTCTTCGCGCTGATCTAGCCGCAGCCACCAGGCGCTCTCTGGGTCGGTTGCACGGCTCGCCGCTGCAGGTTTCAGCCGACTCGCTGCGCGCTCGCCGGCAAGCGCATCAACGCCGCTAGCGCGCTCGCCTCGGGGCGCGGCGCGCGCTGGCGGACGCTCGGAAGTGGCCGAGGACGAGTCGCTGCGGTCGTTCGGTTTTTTTAATCGCTTGCCTCGCAACACCTTGCGTCGCTCTGCCCGGGAATCGCGGCGCGTTTTGGCGCCCCTCGTGCAAAGAAGGGTTGCCAGTGCAGCAAACGCGGCCGCCCGAAAGTCGGAGCGGCGAACTCGACACGAGATGAGCCACCGTGAAGGACCTCGCCTTCCAACTCCGAACCCACCGCCACCTGGTGGTGGTAAGCCCGTCGGCCTCGACCGGCGAACGGCTGTCGGAGGTCCGACGCGACCGCGGCGAAAGCCTCACCTGGACCAACCGCGGGACCACGGCGTTGCGGCTTGTCCCGAGCCACCACGACTCGGTTTGGCTCATCGGCGAGACGCTAACCGACATGCCGGGGCAGCAACTGCTCGAACTGCTGCACGCGATCGAACCGGCGCTCGACGCGAGGGTGGTCCTCGACTGGGCGTCCGTCGCTCTTTTGGCGGCGACAACCACGCGGCCCGGCTCGCAAACGGTCCCCGCGCCAAGCTGCTGATCCTCATCAAGACAACCAGTCCGCCTCGGATTCATTCCCGGAGAAGCCTCATGCACGCCACGGCCAGTCCTTCGACCCCGCTCGTCGACGACCTCTACGACAGCGAGCTTCTCGAGTTCGATCACACCGACGCCGGCAAGACCGACCGACGTCGAGTCCTCATGCCAACCGGCCGCGACAGCAACGCGAAACGCGCCCGCTACCGCGCCATGGCCTCTTACCGCAAACGCAACGGCTCCAATCCGGGCCGCCGCCGAGACTGCCGACGCGGCGCCGCCAGGAGGGTTTGCATGAACTAGGGACGCCCGTTTCGTCACGGCAACGACAAGTCAACCAATCGACATTTGAGATCAGTTCACACCTAAACCAACGAGAAGACTCATGAAGACCAACATCACGCTGCTCGCTTCGTTCGTTGTTCTGGCCGTCGCCACCCAAGCCGCTACCGCACAGTTTGTCACCTTCAACGACCGTGCGGCCTTCATCGCGGCTCTCGACTCAACGCTGATCAATGACGACCTTAACCGGTACGCTCCCAGCGACATCGACTTCGAGAACACCTCGGTCAATACCGTTAGTGCAGGCAATCCGCTGATGGGCTTCGACGTGAGCCACGTCGGCGATGAAATCACGACTCAATTCGTGAACGGCTCCCTGACCAACAGTGCAAATACTGGCAATGCCACTCCGGACATGCAGTTCTTGCTCGACCTGGCCGGCGTTACGGGGGCGTTCGGTTCTGCGAGTAATGTGGCAGACACCGCCACGATCACCAACCAGACGGCGACCGTCAATGCATTCGGATTTGACACCTTCGGATTTAACGATCAAGGGCAGAGCTTCCTCGTGGACCCAGGAACGCTCGGCGTCGAGATGGGTGTGACGACAACCGTTGTGGATTCCGCCGGCAACTCAGCCGACTTCACCGTGGCCGCAAGCGACCCCTTCTTTGGGGTCATTGCCTTCACCGGCGGAGCAACGATTGACACGATTACCTTGTCTGCCAACACCACCTTCGCGAGCTCCGGTACCGAGTTCATCGCTCTGGACAACTTCGTCGGCGGGACGTCGAGTGTGCCCGAGCCGTCCGCTCTGGCGTTGTTGAGCCTCGCGGGCTGCGGCTTCGTGCTACGCCGCCGCGGCTAGGCTTCGACGGTCAAGCCTGCCACTAAACAACTTGAAGCCGCCGCGTCTCCGACGCGGCGGCTCCTTTCTTGTTGGTACCCAACGTAGAATCGGGCCCTGGCCACGTAACAGGACGAAGCAGGGACTGCCGATCGTCAGGACCTCGGCATGCCCCGTCGGCTCGGCTTGGCGGCGTGGCGGCGTCGGCTACGAAACCGCCGACGCGCCGGCTTCGGCGACCGTGTGGTCGTTCTCGACCGTGCTGCCGCTGACGCCGATCGCGCCGATCACTTCGCCCGAGCCGTCCTTGATCGGCACGCCGCCGGGGAACGTGATCAGGCCGCCGTTGCTGTGCTCGATGCCGTACAGCGGGCCGCCCGGCTGCGAGAGCTCGCCGATCGCGCCGGTCGGCATGTCGAAGTAGCGGGCGGTGCGGGCCTTGATCTGCGAGATGTCGATCGAGCCCTGCCAGGCGCCGTCCTCCTTGGCGAACGCGGTCAGGTTGCCGCCGGCGTCGACCACGGCGATGTCCATCAACGTCCCGATCTCCTGCGACTTCTTGATCGCGGCGGCGACGACGGCTTGGGCTTGCTCGAGCGTGATCCCAACGGCAGACGGCATGTCGAACTCCTTAGGGTCGTTTGATTGGTTGAGTGGGAGGCCCACGAATCGATCGAATCCACTTCCGATTCGCGACGATTCGCTCGATTCGTGGGCTCCTACGCCAATGAGTTGATTGACGAGGGCTTGAAGGGTCGATACTGTACAAAAGTATGGTATCGGTCGACTGGCTCTTTCTCGACATGAACGCCTTCTTCGCTTCGGCGGAGCAGCAGATGCGTCCGGAGCTGCGGGGGCGGCCGGTCGCCGTCGTGCCGACCGAGACCGACCGCACGTGCTGCATCGCGGCGAGTTACGAGGCGCGGGCGTGGGGCGTGAAGACCGGCACCAACGTCGGCCAGGCCCGGCGGCAGTGCCCGGGCCTAGTGCTCGTGAAAGGTCGGCACGAGGACTACGTCCGGATCCATCACCAGATCCTCGCCGCGGTTGAGACGGTGCTGCCGATCCACAAGGTCTGCTCGGTCGACGAGATGGTCTGCCCGCTCGCGCCGCCCGACCGGCCCGTGCCGCAAGCGCGACTGGTGGCGGAGCGCGTGAAACGAGCGATCGCCCGCGACGTCGGGCCTTACCTGCGGTGCTCGATCGGATTGGCGCCCAACCGCTTTCTGGCGAAGGTCGCGAGCAACCTGCAGAAACCAGACGGCCTGTCGGTCATCACACGCGAGGAGCTGCCGCACCGGCTGCACCGGCTCGACCTGGAAGACCTGCACGGTATCGGTCGGAACATGCGGCGGCGGCTCGAAAGCCACGGCGTGCGGAACACGCGGCAGCTCTGTGCGTTGTCGCGTGACGCGATGGTCGATGTCTGGGAGAGCGTCGTCGGGGCGCAGTGGTGGCACTGGCTGCGGGGCGAGGAGACGGCCGAGCGGCTCGACGTCCGCCGGTCGGTCAGCCACTCGCACGTGCTGCCGCCGGCGCAGCGGACGCCCGACGGCGCCCGCGCCGTGATGGTGCGGCTGCTGCACAAGGCGGCCGCCCGGCTGCGGCGGCTGGAGCACGTGGCGTCGCGGATCGAGTTCTCGGTCGGCTTCGCCGACGGCCGGCCGAAGTGGCGGGCCCGGTCGCCGCTCGCACGGACGAGCGACACGCCGACGATGCTGCGCGTGCTGGACGAGGCGTGGCGACGCAACCCACCCGAGGGGAGGCCGATCAAGCCGTCGGTCTGGTTGACCCGGCTGACGCCGGCGACGCAGACGCCGCGGTCGCTGTTCCCCGAGGAGCAGACCGCCCGGCGGGCCGCCGAGACGATGGACGCGGTGAACGCCCAGTTCGGGCCGAACTCGATGTACTTCGCTTCGATGCACACGACCCGCGAGGCGGCGCCACTGCGGATCGCGTTCACGAACATCCCGGACGTCAAGGCGGAGATGGGCGGCTAAGGCGACCCCCGACCCACGCCAATTTGGCAGACGCGGACACGGCCCGCTCAGCAATCCGGCCCCGGCCGTCGTCGGCAGCCGTCGGTCCGAGCGCCGAATCCGCCGGCTGCCGCCCGCGGCTTGGGCCCCACGCCGCGATGGCACGGCGGTTGCTTCTATTGTCCTGCGGAGAAGGTGCGCCTGCCAAAACGGCCCCCGGCGCGACGTTTCCCGTTATCCAGCTCCCGCACACAGCCGCCCCGCCGACGCGTGGGGCTCTCCCATACTTCGCTCCTGCTAGAGGATCCTCGCCGTGGCAAAGCAGATGGTTTTTGAGGACGACGCCCGCAAGCCGCTCGCGGCGGGGGTCGAGAAACTGGCCCGCGCCGTGAAGAGCACGCTCGGCCCGCGCGGCCGCAACGCGGTGCTCGACAAGGGCTGGGGCTCGCCGAAGGTCACCAAGGACGGCGTCACCGTCGCCGAGGACATCGACCTGGACGACCCGTACGAGAACCTCGGCGCGCAGCTCGTCAAGGAAGCCGCCAGCAAGACGAACGACGTCGCCGGCGACGGCACGACGACCGCGACCGTGCTAGCCGAAGGCATCTTCCGCGAGGGCTTGAAGATGCTCGCCGCGGGCGCCGACCCGATGGCTCTGAGCCGCGGCATCAACAAGGCGGTCGAGGCGGTCAGCGCGGCGGTGCTGAAGCTCGCCGACCCGATCGAGGTGAAGGACAAGAAGTCGCTGCAGCACATCGCGACGATCGCCGGCAACAACGACCCGTCGATCGGCTCGGTCTTGGCCGACGCGTTCGGCAAGGTCGGCAAGGACGGCGTCATCACCGTCGAAGAGGGCCGCGGCTCCGAGACGACCGTCGAAGTCGTCGAGGGCATGCAATTCGACCGCGGCTACCTGTCGCCGCACTTCGTCACCGACGAAGACGACATGGAAGCGGTCCTCGAGAACGCTCAAATCCTGATCTTCGAAGAGAAGATCTCCAGCGCGAAGTTGCTCGTCCCGCTTCTCGAGGCGGTCAGCAAGAGCGGCAAGCCGCTGTTGATCATCGCCGAGGACGTCGAGGGCGAGGCGCTCGCGACGCTCGTCGTGAACAAACTCCGCGGCATCGTCCAGGTCTGCGCCGTGAAGGCGCCGGGCTACGGCGACCGCCGCAAGGCGATGCTGGGCGACATTGCGACGCTCACCGGCGGGTCGGCGATCTTCAAGGACCTCGGCATCAAGCTCGACGGCGTCCAGCTGACCGACCTCGGCAAGGCGAAGAAGGTCATCGTTGAGTCGGGCAACACGACGATCGTCGGCGGCGCCGGCGCGAAGGACGCGATCCTCGGCCGCGCCGACCAGATCCGCGCCGAGATCGAGACGACCGACTCGGACTACGACCGCGAGAAGCTCCAAGAGCGGCTCGCGAAGATCGCCGGCGGCGTGGCGCAGATCAAGGTCGGCGCCTCGACCGAGTCGGAGATGAAGGAACGCAAGGACCTGTTCGACGACGCCCGCGCCGCGACGCACGCGGCGCTCGAAGAGGGGGTCGTCCCCGGCGGCGGCGTCGCTTTGCTCCGCAGCGAGAAGGCGCTCGCGAAGCTCGACCTGGAAGGCGACGAGAAGCTCGGCGCCAACATCGTCGAGAACGTCCTCTCGTACCCGCTCGCCTGCATTGCGGAGAACGCGGGCGTCGACGGCGAGGTGGTGGTAAACCGCGTCCGCAAGCTCAAAGGCAAGACCGAGGGCTACAACGCGGACAAGGACGACTACGTCGACCTCGTCTCGGCCGGCGTCATCGACCCGGCGAAGGTCGTCCGCACCTCGCTGCAGAACGCGGCCAGCGTCGCGGCCCTGCTGCTCACCACCGAGTCGCTCGTCGCTGACATCCCGGTCGAGGAAGAAGAGGCCGCCGGCGGCCACGACCACGACCACGGCATGGGCGGAATGGGCGGCGGCATGCCGGGCATGGGTGGAATGGGCGGCATGGGTGGCATGCCCGGGATGATGTGATAACGAGCGATCAGCGGTCAGCAGTCAGCGATCAGCTAAGGCTGCGAGGGCTGACCGCTGAGAGCTGATCGCTGACTGCCTAGCAAACAACTCGCTTCACCGAAGCGCTTCATACACCGCTACCAAGGAACCCAATCCATGGCCAAAGGCATCAACCTCCGTCCGCTGGACGACCGCGTCGTTGTTCACCCGCTCGAGGCGGAAGAAGTCACTTCCGGCGGCATCGTGCTGCCCGACTCGGCGCGTGAGAAGCCGCAGCGTGGCAAGGTCGTCGCCGTCGGCGCCGGCAAGCTGCTCGACTCGGGCGAGCGCGGCGCGCTGTCTGTCGCGGTCGGCGACGAGGTGATCTACGGCAAGTACGGCGGCTCCGAAGTGGAAGTCGGCGGCGAGGAGTACAAGATCCTCCGCGAGAGCGACCTGCTCGCGAAGGTCACCGCCTGACGGCGGCGTCCGTAGTCAGTTGCCAGTCGTCCGTTGCGACTGCTGGCGCACTCAACTGACAACGGACAACTGACAACGGACCCAACCCACCGGACCGACCTAGCCGGCCCACCACGGCCGGAACAAAACAGGAGCCACTCATGGCCAAACAACTCATGTTCGACGACGCCGCGCGGGCGAAGGTGATCGCCGGCGTCGACAAGCTCGCGGACGCGGTGGCGGTGACGATGGGCCCCACCGGCCGCAACGTGATCATCAACAAGTCGTTCGGCGGGCCGACCGTCACGAAGGACGGCGTCACGGTCTCCAAGGAGGTCGAGCTCGAGGACCCGTTCGAGAACATGGGCGCGAAGCTCGTGCACGAGGTCGCTGATAAGACGAGCAAGTTCGCCGGCGACGGCACGACGACCGCCACGGTGCTCGCCCGCGCGATCCTCAAGGAGGGCGCCCGCAACATCGTCGCGGGCAGCAACCCGACCGCCGTGCGTCGCGGCATCGACAAGGCGGCCGCCGCCGTGTGCGAGCAGCTCGACTCGGCGTCGAAGAAGGTCAGCAGCAAGGAAGAGATCGCCCAGGTCGGCGCCATCAGCGCGAACAACGACCGCGTGATCGGCGACCTCCTGGCCGACGCGATGGAGAAGGTCGGCAAGGACGGCGTCATCACCGTCGAAGAGGGCAAGACGACCGACACGACGCTCGAGTTCGTCGAGGGCATGCAGTTCGACAAGGGTTACCTGTCGCCCTACTTCATCACCGACCAAGGCGCGATGGAGGCGGTCCTCGACGACGCCTACCTGCTGATCCACGAGAAGAAGATCAGCAATCTCCGCGAGCTGCTGCCGGTGCTCGAGGCCGTGAGCCAGAAGGGCAAGCCGCTGTTGATCATCGCCGAGGACGTCGAGGGCGAAGCCCTGGCGGCGCTCGTGGTGAACAAGCTCCGCGGCGTGCTCAACGTCGCCGCGGTGAAGGCGCCCGGCTTCGGTGACCGCCGCAAGGCGATGCTCGGCGACATCGCGACGCTCACCGGCGGCACGCTGATCTCCGAGGACCTCGGTGTGAAGCTCGAGAGCGTCACGCTGGAGCACCTCGGCCGCGCGAAGAAGGTCACGGCCGACAAGGACGCGACGACCCTCGTCCAGGGCGCCGGCTCATCGGCCGACGTCCAGAAGCGGATCGAGCAGATCCGCAAGTCGATCGAGTCGTCCACCAGCGACTACGACAAGGAGAAGCTCCAAGAGCGGCTCGCGAAGCTCACCGGCGGCGTGGCGATCATCTCGGTCGGCGCCTCGAGCGAGGCCGACATGAAGCAGAAGAAGGCCCGCGTCGAAGACGCGCTGCACGCCACGCGGGCGGCCGTCGAGGAGGGCATCCTCCCGGGCGGCGGCGTCGCGTTGCTCCGCACCAAGGAGGCGGTCGAGGCGGCTCGCTCGTCGGCCAAGGGCGACGAGAAGATCGGCGTCGACATCGTCTTGGGCGTGCTCGACGCCCCGATCAAGCAGATCGCCGGCAACGGCGGCCTGTCGGGCAGCGTCATCGCCGACGAGGTGGCCCAGAAGGGCAAGAACACCGGCTACGACGCCAACGCGGGCGAGTACGTCGACATGTTCAAGGCGGGCGTCATCGACCCGGCGAAGGTCGTCAAGACGGCTATCACCAACGCCGCGTCGATCGCCGGCCTGCTGCTGACGACCGAGGCGCTCGTCACGAACTTCGACGCCAAGGACGACGACAAGAAGGCCGTGGTCGGCAGCATCCGCTGACGCCGACGCGACCGACAAGAACCGACGCCGGGCCACCGCCAACGAGGCGCGTGGCCCGGTTCGCATAGGCTGAAGGAGTCGATCGTGCCAAAGGATGACGACGAAGAACGCAAAGCTGTACTCGGTTATCGCGCCGTCATCCTGGGTGCCTTGATCACGGGCGCATGCACTGTTACTGCCGCGGGAATCAGGTGGCTGCCTGACAAGCTGATTGATTTCATTCGCCCGGCAGAGATCGCGACTCAATACGTAGCTCTGCGACCGGTGGTCGACACCGCATTCGCTGAGAGTTCCGCAATTCGCGAAATCGCACCGGAGAAGTACGTCTGGCGAGAAAGCCAAGAAACGCGAGTTCGCGTGCCTATCGGCCACACGTCGATTTGCAAGTGTATCGTCAACGTACGTAATCTCGGCGAGTTCCCGCTACACCTGCAGCATGTGGAGTTTGAAATAGGAACAAGCAGCTGGAGGGTCTATTCGGAAGGCGGCGAAAGTACTGCTCCAGTTGCACTCGATAGCACCACCTACACAACATGCAACGTTGGCTCCGGCGAACGCGACATTCTACTAATCGGCAACATCGACCTACTGATCCCTGCGGGATCGAATCGCGAACTGCCTCTCCTGTTTTGGTCCAACGAAGTCCGTGACGGTCGGATACTGCACGTTTTTGGTCGAGTCGTCTTGCTCACTCATGACGGGCGGGAGATCGACGCAGGATTCGTTGACCTAACGATCCACCCGGAGAACCAGCCAACGGCTAACCGAAAAGGTGGGTGAACCCGCCGGCGGCGTCGATTGCCCGCACATCAACACCGACCGCGCCGGCAGAACCACCCACCCTACAAGAATCAGCGTGTGTCCGCGTTCATCTGCGGCTAACTCGTAATGCCCATCCAGCGCGACTACTACGAAGTGCTCGGCGTCGCCCGCGACGCGGACGGGGACACGATCGCCACCAGCTACCGCAAGCTGGCGATCAAGTACCACCCCGACAAGAACCCGGGCGACGACGAGGCGGTCGCGCGCTTCAAGGAATGCGCCGAGGCGTTCGAGGTCCTGGGCGACCAGGAGAAGCGCTCGCGCTACGACCGCTTCGGCCACGCCGGCGTGAACGGGCAGGGCCACGCGGGCTCCGGCTTCGGCGACGTCGAGGACATCTTCTCCGCGTTCGGCGACGTCTTCGGCGACCTGTTCGGCGGCGGCCGTGGGCGGGGCCGCGCGCGGGCGGGCCGCGACGTCCGGTGCGACGTGACGCTCACCCTGCACGAGGCGGCCGAGGGGGTCACCAAGACCGTCGAGTTCCAACGCCACGAGGAGTGCGAGGAGTGCGACGGCTCCGGCGCCACGCCGGGCAGCCAACGCGAGACGTGCGGCTACTGCGGCGGTCGCGGCCAGGTCGTGCAGGCGGCCGGCATCATCCGCATGCAGACCACCTGCCCGGCGTGCCACGGCGCCGGGGCGACGATCAGCAACCCGTGCCGCCCCTGCCGCGGCTCGGGCCGGCGGCTCCGCACGGTGTCGACCGAGGTGCGTATCCCCGCGGGCGTCGACGAGGGGACGCGGGTCCGGATCACCGGCCAGGGCGAGCCGAGCCCGGACGGCGGCGTGGCGGGCGACTGCTACTGCTTCATCAGCGTCAAAGAGCACCCGCTCTTCGAGCGTGAGGGGCAGCACCTCGTGTGCCGCGTGCCGATCACCTACACCCAGGCCGCGCTCGGCTGCGACCTGGAAGTCCCGACGCTCGACGGCCGCGACTCGGTCACCTTGCCGCCCGGCACGCAGTCGGGCGACGTCTTCCGACTCAGCGGCCGGGGCATGCCCGACCCGCGGCGCCACGGGTTGGGCGACCTGCTGGTTCAGGTGACAATCGAGGTGCCGAAGAAGCTCTCGGCCGACGAGGAGCGCGTGCTCCGCGAGCTGGCCGAGCTGGAGCACACCAACGTCGCCCCGCAGCGCAAGAGCTTCTTCGGGCAACTGAAAGACTACTTCGTCGGCGAAGAGGACGCCTCGACCGCCGACGCCTCGCAGCAAGACTGACGCGCCATGCCCGACCCGCAAGACACCGACGAAGCGTTCGCCGCCGCCCCCGAAACCGACGCGGCGACGGACGAGGCGCAAGACGCCCCGGTCGACCCGGCGGAGACGATCGACTTCGAAGCGGCCGACGGCGCGCCGTCGGCCGAGGACCAGCTGGCGGCCGCCGAGGACCGCGCCCTGCGTCTGCAAGCCGAACTGCAGAACGTGCTGAACCGCACGCGACGCGAGGTCGCCGAGGAGCGGAAGTACGGCCCGCTCGGCGTCGCCCGCGATCTGCTGCCGGCGATCGACAACATCGACCGCGCGCTCGAGGCGGCCGAGAAGGCGTCGGGCGACGGGGACGGCGACCTGCTGACCGGCTTCCGGATGGTCCGCGAGCAGCTCATCGGCGTCCTCGGCCAGCACGGCTGCGAAGCGATCGCGACCGAGGGCGGCGTCGAGTTCGACCCCGCCTTCCACGAGGCGATCCTCCAACAACCGTCCGAAGACGCCCCGGCCGGCATGATCCTGATGGCGACCCAAACGGGCTACAAGCTCCACGACCGCGTGGTGCGCCCCGCGCAGGTGATCGTCTCTTCCGGGCCTGCTTCGCCGTAGGGACCTTGTCCGTGGTCAGTGGTCCGTCGTCCGTCGCAACTGTTCGACGCGGCCAAAGACACAAACAACAGACCACTGACAACTGACATCTGACCACCCATGCCAACGTACGACTACGAGTGCGACGCCTGCGGGCACGAGTTCGAGCTGTTTCAGCAGATCTCCGAGCCGGTCAAGCGGAAGTGCCCCGAGTGCGGCAAGCTGAAGCTGCGCCGGCTGTTCGGCACGGGCGCGGCCGTCGTCTTCAAAGGCTCCGGCTTCTACGAGACCGACTACCGCAGCGATTCGTACAAGAAGGGCGCCGAGAAGGACAAGAAGTCGTCGGAGAAGAAGTCTGAGAAGAAGGGCGACTCGAAGAGCGAAACCAAGTCGGAATCGACCAAGAAGTCCGACTCGAAGCCCAAGAAGAAGTGAGTATGGCGGTTGGCTGTTGGCCGTTAGCTGACTGACGTCGCGTAACGCTTGAGGGCCAACGGCCTACAGCCAATAGCCTACAGCCACCGCCCCATGCTTTGCCCCACCTGCGACCAGGAGTTCGACCCGGCCGAGACGCCGGCGATGCCGTTCTGCAGCGAACGTTGCCGAACCCGGGACCTGGGGCGTTGGCTCGACGAAGAGTATTCTCTCCCGCACGTGCCCGACCCGGACAGCGACGAGGCGGGCGAGTTGTAGATCGGCGTCAAGCCGGACTTTTCGGTTAGCGATGCGGTCGCCGGCGGCGGCTTCAAACTGCCCGTGGCGTGTCAGCGTCCGAAAAGACCCGTTTGACGGACAGGAGCTGAGGGTCCCACGCGCCCGTGTCCGAATCACCCGACAGCCCGCCGGACCGGATGCCGCCCGAGTCGCTGCGGCGCGTGGACTGGCTCGCCCTGGCGCCGTGGCTGCTGGTGCTACGTTCGACCGGGGCCGCGATCGGGTGGCCGCTTGTGATCGGCGCCGCGGGCATGCTCGTGCTGGGGCCTTGGACGCCGCTGCGTGGTGAGCCGGTTGAGCAAATCGAGGACTTGGCTTCGCTGCCCGCCCTCTTGATGACACCCGAAGCGCGATCGGCGGCAGTCCTCTGGCGACTCGCGCTCGCCTACGTGGGGTGGCTGGCGTTCGGCCTGGCGATCGCCGACCACGCCGCTCGCGGCCTGACCGAATCGCCAGGCTCCGAACTGGTGGATTCGCTGCGCCGCGCCGGCGCGCGTCTCCCGCGGGTCGCGACGGCCCTCGCCGTTGTCGCGGCGCCCGTGCTTGCCACCGCGGTGGCGACCTGGCTCTTCGGCCTGACGCTGCGAGTGCCCGTCCTCTCGGTCGTAACGGCGCCGCTGTGGGGCCTCTTCGCTGCTCTCGGGGGACTGCCGGCCGTCGTGGCGATCGCGATCGTCACGCTCGGCGCGCCGCTCTTGGTGGCGGCGATCGTCGCCGACGACGCCGACGGCTTCGACGCCGTCAGCCGGTTGTTCGCCTACACGACGCAGCGGCCCGGCGTGCTGGTCGTATGCTTGGCGTTGGCTTGGATCGGATTGGCTTTGGGCGGCGCTGTCCTCGAGTGGGCGCTAGAGTCGGCGGTCGCGTTCACGGGAGGCTTGACGGCACCACCCAATGGCGAGTGGGCGCAGTGGCTCGCGTCGGCCTCAATTCAGGCGTTCACGCTCGCGGCGCGTGGCTTCTACCCCGCTTATGTGTTCACGGCCGGCGTCGCGACCTACCTCGTGATGCGGCACGCGGTAGACGGCCAGCCGCTGAACGAGATGGCGTCGCCCGTGGCGGCTCAGCCTTCCGCCGAGGCGTGACGCCGCAGCAGCTCTTCGACCTGCTTGTGGAACTGCCCACGCGAGACGACCAGGTCGCAGCCGGCGTCTTGCGCGGCCTGCAGCTTCGCCTCGTGCACGTGGGGGCCGTAGGCGAGCAGCGTGGCTTCGGGTGAGCTGGCGCGGAGCTGCGCCACGAGCTCTGACAGGTCGGCGATCGGAGCCGTCAGGTCGATCGCGACGAAGCGGGCGTCCCGCTCGTCCGACGCACGCCCGGGCGCGACGATCTTCATCGACACGCCCGCTCTCTGCGCGGCGCCCTCGGCCATCGAGCCGGCCATCAAGTCGGCCGTGATCAACAAGGCGGTCATGCTAAATCGCGCTCGGCCCCGCGAGCCCGTCGCTGATCTGATACGCCTCGGCCATCGGCAAGACGAACGCCTTGCCGTCGCCGATGTGGCCTTCCTTGCTCGTGCGGGCGTGCTCCTCGAGGCAACGCAGCACCGGCTCGACGAAGTCGTCGTTCACGGCGATCTCGAGCTCGACCTTCCGCAGCAGGTGCGTCTCGTACTCGTGACCGCGGTACGTCTCGGCGTGGCCGCGTTGGCGGGCGAAGCCCATCGCGTCGGCGACCGTCATGCGCGTGACGCCGATCGCGGCGAGCGCTTCCTGCGTCGCCTCGAGTTTCGTGGGCTGGATGACCGCGATGATGAGCTTCATGCCGCCGCCTGGCGAGTCGTCGAGGCGCCCCGCCGATCGGGCCCCGGTCAGAGACCAGGATAGCCGCCCGTCGGGTCGGCTAGTACCGGCGCCTGGAGGCGACGGGCCGCTTCCGCAGAGGCCGCGTCGGTCTCCTTCCCGAACAGCAGGAAGTCGAGCAGCGACGCGCCGCCGCCCCCCTCAAAAAGCCGGTCGGTCTCGAGCACCTTGCGGATGCGGTCGGAGGCCTCACGCAAGTGCGCGGCGCTGTAGCGATCGAGATCCGGCTCGTCCTCCAGCAGCTCGTCGATCGACACCTTCAGGTTCGCTAGCTCGTCGTAGGCGAGCGTCTGGCAGTCCGCCGGCGCCGACGTGCGGCCGAGGGCCAGGTCGGCCAGGCGGCCCAGGTAGCTCCGTTGCAGGTTGCGGCGGAGGCTCGACACGAGCGGCTTGCGGTTCGTGTACTCGCCCTCGGCGTCCGAGTCGAACTCGGTGATCTCCGAGAAGATCGTGTCGGTGAGCGTCTCGATCAGGTCGGCGACCGTCAGGGCCTCCTCCTCGGCGGGGATCTTCAACTCGTTGTCGTGCAGCCGGCTCATCGTCAGCGAGCCGAGCAGTTGACTGAGCAGGCGGTCCTGCAGGCGGAGGATGACGTCGTGCACCTCATAGTCGCTGCGATAGACGTACTCAGTCCCCCAGTGACGCCAACGCGACGGCGCCAACTTGTTGTAGAGCTCCGGCGGGATGCTGAACGGCTTGTCGCTGAACACCTCGTTGGCCACCAGGTCGAGCGCCGCGCGTTGTTGTTCGACATCGACGACCTCAAACGGCTCCGGTGCGTTGTCGTCCCCCTTGTGGGCGCGGCTCACGTAGACGCCGCCGACATAGCGGGACGCCGCGAACACCGCGGCCGTGTGGGTGCGGAGCAGGATGCCAAACGCCTGACGGGCCTTCTGGTACCCCTCGCCCTCTTCGACGAGGTCGTCGACCACCCGCGGCAAGGACTCCGCGACCACCTTCGCCTGCTGCTCGGCGTAGGCGACGAGGTCGTCGCCCATGTCCCAACGCCGGGAGTGCGGGTCGGGGTCGATGCCGCGTGTCTCTTCGTCGGTCGAGAACGCGAGGCCGTGCTCGCCGCTGCGCGACGCGATCTTGCCGAGGTCCTTCTTCTCGTCCTTCAGCGGCTTGTAGCCGTACTCGATCGCCCAGTAGTCGTACGGGCCGATCGTCTGCGAGTAGTAGAGCCCCTGCTTCTCGTCCTCGGGGACCATGTAGACCGGGGCGTAGTCCATCACCGAGGCGGTGAGGCCCGTCTTTGCTGTCTTCTCGGGGTCCTTCAGGTCGTCCAGCGAGTAGAGGGTGCTCGCCTTGAAGTTGTGCCGCAGGCCGAGCGTGTGGCCGACCTCGTGCATGGTGACCTCCTTGAGGCCCTGCATGATCAGTTCCTCGAGGTCCTCGGGCGACTGCTTGCGGCTCGCGGCGACCGCGGCGGCGTACGCCAACTGCTGCGAAGCCCCGCCGAGCAGGTTGCACGAGCACCGCCCGTTGTGGCCGTTGCGCAGGTGGCGCGGCAGCGTCCGTTGCTGGGCCGCGTAGGTCTCCATCTCGATCGGGCCGCCGGTGAAGGCCTCGATGCCCTGCGGCGTGAAGTACTCGTACTGCGTCTTCCAGTACTGCAGGAAGTCGGCGTCGAAGATGATGTCCGCGTCAAGGATCTCGCCCGTCGTGGGATTCACGCGCGAGGGGCCCATCGCGAAGCCGGCGCCCGACGTGATCCAGCGGAACGTGTTGTAGTTGATGTCGCCCGGGTCCCAATCGGCGTCCTTCGGCTGCTGCTCGACGTTGATCGCGTTGTAGAAGCCGGCCTTCTCGAACGCCTTGTTCCACTCCTCGATGCCGTCGCGGATCGGCTTGCGGTACTTGAACGGCACCGTCTTCTCGAGCCAGAATTTGATCGGCTCCTTCGGGTTCGAGACGTCGGCCGACGGGTCTTCCTTCTGCAGGTTCCACCGCGTGATATAGCGGCGGAAGCGGTCGTCGGCATCTTTTTTCGAGAAGTCCTTCACCGCCGAGAGGAAGTAGCCGATCCGGTCGTCCGCCTCGCGGGGCCGGTAGTCGGTCTTGGGCAGCTTGCTGATCGAGTAGTGGACGTTGATCGTCGCGGCGCGCGAGTCGGGCACCGTCTCCAGGTACGAGTAGCCGCTCGACGCGTAGGTCGCGGCGACCTGGATCTCCATGTTCTTGTCGTAGCCCTTGACCGGACCCCAGGTGCTCCGCTGCTTGCTGAACGAGAAGCCGGTGAGCACCTGACTGATCTGCGGCAGGTCGGTGAAGAAGACCGGCGTCAGGTCGATGACGTATGCGCCGCCCGAGCGCGTCGCGATCGGCAGGCTGAACAGCACGCTGTCCGTGTAGGCCAGCTTCACCGCCTCGGCGGTCGGCGTGCCGGGCTTCGCCTTGAAGCGGACGTTGCGGCGGACCACCTGGATGTTGTCGCCCCGCTTGCGGAACTGCCACACCCAGTCGTCGTTCCAACTGAAGCCGCCCAAGAGCGGCACCTTGCCGATGCCCTTGGCGATCGTGATCAGGATGATGAAGTCCTTGTCGAGGTCCGACGACTTCAGCTCCGCGAACAGCTTCGTGTCCGACAGGTGCATCTTCAGCAGCCCGTCGATCGGCTTGGTGTCCTTCAGGACCTTCGACGCGGGCGGGTACTTCGGCTTGGGCGGCGCCGGCTTCTCGTCGGACGAGCCCTTGTCGTCTTTGTCGCCCGCTTCGGCGGCGACGGGCGACGGCTTGGCCTGCTCCGTCTCCTGAGCCTCGGCCTCGTCGTCTGCGAAGCCGACCGTCGGGCTCCCGACGAGTGTCAGGCAGCAGAGCGAGGCGACCGCGAGGCGGGTTCGCCGTGAGGCCAGGAAGCCGTACCGGGACGCGTGCGACATCGAGGAATCGTTCGGTTCGAAAGAAGCCGCCTGGCCGAATCGGGCCGTTGGCGGCGGGTCGGTGTTCCGCAAAATGGTTACCGCTGGCGCATCCGGAACCGTCACGGCGGACCGGAGCCGTCAACTATACCCCATGGCGCCTGTCTTGCTCGACCGCCCCATTCCGCCAACCTGATTTGCCGCCCTCTTGTCCGCCGACACCCTCCCAAGCCGTGCGACGCGAGAAGCGATTGAAAAGCTGCTGGCCGGCGGCCCCTTGGGGACGCCGGCTAGGTGGTCGGCCGCCGGGGGGGGACTGAGTCCCGCCTCGGTCTGGCGTGTCGAGGTCGGTACCGATTGCTACGCCGTCCGAAGCCTCGGTGTTGGCGAGAATCCCGAGCTGGCTCGCTGGCGGGTCGAGCTGCTTCGGGAAGCCGCTCGTTGCGGCGCCCCGTTCGCGGCGGCGCCCCTCGCGACAGGCGTGTCGCACGACGGCGGCCCCTGGGAAGCGGCGCCCTGGCTGCCCGGGACGCCGTTGTCCCTGACGCCTGATGACACGATCGCCGTCGAGGCGGCTGTCGACGGGCTCGCCCAGTTCCATCGCGTCACGCGGCAGCTCGGTCAGCCAAGCCAGTCGCAAACCGCTTCGCCGATTGATAACCGCCTTCGCCGGCTCGCTTCGATCCGCGGCGAGCCGCTTGGGCGAAATGACCAAACAGCAGTCGCCCGGTGGCCTGACCTGAGACCGATCGCGGATCAACTCGCTGCCGCCGCCGACAAAGCGACCGCGTTGCTCCACGCGTGCGTCGAGGCAACCGACGCCCAGCCTGTCCACGGTGACGCCCGCCCCGAGCACTTCTTACTGCAGGACGGCGTGCTCACCGGCCTGATCGACTTTGGGGCGATGCGTGTCGACAGCGTTCTGGCCGACGTGGCGCGCCTCGCCGGCGAGCTCGCGGCGGGTGACGCCGACCGGCGAGATCATCTCGCGGAACTCTATGAGGTCACCTCCGGGACACCGGCGCCCCGGCAGACGATCGCGGCACTCGACGCCGCTGCCGCCGTCATCTCGGCCGCCAACTGGCGCCGCTGGCTCGGCGAACCCGACCCGCCGAGCCGCGACCCGGCGCTTATCGCCCAACGGCTGCGTTCGATCCGCGCGAGGCTCCCGGTCTAACGTGTCCGAAGTCGTTTCCGTGAGACGGCTTACGGCTAACCGTGACGGGCGCGAACACTTGCTATCGCCGTTGCATACAGATGCCGATGCCCGCCATAGTGCCCGTTCTCCGGGTAGAATCCCCCTCACGGCTCCCGCCGTCCCACCCCCGCTCTTCGGCTGACCGGCCGATCCCCAGGCGATGCTAGCGACCCGCTCTCTCCACTGCCTCGCGTTGATGGCGACCACGCTGGCCGCCTGCGTGGCGTCTGCGCAGTACAGCCCGACGATCGACATCGGCGCCCTCGGCCAACCGGCCGACGACGGTTTCGACTTCCCTGATCCGGAAAGCGCCGCCGAGTCGGCAGTGTCCGCGTCCCCTGGAAGCGATCTGGTAGCGCTCTCGGCTCGCTACGCTGTGGCCGATGGCGAAGCGCCCGCGATGATCGAGGTCACCGCCCGAATCGCAAGGAACCACTACGTCTACTCGACGACCCAGGCGGCCGGCGGCCCGCTGCCGACAAGCATTAAGGTTGACCCTGCCAGCGGCGTTCGCGTCATCGGCCCGTGGCAGGCAGACGTCGCGCCAACGGTCGACTACTGGCCTGACGCGTACGGCGACTTGCCGCTCGAGGAACATCACGGAACCGTCCGTTGGCGTGCGCCGATCGAAGTCGCTCCCGGTGCTGTTCCGGCGTCCGCGAGCGTTGCGGGAACGGTCGACACGAGCGTCTGCGGAGGCGTCGGCGACGCCAAGTCGTGCGTGCCGCTCGACGGCCTCGCGTTCGAGGCGACGCTCGTAGCGCCCGGATCGATCCCGCCGCCGAGCGCCGCGCCGATCGCGCCCGCCGCCGAGCCACTCGAGGTGTCGGAGCTGCTGCCGCTGCTCGGTCTCGCGCTCATTGGCGGACTGATCCTCAACCTGATGCCGTGCGTGCTGCCCGTCATCGGGCTGAAGGTGCTGTCTTTCGCTGAACAAGCGGGGCACGACCGCGGCAAGGTGCTCGCGCTCAACCTGGCGTACGTCGCCGGACTGATGTCGGTCTTCCTGCTGCTGGCCGGCCTGGCGTCGCTCGCGGGCTTGGGCCTCGCGAGCGAGAGCCTCGGCTGGGGCGAGCTCTACACCATCACCGAGTTCAAAGTGGGCGTCACCGCCCTCGTCTTCGCGATGGCGCTGAGCTTCCTCGGCGTCTGGGAGATCCCAATCCCCGGCTTCGCGGGCGCCGGCAAGGCGAACGACCTGCAAGCCGAGGAAGGGTTCTCGGGCGCGTTCTTCAAAGGCGTCTTCACCACGGTGCTCGCCACGCCCTGCAGCGGGCCGTTCTTGTTCCCCGTGTTCAGCGCCACGCTGACAACGCCGCCGGCGATCACGTTCTTGATCTTCGCCTTCGTTGGACTCGGCATGGCGTCGCCCTACCTGTTGATCGGGCTGTTCCCGTCGCTGATCACGTGGTTGCCGAAGCCGGGCCCGTGGATGGAAACGTTCAAGCAACTCATGGGCTTCGTGCTGCTGGGGACGGTCGTGTACCTGATCACGACGATCACCTACGAGTCGCGCACCGCCGTGCTCATCACGCTCGTCGCGATCGGATTCGCCTGCTGGTGGATCGGTCGCACGCCGCTCACGGCGCCGGCGTCGACGCGGACGACCGCTTGGGTCGGCGGCACGGCGACAGCTGTCGCCACGGGCCTGCTCGCTTTCACACTGCTTGGGCCGAGCGACCACACGCTCCCGTGGAGTCCCTACTCGCAGTCGGCGCTCAAGGTCGCCAAGGCCGAGGGCAAGACCGTGCTCGTCGACTTCACCGCCGACTGGTGCCTCACCTGTAAGCTGAACCTCAAACGGGCGATCAACACCGAGCGGGTCCAATCGGTGGTCGAAGCCAATGACGTCGCGACGCTGCTGGCCGACTGGACCGACAAGAACGCCGAGATCAAACAGGCGCTGATCGCGCTCGGCAGCCGCAGCATCCCGCTGCTGGCGATCTACCCCGCCGACCGCCCGGACGAGCCGATCCTGCTGCCCGACGTGATCTCCGAAGACGACCTGCTCGCGGCGCTAGCCGAAGCGGGCGCGGTGCAAGGCAACGCCGCTGACGTCGACACGCCGCTGATCGAGATCGGCGACGCGACGACCGGCGCGTACCGCTAGCCGAGTCGGGGTGTGTACAATGGCCGACATGGACACGACGCTCTCGTCGCCGCTCGAACCGGTCCTGCCGACCTTCCCCGTGAAGCGGTTCACGGCGGACCAGTACCTGGAGATGATCCGCGCCGAGATCCTCACGGAGGACGACCGCGTGGAACTGATCGACGGGGTGATCACGGCCATGGCGCCAGCCGGAGACGAACACACCTGGGAAACGGTTTTCCTCAGCGAGGCGTTCGCCGCCGCGCGTGAGACCCATTGGATGTTCGTGCAGGGAACGGTCCGAATCGGAGAACGGCACGTCTTCGATCCGGATATCACGCTCGTGCGACGCCGTGGTCCTGAGCAACGCCGCCGTCACCCCGATGCTGCGGACGTCGACCTTGTCATCGAAGTTGCGAAGTCGTCTCTTCGGAAAGACCGCACTAAGAAGGCCGCCGCGTACGCCGAGGCCGGCATCCCCGAGTACTGGATCGCCGACGTGAACGGCCTGGCGATGATCGTCCACCGCGATCCGTCGCCCGACGGAT
Source organism: Cladocopium goreaui (assembly GCA_947184155.2). Taxonomy (NCBI): domain Eukaryota; class Dinophyceae; order Suessiales; family Symbiodiniaceae; genus Cladocopium; species Cladocopium goreaui. The sequence goes on from CAMXCT020002380.1 coordinate 544,181, forward strand.
ACCAGAGCGTCGAGAGGCACGGTCTCGACGCCGTGCTGACGCCGCTGGCGTTTCCCGCGATCGCGGTGCGAGTCGGCGACATCCTGGGCGACGAACCGCCCGCCGGCGATTCGGCGTAGGCTAGCCGAGCCACGTCGCGATCAGCTCAGCGAAGGCGTCGGATTCCAGCGTCTCGTGGGCGAGCAGGTGGTCGGCGACGCCGGCGATCGCCTCCCAGTGCGTGTCGTCCGACAGCAACCCGTGCAGGCCGACGACGCGGCCCTCGAGCCACTGCGTCCGCCGGAGCTCGTCGGGGACGATCGGGGTCGCTTTGCCCCACGCCTGACGCCAGTCCTCGGACCACTCGGCCACCAGCGCCGGGTGGAACGGCTCGCCGCGGTAGATCATCTCCGCCACCGGCCCGGCCAGAGCGACCAGCACCAGCTTCTCCGCCAGGTCCCGCGCGGTGAATCGACCGCGCGACCAAGCGACCTGCGTGTCGCCGTAACGGCTCGGGCCGTCGTCCCAGTCAGGCGCAATGGAAACGCTCAGCACGCGTCCCCCCGCGTAGGCCGCCGCGAAGGCGTGCCCCGCCTCGTGGTAGGCGGTTCTCTCTTCGTCCGATTCCATTCTGAAGCCTAGGCGCCACTAGTCGCCCTCCCCCGTTTCGGGGGAGGGGGATAAGCGGGTCTCTACTCGATCCGGCCAATAACCCAGTTCTCAAGACCCTGCTCGGCGAGCTGCCGCTGGAGGCTGTCGGCGAAGTGCTCGCTAACCACCAGCGCGAGGCCGACCCCCAGGTTGAACACGCGGGCCATCTCCGCGTCGTCGACCGAGCCGAGGCGCTGCAGCCACGTGAACACCGGCGGCACCTTCCAGCTCCCCTCGTCGATCTTGAGCGACACGCCGTCGGGCAGGATGCGCTCGACGTTCTCGCGCAGCCCGCCGCCCGTGATGTGGGCGATGCCGTGCACCACCTGCTTCTTGCGGTAGTGCCCCAGGACGCGGCCGATCGGCTGGACGTAGATCCGCGTCGGCTCCAAGAGCAGCTCGGCGACGGTCTTGCCGCCACACTCCTCGACCGGGTCGTCGCACGAAAGGCCCGCCGTGTCGAAAACGATCTTCCGCACCAGGCTGAAGCCGTTCGAGTGCAGGCCGCTGGAGGCGACGCCCAAGACGACGTCGCCCGGGCCGATCTTCGAGCCGTCGATCAACCGGTCGCGTTCCACGACGCCGACCGAGAACCCCGCCAGGTCGTAGTCCTCCTCGGCGTACAGGTCGGGCATGATCGCCGTCTCGCCGCCCAGCAGCGCCGAGTCGGCCTGCACGCAGCCGTCCGAGATGCCGGAGACGACTTGCTCGAGCCGCTCCGGGTCGTCGCGGCCCATCGCGATGTAGTCCAAGAAGAACAGCGGCTCGGCGCCGCAGCAGAGGGCGTCGTTGACGCACATCGCCACGAGGTCGACGCCGACCGTGTCGTGCCGCCCGGCGAGCTGGGCGACCTTGAGTTTCGTGCCGACCCCGTCGGTGCAGGAGACCAGCACCGGGTCGCGGTACTGCCGGGCGAACAGCTTGCCCGCGAAGTCGAGCCGGAACAGCCCCGCGAAGCCCCCCTCCAGCGGTAGCACGCGCGGCGTGTGCGTCCGCCGCATGAGCCGCGGCAGGCGGGACATCGACTCCTGGTAGACGTCGAGGTCGACGCCGGCGTCTTTGTAGGAAAGGGGCATCTTGCTGGGGGCGTCGGGCGTGGGACGGCCCTACAGGATGCGCCGCCCGCCGCCGCTGCGGCTAGGCCCTCCGGGTCACCAGACAAAGGGGACGAGCCGCTTGGTGCGGCGGCGGTACGCCTGGTAGTCGTCGCCGAACCACTTGGCCAGGCATGCCTCTTCAACCCGTATACGCCGCCAGAGGGCTGGCGTACCGATCGCCAGTCCGACGAGCAACGCGCCCCAACTTCCGAAGCAGAGGGGGAAGCCCACCAAGAAGCCCAGGTAGGCCGTGTACGCCGGATGCCTAACGCGAGAGTAGACGCCGCGCGTGACGAGGCGATGCCTGTCGTAGGTCTGCACGTAGCCGCTGAAGTTCTTGCCGATCGTGAGACGCGCCGCCACGCGGACCGCGATCGCGACGGCCACCAGCGCGGCCCCGGCGCGAGTGAGCGGGTCGGCCCAAGCCGGCAGCGTCGTGCGCTGGAGAAATGCCGCGTCGACGAATCCGTAGGCGACGCACGCCTTGAACGCGACGAGCAACCACGTGAGCCCGGCGCCGCGCCGATCGGGCTGCTCGGGCTGAAACACGCCGGCGTAGTGGATAGCCCCCTCGGCGATAGCCCACACAACGTAGAGCCAGACGCCCCAGATCGCGTGCGTCGGCATGGCGGCCAGGCTCGCCAGGGTCTCGTTGAAGAACACCACGGATTCGGCAGCCGGTTGAGGTTGGCAAGACGCAGCGACTTCCAGCTAATGCAACTGCGAACGGGAACACCAACTCCTCGAGGGCAACGATATTGACGCCGGCGTCTTCGCCGAAAAAGAGGCGTCATGTGCGGCCAGCCCTATAACCAAAGGTGCAACCGCCCCCCCAGCAAGTCCGGCAACTTCTGCTTGACCATCTTCTCCACCTGCCGCGGGTGGTAGCGCGTGCTCAGGTGGGCGGCGATCACCAGCTCGTTCTCGAACAGCGACGCGCGGTCGACCCAGTCGTCCAGGTGCATGTGACCGTGCTTGTGGATCTTCTCCTTGCGGTGCTCGGGCGAGACGAACGTCATCTCCGCGATCAGCACCTTCGCGCGGTACATCTCCGGTGATTGGTCGAGCCCCTTGGGCGAGCTGTCGCCGAGGTAGGCGACGATCGGTGTGCGGACCTCGCTGGTGACCTCCGTGCCGGCCTGACGGAGGTCGCGTATCTCGTGACCCTCCAGGTCGACGTACTCCGGCTTGAGCTTCTTGCGGCGGTCCCAGACGACGTAGCCGACGGACGGTACCGTGTGGGTCGTCGCCGTGACGGTGACGACCAGCTCGCGTGAGAGCTCGATCTCTTGGCCTGCCGTGACGCCGACCAGTTCGCACGGCAACCGGCCGCGGTCGAGCCGCTGCATGGCGGCGAGCAGCTGCTTCGTCGACTCGACGTTCTCCTCCGGCAGGTAGATCGTCGGCGGCGCCATCTTCATCATCCGCCGGCGCGCGACGTAGACCGGCAACGCCGCGATGTGGTCGAGGTGCGCGTGCGAGACAAACCAGGTCTCCGTGCCTTGGAAGCTCCACGGCTGGAGGCCGAGGTCGAAGCCGAGGCTCATCTCCGGCAGGCGCCAGTAGCTCTGCACGGCCGCGCGGCTGTAGCCCTCGATGGTGAGGTCGCCGTGCTTGAGCATCTTGACGGGGGCGTTGTTGACCAAAGCAGCAGTCTATGAGGGGTCGGGGACGGAGCGCGACCCACCATTATTGGGCAGATCGCCCCGGCGATCACGGGGCCGCCCGTCAGCCGGCCGCGGTCGTCGCGGCGACGCCCGCCAGGGGCAGGGGGCCCGGTTCGACGGTGATCGGCCCGTAACGCTCGGGCTGAAACGCCAACGCGTGGCGGTAGCGGACGAGTTCCAGCAGCGCGAGGAACATCGCCACGAGCGTCGACTTGTGGACCGCGTCCTCCGGGAAGAGGTCGTCGAACGCCACGGGCCCGTCCGCCGAGCGTATCTGCGTGTCGATCCGCTCCATGTAGACGTGGACCGGCGTTTCGTCCTCGATGATCGCCTCCGGCTCGGGCTCGAGCCGGTCGCGCATCACGCGGCCGAATGCGCTGACGAGGTCCCACAGCTCGACCCCTTCGACGGGGCGTTCGGTCGGCTTGCTCGCCGGCGTGGAGGCCAGGCGGCGATGGCGTCGCGACCAGTCGAGGCGGAGCGCCTCCAGCTGGTCCGCCATGTCGCGGTACTCCTTGAACTGCAGGAGCCGCTCCACGAGGTCGCTGGGCGACTCGATTGGCTCGTCGAGCGGGTCGCCGTCGGCCGCTTGCTCGGCCGAGGGCAAGACGCTGTGCGACTTGATCTCCAGCAGCAGGCTCGCCACATCCAGAAAGTCGCCGACGGCGTCCGGGTCGAGACGTTCGAGCACCGCCACGTGCTCCAGGTACTGGCCGGTCAGCTCCGCCAGCGGCAGCTCGGCGATCGCCACCTCGTCCTTCTTGACGAGGTACAGCAGCAGGTCGAGCGGACCGTGGTAGGCGTCGAGATGGACCTGAAACGCGGACATCGGCCGCAAGGTAGCAACGCCAAGAAGCCCCCGCGAGGCGAGTCGTGCTAGCAACGAGGGGTCGATTGCAGGCTAGCCGTGTCCGCTCGCCCGTGGCAACACGCAGGGCCAAAGCGGAAGGCGGACCGCGGACAGCGGTTAGGCTTCGCTCGCGTTGCCGTCTTCCTGCCTGCCGCTCTCCGCTTTCCACCCTCCGCTGTCAAAAAAAAACCGCCGCCCCCACGAGGAGGGCGGCGGGCGTCGTTCAGGTTGTCACGGCGTCGGCGTCAGCCGAACGACCGCTCAGCAGCCGCAGGGATTGCAGCAGCGACGAGCGGCACGCTTGGCGCGCCACTTGGCGAACAGACCGCAGCGCTTCGGCTTGCAGCAGGGGTCGCACGGGTCGCAGCACTCCGGCTCCGGCTCGCAGCAAACCGGCTCGGGCTCGCAGCACGGGGCGGGGGCGGGCTCGCAAACCGGGGCGGGCTCGCAGACGGGCGCCGGCTCGCAGACCGGAGCGGGCTCTTCGCAGCAGACCGGCTCGGCCTCGCAGCACGGGGCCGGCTCTTCGCAGCAGGCGTTCTTCTTGCAGCCGAACAGGCCGGCTTCGGCGGTGGCGGCCGACGACAGGATCGCCACAGCGGCGACGACAACAGCAAACTTCGCGAACTTCATCTTGTGCTTCTCCGAAAGCTCGGATCGCCGCTCGTCAGGAGGAGCGGCTCGGGTGGGAGTCGGATCCGCAGGGGGCGATGGCCGCCCTCCCCGCGTAGCCGACGTGGCTTATCTCCGCCTCGCCTCAGGAGACGCGGCGCCAGGGCAATCGGGCCATCTGCGTAACGCACAGCAGATAGACCGAGTTTGCGGCCTGGGCGGGTAAAGCTATCAGCGTCAGGAGCGTTGTAAAGGGAGGGGGGACAGAATGTCGCGGAAAAAGTCCCCTCCACGGCGGGGGAGTCCTCGGACGCCGAAGCCCGGGCCGCCATCCCGAACGCTCAGCTAGCAGAAAGCCCGCGGTCGATTGACGCCTGTTCACGTGCGTAGACGGCCAGGACCGCTTCGAACGTCTCCGGCCCGACCCGCCAGACCGGGTCCGACTCGGTGTGCGTGTTGCAGTGGGTCGAAATCAGCCGGAAAAGGAACTTGAACAGGTGCCGCGGCGTGCGGAGGGTCCGCAACGCCTCGGCGATCCGGGAGTCGGAGACCGCCGGGTCGATCATGTCGCGGAGCGTCGGCGTCGCGCCCTCGGCCGAGCACGCCGCGAGCCGAGCTGCCGCCAGGTCGCGCAGCGAGTCGGCGGTCCAATCGAGCGACGGGACGACGTTCTGTTTGTCGAGCCGGGCCCGTTGGTGGAAGTCGCGGTCTTCGCGGTTGAGATGCTCCAGCAGCTCGGCCGGCAGCAGCAGCTTGAAGCCGATGCCGGGCTGGCGGAGGAACTTGTTGTCGAGCATCGACCAGACGAAGTCGCGGATGTGCTCGACCCGCCCGCCCAAGAGGTGCGGCTCGTCGACCCGGTCGACCAACACCATGACGCCGCCGTAGCCCAGCGCTCGGAGCACTCCCTGCAGCTTGCCGAGCAGCTCGTAACGGTCGTCGGTCCGCGGCTTGTTCGGCAGCGGCTGGTTCTCGAGGTCTTGCGAACGCAACCGCATCAAGAGGTCGGTCATCGTGCGGTCACGCCGCAACACGCGGACGTTCTTCGCGATACCGCGGGCGAGCAGCTTGCGGTGCGCCCACTTGACCCAGTACGGGACCCAGCCGGCGAAAGCGACCAGGTACGTCAAGTACCAAGACAGGTAGTCCCAGGCCTGGAAGTAACCGATCAGCGCGCCGATGGCGATGGACGACAACTGGCCGAAATAGGCCCAGCCGTGCGGTTGCCAGAACGGGTAACGGGCGACGCGGCGCAGACGCCGCCAGCGATTGCGGCGCGGCTCGGCGGTCGAGTCGTCGTAGCACGCGGCGAGCAGCATCAGGTCGCGGCGCTGCGCGGCGTCGAGACGCTTCACGTCGCGGCGGTCGAGTCGCGTCTTGTCGAGCAGCCGGTCGACGAGGTCCGTGACGGCAATCGAAAGGACGCCGTCCATGTGGTCCCACAGCTTCCACTCCTCGAGCACCCGCGTCGCGTCGCGTCCCTTGCGAGCCGGCAGGCGGTCGGCGAAGCGGTCGAGCAGCGGGTTGAAATCGTCGTACTCAACGACCCAGACCCGCCCTGGTGGGTCGGCGTCCGCCGCGCAAGCGTCGTTGTGCCGCTCGATCGCCTCGGCGACCTGCAGCCGCATCGCGGTCTTGCCGGCGCCCTTCTCGCCGAACACGAGCGACGTCGCCGGATCGGCCGGGTCGCCGTAGACCTTGTCCCAAGCGGGATGGCGCACGTCGACGCAGAGCGCTTTGAAGACCTGGTCGGTCTGCGCGTCCTCTTCGGCGAACGGGTTCCGCGTCACGCCGTGGTGGGCAAGGAATTGGTCGGTTCGCATCGCTTTCTGGGTCGGATCGAAACATCGTCATCTAGCATCCAAGGGTACGCCACGCACCGGTTTGCGACTCGCACGCCTGGGTGATTGCGGCCCGCTACAATCGAAGCATGCCGGACAACCCACCCCCGCTGCCGCCGCTGAAGACCGACCCAAAGTACGGTTACTACCCGTGGTGGCCCGAGGACGGCGACGCGTGGGTCCACCCGGAGGACGCCCCGCTCGCGCGGACGCTGATCCCGAGTCCCCGCGTCTGGCGACGCGACGGCGCGATCCCGGCGCGGGCCGGCGACTTCGTCGTGATGCACTACGGCGAGACGCGCCTCCGCGTGCGACGCACCCTCTGGCGAGAGGTTCGCCACGAGGGGCTCGATCTTGGCGACTGGGTCGAGGTCCGCCCGCGCGGCATGACCAACGAGCCGCACACCGGCCAGGTCCGCGAGATGCACTGGGACGACCACCACGCGGTCGTCCGCTACTGGCTGACGCTCGCCGACGGCACCCTGCTCGACCGGGCGTTTGAGGTGATCGACCTGAAGCCAATCGAGCCGCCGACTCCGCAAGCGGAGTCTCGGATCGAATCGGCATCCATCGACATCGACGGGGCTGATATACTAGAGCTATGACATCTCTCACGCCCGCTGACATCGTTCAAGCCGCTCTGCAGTTGCCTGCAGCCGAGCGTTTGCGGATCGCCAACGAGATACACAGCAGCGTCGTCCCTCCGGGTATCCTCGTTGAAGGCGAGCCCGGGTTCTTCGAAGAGCTAGATCGACGCGCCGCCGCGGTTCGATCCGGTGAGATGTCCACGAGCTCTTGGGAGGAAGTGGAAGCGGAACTCACCGAGATGCTTGAGCGCAAGCGAGCTGAGCGTGGAAGTTAGGCTCAGCGATGCCGCCAAAGAGGAACTCTGCGAAGCCACTGCTTGGTACGAAGATCGTCAAGCGGGCCTCGGAGATGAATTCAAGCGCGAGGTTCGTCTAGCTACTGAGGCGATCGGCCTGGATTGGGCCCGATTCGCCGCCTACGAAGGCGGCAAGACACGCGACACTTTCCGACGTGTGTTGATCGAACGCTTCCCTTACGTGCTCATCTTTCAAGTGGAATCCAACGAGATCATCGTGCACGCTGTCATGCACGCCTCCCGCGAACCCGGCTACTGGGAAGGCCGCTAGCCCGCCGCTTCGGCGCGGTCTTCCAGGCCCAGCCGCTTCATCTTCTTGTAGAGCGTCGTGCGGTTGATGCCGAGTTGGTCGGCCGTCTCGTTGCGGTTCCAGCTGTTCAGCTCGAGCACCTCGAGGATGATCTGCCGCTCGGGGCCCTCAAGCGCCTCCTTGAGCGTCTGGCCCGTGTAGCCGACCGACGCGCCGGCGGCGACGCCTGGCACTCGCAGCTCGGGCGGCAGGTCGTGCGGGCGGATGACGTCGCCCTTGCCGAGGAGCACGGCCCGCTCCACGACGTTCTGAAGCTCACGCACGTTGCCGGGCCAGTGGTACCGCTGCATCGTGGCGAGCGTCTCGTCCGTGAAGCCAGTGACGTTCGGCCGGTTCGCGTCCTCGCGGACCTCGTCGAGGAACTTTTGCGCCAAGAGCGGGATGTCGCTCGTGCGGCCCCGCAGCGGCGGCAGCTCGAGGTTGATGACGTTGATCCGGTAATAAAGGTCTTGGCGGAACGTCCCTTCGGCGACGTTCTTCGACAGGTCCTCGTTCGTCGCGAGGATGACGCGGACGTCGACGCGGTGCGTCTCCGTGCCGCCGACCGCCTCGAACGCGAGTTCTTGCAGCACGCGTAGCAGCTTGACCTGCATCGCGGGCGTGGCGGTGCCGATCTCGTCGAGGAAGATCGTGCCGCCGTCGGCTTGAAGGAACTTGCCGACCTTGTTCGACACCGCGCCGGTGAACGCTCCGGCGACGTGACCGAACAGCTCGCTCTCCAGCAGGTTCTCGGGCAACGCGCCGCAGGCGACCTCGACGAACGGGCCGGTCCGGCGGTCGCTGCGGGTGTGGATCGCCCGGGCGATGAGGCTCTTGCCGGTGCCGCTCTCGCCCGTGACGAGGACGGTCGCCCGCGTGTCGGCGACGCTCTCGATCACCTCGAACACGCGCTGCATCCGCGGGTCGGAGCCCACGATGTGGCTCATGCCGTGCTTGCGGTCGAGCTGCTGCTTCAGCTCGGTGTTCTCGGCGAGCACCTTCCGCTGACCGAGCGCCCGCTCGATCGCCATCAGCAGCTCGTCGTCGATGAGCGGCTTGGTCAGGTAGTCGAACGCGCCGGCGCGGATCGCGTCGACCGCGGCGTCGGCCGTGCCGTAGCCGGTGATCAGGATCACCTGCGTCTCGGGCCGACGACGGAGCGACTGCTCCAGCAGGTCAAAGCCGTCGCCGTCGCCCAGGCGGATGTCGCACAGCACCAGGTCGTACGACTTGGCGGTGAGACGCTCCAGCGCGTCGGCCTGACCGGTGGCCGTGTCGACGGCGAGGCCTTGGTCGCGCAGCCAGTCGGCCATCGACTCGAGGACTTGCAGGTCGTCGTCGACCAGCAGCAACGAACCGTTCTCGACGGACGACGGGTTGCGATCTGTAGACATGAGTGGCGCGCAGGGGTTTGGCACAGGACTTCGTGTCGCCAAATACCTACGTCACAGGGGCCGTGTGTCAAAAACGCACGCCCGCAGCCCGTCTCGCCGACAGAATCCTCCCCTCGGGCCGGCGCAACCGTGATAAACTGCCCCTCGCGACATCCGCGTGACGGAGGGACCCCGTCGCTTACCCCTTTCACAGGCAAGCGATCCTACGGAGGTCCCCATGCGATCCGTCCTAATGCTCCTTGCTGCGTCACTCGTCCTTGCCGCCGTGGGCGTAGCCGAGGGACAAACCATCTCGGGCGTGCTCAACAAGTGGGAGACGGTCACCCTCGACTTCGAGGGTCCCGACAGCTTCGAGCTGAGTGGCCGCGCGCAGGTCGATGAAGTCGTTGCCTTGGGGAACCCGTTTCTCGACTACCGCCTGCAAGTCGAGTTCACCTCGCCTACCGGCAACAGCTACGTCGTCCCGGGCTTCTTCGACGGCGACGGCCAAGGGGGCGCCTCCGGTGATGTGTGGCGCACCCGCTTCACGCCGGACGAGGTGGGCGACTGGACCTACACGGCGTCGTTCCGCCAAGGGTTCGACATCGCGGTCAACCTCGACCCACTCGCCGGCACGCCGGCTTCGTCGATCGACGGCGCGTCGGGTGGCTTCTCCATTGCGGACACCGCGGCGAACGCCGAAGGGTCGTTCCAAACCGGCAGGCTGGAGTACGTCGGCAGCCACTACCTGAAACAGCGTGACGGCGGCTACTGGATCAAGACCGGCGCCGACAGCCCGGAGAACTTCCTCGGCTACCGCGGCTTCGACAACACGCAGACCAAAGGCAACGACGGCCCGGGGCGCCGCGGGATCCTGCACAACTACGGCGGCCATGCGGGCGACTGGAACCCGGGCGACCCGGCGTGGGACACGCCCGACTTCGACTTCGGCAACACGCTCGCCGAGGGCGGCGACGCCCGCAACCTCATCGGTTACCTCAACTACCTCAGCGAGATCGGCGTCAACTCGCAGTACTTCCTGGCCAGCAACATCGGCGGCGACGGGCAAGACTCCAACCCGTTCGCGGCGATCAGCACGCCGGCCCAGCTCAGCGGCGAGAGCAACTCCGGCGTCGCGAACGACAACCTGCACTACGACCTGTCGAAGCTGGCTCAGTGGGAGACGGTCTTCCGCCACGCCCAGGAACAAGGCATCCACCTGCACTTCGTGCTGAACGAGGCGGAGAACGCCAACAAGCTCGAGCTAGACGACGGCACGCTCGGCGTCGAACGCAAGCTCTACTACCGCGAGCTGGTCGCGCGGTTCGGGCACCACAACTCGCTGCAGTGGAACCTCAGCGAGGAGTACGACCTGAACAACGGCTTCGGGCCGAACACCGCCGCCGAGGCGGCGCGGATCAACGAGTTCGCCGACTACTTGTCAGCGCTCGATCCGTACGACCATCCGCTGACGGTCCACAACGCCGGCAACAACAACTTCGCCAACGCCGGCCAGATCGCAACGAACTCGACCTACCAGTACTTCATCCCGGACGAGGACTTTGACCTCACCAGCCTGCAACGGGCCGGGCAGGAGGAGGGCTGGTCCGACGTCGTCGAGGCGTTCCGCACGGCGACGGCCAACGCGGGCCGACCGCTGGCGATCATGGTCGACGAGCCCGAGTCGATCACCCGCATCGGCGTCGGGACGAACGACGACACGGAACCCGGCACGACTAACGCCGAGCGTTTCAACACCGTCCGCAAGACGATGACCTGGGACATCCTGCTGTCTGGTGGCGCCGGCGTGGAGTGGTTCATCCACAACGCCGACCAAGACGTCGAGGACCAACGCGTCTACGAGCAGGTCTATGTCGAGGCAGCCAACGCCCGGCGCTTCCTGGAAGACAACCTGCCGTTCTGGGAGATGACCCCCGACGACGGTCTGCTCCGCAACGAAGACAGCGACTACGGCGGCGGCGAAGCGTTCGCCAAGTCGGGCGAGGCGTACGCCTTCTACCTCCCCGACGGCTCGAACGACGACGGCCCCGGGCAGTCGGCGCCGGAGATCGACCTCACGGCCGGCGCGGGGCGCGAATTCTTGCTGCGGTGGTACAACCCACGCACCGGAGAGTTCGAAGGGCCGACCGCGGTGCTCACCGGTGGCGACTGGGCGAGCGTCGGCGTCACGCCCGACGGGTTCCAGAACACGAACGACTGGGCCGGGCTCGTCACGCTGATCGGCGCGCCGGTCGCCGGCGACTACAACCGCGACGGCGTGGTCGACGCGGCCGACTACACGCTTTGGCGAGACACCGAAGGCGAAAACGTGGCGCCTGGCGAGGGCGCCGACGGCGATGGCGACGGCGTCATCACGCAGGCCGACTACGTTTTTTGGGCAGATCGATACGACGCTGCCTCCTCGGTGACCGTCCCCGAGCCCTCAACGGTTGCCTTGCTAACTCTCGTCGCTGCAAGCTGCCGAAATCGGCGGCCTCGGTCGCGGTGACGCGCTGCATGCCCCTGCCGCGCCCACTATGCTAGAGGAACGCGGCTGTCGCCCGCGTCTCGTCTGGCAGGAATCACAACGCTTTGAAGAAGAGGCCCCCGATGCCGGTCCGCATGCTCCTGGCTGCCGCCCTGGTTGGCCTGGGCTCCACGTCCCACGCGGATTTCCAGTTCATCGGCGCCGGCGAGTCGGACTTCAATTACACGTTTGGCGGCTTCACGCAGTCGTCTCTCCCGAGCGGGGGGGTCCGGCTCACCGACCCGACCGACGACTCGGGCGGCGCCGGCAAGGGCTACGGCAGTTCGCTCGACTTGTCGTCCTACACCGACGGCCGATTCGTGGTCGATCTGACGACCCAGCCCGGCAACGGCTCCGACGCGTTCCTCTTGGAACTCATCGACGGCGCGGGCAACGGCGGCAAGTGGCAGCTCTCCTCGGCGGGCGCCGGGCCCGGCACGCCGCAGACGATCGTCTCGTCCGGCACGCTCAGCGAGCCGTCGTCGGAGATCGGCAGCTTCGCGTCATTCGATCCGACGTCGGTCAACCTGTTCCAGGTGATCGGGACCTTCACGACGCCGGCGCCGTTCGACATCGCGTTCGACTCGATCCTCGTGTCGAACGACGTGGCGCCACCGCCCCCTTATCCCGGTTTCGAGCCCGACGCGCCGTGGCGTGCCGAAGCGGCGACCCGAATCGACGCGATCCGCAAGGGCGACCTCACGGTCCAGGTGCGTGACGCGGCGGGCAACCCGGTCGCCGGCGCCGCGGTCGACGTGCTGCAGACCGAACACGAGTTCGGCTTCGGCTCGGCGATGCAGGCGTTCCGCCTGCGTGACAACAACCCGACGCACAACACCTACAAGCAGATGGCCGCCGAGTTGTTCAACGTCGGCACGCTCGAGAACAACCTGAAGTGGCAGGCGTGGGACGGCGAGTTCGGGTCGAACTTCACCCGCACCGGCGCCGACGCCGCGGTCACCTGGCTCGAAGACAACGGCCTGGAGCCGCGCGGCCACGTGATGGTGTGGCCCGGCGTAAACAACGTGCCGACCGACGTCGAGAACCTGGTGAACTCCGCGCCGCTGAACGCGGCCGAGCAACAGCAGCTCCGCGACCGGATCGCCGGGCACATCGCGGACATCGGGGGTCGCTACGCGGGGCGGATCGGCGCTTGGGACGTCATCAACGAACCTCGCACCAACAACGACGTGATGGACGTGCTCGCCGAGGGCGACGACGCGATGATCACCTGGTTCCAGCAAGCGGCCGCCGCCGACCCGGACGCCGAGCTCTACCTGAACGAGTTCGGCATCCTGACCTCCGGCGGGGCAACGAACACGGCCAACCAGCAGCTTCTGGAGAGCCAGCTCCAAGCGCTGATCGACGGCGGCGCACCGATCGACGGCGTCGGCCTGCAGGGCCACTTCAACGACGCGAGCCTCACCGGCCCGGAGCAGCTCTGGCAGATCCTCGACCGTTACCAGGCTCTCGGGCTCAACATCCAGATCACCGAGTTCGACCACGGGTCGAACGACGAGCAGCTTCAAGCGGCCTACCTCCGCGACTTCTTCACGGCGGTGTTCGCCCACGAGGGGGTCTCGGACTTGATTCAATGGGGCTTCTGGGAGAACGCCCACTTCGATCCGCAACGGGCCCTGTTCCGCAGCGACTGGTCGATCAAGCCGAACGGCCAGGCCTACGTCGACCTCGTCTTCGACGAGTGGTGGACCGAAGAATCGCTCGCCGCCGACGGATCGGGCGACGCCGATCTGCGGGGCTTCAAGGGCACGCACGAAGTGACCGTCACCTGGGCCGGCTCGGAGGTCGTCGCGTTGGCGACGATCGATGGCTCGGGCAACGTCGTCAGCATCGACCTGCCGGTTCTCGTCGGCGACTACAACGGCGATGGCGCGGTCGACGCGGCGGACTACACCGTGTGGCGAGACAGCCTCGGCCAAGAAGTCGCGTCGCCCGGCTTGGGCGCCGACGGCGACGGCAGCGGCGTCATCGACCAGGGCGACCTCAACGTCTGGCGAGCCAACTTCGGCGCCACGGCGACGTCCACGTCCGAGGCGATACCGGAACCGAGCGCTCTGACGCTGCTAGCGCTCGCCGCCGCTTCGCTGTGCCGCCGACGAACTCGGTAGCGGGAAGCGTTTCATCCCGCCCGCGGGTGCGCCTTCTCGTAGGCGTCGCGCAGGCTGCGGGAGCTGACGTGCGTGTAGACCTGGGTGGTCACCAGGCTCGAGTGCCCAAGCAGCTCCTGCACGCTGCGGATGTCCGCCCCGCGATCCAGGAGGTGCGTCGCGAAGCTGTGCCGCAAGGTGTGCGGCGACGTGCGACCGTCGAGGCCAGCCGCCGTCAGGTGCTTCTCGAGCATCCGGGCGACGCTGCGGGTTGTCAGGCGACGGCCGAAGCGATTGGTGAACAGCGGTGAGTCGTCGTCGGGCGCCTCGCCGCCCGCGAGCCGCCGCTTGGCGAGCCAAGCCGCGAGCGCGTCGCTCGCGTAGGCCCCGATCGGCGCGAGCCGCTCCTTGCGCCCCTTGCCGCGGACGCGGAGCAGGCCTTGCTCCAGGTCGAGGTCGCCGTCGTTGGCGCCCACCAACTCGCTCACTCGCAGGCCGGCCGAGTAGAGCGTCTCGAGGATCGCGCGGTCGCGGAGGCCGAGGTCCGTGTCCGCCGGCGGCGCCGACAGCAGCGTCGCCACCTCCGCGTCCGTAAGGAAGTGCGGCAGCTTCCGCGCCTTGCGCGGGTTGCGGAGCGCCTCGGCGGGGCTCGACCGGACCCAGCCTTCGCGCTGGGCGAACTTGAAGAAGGACCGCACGGCCGACATCCGCCGAGCGACCGACGTCTTCGCGTAGCCCGCTTCGCCGAGGGCGGCGAGAAAGCCGCGAAGGTCGCCGACGGTCACGGCCGCGGGGTCGGGCGACTTGCCGCCCTCGTCGGCCAGGTACTCGGCCAGCGCCGAGAGGTCTTCGCGGTACGCCTTGATCGTGTGCTCGGAGGCGGCCCGCTCGCGCTCAAGGTGCCGCAAGAATTGTCCGAGCTGACGACGCACGGATGCCTCAGGCCTCGCCCTTGGGCAGGGCGGCGTTCCCGGACAACCGCGGGGCGAGCAGCTCGTGCTTCTTCGCCTCGTTGCGGATGCGCTTGCTGAGCACCGCGGCGTCGTACCACGTGAAGCTCAGGTTCGGGTCGGACGCGTGACGGCCGAGCGCCCGAAGCGCCTGGGCTTGCTGGTCGTCTTGGTACAGGAACAGGTAGCGTTCTTCGCCTTTGACAAGGGCGAGGACATTGACGTCGTCGTTCACGGCTGGGTCGCCTCCGTGCGGCGCGGGCGGGGGAGCGGCGGGGTGGGGCAGGCTAGCGCGGCGACGCGGCGGTCGGGCCCGGCGACCAGTCGGGTCGCCTCGGGCGCCGCTCGGCGTTGCTGTCGCTCCCGCCGCGTCCGTCCGTTGAACGCGACAAAGCAACACGCTACCGAGGGGTCTATCGGCCGCCGGACCAACGACGCACCACTCGCGTTTCACCGCCTCCGCCGCGAGCAGAGAGCGTTTCCACGAGGTGCAAGTGACAGCAGAAGCGGACGAAGTCCTCGCTGCGCGACAGGTACGACTGCCAGCCGCCGAAGCGTGCGTCGTCCCGAAAACCGACATAGGCCGCAAGCGCCGCCGTGAAATCGGGGTCCGTGCCCCGGTAGACCCGCGTGTGCGTCATAACCGGACCCGGGTTGCGCTGCGCGCGAGGGCGGGTCGGCGAAGGGCCGGGGGGCGTGAAACCCCGCGCGTCGGGCCAGTCGGGCGGCAACATGTCGGTTGCGACGATCCCTCCGCCCGTGACGGCCGGAGCGGTTAACGGGTCGGTCTCGTCGATCGGCGCGGCGAAGTCGGTTGCTTGCAGCGCCCCCGGTTCGGGCGGCGGCGGCAACGACTCGACCTCACGCTGGCGCCACGACTCGTCCGTGTCCGGCGTGCCCTCGAGCGCTGGCTGTTCGCGCATCGGCGTCAACACGGCCGTCTCGTCGACGAGGGGCGATTGCGTCGCAAGCTGCTCGCGCGCCAACGCCATCTCCGCCTCGAACACGAGGCTGTCCGGGATGTACTCCTCTTCCGGCGTGCCCCACGGCAAGCCGTAGCCGGCGGGGATCTCGTGGAACCCGGCGTTCGCCGCGTACCACTCGACCCGCACGCCGCAACGCGGCGGGTAGTACGGCGAGAAGTCGGTCACCGTGCCGACGATCACCGCGTCGACGCCAAGCCGTTGCGCCAGCAAACGGATCTGATCCGGCGCGCTCGAGGGCGGGTCGAAGGTGACGCCGTTCTGGATGATCGCGGCCTCGACGGCGGCGACCGGCACGACCTCGAAGCCGGGCGTGCCTTGCAGCTCCGCGAAGTAGGCTTCGGCGAACAACCGCCCGTCGACCGTCGGCTCGCCGCTCTGGTTGAAGAACGGCACGACCGCGACGCGGCTGAGCTGCGGGAACGGGTTGTGCACTACCGGCTGGTGCGTCACCTCGGGCAGCACCAAGTGGCAGCCGCTCGCCAAGAGGACGAGCGACGCAAAGGCCAGCAGCGAGAGTCGGGGGCCGAACGGCATCGACGCGTGGTTGAGCCAGCAGCCCCCCTGCTAGCAAGCGGACAGACAGCCCGCTGTCGTCACCATCGGCACAACCGGCAAAGTCGCTTGAACCGATCTGGGAGGAAATCCCGCCGCCCTGCAAACAAAAACACCCCGGCGCGGCTGAGCCGCACCGGGGCGCGTGACTGGCGGGTGTCCCCCCATCTGATGTGAATTCGATTGCCAGCACGCTGTTCAGGTCGTGGGCGCCGGCGCCGCGGTGGTCGCCGCCGTCGGAGCGGGCGTCTCGAGCACCGGCGTCGGGCTCGGAGCTGTGGTCGGCGCCGGGGCTGGGACCGCCGGCTTGGTGGTCTTCCAGTGCGGCGCCTGGTAGCCCCACCCGGCGTGCGACACGGTCGCCCGATACACCGGGGCGTGATAGACGCGAGCGCTGTAGACCGGAGCGCTGTAAGCCGGGCGATGGACGACGGAGTATCCCCCGCCGTAGCCGCCGTACCCACCGCTGCCACAAGCGAGGGCGGCTTGGCCAGTAAGCGTGGCGGCGAAAGCAACGAGGGCGACGGCGAGCGAGCGGGGCATGGTGGGTATCCGGTTCGGTCCGAGCGGGTGGTGTTCGTGCTGGCGAAGCGGGCGTTTCGTCCCGCCCACAACACCTCAACGCTCGGCGAGCGCCGTCCTTCCGCGAGAAACGAAAAAAGTTCTCAGAAACCGAGTCCGGGCCATGTCGTCGATGCCAGAGAGCCTGAACGTTCCTTGAGTCCCCGTCCTCCTTTAGGGGAGAGGCGTTAGGGGAGGAGGCGCGCCGGGTACCCGGGTTCACCCCCTCCCCTAGCCCCTCCCCCGCACGCGGAGGAGGGGGACTCGCGCGGTCGATGCCAGCAGGACAGATCAACCCCAGACGGGTCGGGGCGCGTCGTAGGCGGCCAACGCCTGCACGAGCTCCGTGGGCTCGTCGGCCACGACGGCGATCCGGCGGTGCTCGGCCGACATGAAGCCGGCGGCGACCATCTCGTCGAGGAACGCCAGCAGCCGGTCGTAGAAGCCGGCGACGTTGTAGAGGCCCACCGGTTTGGCGTGGTAGCCGAGCTTCGCCCAGGTCCAGACCTCGAACAGCTCCTCGAGCGTGCCGACGCCGCCCGGCAGGGCGACGAAGGCGTCGGCCAGGTCGGCCATCATCGCCTTGCGGGTGTGCATGTCGGGCACGACGTGCCGCTCGGTCAGCCCGTCGTGGGCGACCTCTTTCTCGACCAGGTCGTGCGGGATGACGCCGATCGCCTCGCCGCCGCCGGCCAGCACCGCGTCGGCGACGACGCCCATCAGTCCGACGCAACCGCCGCCGTACACGAGGCCGATGCCCGCCTCAGCGAGGTGCGCCCCGAGCCGCTTGGCGGCTTCGAGGTACTCATCGCCGGCGCCCGATTGAGACCCACAGTAGACGGCGATCCTCATCAGACTCCGCGGGCTTACGCCCACGGCTCACGCGGCGTTCACCACTTCAGGCCGAACTGGTCGCCGCCGCTGGGGCCGCCGATGCCGCCCTTGAGGTTCTTGAACTTCTTGCGCTCGCGCTTCGGCTCCTCGGGAGCTTCCTCACGGGCGGGCTTCTCGGGCTTGGGCGGCGGCGCCATGAGCGCCTTGAGCGAGAGGGCGATCCGCTGCTTGCCGCGGTCGACCGAGAGGACCTTGGCTTCGACCTCCTGGCCCTCGCTGACGATGTCCCCCGTGCGGTGGACCCGCTTGTGGTCGAGCTCCGAGATGTGGATCAGCCCCTCGACGCCCGGCCCGAGGCGGACGAACGCGCCGAAGTCCATGATCTTCGAGACCTTGCCCTTGGCGGTCGAGCCGACCGGGTAGTCGGTCTCGGCGGAGTCCCACGGGTTGGCGGCCGCCTCGCGGTAGGACAACGCGATCTTGCCCGACTCAGGGTCGATCTTCTCGATCTTGACCTTGATCTGCTGGCCCTCGGTGAGGACCTCCTTCGGGTGGCCGATGCGGTCCCAGCTCAGCTTCGAGACGTGGACCATGCCGTCGACGCCGCCGAGGTCGACGAACGCGCCGAAGTCACGCAGCGACCGGACGATGCCGTCGCGAAGCTGCCCCGGCTTCAGCTCGGCGAGCAACTGCTCACGCTTGGCGGCCCGTTCCCGCTCCATCACGGCGCGGTGGCTGAGGATCACGTTCTTGCGCGACCGATTCGCCTCGGTGATGACGGCGGTCAGCCGCTGGCCGACGTACTCCTCGGCGTTCTCGACGCGGTAGATCGAGATCTGCCCCATCGGCATGAAGCCGCGGATGCCGCTGACCTTGCACTCGAGGCCGCCCTTGTTCTTGCCGGTGATCGTCACCTCGACGACCTTGCCGACTTCGACCTCGTCCCAGTCGCCGATCTCTTGGGCGCCGGTCGGCAGCGTCAGGTCGTACGTACTCTCCTCGGCGTTGAGGCCGACGACGAGCACCTCGATCTCCGAGCCTTCGGCCGGCGCGTGCGACGCGGGCGTCTCGGCTTCGGCGACCGGCGTTTCGGCGGGCTTCGCTTCGGTTGTCGCTGCGGGGGCGGCTTCGCCCTCGGTCGCCGGAGCCGCGACTTCGGCCGCCTCTTTCTTCGGCTCGAACTGCTTGAGCGGGACGACGCCTTCCAGGTGCACGCCGAGCTCAACGAACACCGAGTCGCCGACCACGCGGAGCACTTTGCCCTTGAGCTTCGAGCCCGCTTCTAGCTCTTTGGGCGCTTCGGCGGTGCCGGAGTCGAGCACTTCCGCCACCGAAGAGCCTGACATCAACGCGTTGAGCTCGGCTTCTTCTTCTTCGGTCGGCGCTGTGCGCGCATTGGGCGGCGGGTAGCTCTTCTGTGCGGTCGGCTGAGCTTCGCCTTCGGTGACCGGGTTAACCGGCTTGGGCTTCAGCTCCTCGGCCGGAGCGGCGGCCTCGCCTTCGTCGCGCTGCGTGCCGATGAGGATCCGCTCGCTAGGGCGATCAGCCTCGGCGGTCGGCGTGCCCTCAACCGAAGCGTCTGCTTCGGCCGGCGCCGCCGACTCCGTCGCCGGAGCCGCTTCTGCCACGGGCTCCGCTTCTACCGGAGGAGCCTGCTCAGGCCGATCCACCGTCGCGGTCGCGGCGGCTGCCTCGGTGGGTGGCGTGGCGCTCTCGGGCGCGGCCTCGGTTGAGGCTTCCCCCACCTTCGTCTCGTCGTTCATCCCGCTCGCAAGCCTCGGTCGTCTGGCGCGCCGCATTAGCGCGGCGTGCTCGGCATCATCAATCGGCGTATATCGTTACGCGGTCGCCGGCCACGACCGCCGCTTGCACGGAGTGTACTCATTGCGGAAGAGCAGTTGCAACGATCGAATCCCCGCCTTGCGTAAGTTTCAGCGATCGTCGTGCGTCTCCCGAAACGCCCGAAGCGCCTCGGCGACTCCGGGAATGACCCGCGCCGCGTTCTCGGAATAAAGCTTCCGCAAGACCTCGTCCGGCAGGTCGATGCCGTGGATACTCCATAAACCCTGCGGCGGAAACGGGTTTTCGGCGTAGGCAAAGTACTCGTCGCGCGTCTGAAAGAACCGCCAATGCGGCAGCAATCGCCCCGCGGGGCGGGGGCCGTCGGTGCCGAACAGGATGCGGTCCTGATAGCGCAGAAAGAAGTCGTGTGCTGTGTACGGTTGTCGTCCCAATTCCGCGATGCGCGACGAGATTTCCACCACCAGGTTCGGATAACGATCCAGCCACTCGCCTACTTTCGCCAGATTCTCTGGATGGTTCGCCATGTGGGCGCCCAAGAACGTCGTCTTGGGGTGACGCGCGATTACGCGGTTACGCGCCGCGAGCAGCTGGTCGTGCGACGGCCACGGCCGACCGGTCGGGTCGTCGCCATAGAAGCTCCAATCGGGGTGGCGGTGCAGCTCTTCCCACCGCTCGTTGCGCTCGTCGATCGGCTCGAAGAAAGCGACCGGGTCGGCCGAATGGATGATCACCGGCAGGCCCAACTCGCCGCAGGCGGCCCAGATCGGGTCCCATCGCGGGTCGTCGATCGCGACGAGCGAATCGTCCGGGTTGCGGTAGTACAGGCCGAGCCGCTTAAAGATCTTCAAACCAACCACGCCGCGACGCTGCGCGTCGGCGAGTCGCCGGGCTGTCCGACGACCGAAGTCGGGCCGGTGACAATCCCAAGTCGACCAGTCGTCCGGGTCGCCGTCGCCACGCCAGTCGACGTTGGCGAAGACCAGGAACCGGTCCGCATGAGGGGCGAGGTACGCCAGGTGCTCGTCGAGCGCTTCGCCCAGACCGCCATCGAGGCTCACGCAGAGGGCGACGTTGTGTTCGTCCATGATCTGCACGAACTCGCCGAGCCGCGCCGGGTCGTGCCGAAAACGCATCCGCGGATGCGTGTGCACGTCGACGACCGGGAACCTCGCGCGGGGCGCTTCAGAGCGCGGGGCGATCAGTTGAGCCTTCGGACGAAAACGCTCGAGAGCCAGCGACCGGCCGTCGCGGCCGTCGAGCGGCTCTTTGGATGACGCGTTTAGAGCGGCAGCCAAGCACAAGGAAATCGCCGACAACTCACGCCAAGACGCGAAGGCGCAAAGGGGTCTTGCATGCGGTGTCTTTACGCCTTGGCGCCTTGGCGTGAGTCGCATCGAGTCGGTCAGCCTTGGAGTTCTCGGAGAGCGATTCGGATACTCCCCAGCTTACCGCCGTAGCTTCCCGCCGTGATCGCAAGGAGGTCTTCGCCATCCGCTGCGTCGATCGCGAGACGCATTGCCTCGCGCACAGCTTGCTCGTTGACGCCGTTGAAAATCAGCTCGTACGCGCACGAGGCACCGTCCGGGAGGCTACCGCCATCGAGTGTGGGACAGAATGCCTCGTTCGTTGACGCCACGAGCTTCTCGTACCGCGACCCCACCTGGCTGCCGCTGCGGCAAACGCCACCGGGGAACGGCGTGATCACGCCCGGCAGGTCGCGCACGGCGTCGCCCGCTCGTCGGGCGGCGAGCAGCGTCCCCGCTTGCTCGCGACCGCAGAGGATCAGGTTGCCGCCGGCGACGCCCCGGCCGAGGCCGATCGTCCGCGGTAGGGCGACCTCGCCTTCCATCACAGGCACGAGCCAATGGCCGTCTGCCTCACGCTCGTGTCCGTCACCGAAGTACCGGAGGTAGTCGCCCAGCGAAGCTCGCTGCTCGGCGCTAGGCAGACCGTCGAAGACCGCCGCCGTCGGACAGGTGAGCACCGTCTGCCCTACGCGATTCGCGACGGCCCGGCCCAGCGGCTCGGCACGGAACCCGAAGGCGAGAACCTCGGCGCCGATCCGGCCGTCGGGCGTGTCGTCCGGCGTGAGCTGTCGTTCAATTGCGATCTCGGCGTCGCAGCCGATGACGCTCGTGCCGTAGCCGCACAAGGCGCTTTTCGCCGCGTCGAGCCAATGCTCGTCCGCCGCGGTGACGACGAGCCGCGCGTACCACGCGGCGAACGCCTCGGCGTGTGTGTCGACGACCCGCGCTCGGCCAGTTCGATCCACAAGAACGTCCGTCGCACTCGATGGAGGGGGCGATGCGGCTCGCTCAGCCACTCGTACGAGTGTGCTCGGCCCGACGGGCCGGTGTCAAAGCGGCGACGCCCCCTCCCCCATTACGACGGCGCCGACCGACAGATCTTGCCGCCGCTCTCGTAACGGCCTTCGCCGAGGAAGTGGCACCAGCGGAGCAACACCTCCATCCGCATCTCCGCCAGGCCGATCCCAGCAAGACGCGGGTCGGCCGCCTCCAGCAGCACGCTGCGGTACGGCAGCGGTTGCGCGTGGCGGAACCCGATGCCGGTCGCGCTGAGGTCACGCCCGACAACGATGACCGACCCGGCCTGCTCCGCGCCCTCGTCCAGCGGCGTGAGCCGCAGCCGGTAGTCGAACACCGATCGGCCGATGTGACGCCGCTCCGAGCCGGAGCGGTAGACGTCGTACACCCCGCGGGCGTCACGATGTTGAGACGGAGTCGGGGCGCACAACGCCATAGTGCAACCTTCGAAGGTGACCGGACGAGACCCTGCCGTCGTGGCTCAACGCGGCACGACGACTAAGAAGAGGCGTGGGCAACGCGGCGGTGACGCACGCTCTGCCCAACAGCAAACGTAGGTCGCTCCTGACGACGCGGCGCGGCGCGCACCGATTGCGCTACGGTTTCTGTCGCCGGCCCGTCGGAGCGATCGGAACAACCGTTGCGGCTAGAGCGCCTCGAAGCTGGTGAAGCGATCTGTGGGAGGCGTCTCCGACGCCGATTGCGGCAGGTCGAGCCCCTACGGTGTCGAACGCGCAATCGGCGTCGGAGACGCCTCCCACACTCAAGTGCAACGGCGATCGTCAAACCGACTACGAATGGGCCCCTAGAGCGTCAGCCAAGCGAGCCCGCCGACGCCGACGACCGTCGCCACGCTGAGGGCGAGCAGCGAGAGGACGTCGGCCAGCCGGCTCTCCTCGCGTGTCGTCGCGAGCGTGAACGCCGCCACCTGGGTGGCGATCTCCTCGCTCAGGCGCGCGTGGCCCGGCGCCATCGCCAGCGGCGCGACGCCGTCGGCGCCCGGCCCTCGCGAGCCGATCGACGGACGTCGCCCGGCGCCGGATTCGGCGAAAGCCAGCGGCAGCGGGGCCCCAGCCTCGTACGACGGGAGCGTCTCGCGTTCCGCTTCGCCGAGCGCCTCGTGAGTCACGTCGGGCGCCGGGCGGAACGCTTCGGTGATCAACCGACAATCGGGACAGATGCGGAGGTGACGCTCGACCGCCCTGGCGGCGGTGCTCTCGCTGGGAAACGGGGCGCGCGTCAGCTCCATGAAAACGTCGTCGCAATCCATCGCTTGGTCTCGCAGCAGCTTGAGATAAGAAGCAAACGAGCAGGAGCGAGCGACCGCGGCGGTTCCGCCATCCGCGTTGCTGCGTCGCTAGCCGGGGTCAGAAGAGAGCGGCTCAGGAGCTGTGAAGAGCAGGTTAAATCGAGCTTCCGGGCGCGTGCTAGGCCAGTGGCGGCAAACCGAAGCAACTTGTCGCTACCGACACGGCCGATGCCGGGTCGCGCCGTGAAGACGCCGTTCGCGATGCGCTACGCGTCCAGTTCGGACAGCGCAGCGAGAACCTGCTCGTCGTGGCCGTCAACCTTCACTCGCTTCCACAGTTTCACCACTTTGCCATCCGGGCCGATCAGGAACGTGCTCCGCTGGATGCCCATCGACTTCTTGCCGTACAGGTTCTTTTCACGCCACGCCCCGTACTTCTCCGCGACCTTGTGATCGGGGTCGGCCAAGAGCGGGAAGTTGAGCGAGTACTTGTCGCGGAACTTCTCGTGGCTGGCGACGTCGTCGGGGCTGACGCCGAAGACCTTGGCGCCGAGCTTCAGGAGCTTCTTCTCCGCGTCGCGGAAGGCGCAAGCCTCTTTCGTGCAGCCGGGCGTGTCGTCCTTCGGGTAGAAGTAGAGCACCACGGGGCTCCCTTTCTGCTCCGAGAGGCGAACCTTCGACCCGTCGTCGGCGGTCAGAGTGAACGCGGGCGCCTTGGCGCCTTCTTCGATCCAGTCGTCGGTTGCTGCGGCCATCGCGGACGGTCTTTCGGGGGTTGGGTTCTCGGGCTTTCGGAGGCTCTCCGCTCGGCTGCGTGAAGGCCAGCCGCCGACGGATGTGAAGAGTCTAGGAAACCCGCCGCATTCCGCCAGCTAGCGTGCCGGTTGCCATCGACCCCGCCGGCCGAGGGCGCCGATGATCCTGGCAGAGAGCGATTTGCGGGCCCGAGCGTGGGGTCGTCGCCCCTCGCTGCTGGGCCGATTACAATCGAGTCCTAGACCGAGGAGCGTCTCGACTTATGCCAGCCAGCGTCCTGGAGGTCGCGATCGTCGACCCGAAACCTTCCGAAACCGACCCGCCGACGACCCCCGCCACGAGCCTCGAGCTCGCCCTGGCGGCCGCCCAGGTGGCCGCCGACAACCGCGGCGAGGAGATCAAGGTCCTCGACATGCGGGACCTGACGCCGGTCTTCGACTACTTCGTGATCGCCACCGGCAACAACCGCCGGCAGCTCCACGCGATCAGCGAAGAGATCGACCACCGCCTCGAGGACGACCTCGGCGAAGAGCGGATGGGCATCGAGGGCTACGCCGAGAGCCGCTGGATCCTGTTGGACTACGGCTCGATCGTCGTCCACCTGTTCGACGCGGAGACCCGCGAGTTCTACGCGATCGAGGACCTGTGGACCGACGCGAAGCCGGTCGTCCTGCCGGGGCAGGACGAAGGCGCTAGTTGAGAGGCGCTAGGCGCTCGTTGTCGGTGCTTGGCGCGTACTCTAGCGCCTAGCGCCTCCCAATTAGCGCCTTGTTCACGACTTCGCCGTGCGGCATCCTCCGTGGCATGAACGCCCTCGCTGAACTACGCCGACGCTTCACCACCGCGCTCGAAGGCCTCGCCGACGACCCGGCCGCGCTGGCCGAGATGGTCTTGCCGAGCCAGGACGCCAAGTTCGGCGACTACCAGGCGAACTGCGCGATGCCGCTGGGCAAGAAGCTCGGCAAGCCGCCGCGTGACGTGGCGGGCGAGATCGTCGAGCGGCTCGCGGCGCACGAGGGCTTCGCCAACCTCTGCGAGCCGCCCGAGATCGCCGGGCCGGGGTTCATCAACCTGCGGCTACGCGACGCGTGGCTGACCGAGCAGCTCAAGACCGCCTTGGCGAGCGACCGCCTGGCCGTCGAGCCGGTTGCCGAGCCGCGGACGTACGTCGTCGACTTCTCGAGCCCGAACGTCGCCAAGCCGATGCACGTGGGGCACATCCGCTCGACGGTGATCGGCGACGCCCTCTGCAGCGTCCTCCGCCTGCTCGGCCACCAGGTGATCTCCGACAACCACATCGGCGACTGGGGCACCCAGTTCGGGATGATCATCTACGGCTACAAGCACCTGCGCGACGACGCGGCGCTCGCCGCGTCGCCGGTCGCGGAGCTGGGCCGGCTCTACAAGCTCGTGAACCAGGTCGCCGACCACCAGGCGACCGTCGCCGAGAAGCTGCCGGCGCTGGCGGAGAAGATCGCGGCGGCCGACGCGAAGGTCGCCGAGCTGCAGGCCGTCGAGCCGACAGGCGACGCCAAGAAGGACAAGCAGGCCGCCAAGAAGCTCCGCCAAGCGGAGGGCGCGCTGGCGGACCTCAAGAAAGAACTCGCGGCGACGGAGGCCAAGGTCGCTGACTTCCTCGCTGACGAGCGACTAGCGACCCTCAACGAAGAGCACCCGCGGATCGGCGCCGCTGCGCTCGCCGAGACAGCGAAGCTCCACAGCGGCGACGAGGAGAACGTCGCCCTCTGGGAGCGGTTCCTGCCGGCCTGCCTCGCGGAGTTGCAACTCACCTACGACCGGCTCGGCGTGTCGTTCGACCACACGCTCGGCGAGAGCTTCTATCACGACCGGCTGGCCGGCGTCGTCGACACGCTCAAGGCGAGGGGCCTGGCGCGTGAGTCGGATGGCGCGCAGTGCGTGTTCCTCGAAGGGCACGACGCCCCGTTCATCGTGCAGAAGAAGGACGGCGCCTTCCTCTACTCGACCACCGACCTGGCGACGATCGACTACCGCCGGGCGGAGTGGTCGCCCGACGCGGTGCTGTACGTCGTCGATCACCGGCAGTCGCTGCACTTCGAGCAGCTCTTCGCCACCGCGAAGCTCATGGGCTACGACGGCGAGCTGACGCACGTCGCCTTCGGCACGGTGCTCGGCGAGGACGGCAAGCCCTACAAGACCCGCAGCGGCTCGGCGGTCGGCCTGATGGGCCTCCTGGACGAGGCGGTCGAACGCGCCGGCGCGATCGCCGCGAAGAGCCAGGTGCTCGAGACCGACGCGGAGCGGGCCGAGGTCGCCGAGCGGATCGGCATCGGCGCGATCAAGTACGCCGACCTCGCGCACAACCGCACCAGCGACTACGTCTTCAGCTACGACAAGATGCTCGCGATGCAGGGCAACACGGCCGCGTACATGCAGTACAGCGTCGCGCGGGTGAAGAGCCTCTTCGCCAAGGGGGACGTCGACCCGAGCGACCTGCGGTCTTCCGACGCGCAGCTACGCCTCGACCACGCCGCCGAGCGCGCCCTCGGCATCGAGCTGCTCCGTTTCAGCGAGGCGCTCGGCCGCGTCGCCGCCGAGTACAAGCCGAACCACCTGACGGCGTACCTGTTCGACTTGGCGCAGCGGTTCGCGGAGTTCTTCGAGCAATGCTCCGTCCTGAAGGCGGACGACGCCCAGGCGAAGGCGAGCCGGCTGTTGCTGTGCGACCTGGTGGCGCGGACGCTGGAGACGGGGCTCGGGCTGCTGGGGATCCGGACGGTTGAGCGGATGTAGAGTAAGGCCCCGAGCATGTCACTGACCCATGGCCACTTCTTCTTACTCGCGTTGCTTGCAGTTCGTTATCGCTCTCTTGCTCGCGGCGTTAGCCGTGGCTGCAACATCGGTCATTTCTAAGGGACGCTACGTAGAGCAGCTTCCGGACGGAGGAACTCTGACCATCCGTTTCCACGATTTGTTGAGCAACTGCGAGGCGTGAGACTCCTACGGTCGCTCCCTGACGGTCGCCGCTCAGGTTCCCGACGCGGCCATCGTGCCCTTCGTGCCTTCGGGGTTCCTACCGGCCCCGCGACGACGGTTTGCCCGCCTCCCGGTCGGTCCCGTACACTGCGTGATTCGCCGCCCCCCGCTCGTGACGCCGTAAACCCTTCCGCTCCCGCATGTTCGACGCCCTCCAGGAGAACCTCGGCGCCGCGTTCAAGACGCTCCGCGGCCAGGGGAAACTGACCGAGGCGAACATGCGCGACGGGCTGAAGCTCGTCGAGAAGTCGCTGCTCGAAGCGGACGTCTCCTACGAAGTCGCCCGCTCGTTCATGAAGCGGGTTTCCGAGCAGGCGCTCGGCGAAAAGGTCCTGAAGTCGCTGCGGCCCAGCGAGCAGGTCATCGGCATCGTCTATCAGGAACTGGTGAACCTGATGGGCCCGGTCGACCACTCCTTGCACCTCAAGGGCAAGGGGGACGTCACCGTCCTGATGATGTGCGGCCTGCAGGGCTCGGGCAAAACGACTACCTGCGGCAAGCTCGGGCGGATGCTCAAGGCGAACGGCCGCAAGCCGTTGCTGGTGGCCGCCGACCTGCAGCGTCCCGCGGCGATCGATCAGCTCCACGTGCTGGGCGAGCAGCTTGATATCCCGGTGTTCAGCGATCGCGAGTCGCAGGACCCGGTCAAAGTGACCGCCAACGCCGTCGAGCGGGCGAAGAAGCTCGAGGCGGACGTCGTCATCCTCGACACGGCGGGCCGCCTGCACATCGACGACGAGCTGATGGGGCAGCTCAAGCGGATCGACAACCGTTGCTCGCCGGACCAGGTCTACCTGGTCGTCGACGGCATGACGGGCCAGGACGCCGTCAACAGCGCCAAGGCGTTCAACGACGCGTTGGAGCTCGACGGCGTCATCATGACGAAGCTCGACGGCGACGCCCGCGGCGGCGCGGCGATCAGCGTCAAGGAAGTGACCGGCGTGCCCCTGAAGTTCATGGGCACCGGCGAGCACCTAGAGAACCTCGAGCCGTTCCACCCGGAGCGGATGGCAGGCCGCATCCTCGGCCAGGGCGACATGATGTCGCTGGTCGAGAAGGCGCAGAGCGAGTTCGACCAAGAGGAGGCCAAGCGACTCGAGGAGCAGCTCGCCAAGGGCGAGTTCACGCTCGACGACTTCCTCAAGCAGATGCAGCAGATCAAGCGGCTCGGGCCGCTGAAGAAGGTCATGGGCATGATCCCCGGCATGGGGTCGATGCTCGGGGACCTCGACGATCTAGACGCCGAGGGCGACCTCAAGCGGCTGCAGGGCATCATCCACTCGATGACGCCCGAAGAACGCCGCAAGCCGAAGGTCATCGACCAGAGCCGCCGCAAACGGATCGCCGCCGGGTCGGGCGTCGAGCCGCACGAGGTGAACGAGCTGGTCAAGCAGTTCGACACGATCGCCCCGATCATGACCTCCATGGCGGGCAAGGGCGCCGGCGACCGCATGAAGATGATGCGGGAAGTCCAAGCCCAGATGGCCGGCAGCCCAACCGGCCAGCTCAACCGCAAGAAGCAAGGCACCGGCAAACGCCTGACGTCCAAGGATCGAGCCAAGGCGCAAAAAGACCGCCAGAAGCGCCTAAAGCAGCTCAAGAAGCAAAAGAAGGGCGGCTGAAGCCAAGCCCGGCCTGCGAGCCGTCGGCGGCAGCCGGCGGAGGGCGCGACCGGAAAACTCCGCCGGCTGCCGCCGACGGCTTGCCGAAACCCGCTATTTTCGCGGGGCTAAGGGCTTGTCCGCCGGGGGCGGATGCCGCCATACTTGCGGATTCCCAATCAAGAGCCGGCCCCGGGTAATGAGCCCCGGGGCGACCGAGGAGACACGCGACCGTGGCAGTACGCATCCGCATGAAGAAGATGGGCCGCAAGCACCGGCACTTCTTCCGCATCTGCGCGACCGACAAGCACACCCCGCGCGACGGGCGGGTGCTCGAGGAGCTCGGCACCTACGACCCGATGATCGCCGACGCGGACGCCCGCGTGACGCTCAAGAACGACCGGGTCGACTACTGGCTCGGCGTCGGCGCCAAGCCGTCCGACAAGGTCGCCATCCTGATCAAGAAGTACGGCACGAACGGCACGCACCTCGACGCCCACACCGCGGCGCGGGAGAAGCTCGCGATGCCCGCCGAGATCCCCGACGCCGGCGAGCCGGTCAAGTCGGCCGAGCCGGCTGAGGAAGCAGCGGCCGAGCCGAAGGCCGAGGAGGCCGCCGCCGAGACGCCGGCCGCCGAGGGCGACGCCGCTCCCGCCGAAGAAGCCAAGTCGGAAGAAGCTGCCGAAGAGAAGCCGGCCGAGGAAGCCAAACCCGAAGCCGAAGCCCCCGCCGAAGAGGAGGCGAAAGCCGAAGGCTAAGCCGCTAGCGGCTTGGCGTCCCGAGGAGCGAACGCGATGCGTTTCGACGTGCTGACGCTCTTCCCGGACATCTTTTCCGGTTACCTGACGCAGAGCCTGCTGAAGCTGGCGATCGACCGCGGCCTCACCTCGGTTCACCTGCACAACATCCGCGATTGGTCACGAGGCAAACACCAAGAGGTTGACGACAAGCCGTTCGGCGGCGGCCCCGGGATGCTGATCAAGCCCGAGCCGGTCGTCGAGTGCGTCGAAGCCGTCCAGGCCCTGCCGGACACGAGTCCGGGCCGCCTGCTGCTGATGACGCCCCAAGGCCGGCGGCTCGACCAGCCTTACGCAGAAGAGTTAGCGACCGGCGACCGCCTGCTGCTGCTGTGCGGCCGCTACGAAGGGTTTGACCAACGCGTGGTCGACCTGCTCGAGCCCGAAGAAGTCTCCATCGGCGACTTCGTGCTCAACGGCGGCGAGGTCGCCGCCATGACGATCATCGACGCGGTCGTCCGGCTCGTGCCGGGCGTCCTCGGCGACGAGACCAGCAACCAAGAGGATTCATTCAGCCGCGCCGGCCGCCTGCTCGAGCACGCTCAGTACACCCGCCCCCGCGAGTACCGCGGGCTCGAGGTCCCCGAGGTCCTGCTCAGCGGCAACCACCCGGAGATCGCCGCCTGGCGAGAAGCGGACGCGAAGCGAAGGACCGCCGAGCGGCGGAGCGACCTATTGGCAGGTGATCAGCAAGACAGTAGCCAGTAGTCAGTGATCGGGTTTCGATCGCCGTCACGGATACCTGACCACGGACCCCCGATCTCCCGCCCCAACACAACCACCACCCGCCCCTCCGCGGGCCCCAAACCGAAGCCAACCGCCATGTCCCAAGCCCTCCTCGACCTCGTCGAAAAGACCGCCCTCAAGACCGAGGACGTGCCGGAGTTTGAGATCGGCGACACGGTCGACGTCCACACCCGCATCCTCGAAGGCAACAAGGAGCGGATCCAGGTCTTCAGCGGCGTCGTGATCTCGCGCAGCGGCTCGGGCTGCAAGGAGATGTTCTGCGTCCGCCGCATCGTCAACAACGAGGGGGTCGAGCGCAAGTTCCCGATCCACTCGCCGAAGATCGCCAAGGTCGAAGTAACCCGCTCAGCCGACGTCCGCCGCGCGAAGCTCTACTACCTCCGCGATCGCGTCGGCAAGGCGACCCGCCTCAAAGAACGCCGCCGCGAAGCGAAGAAGGCGTGAGCAGCTTCGCCGCGGCTTTCAGCCGTCAGCCCTCAGCGATCAGCTGACGCACGCGCTGATCTGATCCCTCTCCCCCTCGGGGGGAGAGGCTAGGAGAGGGGGCAAACGCTCAGCACAGGACCATCTTCCTGTGCGAGACACCCTAACCCCTCCCTGCAAGGGAGGGGAATCGCCCCAAGCTGACGGCGGATCGCTGACAGCTGACCGCTTTTCCTTTGTCCCCCCCCCCGTTCTGGTTCCAATGGAACCATGAGTTGGCTCCCGACCATCGCCCGCCCGCGGCCTCTTGGCGAGCGCGGCGAGCGCTACGCCGCCCGGCTGTTGCGGCGGAAGGGCCACCGTGTCCTGTTCGCCGGCAAGCGGAACCGGTTCGGCGAGCTCGACCTGGTGACGATCGACGAGCGGACGCCCGAGCGGCGTCTGGTGTTCGTCGAGGTGAAGACGCGACGCAACGAGCGCGCCGGCGCCCCCGCCGAGGCGGTCGCCCCCGAGAAGCAGCGCCGCCTAACCCGCGCCGCCGCGGCGTTCTTGAAAACGCACGACCTAGAAGACCACCCGATCCGCTTCGACGTGGTCGGCCTCGTCTGGCCGGTCGGCGCAAGGCGGCCGGTGAAGGTGATGCACCTGGAGGGGGCGTTCTAGCTTCGTGCGTGAGAGAACCAGGCATGAACCACGCAGTTGACCCGAACTCGATCGGTGAAGCGCGTCGAGGCTGGGGGACGCGACGCTACCTCTACGTGATTGCGATTCTCTCTGCGTCAATGGGAACGTTCGGCCCGGGCTGGGGACTCGCCGCCGCCGGCGGCGCACTCGTCGTGCAGGCATTGGCTTCCCGCCCGTCGCATCCGCTCCTTGCGTCGTTCTTGGGGACTAGTGCTCTGCTGTTCGCCTACATGCTCCTGCCGGCGGTGCAGGAAGCACGAACTCCTTCGCTCCGAAACATGAGCATGAACAACTTGAAGCAGCTTGCGCTGGCCTGCTTCAACCACCACGACGTCAAAGGAACGTGGCCGCGCGCGTACACCCAGGATGAAGACGGGAAGCGGTTGCATAGCTGGCGTACGTCGGTGCTGCCGTTCTTGGAAGAACAGGCGTTGTACGCGTCGCTTTCTCACGACGAGCCGTGGAGCAACGCTGCGAATCAGAAGGCGTTGCGATCGGTCCCGAGCCTCGACAGTGTCTTCCAGTCTCCTCGCTACCCGAGGCACAGGACATCGCTGCCATATGAAACCGATTACCGCGCGGTCATCGGTGAAGAGACCGTTTGGCCACCAGAGGGCGCGATCACGCACGGCGACATAACGGACGCCCCCGGAAAGACGATTGTCATGATCGAAGTGGGCGGCCTCGGGGGCCATTGGTTCGAGCCACGAGACCTCTCTGTTGAAGAGGCCATCGACCTCCTCGTTGGAAAGACGAGTGACCGGGGCGAGTTCGTAAACCGAGGCTTCTTCGTCTCGAGAAACCTTGGGGCAGACGGGCTCTTTCCCCGCTTGGTCGCCTTCGCCGACGGTCACGTCGAGTCGATCGGCTACTTCCGTTCACGCGAGATGGCTCGGGCGTTCCTCACCCGCGCTGGCGGAGAAGAGACTCCATACGCCTCAGAAGTCGCCGACGGCGTCGGCTCGAGCGAGACTCGTGTCACCCACTACCAGGTTCACTGGTTGCGCATCGGGTCGCTCACGCTGTTTGCCGTGCTCGCCATCGCGCCGGTGTTCTCCAGCGGTAGGCGGGTGCTGTTCGGGCGTTCCTAAGGAACGCCAACAGGCCGGGAGGGCCGACAACGCGTAGCCGGGGGCGTGAGCCCCCGGTCGTCGACACCGCCCAGCGAACAAGCCTCGGAAGGGGCGACAGCGGCGTTGCTCGCCGAGTTGCTGTCGCCCTTGCCGGGGCTTCTCTTTGAGACGACGCACGCGAACCAGGGGCTTGCGCCGCTGGCTACGCGCTTTCGCCCCTCCGGGGCTTTCTGGTACACGCCGCTCGGCTCGTTTGACCGAAACTCACGGGCGACGCCGCGTAGCGCCGTGGCGAGAATGGCGATATGGTCGCCAACCGCCACGCCGCCGACCGCTATTCCGCCGACGGGGGCCGACAAAACTCCAACGCCTTGCGGCGCAACGGGTTGCCGTCCGAAACCGGGGGGTTCTGTCGGGGGCGCCCGTTTCTGTTGACCCCGACATAAGTCGGCCAGGAAAGAGACGGGTCAGCGGACTTCGAGCATCCGCTCTAGCGCCACCAGGCTCCAGCGGGCCGTCTCTTCGTCGACCTCGATCGTGTTGATCGGCCGATCGGCGGCGAGGTGCTCCAGCGTCCAGCAGAGGTGCGCCAGGTCGATGCGGTACATCGTCGCGCACATGCAGACGACCGGCGACAGGAAGTGGATCTCCTGTTCCGGGTGTTCTTGCTTCAGGCGATTCACGAGGTGCAGCTCCGTTCCGATCGCCCACTTGCTGCCGGCCGGCGCCTCGCGGACCGCCTTGATGATCGCACCGGTGCTGCCCGAGACGTCGGCCAGCTCGAACACCTCCTGCGGACACTCGGGGTGTACGAGGATCTGGATGCCGGGGTGATTCTTGCGGAACAGCTCGACGTGCTCCGCCTTGAACATCTGGTGGACGCTGCACCAGCCGCGCCAGAGGATCACCTTGGAGTCGCGGAGCTGCTGCTCGGTGTTGCCGCCCAGGTCGTCTTCGTGCGGGTTCCAAACCGGCATCTGGTCATTGGAGATGCCCATCCCCATCGCGGTGTTCCGCCCCAGGTGCTGGTCAGGGAAGAACATGACGCGGTCGCCCCGCTCGAACGCCCATTCGATGGCCGCCTTCGCGTTGCTGCTCGTGCAGACGATGCCGCCGTGCCGGCCGACGAACGCCTTGAGGCTCGCGGCGGAGTTGATGTAGGTGACCGGGATCAGCCGCTCGGTGTCGATCACCTCCGAGAGCTGGTCCCAGGCGTCCTCGATCTGGTCGATGCCGGCCATGTCGGCCATCGAGCAGCCGGCGGCCAGGTCGGGGAGCACGACGCGGACGCGCTCGCCGCCGCGCTCGGCGAGCTTCTCCGGCCGGTTGGCGAGGATGTCGGCCGTCTCGGCCATGAAGTGGACGCCGCAGAAGGCGATCATCCGGCAGTCCGTGCTGTCGGCCGCCATCTGGCTGAGCTGGTAGCTGTCGCCCCGCAGGTCGGCCAGCTCGATCACCTCGTCCTGCTGGTAATGGTGCCCGAGGATCAGCAGCTTCGGGCCGAGCTCGTCACGGACCGCCTGGATGCGGGCCTGCAGCTCCTCGTTGGAGAGCGACTTGTACGGCTTCACGCCGTCGAGCGGCGGTTGGACGGCAGCGATAGCGGTCATTCGGCAGCGGGGGACGTGCTAGCGGTGCGGGCGGGGTGACGCGGCATTATACGAACCCGCGGCCAGCCGGAAGCGTCAGCGCCCGGATCGCCCAACTCAAAGGTCCGCCGTGGCGCCGGCGCCGGCTGGGCAAAGTTTGCCGGTCGCGGCGCCGATATCGAAGGGGTGGCGCTTCGCGCCTGCCTTGTCTACGAACCACGACGCGAGCTGACTGACGTGGCCGAGCTGACGGCGGACCTCGCCCCGAAGATCGTCGAAGCCTGCACGGCCAACGCCGAGGAGGCGGCCGGCGCCCTGGGCCGCGCGCTCGACGGCGAGTTCGTCGTCAAGCCGGGCGAAGCGAAGCCCCGCGCCGAGCTGGCCGAGGAAGCCCTCACTGGCGGCGGGCTCGTGGTGACGCTCGCAACCGGCGAGACCGGCGCGCTGGTGACCTTGCCGGAGTCGAGCGGCCTCGTGCCCGACTGGGTGAAGGAGCCCGATCCGACTGGCGAGAGCAAGCTCAGCACGCTTGGCCAAGAGCTGAGCATGTTGCTGCTGCCCGACGACGTCCTCACGGACGACTTCCAAGCCGCCTGGGTGGACGACCTGGCCGCGGCGGTCGAACGAACCGAGCCGAGCTACGGGGCGGTCGGCCTGGGAATCGAGCTGGCGCGTGGCGAGACGCTCGGCCAAATGACGCTGCTGTGGCCTGTCGCGAAGGCGAAGGCGGCGATCCCAGAGATCGAGGCCGACGCGGGCGAGGCAAGCGAGGGCAGCGACGCGGTCGCCGAGGCCGCCTCGGAGGGTGCGCCAGCCCCGGCTGCCGCCCCTGCCGGCAAGCGAGGCTGGATCGGCCCGCCGCCGCGCGACTACCGCGACCTGCCGCCCAACGTGGTGAGCCACCTGCAGGTCATGGTGCCGGTTTCGGCGAGCCTCGCCGAGCGGAAGATGTCGGTCGAGGACGTCGTCGAGATCGGCCCGGGATCGATCATCACGTTCGACAAGGCGTGCGACGACCCGCTGGAGCTCTGCGTCGGCGATCGAGCGATCGCGCGCGGCGCCGCGGTGAAGGTCGGGGAAAAGTTCGGCGTCCGGGTCCAGGAGATGATCCTGCCCGACGAGCACTTCCGGCCGATGCTGCCGAATCGTTCCGCGTCTTAACGACAGCGCATAAAGAAAGCCGACCCGTGCGACGAATCGCACGGGCCGGCTGGTTCTTCTCGCAGTCGCGAGCTCTCCGAGATCAGCCAGCGAAGCTGACACGGACCACGTCACGCTGACGACCAACGGCGGCGTTGGGGTCGGCGGTCGGGGCCGGCGGCATCGGGGCCGCTTCTTCCTCGGAAACCTCTACCGGAGCCGGGGCGGCGTCGGCGGCCGGGCCGCATCCGCAAGCCGGGGCGGCACAGCAGGGGTCGCAGCCGCACGACGGCTCGCAGCAACCGCAGCTCGGCTCGCAGCAACCCGAGTCACAGCCGCAGGACGGCTCGCAGCAGCAGCTCGGCTCGCAGCACGAACCGCAGCCCTTGCGGCAGCCACCGAACAGCTTGTCGAGCAGGCACGGCTTGCGGCAGCACGGGGCACAGCAGCTCGGCTCGCAACCGCACGACGGCTCGCAGCCGCAGCTCGGCTCGCAGCATCCGTCGCCGCAGCAGCCCGCGTCGCAACCGCAGCTCGGCTCGCAGCAGCCATCGCCGCAGCAACCCGAGTCACAGCCGCAGGACGGCTCGCAGCAGCACGACGGGTCGGCACAGCAGCTCGGCTCGCAGCATGAACCGCAGCCCTTGCGGCACTTCAGCTTGCCGAAGAGCTTGTCGAGCAGGCACGGCTTGCGGCAGCAGGGGTCGCAGCAGCTCGGCTCGCAGCAGCACGACGGGTCGGCACAGCAGCTCGGCTCGCAGCAGCCATCGCCGCAGCAGCCCGAGTCGCAACCGCAGCTCGGCTCACAGCAGCACGAGGGCTCGCAGCAGGAGCCGCAACCGCAACGCTTGCCGAAGAGCTTGTCGAGCAAGCCACACTTGCTGCCGCAGCAGGGGTCGCAGCAACCGGCGTCACAGCCACAGCTCGGCTCGCAGCAGCACGAGGGCTCGCAGCACCCGTCGCCGCAACAACCGTCATCGCAGCCACAGCTCGGCTCGCAGCAGTCCGAGCAGCAGGCGGAGCCACAACCACCGCACAGCCCATCAAGCAGTCCGCCGCCGTAGCTTTGGCCCGCCAGAGAGACGCACAGCAGCAGCGCTCCCAGCACATTCAAGTTCATCGTTCGACTCTCCATAGCTTCTGCGGGATCCGTCCTTGGCGCACGCTCGTCGGTCACCCGGCCGACTTCCGGCAACGCGCGACACCGCTCCGCAGCGGCCCGCTCGTCGCGATTTCTTTCCGCAAGGGGCGGAAGTCGTCGACAGCCGAGGGAGACGGCACTTATAAGTGCCGGGAGTCCGTCGGGGCCGACTCGGGTGAACCTCGGTGGGATCCAGCGGGGGGAAGCGTCGCCGCTAGTCGAGCCACTCCTTGACTCGAATCAGTTGGGCCAGCTGAGCGACGCCTTGCCATCCTCAACGCGGGAGAAGAGGGTGGCAGCGTACGTATCGGCGAGGCCGGAAAGCCCCCTTGAGAGGTCGCAAACGATTCCCTGCAAATGACTTATGGCGACCGTTATGCCGCCTGTGAGGGCTGCGGCGGGGCGCCCGGTTGTTCCGGTTATGCGGTCGCCCCCCGCGGGGATTGCGACTGATGGTCCACGCGGTCTTCGACTGCTATTCTTCTTCTGAAGGAACAACCTGGGGCGTTCTCACAGCGTAGAGAAGCCCGTGTCCGGCTCTGACCCACCTCGGCTCAGCCCGAGCCACCCACCGCCTCTCGACGGTCCGCATGTCGCTGTGTCTCCCCTGCCCCGGCCCGATGCGGGTCGGCATCCTCCTCCTGCTAGCATCGTGCTCTCTCGGCATCCCCGGTTGGGCCCAGGCGGAAGACTGGCCCTTCTGGCGCGGCCCGCGCTACGACGGCAAGTCGACCGAGACGGGTCTCGTCGACGACTGGAACCCGAAGGGCGGCCCCGGCAGCAACCTGCTGTGGAAGCGCGACTACCTCGCAGGCCGGTCGACCCCGATCGTCATGAACGGGCGGCTCTACACGATCGTCCGCGATCGGCCGGGCACCGACCTGGAAGGCGAGAAGGTCGTCTGCGCCGACGCGGCGACGGGTGAGAAGGTCTGGGAGCACCGCTTCAACGTCTACCTGTCCGACGTGCCCGACACCCGTGTCGGCTGGTCGAGCGTCGTCGGCGACCCGGCGACCGGCCGAGTCTACGCCCAGGGCGTGTGCGGCTACTTCTGCTGCCTCGACGGTTCGTCCGGCTCGGTCGTCTGGGAGCGGAGCCTGCACGAGGAGCTCGGCCTGCTCTCGACCTACGGCGGACGGACCAACTTCCCAATCGTCTACGAAGACACTGTCATCACCAGCGCGGTGGTGATCGGCTGGGGCGACAAGCCGAAGTGGGGCCTGCTCGCGAAGCCGGCCCACCGCTTCTTGGGCCTCGACAAAGGGACCGGAGAGCTGCGCTGGCTCAGCGGCACGCGGCTGATCCCCTACGACACGACCTACAGCTCGCCCGCGCTGGTGGAGCTCGCCGGCCAGCGGGCGATGGTCTTCGGCTCGGGCGACGGCGCCGTCTGGGCGATGCAGCCCGGCACGGGCAAGACGCTCTGGAAGTCGCAGCTCAGCCGGCGTGGCCTCAACGTCTCGCCCGCCGTGGCGCCCGACGGCCGGGTCTTCATCGGGCACAGCGAAGAGAACGTCGTCGGCAACGCGATGGGGCTCTTCACCGCGGTCGACGGGACCCAACTCGGCGAAGAAGAGCCGATCGACCAGACCGACAAAGAGCTGTGGCGAAACTACCAGGTCATGGCCGGCAAGAGCTCGCCGCTCTACGTCAACGGCTACGTCGTTGTCGTCGACGACCGCGGAAAGCTGCTGTTGTACGACGCGGAGTCAGGAGAACAACTCGACCGGGTGGCTCTCGGTCGAGTGATGCGGGGCAGCCCGGTCTACGCCGACGGGAAGTTCTACGCCGTCACGCGTGGCGGAAGTTGGGGGGTCTATCGGATCGCCATCGAGAGGGACGCCAACGACGAGATCGTCGACGTCAGTTTCGAGCGAGTGTCGCGAGGGAAGCTCCGAGGCGAGCAAGTTGACGCCTCGCCGATCATCGCCAACGGCAGGATCTACATCACGACGAGCGAAGCCGTCTACTGCTTGGGAGACGAACGATCGGGTGTCGTCAACTCCGCCAGCAACGCGGCCCCGTCGGGCCCGGCCGAAGAGCCGACCGACAAGCGGGTCGCCCAACTACAACTGACGCCATGGGACACGCTGCTCGCCCCCGGCGAGAAGAAGCAGTACCGGCTGCGGCTCTACAACGCCTCGGGTGAGTTCCTTCGCGAAGCGGACCCGAAGAAGGCCT
Organism: Cladocopium goreaui; assembly: GCA_947184155.2. Taxonomy (NCBI): domain Eukaryota; class Dinophyceae; order Suessiales; family Symbiodiniaceae; genus Cladocopium; species Cladocopium goreaui. Next base: position 582,464 of record CAMXCT020002380.1, read on the forward strand.
CGTTCGGCGTCTCGGGGCTCGGCGAGATCACGCCACAGGGCGTCTACCGCGCGCCCGACACGTTCCGTCACGAGACGGCCTTGGTCCTCTGCGAGTACAAGGGCCTGTCGGCCGAGGCGCGGGTGCGGATCGTGCCTCCGTTGCCTTGGTCGTTCGACTTCAACAAAGCGTCCGACGTGCCACTGACTTGGGTCGGCGGGCGGATCCGCTACGTGCTGCGGGAAGGCCCGGACGGCGACGACTACATCGCCAAGCCGACCGAGCTGCCGACACGGCCCGGCAAGCCGACGACGAAACTCGGCACGCGCAGCCGGATGTGGATGGGGTCGCACACGCTCGCGAACTACACGGTGCGAGCCGACATCCAACTGCAGCAGGGTACCGCCGGCGAAGCGAGCGCCGACGAACCCGCCCCCGAGGGGCCCCCGGCGGTTGCCACCGCGATCAAGCTGCCGACGGCCGGGTTGATCAACAGCCGCTACACGTTTGCCTTGTTCGGACCGAACCAAGAGGTTCGACTCTACAGTTGGTGCACGCACGACAAGCGGACGCAGGCCGCCAAGGAGATGAACCTCCAGGCGGGCGTCTGGTACCGGCTGAAGCTGTCGGTCGTGCCGAAGCCCGACCAAGGGATCGCCGTCGTGCAGGGCAAGGTGTGGCCACGCGGAGAACCCGAGCCGGGCGAGTGGACGCTCCAGTTTGAAGACAAGGCGCCGAACGTGCAGGGAAGTCCCGGCTTGTTCGGCGACGCCAAAGAAGCGGAGTTCTTCGTCGACAACTTGTCGGTCACTCCCAACGGCTGACAACCCGCGTGATGACGACGAGCTAGCCATCTCGGCATCTCCCATCGAACAAGCTCGGCAACGGGTTGCATCCCGGCTGCCGGCCTTCCCAGGACGGAAACGAGACGACCCATGCGACCCTCTCTCTGCCTGATCACGTTGCTCGCGGCCCCGCTGTCGGGCGCCGCTCTGGCCGCCGACGCGGTCACCGCCGAGTGGACCCAGTGGGGCGGCGACTCGCTGCGGAACAACGTGCCGGTCGGCGTCGGCATCCCGACCGAGTGGGAGGTCGGCGACTTCGACTTCCGCACCGGCGAGTGGGACTCTTCCTCCGCCGAGAACATCAAGTGGGCCGCGCGGCTCGGCTCGCAGACGTACGGCAACTGCGTCGTCGCGGGCGGGAAGGCCTTTGTCGGCACGAACAACTCGGGCGGTTGGCTGCCGCGCTACCCGGCCGAGGTCGACCTCGGCTGCCTGATCGCCTTCGACGCGGAGACGGGCGAGTTCCTCTGGCAGCACTCGTCCGAGAAGCTCAAGACGGGCCGGGTCCACGACTGGCCGCTGCAAGGCATCTGCTGCGCCCCGCTGGTCGAGGGCGAGCGGCTCTGGTTCGTCACAAGCCGCGGCGAGGTGCGCTGCCTCGATACCGAAGGGTTCCGCGATGGCGAGAACGACGGTCCGGTCGTCGACGAGGTCCACTCGATGGCCGAGGACGCCGACGTGCTGTGGGTGTTCGACATGATGCGCGAGCTGGGCGTCTCGCAACACAACATGTGCAGTTGCAGCGTCACCTCGTGGGGCGACATCCTGCTGGTCAACACGTCGAACGGCCTCGACGAGTCGCACATCAACCTGCCTGCACCCGACGCGCCGAGCTTCATCGCGTTGGACAAGAACACCGGCAAGCTGCTGTGGTCCGACAAGTCGCCCGGCACGAACATCCTGCACGGCCAGTGGTCGAGCCCCACCTGCGGCGAGATCACGATGCCCGACGGCTCGGTGCAAGCGCAAGCGATCTTCGGCGGCGGCGACGGCTGGGTCTACAGCTTCGACCCGGCGGGCGACGGCTCGGGCGGCGCGAAGCTCCTCTGGAAGTTCGACGCCAACCCGAAGCAGTCGGTCTGGGTGCTCGGCGGCCGCGGCACGCGGAACAACATCATCGCCACGCCGGTCATCTACAAGAACCGCGTGTACGTCGCAGTGGGCCAGGACCCCGAGCACGGCGAGGGGATCGGTCACCTGTGGTGCATCGACCCGACCGGCTCGGGCGACGTGTCTCCCGAGATCGCCGTGAAGGCGGACGCCCAAGACACGCCGATCCCGCCGAAGCGGATCCAGGCGGTCGTCCCCGAGGAGGGCGACCTGGCGCGCGTTAACCCGTTCAGTAAGGCGATCTGGCACTACACGACGCAAGACAACAACGGCGACGGCGAGATCGACGAGTACCTCGAAACGATGCACCGCAGTTGCGGCACGGTCGCCATCAAAGACGACGTGCTGTACATCGCCGACTTTAGCGGCATCTTCCACTGCCTCGACGCGATGTCGGGAGAGGTCCACTGGACGTACGACATGTACGCCGCGGCGTGGGGCTCGCCGCTGATTGTGGAGGAGAAGGTCTACATTGGAGACGAGGACGGCGACGTCGCCATCTTTCGCCATTCGGCCGACCCGGAGGTCGCCATGAAGGAAGACGGCGGCGAGCCGACGCCCTTCCACGGCGAGGTGAACATGGGCAACAGCGTTTACTCCACGCCGATCGTCGCGGACAATGTGTTGTACATCAGCAACCGCACCCACCTGTTCGCGATCGAGAACGAGTAAAGCGATGAAGCGAGTCCTTGACGTCGGCAACTGCGACCCCGACCACGCGGCGATCACGGCCTTCTTCACGTCGAACTTCGACGTCGAGATGGGCCGCGCGAAGCTGCCCGCCGACACGATGGAGCAGCTCCGCGCGACGCCGCACGACCTGGTCGTGATCAACCGCAAGCTCGACGAGGACTACTCGGACGGCTTGGAGATCATCAAGCAGATCAAAGCCGACCCGGCGACGAAAGACGTGCCGGTGATGCTCGTCACCAACTACGACGAGCACCAAGAAGCCGCCGTCGCCGAGGGCGCGCTGCGAGGCTTCGGCAAGCTCGAGTACAACCAGCCGGACACGGTCGAACGCGTCCGGGCCGCGCTCGGAGCGTGACCCCAACCCACGCGACTGCCATGCAAGCCACCTGGAACGGCGCCACCCTCGCCGAGTCGGACGCGACGATCGTCGTCGAAGGGAACCACTACTTCCCGCCCGACGCGATCAAGCAGGAGCACTTCCGCGAGGCCACGCAGACGACGGTCTGCGGCTGGAAGGGCACGGCCAACTACTACGACGTGGTCGTCGGCGACGACGTGAACGCGGGCGCCGCGTGGTACTACGCCGCGCCGAAGGAAGCCGCCAAGGAGATCGCCGGCTACGTCGCCTTCTGGAAGGGCGTCGAGGTGAGCGGCGAGCCGGCCGCCGGCGGGCCGGAGATCGAGGGGGGCGCCTGCGAGTTGTAGGGCCTCCCGCTGTCGCAAACGGGCGACACCTGCGGCGGAGAGTACGAGACTTGCGGCATCGGGCGGCAGGCCATGGCTCCGACGCCGAGCCCCTCCGCTAGCCCCGGGGCATCCGCTAGACTGACGGCCTTCGCCCGCACACCACGGACCGGAGACCCCGCTCGCGATGACCAAACACCTGTTCGTCACCGGCGGCGTCGTCAGCTCGCTCGGCAAGGGGCTCACCTCCGCGTCGATCGGCATGCTTCTGGAAAAACGCGGCCTGCGGGTCCGCATGCAGAAGCTCGACCCATACATCAACGTCGACCCGGGGACGATGTCCCCTTACCAGCACGGCGAAGTCTACGTGCTGGATGACGGGTCGGAGACCGACCTCGACCTGGGCCACTACGAGCGCTTCACCAGCGGCCCGCTGACGCGTGACTCGAACTACACCACCGGTCAGATCTACCTGTCGGTGATCGAGAAGGAACGCCGCGGCGAGTTCCTCGGCAAGACGGTGCAGGTCATCCCGCACGTCACCAACGAGATCAAGTCGTGCGTCGCGCGGCTCGGCGAGTCGAAGGACGCCGACGGCGAGCGGCCCGACGTCGTGATCACCGAGATCGGCGGAACGGTCGGCGACATCGAGAGCCTGCCCTTCATGGAGGCGATCCGCCAGTTCGCCATCGACGCCGGCAAAGACGCCGACGGCAACCCGAACTGCCTGTTCATCCACCTGACGCTCGTGCCGTACCTCAAAGCGGCGCGCGAGCTGAAGACCAAGCCGACGCAGCACTCGGTCGGCCTGCTGCGGCAGATCGGCATCCAGCCGGACGTCCTGATCTGTCGCACGGAGCAACCGATCAGCCGCGAGGACCGCGAGAAGATCGCCCTGTTCTGCAACGTGCCGTTCGAGGCGGTCATCGAAGAGCGCGACAAGGACTTCTCGATCTACGAGGTGCCGTTCAGCCTGGTCGAGAACCGCTTGGACGGGCAGATCTGCGACCGGCTCGGCCTGCAGACCACGGAGCCCGACCTCGGCGACTGGCGTGACCTGCTCAACCGGCTGCGCCGGCCGGACCACGAGATCAGCATCGCCGTGGTGGGCAAGTACGCCGAGCACCGCGACGCGTACAAGTCGATCTACGAGGCCCTCGACCACGCGGGGATCGCCCACAAGGCGCAGGTCCGCGTCGGGCGGATCCGCAGCGAGGACGTCGAGGCAGAGGGCCCCGAGCGGCTCCTCTCCGGCTACGACGGCCTGCTCGTGCCGGGCGGCTTCGGCGAGCGCGGCATCGAGGGCAAGGTCCAGGCGATCCGCTGGGCCCGCGAACGGGGCGTGCCCTTCTTCGGGATCTGCCTCGGCATGCAGTGCGCGGTGGTCGAGTACGGCCGCCACGTCGTCGGCCTCGAGGGCGCCCACAGCACCGAGTTCGACAAGGACACGCCGCACCCGGTGATCTGCCTGTTGGACGAGCAGCGCGACATCACCGACATGGGCGGCACGATGCGCCTCGGGGCGCAGCCGGCCAAGCTCGCCGAGGGGTCGCTCGCCAGCGCGTGCTACGACGCGACCGACATCGAGGAACGGCACCGGCACCGTTACGAGTTCAACAACCAGTACCGCCAGCAGTACGAGGCGCACGGCCTGCGATTCAGCGGCACGAGCCCCGACGGGCAGTTGGTGGAGATCGTCGAGCTGCCGCAGAGTCCTCAAGAAGGGGGGACCGAAACGGGCGAGCACCCTTGGTTCCTCGCGGTGCAGTACCACCCCGAATTCAAGAGCAAGCCGATCGCGGCGCAGCCGTTGTTCGCCGGGTTCGTCGGCGCCGCGGTGCAACATCGCAAGGGCCGCGCGGAGCGTGCGACTTCCGCGGAAGAGGCCCACGAATCACACGAATCGACGCGAATCTGACAGGGCTGCCGCCCACTCTCTGCGATCCATGAGCGACGAAGAAAAGAAGATCATCATCGACGAGGACTGGAAGTCCCAAGTCGAAGCCGAGAAAGCTGCCGCTGCGGAGCAGTCCTCGGGCGAGCCCCCGGCGCAAGCCGGGGGAGGTGAATCCGAGCCCGCCGCAACTCCGCCGGCTGACGCCGACGGCTCACGAGCCGATGGCGCAGCCAGCGACGACCCGCCGATGCCGCCCGCTTCGATCGGCATGCTGATGTCATCGCTCGCGACCGAGGCGCTCGTGTCGATGGGGACGATCCCGCACCCCGCCACCGGCGAATCGATCCAGCGCCGCAATCAGGCGAAGTACCTGATCGACACGCTCGACATGCTCAAGCAAAAGACCGCCGGCAACCTCACGCCGGAGGAGACGGCGGCACTAGACGACGTGCTGCATCAGTTACGGATGGCGTTCGTCGCCGGCGCGAACGGATAAGAACGAACGTCCCCCTCCCTCTCTGAGGGAGGGGCTAGGGGAGGGTGTCGATGCCCAGGACAGGAAAGTACTCCTGTCCTGAACGTCCGCCCCCTCCCCTAACCCCTCCCCCAACGGGGGAGGGGGATTCTGAGGCCCTCTACAGCTTCGCGAGCGCTGCCTCGGTCGCGGCGAGCTGCGACTTCGCTTCGGCGAGCTTCTTCCGCTCGCCCTCCACCACGTCGGCCGGGGCGTTGGCGACGAACTTGTCGTTGGAGAGCTTGCCGCTCAGCGACTTCACGAACTTGGCGAGGTTCGCCTGCTCCTTGCCGAGCCGCGCCTTCTCCGCCTCGACGTCGATGAACGCCGCCACGTCGACGTGGACCTCCAGCGCCGCGTCGAAGCCCGAGAGCGGCTTGCTCGCGGCGATCTCGGGCGCGGCGGCGTCGGGGCCAAGCGCCACGGCCGTCGCGCGGGCCATCTGCGTGAAGTAGGGCTGCATCGGATCCAACAGAGCGGCGGTCGCCGCGTCGCAGCGGACCGCAAACTCGACGGTCTCCTTCGTGGGGATCGCCTGCGCCTGGCGCACCTCGCGGACGGTGCCGAGCACCGCCTGGAACTTGGCGAACTGCTCCTCGATCGTCGCGTCGACCGCCGCCGCGTCGGCCTCCGGCCAAGGCGCGATGCAAATCGACTCCGCCGCCGCTTGCGGCCTAGCGAGCCCCCGAACCGGCGCAACTTCCGCCAAGAGCTGCCAGACCTCCTCCGTCAAGAACGGCGTCATCGGGTGCAGCAACCGCAGCAGCGTGTCGAGCGCGTGGGCGAGCACGCCCTGGGCGACCTGCTTGTCCGGCCCCTCCTCCGCGAACCGCGCCTTCGTCATCTCGACGTAGAAAGAGCAGAACTCGTTCCAGGCGAAGTCGTACAGCGACCGGGCGGCGTCGGCGAAGCGGTATTCGTCCAGCGCCGTGGAGACCTCCGTCGTGACGGTCGCTAGGCGGCTTAGCAGCCAGCGGTCTTCGATGCGAAGGTCGGCTCCCCCGACTGACGTCGGGGGCTCAAAGCCCTCGAGGTTCGTAAGAGCGAAACGGCTTGCGTTCCACAGCTTGTTGCAGAAGTTGCGGCCGAGCTCGAAGCGCTCGCTCGTCACCGCGCCGCGCGGCAGGGCGAGGTCCTCGTCGGTCTCGGCCCACTGGGTGCGGAACGCCCCGCCGCAGCTCGGGCAGGGGACCCGCGGCAGCACGCGGTTCTTCTTGGTTTGCTTGATCGTCGCGTCGCACGTCGGGCAAACGAACTCGACCGGCATCCGCACGTCCTGCGTCTCGGTCGTCAGGTAGGCGATGCCGAACCGCAGGGCGTCCGCGCCGAACTGCTCGATCACGTCGAGCGGGTCGACGCCGTTGCCCTTCGACTTCGACATCGTCTCGCCGAAGCCGTCGAGGATTTTTGGGTGGATGTAGACTTCCGGGAACGGAACCTCATCGAGCAGGTACTTGCCCATCAGCACCATCCGCGCGACCCACAGCGTGATGATGTCCCGCGACGTGACGAGCACGCTCGTGGGGTAGAAGACCTTCAGCTCGTCGGTTTGGTCCGGCCAGCCCATCGTGCTGAACGGCCAGAGCGCGGAGCTGAACCACGTGTCGAGGACTTCTTCGTCTTGGCGAAAGCCACATTGCTCAAGCGCTGCTCGAACAGAGAGGCCGTCCTGATATTCCAGCTCGAGCGCGGCGTCATCGCCTGGGCAAATCTTGAAGTCGTTTCGATCCGTGATGTTGAAGCTGTGATCTGCTGGCTCAGGGATAAGCTCTCCGTTCACCTCGACTCGCAATGCCGTGCGCCCTTCGCTGACCTTTACAGCTCCCAGACAACGACTTACGTGAGGCCACTGCACCAATCGCGTTGACGGGCCGACCTCACACTCCCAAACCGGGATCCGGTGTCCCCACCACAACTGCCGTCCCACGGGCCAGTCGCGTTTCTCGCCAAGCCAGTCGAGGTAGCTCTTGCCGTAACGCTCGGGGACGATCTTCACGCTGCCATCGGTCACGGCGTCCATTGCCGACTGCGCCAGCTCGTCCATCTTCACGAACCATTGATCCGCGAGATACGGCTCGATCGGCGTCTTGCTGCGGTCGCTGTGCGCGAGGTCGATCAGACGGTCCTCAACGTCCGCCTCCGGGTCGTGGAAACCGCCCGCTTCGAGGTCGGCCAGCACCGCCTTGCGGGCCTGTTTCATCGTCAGGCCGCGGTACTTCTCCGGCACCGTGTCGTTGAGCGTGCCGTCGGTGTTCAGGATGTTGTGAACGCCGATCTGTTCGTTCCGCTGCCAGACGGCGTAGTCGTTCGCGTCGTGCGCGGGGGTGATCTTCACGCAGCCCGAGCCGAGCTCCGGCTTGGCCCACTCGTCGGCGATCAGCGGGATCTCGCGATCCGTGAGCGGCAGTTTGAGCTTCACGCCCCGGTGGGCCATGTCGCGGAGCTGCTCGAGCTTTGGGAGGACGGCTAAGCGGCGAGCCGCTAGCGCTTCGATTTGCGCCTCGATGGGGGGGCGTTCTTTCTCCGCGGCGGCGGCGAGTTTCTCTTTGAGTTCGGCTTCGACCTTGTCGAGTTGCTTCGCCGGGTCGGGGTGCACCGCGACGGCGGTGTCGCCGAGCATCGTCTCGGGGCGCGTCGTGGCGATGGTTACATGCGTCGGCTCACCCGGCTTCGGATCGATCACCGGGTAGTGGAACGACCAGAAGTGGCCCTTCACTTCTTCGTGGAACACCTCGTCGTCGGAGACGGCCGTCTGCAGGTAGGTGTCCCAGTTCACGAGCCGCTTGCCGCGGTAGACCTTGCCGTCGCTGAAGAGCTTGAAGAAGGTCTCGCGCACCGCGCGGGCGCAGGTGTCGTCGAGCGTGAACCGCTGCCGCTCCCAGTCGCACGAGCAGCCGAGCTGCTTGAGCTGGCCGGTGATCCGCTTCTCGTACTGGGCCTTCCACTCCCAGATGCGGTCGACGAGACCCTCGCGTCCCAGGTCGTGCCGGCTCTTGCCCTCCTCTTCGAGCAGGCGGCGCTCGACGACGGCTTGAGTTGCGATGCCCGCGTGGTCGGTGCCCGGCATCCAGAGCACCTCGAAACCCTCCATCCGCTTGCGGCGGCAGAGGATGTCTTGCAGCGTGTTGTTTAGCGCGTGACCCAGGTGGAGCGCGCCGGTGACGTTCGGCGGCGGGATCACCACCGAGTACGGCTGCTTGCCCCCCTCGGTGACCGCCTTCGGATCGGCGTGGAAGTACTGCCGCTCTTCCCAGAACGGGTACCACTTGGCCTGGGCGGCGCGGTGGTCGTAGGCGGACGGGAGCGAGGCGAGGTCGGTCTTGGGCATCGTAAGCTCACCGCGGCCCGTAGCAGGCGACGCGGGCGGAGAACGCGGAGATCGTGTTTGACAGGATCGACAGGATGATCAGGATCGTCGATCCGGCGAGCGCCGGCCAGATGGGCCAAGGCCAGCCGGAAGCGTGAGCGCCCGGATTGAGAGTGGTTCGTCGTCCGATCCGGCGATCCGGGCGCTCACGCTTCCGGCTGGCGGGCCGTCTCTTCCTTGCAGAGTTTGTACTCGATCGAGTCGCAGAGCGCCTCCCAGCTCGCCTGGATGACGTTCTCGTCGACGCCGACGGTGCCCCAGGTCTCGCCGTCCGCGTCGCGGGACTCGATCACCACGCGGACGCTGGCGGCCGTGGCGGCCTCGCTGTTGATGACGCGGACCTTGTAGTCGACCAGCGACATCTGGTCGAGCTGCGGGAACCGGCCGCTGAGAGCCTTCCGCAAGGCGCCGTCCAAGGCGTTGACGGGGCCGTCCCCCTCGGCGACGCGGTGCTCGACCTCCTCGCCGATGAGGAGCTTCACGGTCGCCTCGGTGAGGGCGCTGCCACCCCGACTTTCGGTGGTGACGTGGTACTTCACCAGCTCGAAGTGCGGGGCGAACGTGCCGGCAAGCCGCCTCACCAAGAGCGCGAACGACGCCTCGGCCGCCTCGTACTGGTAGCCCTGGTTCTCGCGGCGGACGATCTCCTCCAGCACGCGGCTCATCAGCTCCTTGTCTTCCTCGAGGCCGAGCTTGGTGGCCGTCGCGAGGATGTTCGACCGGCCCGAGAGCTCGCTCACCAGCACGCGGCGTTCGTTGCCGACCGACTCGGGCGGGATGTGCTCGTAGCTGTGCGCGACGCGGTTCACGGCGTGCACGTGCATGCCGCCCTTGTGGGCGAACGCGCTGGGGCCGACGAACGGCTGGTTGTTCCGCCGCAAGAGGTTGCCGACCTCATAGACGTAGCCCGACAGCTCGCTGAGCCGGGCGATCTGTTTCTCGTCGAGCACCTCGTAGCCCTGCTTCTTGAGCGTCAGGTTCGCCGCAACGGAGATCAGGTCGGCGTTGCCGCACCGCTCGCCGAGGCCGTTGATCGTGCCCTGCACGTGGACGGCGCCCGCCTCGACCGAAGCGAGCGAATTGGCGATCGCCAGCTCCGAGTCGTTGTGCGTGTGGATGCCAAGCGGCACGGGGACCGCCTCGGCCGCTTCCTTGGTGATGCGGGCGACCTCCTCCGGCAGCGAGCCGCCGTTGGTGTCGCACATCGCGACGAGTTTCGCGCCGGCCTGGGCGGCGGCCTGGATCGTCTTGGCGGCGTACGCCGGGTCGAGCTTCCAGCCGTCGAAGAAGTGCTCGGCGTCGTAGATCACCTCGCGGTCGAGCGAGATGAAATGCTCGATCGTCTCGGCGATCATGTCGAGGTTCTCCTGCTCGCTGACGCGGAGCACCTCGGCGACGTGGAACGTGCTGGTCTTGCCGACGATCGTGATAACCGGCGCCTGGCTGTCGGCCAGCGCCTTCATGCCGGGGTCGTCCGCCGCTTTGACGCCACGGCGCCGCGTCATGCCGAACGCGCACAGCTTGCTGTTGCGGAGCGGGTCGTCGACGAAGCGTTGGAAGAACTCGGCGTCCTTGGGGTTCGAGAGCGGGTACCCGCCTTCGACGTAGTCGAAGCCCATCGCGTCGAGGCGACGCGCGATGAGGACCTTGTCCTCGAGCGAGAAGTTGACCCCCTCGCCCTGGGCGCCGTCGCGGAGCGTCGTGTCGTAAAGTTCGATTTTCATGGCAGTTGGCTGTTGGCTATCGGCTGTTGGCTTGCTGCTGGCCGCCGACAGCCAATAGCCGACAGCGAATAGCCAAAGAAAAAACCCCGAAGCCGGCGAGCCGGCTTCGGGGCGGTGATTCTAACCTCAGCAGGGCTTTCGGCTCAGCCCGCCGAGTAGGTGATAATCACGCCGCCGTGTTTGAGGAACGTGACCGTGGCGACGAAGCCGCAGTCCCAGACGACGTCGACCTTGCCCCGGCCGGGGAGGATGCCCGGGCGAGCGTTGCAGACCCGCGGCGGGCCAACGCAGCAGCACGGCACGCAGAACGGCACTTCGTACAGCTTCGGGCAGCAGTCGACCGGGTTGTCGACGCAGGCCGAGACGTTGATCGGCGGGCACCCTCGCCGCATCATCCGGCGAGCGGAGAGCGTCGTGCGGACGTCGACGACCTCGATCGGGCAGCACGCCGGGGCCGCCGCGACGACGACCGGTTCGACCACTGCCGGGGCGGGAGCGACAGGCGCCGGCGCGGGGGTCGCCTCGGGCGTGACCAGCGGGGCCTCGACCTCCAGGGCCGGGTCAGCCAGCTCGGGCTCTTGTGAGACAGCCCCAAACGGGGTCAGGGCGAAGCAAACGGCCGCGGCGGCGGCCAACAGCGTCGGGCGGTGCATCTCGTGAGGGTCTCCGGTGCGTGGGGGCTCTCGGTAGAGCTTCCCTAAGCATAGCTGACCCGGGACGCCGTGTGAGGGTTCACGTTGGCGCGATTTTGACGGTGGCGCTCAGCCTCAGGCCGGTCGTCACGCCGCCTCGTCCTCCTCGTCGGCTTCTTCTTCATCCCACTCCTCGTCCTCTTCGGCCTCCTCCTCGTCCGACTCCTCGGCCTCGGTCTCGTCTTCCTCTTCGTACTCCCACTCCTCGTCGTCTTCGGCTTCCTCGTCCTCGGCTTCGTCGGCCGGCTCCTCGTCGGACTCTTCGTCTTCCGCCTCGTCCTCCTCGTACTCCCACTCCTCGTCGGCGTCGTCTTCGGCGACCTCCTCATCCTCTTCCGACTCGTCTTCCTCCGCCTCGTCGTCGAGGTCCTCTTCCAGGGTGTCGTCCTCTTCGCCGGCTTCGTCTTCCTCTTCCCACGGCGCCGTTTCTTCGACTGTAGATGTCTCGACGGTCCGGTCGAAGAGCGCCGCCTGCGTCTTGACGACCGGCGGGCCGTCGCCGTCCGCCTCGTTCTGCATGGCGTCCCACTCTTCGGCGGTGATGAGCACCTCGCGCGCCTGCGAGCCGTTGTACTCGCCGACGATGCCGTCCTCGGCCATGAAGTCGATGAGCCGTGCGGCGCGTCCGTAGCCGATGCCGAGGCACCGCTGCAGCAGCGAAACGCTGCCGCGCCCCTCACGCACCACGACGTCGACCGCCGCCTCGTACATGTCGTCGCGGTTCTTCAGCGCCGGCGGCTGGCCCGCTTCGGCCGCTTCCTGCTCTTCCTTCGTCTTGAGCTGCAACAGCTCCGCGGCGAACTGCTGCTCGTCCGTGCCGACGTAGTCGACGACCGCCGTGATCTCGTCGTCGGAGAGGAAAGTCCCCTGGCCACGCAGCAGCATGCTCGTGCCGGGCGAGAGGAATAGCATGTCGCCGTTGCCCAGCAGCTTGTCGGCGCCCATCTCGTCAAGCACGACACGACTGTCGGTGCGGCTGGCGACCTGGAACGCGATCCGCGCCGGCAGGTTCGACTTGATCAGGCCGGTGATCACGTCGACGGTCGGCTTCTGCGTCGCGAGGATCAGGTGGATGCCAACCGCGCGGCTCTTCTGCGCCAGGCGGATGATGTGCTGCTCGACGTCCTTGCCGGCGGTCATCATCAGGTCCGCCATCTCGTCGGCGACGATCACGACGAACGGCAGTTGCTTCGGCACGAGCGACCACTCGGCGTCGTCCATCGGCCGACCGTCGGCCGACTCGAGGCGTTCGCGCAGCTCTTCTTCGGTGAGCTGGTTGTAGCTGCTCACGTGCCGCACGCCTGCGCGAGCGAGCAGCGTGTAACGCTCTTCCATCTTATCGACGGCCCAGGCGAGGATCGCCTCGGCCTTTTTCATGTCGGTCACCACCGGGTGCATCAGGTGCGGCAGCTTCCGGTAGCCCGACAGCTCGACCATCTTCGGGTCGATCATCAGCATGCGGACCTCGTCCGGCCCGCGGCTCATCAGGATCGACGCGATGATCGAGTTCAGGCAGACCGACTTGCCGGTGCCCGTCCGACCCGCGATCAACAGGTGCGGCAGCGCCGCCAGGTCGACCACCATCGGGTTGCCGGCGACGTCCTTGCCCAGGTAGATGGGGATCTTCATCCGCCGGGCCTGGCCGTTCGTCTCCTCGATCACCTCGCGCAGGCGGACGATCTGCCGCGTGTCGTTCGGTGCCTCGATGCCGACGGTGTTCTTGCCGGGGATCGGCGCGACGATCCGCACGCTCGGCGCGCGGAGTGCAATGGCGAGGTCGTCTGCCAGACCGGTGATCTTCGATAGGCGCAGGCCCGGCTCGAGCTCCACCTCGTACTGCGAGATGACGGGGCCGGTCTCGACCTCCACCACCTTCACGTTGAGGTTGAAGCTCTCAAAGGTCTTCTCGAGCACGCGCGCCTTCCGGCGGACCTCCTTCTCGTGCTGGTCGTACGAGATCTCCTCGGCCGCGAGGAGCAGGTCGATCGGCGGCAGCTCGTAGTCGCTGTCGAATTCGGTCTCGTGGTCGGCCGCTTCGAGCGACTCGATGATCTGCTCGCGTTCGCTCTTTGGCTTCGGCTTCTTGACCGCGACCCCTTCGGCGGAGGTGGGCGCTGGCGCCTCTGCGTCACCAGCATCGGTGTCGCTCTCCTCGGCCGTCACCGCCGCGTCGGCCGACGCGGTGTCGGGTGTCTTCACTCGCAGGGCCGAGGCGAGACGCTTGCCGAGGCCGCCGACCGCCGCGGCCGTCGCCGCGATCGCGCCCGGCGACGCCGCCTCGTCGGTCTCGGCCTCTTCGGCTTCTTCCTCGTCCTCGTATTCGTACTCGTCGTCTTCGTCGGCCTCGGCTTCTTCCCACTCCTCTTCGTCGGACTCGTCGTACTCCTCGTCTTCCGCTTCGGCGTCCGCTTCGTCTTCGTACTCGTCGTCGACCTCAACCGTGTCGAGGTCGGTGCGGCGGCCGACGAAGCGCTGCGACGCGGCCTGGCTCAACCGCCCCGCCGCGACGAGCGTCGCCCCCGAAGCCGAAGCGGTCGCCGCAGCGAACTGGAACATGAAGTAGTCGGTCGCAAGCAGCAGCCCGGCAAACAGCGCGGCCCCGGCGATCAGCAGCGAGCCGGTCGACGCGAAGTTGCTTTCGAGCCAGACCCGCCCCATCGCCCCGACGTAGCCGCCGGCGCCAATCAAGGGGCCGGGTGACCAGCTAGGCAACATCAACGCCCCGAGCGTTGACAGCCCGACGAGCGACAACGCCCAGCCGGTCGAACGGACCACCGGCTGGTCGATCCGCCGCTGGGCGAGCAGGATGCCGACAACCGCGGCCAGCGAACCGGTCGCGTAGTACGCGCCGACGCCGAGCATCTCCAGCAGCGTGTGGGCCGCGTGGGCCCCGGCGACGCCGCACGCGTTGCGGACCGGCCCCGTCGCGCCCCACCCACCGGGCGGGTCGGCCGGGTCGTAGGTCGCGAGGGAGATCGCCAGCAGCAGCGCCACGGCGCCGAGCGCGAGCGCGACCACGTCGAACTTGGGGCTGCGAGGCATGGAGGCCCGAGGCTGGAGGCGGGGAGCCCGAGGGACGAAGCGGGGCGTGCGACGCGCGCAGACTCCCCGCCATCGAAGGGCATCGGCGCCCCCTAGGTCGCGGCACGAGGCGCGTCGCCGGCGCCGCTAGCATTCGCCCGAAACGGCCCCGCGGGACAACCGGCGTCACCCGCATGACGCTCCCAACCCGCTAGCGGCGGGTAACCGTGCTGCGGCCGCTGGCGACGCCTGCTACAAGGCGCGGCCCGACCCTGCCCCCTCTTCCTCAGGTCGCGCCCTTGCCCCGATTCGGTTGCCGCCGATTCGCGCTGCCGTTCGCGCTCTACGCGGTGGTAATCGCTGCGCGGGCCAACGAGCCACAAAGGGCATCGCCCTTTGTGCCGTTCGTTCGTACCGCGTACCTCGCAGTCGATCGCGAGGAAGGCAGTGACGGCCTAGCGGCCATCGTCCCCAACACCACAACGACAAACAGCACACGAGTCGCCACTCAGACGCAGCCGGGTTCGTTCTTTAGTATCGGCAACTACGGAGGCGCCGAGGATGACATCGGAACCATCGACGTTAGCAGCGATGGTGGCTTCAACCGCGCCAACGTTGACGACTCGATCGCGGCGCTCGGCGTCTACGACCTCGCGGCGAGCGACCCTCCGACTCCCGACCCGGACGAGACGGTCCTCGACCAGCAGATCGCCATCATCCTGAACGACCTCAACAACGCCTTAACGGTAATCAACGCCCTGGACGACGAGGACCAACTGGGCTTCATCGGCGTGAGCGGCAGCTTCACCGCGGCCAGCGTCGCCCTGCAAGACCTGGTCATCGCCCAAGAGACTCTGCCCAACAACCCGCCCCTGGGCGAAGCGTCACCCAACCAGTTGGACGCGGAGATCGCGGCCTTGAACGCCGCGCTCATCTTCCTCAACCTCGACTTGGCCGGGATTGTCTTGGAGGTCGACGACGCCGGAGGCGGCGACGGCGCCGCTGCAGATGGCGGCGACACCCGCCTCGCCGACGACATCAACCAGAACGGCAGCGGCGGCGCCATCCGTGTCCTCGCCGACATCGACGGCGACGGCGTCACCGAACCGGATGAGGTCGTCGCCGTCATCAACGACTTCGGCGATGTGCACGAGTTCAACGTCTTCTTCGACCAGGTCGCGGTCCACGAACGTTTCACAGCCAACAGCATCGAGCTGATGAAGCAGACCGTCCTGGGAGGCGGCCCCGCATCGGCCTCGGATGGCTGGCGTGTCGATGGCTTCGTTGACGACTGGTCATTCGGCGTGGGCGACGAGGTGCGGGGGCTTTCGCCGCTCCCGCCGTCGTTCATCAGCCGCGTCGGCGCCGAGGGCGTCCGTCGCTGGATGCAGGGGCTGAGCGTCTCGACCTACGGCTCCGCGGGCGTGCGGGCGATGCACCTCGAAGACCGCTTCTCGTTCCTGGGGCTCGATTCGATCCTCGGTCGGACCAGCGTCAACCAAGAGAACGACCACTACGTGCTCGGCCCGCAACTAGGCCTCGGCTGGGTCGCCGAGGGACCGACGCTCCGCTTCGAGGCGGCGCTGCTGGGGCTCGCTGGCTACGGCCGCGTCGAACGGCGGCAAGCCGGCGTCTTCGGAGAAGAAGTCATCCCCGGGGCGTTGAACCGTGCGGCAACCGCGAGCAGCACGAGCAGCCGCCGCGCCGACGGCGACGACCGAGTCGCCTGGCACGGCGAGTCCCGCCTCACCGCCAGTTGCCAACTGACCCAGCGCCTCCGCTTCGACGCCACGTGGCGATGGATGGTCACCGGGCCGATCTCCTCGGCCTACGAGTCGGTCGGCTGGAACGCCCCCGACTTCGGTCTGTCGCGCACGAACGACGATGCGCGGACGCGGAGCGATTGGTTCTTTGGTCTAACTTACACGCGGTGAGCAACGCTTGACGCTCGACAACCACTCGCCGGTGCAGCATTCGCTTGTCGCCCTCGCGATGGCTGCAATCGCGGCTGCGTACACGGTCGCTGAAGAGCCGGCGCCGAATCCGTTATTCTCGTCGTTCATTCAAGCCCAATTGAACACCGAGTCGACGAGCCATCGCTTGGATGCTGGCGATTTCAACATCTTCTTCGACGACACCGTCTGGGAAGAGTCGTTGACGCCTTATGAAGTCGCGATCAGCAAACAGCACGTGTTCGGCGGCGGTGAAGCCAATCGCTTCGCACGCGGCTGGAGGGTTGATTCGGCGATCGACGCCTGGCGGCTTCGGTTCGGCGACGAGGTGCGTGGACTGCGTCCTGTCAACGCCGGCGGATTCAGACCGGGAACGCCGCAAGCGGTCGTTGCCTGGTTCGACGAGATGCGCGTCTCGACCTACGGGATCTCTGGCATCGAGTACCAGCGTGCCGACAGCGAGTTCTACTTCCAGGGTGTCGGGTCGGTCCTTGGTCGGACCATGGTCAACACGCGAATCGATCACGACCTTGTCGGCCCGAGGCTGGGCCTCGGCGCCGTCGCCGAGTCGTCGATCTGGCGGTTTGAGGCGGTGGCTCTCGGTTCGGTTGGCTATGGCTGGTGGGAGCGGCGCCAGAACGGGGTCTTTGGTGAAGAGTTGATTCCCGGCGCGTTAAACCGGCCGGTCGTCGCACGCACGTCGGTGTCCGCCAACGGAGACGACGGCGACGGCGTCGCCTGGAGCGGCGAAATACGCCTCACGGCAGGTTGCCAACTAACGCAGCGGTGGCGCTTCGACGCCACCTGGCGTTACGGCTTCATCGGCCCCGTCCAAGATGCCTACCGCGCCACCGCCTGGAACGCGCCCGAGTTTGGGTTGAATCCGGAAGACGGCCGCACACTCGATGGCGACGCGTGGTTCCTCGGCTTCACCTACACCCACTGAGCGTCACACGAACACCCGTGTCGGTTGCAGCTTGTCGCGGCCGCGGGGCTTGAGCAGGGCGATCAGTTCCTCCCCCGGACCGAAGGCCGCGACCTCGTCGCCCGCGGGGCACTTCCGCCGCGGCAGGAAGCGGCCGTTGCGGAGCTCTTCGACCTCTTTGATCGACACGCGATGACGCGGCAGATCGGCCACGGCCAAACCCGCCGGCTGGATCGTTTCGACGAGTGAGTCCTCGTCGAGCTGCTTGGGATCGACGCCGTCTTCGACACGGAACAGGCCGATCTCGGTCCGTTCGAGTTCCGACATCACGGCCGCGGTGCCGAGCGACTCGGCTAGGTCGCGCCCGAGCGAGCGGATGTACGTGCCGCTGCCGCAACGGATGTCGAGCACCAGCTCGGGGTACTCGTAGCGGACGACCTCCAGCGAGTGGATCGTCACGGGCCGCGGCTTCATCTCGGGCGCGTCGCCGGCACGGGCCAGGTCGTACGCCTTCTTGCCGTCGATCTTGATCGCCGAGTAGGCGGGCGGCACTTGCTCGACGTCGCCCACGAACGAAGGCAAGGCCGCTTCGATCGCTTCGACCGACGGGACCGGGGCGTCTGGTAACGGCTCGGCTTCTAGTTCGATGTCGTCGCTCGGGCTGCGGCGACCGAGCACGAACGTGCCGCGGTATCGCTTCGGCTGCCGCTGGACGTGCTCGATGAGCTTCGTCGCCTGGCCGACGCAGAGCACGAGCACGCCGGTGGCGATCGGGTCGAGCGTCCCCGCGTGGCCGACCTTGGCCGCCTTCACGCCGTCGCGCTTGGCGATCTGCTTGAGCAGCCACTGCACGCGGTTGACCGCGTCGCGCGACGTGACGCCAGCGGGCTTGTTGACGTTCAGGAGGCCGAACAAGTCGCTCACTCCAGCACGGTAGCCAGGGCGAAGCCGTCGTGGCCCTTGGCGCCGACGGTTTGCACGACGGTCGCGGCGACGCGTGACTCGGTCGTGAGCAGCTCGACCAGTTGCTGGCAGCCTTGCACCGCCGGGTCGGTCGACTCGGAGTCGGCCAGCTTGCCTCGGCGGACGACGTTGTCGACGACGATCAGGCTTCCCGGACGCGTGAGGCGCAGCGACCAGGCGAAGTAGTCGGGGATCGACGGTTTGTCGGCGTCGATGAAGACCAAGTCGAACGGCCCGGCGCCTTCTTGCTCGAGCTGGGGAAGCGTCTCGATCGCCCGGCCCACCCGGACGTCGACGCGGTCCGCGACGCCGGCGTTGGCGAGGTTCGCCCGAGCGACTTCGGCGTGACGCGGGTCGGCTTCGAGCGTCGTGACACGCCCGTCCTCGGCGAGCGCTCGGGCGAGCCAGATCGTGCTGTAGCCGCCGAGGGTGCCGATCTCGAGCACGCGTTTCGCCGCGACCGAGCGGGCCAGCACCTGCAGCAGCTTGCCCTGGTTCGGCGAGACGGCGATCTCCGGCAACCCGGCTTCCTGGCTGGCGGCCAAGGCGGCGTCGAGCGCGGCGTCGTGTTGCGCGAGGCGCGGGCCGAGATAGTCATCGACCGCGCTATAGACTTCGGTGGACATCGACGCCTGGACTCCCGAGAAACGAAGCGAGCGGCGGCTCGGCGTGTGTACGAACGAGCCGGCGTGCAGGATAATCGTCGCGGCGCGGGGAAGCACCCCAGCGCGTTCGCTGTCTCGTAACCCCCGCGTGTCTCGTTGAGCGAATCCCCCGAAGCCGCCCGCACCCTCGCCGAGGCGATCCAGCTCCACGACTTGGAGATCGACGAGCCTTCTCTCGAGAAGCTCGACGCGTATCGCGAGTCGCTCTGGAGCTGGAACGAAAAGCTCAACCTGACGCGGCACACAACGCTCGAAAAGTTCGTCGCCCGCGACCTGTTCGACACGCTGCAGCTCTCGGCCCTGATCGACGAGGGCGAGCGGGTGCTCGACATCGGCTCGGGCGGCGGCGTGCCGGGGCTGCCGCTGTCGGTCCTACGGCCCGACCTCGACGTCAGCGTCTGCGAATCGGTCGCGAAGAAAGCGAACGTCCTGGCGTCGATGGTCGAGACGCTAAGTCTGCCCGTCACGGTCTACGGGGAACGCGTCGAGCACCTGTTCGAGCCCGAAGCGGGCGTCGCGCCGTTCGAGACGTTGATCGCACGAGCGGTGGCGCCGCTCTGGAAGTTTATGCGTTGGCTCCGACCGCAACCCGACCAATGGGGACGGCTGCTGCTGATCAAGGGACCGAGCTGGGTAGAGGAACGGGGCGAAGCTCGGCACCGTGGCCTGATGAAGGGCTACCAACTGCGCCGAGTTGCCGAGTACACGACTCCCGGCAGCGACGCGGTCAGCACCGTGCTCAGCGTCTCGCGCTAGAGTCGCTAGCTTGCGCAAAACGCAGCATCGCAGCACTGACAGGCTGTTGTCGCTGGTCAGCAGCGGTTGCTGGTCAACCGGGGGCGACACCGGTAAGCTGACAGTCTCTTGAAAACACCGTAGGCCAGGGCTGGCCGCATCCAACTGCTTTCCGACCGGAACGACCAGGGAGACCCGCGATGGCCGACGCGCCGAAACTGACCGACCCGCCCGCCGAGAAGCCGGCCGCCGAAGCGCCGAAGGGCGATGCCGCCCAGCGGCAGCGTGTGGAGGTGAACGACTCCGACGCCGTTTGCACCTACGCCAACTTCTGCCGCGTCACGGGCACGCCTGAAGAGCTGATCCTCGACTTCGGCCTGAACTCGCAGCCGTACGGCATGCCGACCGAGCCGGTCGAGGTCAAGCAGCGAATCGTCACGAATTACTACACCGCCAAGCGGATGCTGCAGGCGCTGCACCTCTCCGTGCAGCGGCACGAGCAGGCGTTCGGCGTGCTGGAGACCGACGTGCAGAAGCGCGTCGTCGCCAAGCCGCAGCAGGCCTGATCGGCGACGGCCGAAGACCGTGTGGCGCGATCGTGCCGGTCGCGCCGGCAGAGCCACACGCGGTGAGTGACCTACGTTTGAGCGGCCCGGGGCGCGTTGCCCCGGGCCGCTCTGCTATTGGTCGCTCCCGAGTCGCGAAGCCGTGCGGACCGTCTACCTCGACTACAACGCCACCACGCCCCTCGCGCCCGCTGCGCAGGAGGCGATGCTGCCGTACCTTTCGGACCGATTCGCCGATCCGGCGGGCGAGCACGCGTCCGCCCGGGCGGTCGACGAGGCGATCGAAGACGCGCGCAGCCGGGTCGCCGCGGCGCTCGGCTGCCAGGCTAGCGAGGTCGTCTGGACGTCCGGCGCCACCGAGAGCTGCGGCGTCGCTGTGCGTGGCTTGATCGAACCGGCCCTCCGTTCCGGCGAGAAACCCCACCTGATCGTCACCGCGGTCGAACACGCGGCCGTGCTCGGCCCCGCACGGTTCCTGGCCCGCTGCGGGGCGGAGTTGACCGTCGTGCCGGTCGATGGCCAGGGGCTTGTCGATCCAGACGACGTGCTGGCGGCGCTAAAGCCCACGACGAGACTCGTCAGCGTTGTCCACGCCAACGACGAGATCGGCGCCGTTCAGCCGGTGGCGGAGATCGCGTCGCGTTGTCGCGAAGAAGGCGTTGCAGTGCATGTCGACGCCGCCCAGTCGTTCGGCAAGCTCTCAACGAATGTCGAAACACTGGGCGTCGACCTGCTGAGCGTCTCCGCTCACAAGACATACGGTCCCAAGGGCGTCGGCGCCTTGTTCGTGCGTAACGGCGTCGGCGTCGAGCCGCTGCTGTGGGGCGACGGCCGCGAGGAGGGCCTTCGATCGGGCATGCCGAACGTCGCCGGCGTGGTTGGGTTCGGCGCGGTTGCGACGGTGGCCGAAGCGGGTCGTGTGGAAGCCGGGAGCAAGATGGGCGGCTTACGCGAACGCCTGCAACAACGGCTCCTCGACGCCGCGAACGACGCGCTGGTGTTCGGGCCTTCCGACGCCGATCGACTCAGCGGCACACTCTGCGTCGCCCTGCCGGGCGTCGTCGCGACCGACCTGTTGGCCGCAACGCCAGAGATTCACGCGTCGCCCTGTGCGGCGGGCGCCAACGGCCACGGCGTGACGCTCGGGCCAACGCTCCGTGCGATCGGCGCCGATCCGGAGGCGTCCGCTGGCGCCGTGCGACTCTCGGTCGGGTGGTACACCGACGACGACGAGATCGACCAAGCCGCCAACGCGTTGCTCGCGGCTTGGGAACGGCTGCGATGACCCTTTGAGGCCGCCCAGCCGCTAGCGGTTGGCCTCGATCTCGCGGCTGCGAGCCATCGCATCCTCGGCGAGCTGGATGTAGCTCGTGTCGCCGGTCCCGGCGTAGGCCCGCTGGTAGGTGACGCTCAGGGCCGTGTAGCTGAAGGCGTCGCTGGGCTCGAGGTCGCAGACGCGTTTGGCGTGCTCGATCGCCTTGTCGTGCGCCTCGAGCTTCTGGTGGACGACCGCCAGGGCCGAGTGGGCCAGGGCGTAGTCCGGGTCGGCCGCGAGCGCCTCCTCGAGCTTTGCGGCGGCGGCGGCGAAGTCGCCGGCGTCTTTGAGCTTGTCGGCTTCGTCGTAGAGGGCGGCGGGATCGGCCATGTTCGCAGGGTTCGTGTTGAGGGTGCTAGCAAGGATCGGCGCCAATCCGGTGCCAACGGCCTGGACGGCTCCGGCCACGGATTGTACGAGGTGCGCAGAGCGTTGGCAGGCGCCACCGATGTACGCAGAACCGGTCGAAACGGCCGTTCCGGCTCACTCGGTGAAAGCGTCGCGACCGATACCAGTCGTTGGCGGGGCCGGCGCTGGCGCCAGCGTCTCGCCGCCGATCGACACGCGTCGCGTCGGCCAGCAACAGCGGGAACACACCGTGCCTATCCATCCCACCGCCCTGGTAGACCCGACGGCCGAACTCGGCTCAGACGTCGAGGTCGGTCCTTTCGCCATCGTCGAAGCCGGAGCTCGCCTCGGCGACGGGTGTCGGCTCTCGGCTCGATCGACCGTCAAGTCGGGCGTCACGATGGGGGCTCGCAACGTCGTGGGCGAAGGCGCCGTCATTGGCGGCCTGCCCCAGCACGTCGCTCCTCCCGGGCCCCCGGGCCGGGTCGAGATCGGCGACGGGAACCAGTTCCGCGAGAACGTCACGGTGCACCGCGCGATGCACGAAGAGAACGTCACGACGATCGGCAGCAACTGCATGCTGATGGTCGCGTCGCACGTGGCTCACGACTGTGTCGTCGACGACGACGTCGTGATGACCAACAACGTCATGCTGGCGGGCCACGTCACGGTCGGCAGCCGCGCGTTCCTCGGCGGCGGGTCGGCCGTCCACCAGTTCTGCCGCGTCGGCCGCCTGGCGATGATCGGCGGGATGGCCCGAGTCACGCAGGACGTCCCCCCGTTCGTCACGATCGACGGCGGCACGGGCGCCGTGGTCGGGCTGAACCGCGTCGGGCTCCGCCGCGCGGGCATCGACCGCCACGCGATCCGCGACATCAAAGCGGCCTACCAACTGATCTACCGCAGCGGGCTGCCGTTCGCGGACCGGCTTGCCAGCCTTGCGACTGAGTACCCAGAAGGTCCGGCCTCGGAGTTCGAGCCTTTCCTCCGCGACACGTCGCGCGGCTTCACCCGCGAGCGACGCTCGCCGCCGGGCGGCACGATCCGCGTCTTGGACGACGCGATGGACGCCGAAACGCCCGCCGCGGAACGAGTTGCTCAGCGCCGCGTCGGCTGACGGGCGAATCAGCCGTCAAGCAACGACCGCAGGCGATCACGCTCGGCGACCTGCCGCGCTTGCTCCTCACGCCAAGCGGCCAGGGCTTTCTCCGAGAGCTCTTCGCCCTCGAGGAGCCCTTCGATCTGGCCCGCTAGGCGGTCCGCCGCGCCCGGCGCGAATCCTAGCTGAACTGCTTGGACTTTGCCCTGCTTGCCGATGAGCAGGATCATCGGGATGGGGCCGACACGGTACTCGTCGCCCACCTCACCGCTCGTGTCGATCAAAGTCTCGGGCGACAGGCCTCTCGCTTCGAGAAAAGCGGCGACGTCGCTCGGCTCTTCGCCGAGGTTCACCGGGTAGTACTTCAAGCCCTGCGAAGCGTAGCGCTTCTCGAGCTCCTCGAGCTCGGGCATCGCTTGGATGCAGATCGGGCAACTGGTTGACCAGAACTCGAGCATAACGACTTCGTCTTCGCCGCGGTCGTCCAGCGCGACGCGCTCGCCGTCAGGCTTCGCCAACTCGAAAGCCGGCGCCGGCTTGCCGAGCAGGTGGTACGGCGGACGCGGCGGACGCCGGTAGAGCGACGCCTGCAGGATCGAGTTCTTCGGCTCGACGACGGTGATCTCGTCCCCCGCGTCGTTCGAAATCTCCCAGTTGGAGAACTCGAAGCTCTGCACGTAGTCGAACGTGTCGAACTTCTTCGAGAGTTGAACCACGCCAGGATCGTCCGACAGATCGGGCACGAGGCGACGGATCAGCGACCGCTCGTCGGCCGTGAACCACGCGTCGAAGACCAGGCCGCCCGTCACGGTGTACCGGGCGTGGTGCAGCGCTTCGCCCTCGACGTCTACTTCACCGAGGTATTCGCTCGACTCGATGTTGTCGATCAGGCTCTTGCCCGTTTCGCGGCTGAGGGGCGACAGCGCCAAGTTGCCCAACCCGCTGCCGATCGACCCCGCCGACGGCGAGCGGACGAACGCCGCGAAGCCGCCGTCGTTCTCGGCCAGCATGTGCCGGCGGCGACTGATGAGCTGCGTGAGCGTCACGCGACCGTTGCCGACCACGCGGTATCCGCGAACCGGCTCGCTGCCGTCCTCGGTGGCCGACACAAACTCGAAGCGGCCCCCCGGAGCGGTGCGGTAGCGGAAGACCGATCCGGTGACGTCTTTCTGGTCGTCGCGGACCAGCGTCGTCTCGGCCAAGAAGTCAACCGAGGCGGCCGGCGCCTCGGCCAGCGTCTTGATCGACTGGCTGAGCAGCTCCGTGGGATCGGGCTCCGCGGTCGCTTGACCCAAGGTGCTGCTCGCCGTGAAAGCAAGCAGGACGGCGACCGCAGCGGCTAAGGGGAAGACTCGCATCGAACTACCTACACGCGGGTTTCGTGACCCAGGGCGGTGACGCCTGACCCTTCTATATCCTGCCACGCGGCCGATGGTTCGGCCGTTGCGGCAGCGAATTCACAGCAACGCCTTCCGTCGGTGAGCACGCTCACCGACGGAAGAGCTACATCAGGTCCTATCTCAGCGACCCTGGAGCAGCCGGCCCTTTCTGCCGACGGCCCCCGGGAGGTCCCCGCTACGCTTGCGACAAAGCCGCCTGCGCCGCCGCCAGTCGGGCGATCGGCACGCGGAACGGGCTGCAGCTCACGTAGTTCAACCCGACCTCGTGGCAGAACTGGATCGACGCCGGGTCGCCTCCGTGCTCGCCGCAGATGCCGAGCTTGATCTTCTTGTTGACCGACTGCCCCTTGCTGACGGCCGTCTCGACAAGCTGGCCCACGCCCGACGTGTCGATCGACTGGAACGGGTCCTTCTCGAGGATCTCCTGGCCGATGTAGTCCGGCAGGAAGCCGTTCACGTCGTCGCGCGAGTAGCCGAACGTCATCTGCGTCAGGTCGTTCGTGCCGAAGCTGAAGAAGTCCGCCTCGGTGGCGACCTCGTCGGCCGTGAGCGCGGCGCGGGGGATCTCGATCATCGTGCCGATCAGGATGTCGAGCTTGCCGGTGTGCTTCTTGGCGGCCTTGACCTTCTTGATCGTCTCCTCGGCCAGCTCACGCAGCAGGGCGAGCTCCTTCACGGTGCCGACCAGCGGGATCATGATCTCCGGCTTGGCGTCGATCTTCTTCTTGACGCAGGAGATCGCCGCCTCGGTGATCGCCGTCACTTGCATGACGAGGATCTCCGGGTAGGTGATGCTCAAGCGGCAGCCACGGTGGCCGAGCATCGGGTTCGCTTCGTGGAGCTGCGACACGCGGGCCGCGATCTCCTTGGCCGGCACGCCGGTAGCGGCCGACAGTTCCTTCTGGCTCTTCGCGTCGTGCGGCACGAACTCGTGCAGCGGCGGGTCGAGCAGGCGGACCGTGACGGGCAGGCCCTTCATCGCCTTAAAGATGCCCTCGAAGTCCTTCCGTTGGAACGGGAGCAGCTTCTTGAGTGCCTTCTCACGAGCCGACTTGTCCTCGGCCAGGATCATCTCCCGCATCGCGAGGATGCGGTCGCCCTCGAAGAACATGTGCTCCGTGCGGCAGAGGCCGATGCCCTCGGCGCCGAAGTCACGCGCCCGCTTGCTGTCGGCCGGCGAGTCGGCGTTCGTGCGGACGCCGAGCTTGCGGTACTTGTCGGCCCAGCCCATGACCGTGGCGAAGTTGCCCGACAGCTTCGGCGAGACGGTCGGCATCTCGCCGGCGAAGACCTCGCCGGTCGAGCCGTCGATCGACAGCACGTCCTTCACGCCGTAGGTCTTGCCGCCGACCTTGATCTTCTTGCCCTTCTCGTCGATCTGGATTTCGCCGGCGCCGGCGACGCAGCACTTGCCCCAGCCGCGGGCGACGACGGCCGCGTGGCTGGTCATGCCGCCGGTGCTGGTGAGGATGCCGGCGGCGGAGTGCATGCCGTCGACGTCCTCGGGGCTCGTCTCCTTGCGGACCAGCAGCACCTGCTCGCCGTTGTGCGAGCGCTCGACCGCTTCTTCGGCCGTGAACGCGAGCTTGCCGAACGCCGCGCCCGGCGAGGCGGGCAGGCCGATCGTCAAAGCGCTGGCCTTCTTCTTCGCGGCGGGGTCGAACGACGGCAGCAAGAGCTGCGTCAGGTCGCCGGCCGGCACACGCATCACCCCCGTCTTCTCGGAGATGAGCTTCTCCTTGACCATCTCGCACGCAATCCGCACGGCGGCCATGCCCGTCCGCTTGCCGTTGCGGGTCTGCAGCATGTAGAGCTTGCCCTTCTCGATCGTGAACTCGATGTCCTGCACGTCCTTGTAGTGCTTCTCGAGCTTCGTCTTGATCTTCATCAGCTCGGCGTGGACCTTCTTGCCAATCGTTTTGTCGGCGTCGCACTTCCACTTGGGCATCTCGGCCACGGGCTGCGGCGTGCGGATGCCGGCGACGACGTCCTCGCCCTGCGCGTTCACGAGGAACTCGCCGTAGAACTTGTTCTCACCGGTCGACGGGTTTCGCGTGAAGGCGACGCCGGTGCCCGAGTCGTCGCCCATGTTGCCGAAGACCATCGACTGGACGTTCACCGCGGTGCCGGCCAGGCCGGTGATGCCCTCGATGCGGCGGTAGCTGATCGCCTTGTCGGACATCCAGCTCTTGAAGACCGCCTCGACCGCCAGCGCGAGCTGCTTGAGCGGGTCCTGCGGAAAGTCCTGCTTCGTGTGCTTCTTGTAGACCTTCTTGTACGCGTCGCAGAGCTCGATGAGGCCCTTCGTCGGGACGTCGTTGTCCTCCGCGGCGCCGTACTTCGTCTTGATCTTCGAGAAGGCCTCCTCGAAGTACTCGTGGTGGACCTCCATGACGACATCGCCGTACATGTTGATCAACCGACGGTAGGCGTCGTAGGCGAACCGTTCGTTGCCCGTGGCGTTCGCCAAGCCGGCGACCGACTCGTCGTTGAGCCCCAGGTTGAGGATCGTGTTCATCATGCCGGGCATCGAGACCGCCGCGCCCGAGCGGACCGACATCAGCAGCGGGTTCTTGGTGTCGCCGAATTTCTTGCCGGCCTCCTTCTCGAGCGTCTTGACCGCGGCGCCGACCTCGTCCATCAGGCCCTTGGGCAGCTTGCCGCCCGCCTTGTTGTAGAGGGCGCAACACTCGGTCGTGATCGTGAAGCCGGCCGGGACCGGCAGGCCGATCGAGGTCATCTCCGCCAGGTTGGCGCCCTTGCCGCCGATCAGGGTCTTCATCGACCCGTCGCCTTCGGTCTTGGTCTTGCCGAAGTAGTAAACCATCTTGCCAGCGGCGGGCTTCTTCTTAGCCATCGTGTTGTTCGTATCCTGTTTACTGCGGAGGCGGGGAGCGGGCGGGACGGCGAGAGTCGCCGTTGGCGTGACGAGCCTGGGGGCCGGCTCCCGAAAACCGGGTGGCGGCTCGCGGGGGAGCGAGCCGAAGATTCGCTGTCTGGTGGACCGCCGCGCGGACTCGGCGCGTACGGTTGGCGGCCGCGGGAGGCCGCGAAAATGAACGCGGAGCGTAGTCTGGCGGGTGACGCTCCGTCAAGCGTCTGGACGCCGGATGGCGGCTAAATCGGTTGTCCGATCGCGTCGCATAAGAAGCCGACGTAGGCCTTCGACCGTTTGAACGCGTCGGCGATCCGGTCGACCACGTCCGTGGCCATCAGGTCGTCGTGGTCGAGGTCCGCCACGGCGATGTGGTCCTTCCGCTTGAGGTCCTCGATCATCGGGTGCTCGGCGTCGTAGCCGCGGGGCGGCCGCTTTAGCGAGTCGCCCGAAGGCGCCCAGACCTCCCGGAACCGCTTCCCGTCGCGGGCCCGCTTCCACCGGGAAGGCTCCTCGTCGATCCGTTCTCGGATCGCCGTGAGAGTCGGCGTGCAGGGCCGCCAGATGCCGGCCCCCAGGAAGCACTCGTCGAGGGCGATGTGGACGTAGAACCCGGGGCAGTGGACGTCCTTGCCCGACTCATGCCGGAACTGGATGCCGACGTTCGTCTTGTACGGCGTCTTGTCCTTGCCGAAGCGGACGTCGCGGTGGATCCGCATCAGCGAGCCGCCCACCTTCTTCGGCACGGCGGTGAAGTGTGGCGAGATCGCCCGGAGTGGTCTCTCCATCGCGGTGATGAAGGCCAGGGCGGGTGTCCGCACGTCGCGCTCGTAGCGCTCTTTGTTGGCGTCGAACCACGGCTTGTGGTTGTTGCGAGAGAGCTCTTCCAAGAAGTGGAACAAGCCGAGCGGGAACCCCGCAAACTGCGACTTCGATCTCGCCATCGCGCCAACCTCCGAGGCAAACCGCGCCGCCAGGTCGTTGGCGTCGCCCCTCTGAAGCTATCGACGAGAACGAACGCTGCCCATGGCCGGCAAGGCGCGCCGCCGGTTCGGGCCCGTCGCCCTCGCGCTCGCACGAGGGCGAAAAAGAAAGCGGCCCGGTCCACGTTGGACCGGGCCGCTTGTTAGCCGTCGTTGACCAGCCTTCCCGCGAAGGGAGGCTCGCCGCTACGAGTGGCGAGCTTCTCCGAGGAGGCTCTCCTTAATCATCCAGCCGCTGTCGCCCGAGGGCGTCAGCCGTTCAGTTGCAGTCGCAGTCGGCGGCCGGAGCCTCGCACGGGGCGGGGCAGTCCGTCACGATCTTGCACGGCACCTGGATCGTGACGCAACGCGGCACGCAAACCTTGACCGTGTAAGCAACCTGACGCGGGACGCACTTGTAGCACGTGACGGTGCGGCTGCACTGCTGCGGGACGCAGACGTTGTAGCACACGGTCTTCGTGCGGCACTCCGGCACCATCCGGCAGACCTGGTAGCTGCAGGTCTTGCACTCGGGAACCATCTTGCAGACCTTGTAGCACACGGTCTTCGTGCGGCACTCGGGCACCATCCGGCAGACCTTGTAAGTGCAGGTCTTGCACTCAGGAACCATCTTGCAAACCTTGTAGCAGCACGTCTTCGTGCGGCACTCGGGCACCATACGGCAGACCTTGTAAGTGCAGGTCTTGCACTCAGGAACCATCTTGCAAACCTTGTAGCAGCACGTCTTCGTGCGGCACTCGGGCACCATCCGGCAGACCTTGTAGCTGCAGGTCTTGCACTCGGGAACCATCTTGCAAACCTTGTAGCACACGGTCTTCGTGCGGGGCTCGCAGACGTACTTCGTGCAGCAGATCTCCTTCGTCTCGCAGCTCGGGACCCAAACCCGCTTGCAGCAGGTCTTCGGCGCCGTGGTGCACTCGATCTTGCAGCACTTGCCGGGGCAGTAGCAGTTGCAGCAGGTCGCGGGGTTGTAGACCCACTTGCCCGGCGTGCGGACGGTGCGGTAGTAGGTCTTGCCCGGGACGGTGTAGCTCTGCGTCTGCCAGCTTCCCGTGTTCACCGTGATGGTGCGCGTGTACGGGACGGCCTTGCGGACGTAGTAGGTGACCTCGCGGCTACGGTCTTCCCAAACCGGGCGGTGGACCGTGTAGTTCCGCGTCTTGGTCTCCCACACCGGCTTCATCACCGTGTAGTTGATCTCGCGCTGACGCGTCTCGTAGACCGGACGGTGGACGGTGTAGTTGCGGGTCTTCGTCTCCCACACCGGCTTCATGACGGTGTAGTTGATCTGACGCTGACGCGTCTCGTAGACCGGACGGTGCACCGTGTAGGTGCGCGTCTTCGTCTCGTACACCGGCTTCATCACCGTGTAGTTGACCTGACGCTGACGCGTCTCGTAGACCGGGCGGTGCACCGTGTAGGTGCGCGTCTTCGTCTCGTACACCGGCTTCATGACGGTGTAGTTGACCTGCTTCTGACGCTGCTCGGTGACGTGCTTCGTGTAGTTGACGACCTTGTCGTAGGCGACGCGGTCGTAGACCGTGCGGTAGCGCGTCTCGCAACGCTCTTCCATGATCCGCCGGGTCTCGGTGCGGTAGAGGGTCCGCGACTGCGGGCTGACGCCGCCGTCAGCGACCGCTCCGGCGCCGTCGTAACGGGCGGTGCAGTCGCACGACGCGTCGGCGCCGGTCGAGGCCGTGGCCACGACGACAGCCAGCAGCGGCATGCCAAAGAAACGTTTCATTGTTTGTCGCCTCCTTAAAACACAGCTGGGTGAAATGGGGTAGCTGGTCAAGACGGGTTGTCCGTCCGTATCTAGGTCGGGAGGCCACAACCTCACCCCTTAGCTGTTCTTCCTAAATTCCGCTATCGGCGCCGGCGCCGCTGTCGTTGCGATCGATCACGGTTAACGCGTTCCCTCCCAAGCGTTTAGGTCGATGCCCGCGTCGACCGTGGTGTCCGGTGCTACGACTCGCGCCGGTCGGTCCGGTTGGTCCGTTCGCGCGCTGCGATTCGCTTGTGGACGGCCTCGACGGAGCCGCCCGAAATTGCGGCAACCGCTGGCATTGCCTAGAGTTACGTTGAACCAGCCGCACCCAGCCCGCCACGCGCGGCGTCACGCCCTCGCCCTGCTCGCCCCCTCCAGACCGAGACCCCGCGTCGCCAGGCATGAGCGAAGAGCAGCAACCCGGCGAGCCGAAGACCCCCCCGAAAGCGGTCGTCAATCGACTCAGCCTCTACCTGCGTGAGCTCCAAAGGCTCGTCCGCGACGGGCAGCAGACGATCAGCTCCAGCCGGCTCGGCAAGCTGCTCGGCTTCACGGACGCCCAGGTACGCAAGGACCTCGCGTACTTCGGCCAGTTCGGCCAGCCGGGGGTCGGGTACCGCTGCGACGACCTGGTCCCGGCGATCCGCCGGATCCTGGGGACCGACCGCGAATGGGTCGTCGGCCTCGTGGGCGTCGGGAACCTGGGCCGGGCGCTGCTCGGCTACCGGGGGTTCGAGCCGCAGGGCTTCCGCCTCGCGGCGGCGTTCGACACCGACCCGGCTAAGATCGGCCAAGCCTTCGGCGGCGTGATCGTCGAGCCGCTTGAGTCGCTCGAGGACTCGACCCGGACCAAAGGTGTGACGCTCGGCCTGATCGCCGCTTCGGCCGAGTCGGCGCAGGAGATCGCCAACCGCTTCGTCTCGGCCGGCGTGCAGGGGATCCTCAACTTCGCCCCGGTGACGCTGTCGCTGCCGCCCGAAGTCAGCCTGGTCGGCGTCGACCTCGCGACCGAACTGGAACAGCTCAGCTTCTCGGTCGCGAACCGGCTCGCCAGCGAAGCCGTCCGTCCGAGCGGCGAGGACCCGTTAACTCCCGCCGTAGACTGAGGTAAGCTCCTTACGAGCCGACGGGGTCCACCCCTCGGCTGCGGAACCCCGTAGTGTAATGGTAACACCAGGGATTTTGATTCCCTTATTCCAGGTTCGAGTCCTGGCGGGGTTGCTTGAAAGAGTGGTCAGCTTTCAGCGATCGGCTGTCAGCTCTCGTGGCTGACTGCTGACCGCTGACCGCTGACCGCTCCCTTGCTCTCCTCTCCCGAAGCCCGCTTCGCCGTCGCGGCGGTCCGTGACACCGCCCTGCTGACGCGACGCGTCCAAGCCGAGATGGTGACCGACGCCCTCACCAAGGGCGACAAGTCCCCCGTCACCGTCGGCGACTTTGCCGCTCAGGCGATCGTCGGCAAACGCCTCTCCGAAGCCGCCGCGGCCGGTTCGTTCTGCGGCGTGCTGGTTGGCGAGGAGTCGGCGGACGACCTCCGCTCGCCGGACGGCGCCGCGACGCTCGAGCAAGTGGTCCACTTCGTCCGCTCGCTCGAGCCCGAAGCCACCCCTGAACAGGTCTGCGACTGGATCGACGTCGGCGCCGCCGGCGCCGCTGACGCTTACTGGACGCTCGACCCGATCGACGGCACGAAGGGCTTCCTACGCGGCGACCAGTACGCCGTGGCGCTGGCCCTCGTCGAGAACGGCGAGGTGCAGCTGGGGGTGCTCGGCTGCCCGGAACTCGAAGACGCCACGACGCCGAACCGCGGCGGCGCCGGCTCGCTCCTGCTGGCCGCACGGGGCGAAGGGACTCGTGTGCAGCCGCTCGCGGTGGCTTCTGACGCCTGGAAGCCGCTGAGCGCTTCGCCGCAGACCGACGCAACGCAGACACGGATGCTCCGCTCCGTCGAGAAGGGTCACACGAACCTTGGGGCGATCGACCACCTCGCCACGGCGATGGGCGTCGCGGCCGACCCGGTCGGCATGGACAGCCAGGCGAAGTACGCCGTCCTCGCCGCCGGCGGCGGGGAGATGCTCGTGCGGCTGCTTTCGGCCGACCGGCCCGACTACCGCGAGAAGGTCTGGGACCAAGCGGCCGGCTCGATCGTCGTCGAAGAAGCAGGCGGCCGCGTAACGGACCTGGACGGAAAGCCGCTCGACTTCTCCAAGGGTCGGACCCTGGCCGAGAACCGGGGCGTCGTCGCCACCAACGGCCCGCTGCACGACGCGGCGCTAGCCGCTTTGCGTGAGATCGACGCTTAGGTCTCGCGGCATTCAGCCATCGACCAGATCGAGCGTCGCCCAGCAGCTCGGGTCCTCGTCGAACGGCATCGCCGGCCCGCTGGCGAACGTCTGCAGGCCGAGCTCGCGATCGACGATCGCGTAGTTGAACCCCAAGCGCGGGTGCTGCTCGGGGTCGTAGCCGGTCAGGGCCACCGCCGGGATGAACGCCGCCAGGCGGTAGCCGTTCTTCGTGACCTTCGCGGCGACCTGCAGTTCGCGGGCCCGCACCGGGCGGGCGTTCTCACGGGCCCGGTTGATCAGCAGTTGGTCGGCGACCGGCTCGGCGTCGCCGCGGCCGCCGCCGGCCGGGGTGAAAACGTAGCGGTGACAGAACTTGGTCGCGCGGTGGACGGTGTGCGTCGCCCGCGTGTCGATCCAGACGTGCAGCCCGTCGCTCTCGTCGAGACGCGTCTCGCGACACCAGACCGGTGTCTGCTTGTCGGTCACCTCGACGCGGAAAGCGACCCCTTCGGGCGCCCAGGCCATCCGAACGTCGGCGAACCGCCGCTCCGAGGCGGGCGTCTCCCGGTCGAGCGCGGCGAGGTCGGGCAGGACGTACGGCTCGCCGAACGAGACGCCCTTGGGCGACCAGATCGGCGTCTTCCGCCGCACCGGCACGGCGAACTGGAACAGATACCGCGGGGCGAGCAGCGTGTTGAGCTGGGGCGCGGCGTCGGGCATCGGGGGCGCTCTTCGTAGTGGCTCGGGTCGGGTCGCCGTGCAGTCCGTTTGAGGCGGCGCGGCGAGCTTACCTCGGCGCGAGCGTCACGATCACCCGGCGGCCCTGCATCGACGGGCCCTGCTCCACCTTGGCGATCTCTTCCAGCTCGTCGATGACGCGCTGCACGAGCTTGAACCCCTCGTCCGTGTGGGCGTTCTCGCGGCCGCGGAAGATCACGGAGAAGACGACTTTGTCCTTTTTCTCCAGGAAACCCTTCGCCCGCTCGACCTTGGTCATCAGGTCGTGCTCGCCGATCTTCGGCCGCAGGCGGACTTCCTTGTTCTGGCTCTGGTGGACGTGGCCCTTGTTGTGCCGCTTCTTCTGCTGGTACTTGAACTTCCCGTAGTCCATGATCCGGCAGACCGGCGGACGCTCGTTCGGAGCGACCTCCACCAGGTCCAAACCGGCCGCCTTCGCCTGATTGAGGGCGTCCTCGGTCTCGATGACGCCGAGCTGCTCGCCCTCGGCGGAGATCACGCGCACCGGAGTGATCCGGATCGCTTCGTTGATGCGTTGCTGGTCTTTTCGATCGGCGTTGCGATCGAACGTGCGGAAACGGGACAAATCGGCGCCTGCGGGGGAAGGGAACAGCCGGGCCCCGACTACGGGACCGCGGCAGACCCGCAAGTATTGGTCACAGAACGGGCCTGCGTCAACTGAACCGGAGGGGCGAAATCCCCCGGATTTCCGGCCTGCAGGCCCTCAGGGGCTCTCGTCGGCGACCCGCCGCAGCCGCACCGTCACCGTGCCGGCCGGCTCGCCGCCGTGGTAGTGCTCCCACTCCTGCACCAGCTCGTCAGCCGACGGCATCGACAGCTTCACGCCGTGCATGTGCATCTCGGTCGGCTCCGCCAGGTTCGCGGCGTCGTGGTACGAGAAGGTGATCGCGTCCCCCTCGAAGCCGGTCGAGCGGTACCTCGGCTGGTTCCCCAGCCCGCAGTAGTGCGTCGCCATCACGCCGTCGCCGTCGTCGTGGTAGACGCTGAGCATCTCCTCGGGCGAGCCCTTCATGAGCCGCTCCACCAACGCGCTGTTGCCCGAGGTGAGGTAGTACTCCACGGTGACCGGCCCCTCGCCCTCGTGGTCGACCTTGGTCCCCTTCCAGACGCCAACCAGGTCGGCGAGCCGCTGGAAGTCGCTCGAGAACGGCTTGAGCACATAGTCCCCCGGCTCAAGGTCCGCGGCGCCGAGCGGCAGGGCGACCGAGAGCGCCAACAACAACGCAGCGACCAGACGTGACATGACGAGGATCTCCGAACAGGCGAAGTGAGACGACGCCCAATACGTTACCAGATTGTCACGCAACAACAACCTTCGGCCGGGAGTTTTGTCGGGGGTGCGGGAAACGGCGCCCCCCCGACAGAAGTCGGCTGTTTCGGCGGGCAACTCGTTGCGCCAAAACACCTTGGAGTTTTGTCGCCCCCAAGCTCCTGCCGTGGCTCGCTTTTCAGAAACCGAGAACCACCATTCTACCCGGGTGACGCGACCGACCGCGCACGCCGCTTCGGTCAGCGCCTCGCACGAGCCATCGCCTGCGGCGTGCTCGACGTTAGTAGAGCGGATTGTGGGAGGCGTCTCCGACGCCGATTTCGGTAGTGCCAGCCGCGGACGTTGAGCGCCACGTCATCGGCGTCGGAGACGCCTCCCACAGAAGAGCCGCGATCGCTAAACCGACTTCGACTCTGCCCTAGAGCATCAGCAGCAGCCCCGCCGCCACCGCGGACGCGAGCCAGGTCCGCGCGACATTCCAGCGGTTCCACCGCGGCTCGAACGCCTCGCGTGCCTCAGCAAGGGCCGCGTCGTCGAGCGCGTCCAGGTCAGTCGCCTGCAGCGCGTTATTCAGTGGGACGTTGATCCGCATCGTCGGCAGTTGCACGCCGACAACGTGGGCGGCCGCCATCGCGGCGAGCAGCCACCGCGTCACGCCCTCCCCCGTCACGAGACCGATGCCTGCCGCGACGACGACCGACAACGTCGAGCCGACCCACACCACAAAGAACAACGGCGACCCGCGCTGGATCACGCCGTCGACCTCCTGAAATGCCCGCAGGAACTCCCGGTCGGGCAGCCGCCGGATGCCCGGCATCACGACGACAGCGAACGCGAACAAGAACCCCGCAAGGAGCGAGCAGAGAAACGCGGCGGTCAGCAGGGCGTAGTACAAGGGCGTCATCCCCGTAGCGTAACCACGTAGGGTGCGATGCAGCGAAGCGGAATCGCACCGTCAGGTTCTAAACAGTCGGCCCGACGAGTCCCGGAGGGACGACAGCGCGTAGCCAGGGGCGCAAGCCCCTGGTGATGAGCCAAGCGATCCCCCGCAAGCCTCAGAGGGGCGACAGCGCGATCGGCGAACGGGCCCGCTGTCGCCCCTCCGGGGCTCGTTGTTTTGCCGACCTCGAATCCGGGGGCTCGCGCCCCCGGCTACGCGCTGCCGCCCCTCCGGGGCTGAGCGCCGTCGGTTCGGGGCGAGTCGGCGGGGTAGGCGCCAGCACCTACCCGATTCAGAGGCGCAACTGTGGAAACAACAGGCAGGCCAACAGAAGCACGACCGCCACCACGATTGCGCAAACACCTGCGACCTTAGTTAGCGAGCGGTTGGTCATCAGGCTGATCGCCTCCTCCGGATACCCAAGCTTCCGGAAGAACTTGGCGTGCATCCTTGCCGTGGGCTTTGCGAGGAGGAGGTTCAACGATCCTCCGACGATCAGGACAAGCGCTATGCTGACAAGAGCTGGCATCGTCGACGCCGTGCGGAAGTTGTGTCCAACGAGTCCCGGAGGGACGACAGCGCGTAGCCAGGGGCGTAAGCCCCTGGTGATGGGCCAAGCGAACCCCACAAGTCCCGGAGGGGCGACAGCGCGATCGGCAGACGGGCTCGCTGTCGCCCCTCCGGGGCTCGTTGTTTTGCCGACGTCGAATCCGGGGGCTCGCGCCCCCGGCTACGCGCTGCTGCCCCTCCGGGGCTGAGCGCTATCGGTTCGGGGACGATCCGGGGAGGTAGGTGCGAGCACCTACCCTACTTGCTACCGGTGGAGCATGAAACCAAAGAGAAAATCGATGACCGCGAGGATTAGTGGAGACACGAAGCACAACCGGCCTAGCGGCGTCAGAATGTTCAGTGGGTAACCCAACTGAAACGGATTCCCATTTGTGAGCCGGTACATCCTCTCCGCCTGCTCTTCTTCTGAGACGACAAGCTTTGTCGCGGCGTAGAGGCTCAGAGCGAAAGCGACGGCATATGGGATGAGTGAAGCGAACACGAACTACCCAATGTCAATCGTCACCAACTGATTGGCCTATCGAACGAAGAACGCATTGTTCTTCCGCGAGCCTTAGGGCTGCCTCCCTCAGTACTCGTTCCCCGCCGCTCTGCCGCTGAGGTCGGCGGAGGCTGGCTTCGCCACCTGGCGGACGCGGCGCTCGGCGATCTCCGTCTTCAGGTGGGCGATCGCGTCGGCCAGCGGTTGGGCGCCGAGGTCGCCGTCGATCCGATCTCTTAGCGCGACGGTGCCCTCGTCGCGGTCCTTCTCGCCGATGATCACCAGGTACGGGATCAGCGCGAGCTGGCCCTCGCGGATCTTTGCGCCGAGCTTCGAGCCGCGGTAGTCGCCCTCGACGCGGAGGCCCGCCTCGCGGAGCTGCGCCTCCACCTCGCGGCCGTACTCCTCGGACTTCTCGCTGACGGTGACAACCCGCGCCTGGATCGGCGCGAGCCAGAGTGGGAACGCGCCGGCGAAGTGCTCGATCAGCACGCCGAGGAAACGCTCCATCGAACCGAACGGCGCTCGGTGGATCATCACCGGCCGGTGCGGCTTGTTGTCGGCGCCGGTGTACTCCAGGTCGAAGCGCGCCTCGCTCGGCAGGTTGTAGTCGAGCTGCACCGTGCCGAGCTGCCACTCGCGGCCGATGCAGTCGGTGACGACGAAGTCCGCCTTCGGTCCGTAGAACGCCGCCTCGCCCGGCTCGATCGACAAGCCCGGCAGGTCCATCGACTCGCAAACCTTCTGCAGCTCCGACTCGGCGCGGTCCCACAGGGCCTCGTCGCCGACGTACTTCGAGCTATCCGGGTCACGGAAGCCGAGCCGCACGCGGTAGTCCGTCATGCCGAGCGAATCGAGGACCCATTGGGTCATTTCGAGGCAGCCGCGGAACTCGTCGGCGACCTGGTCGTCGGTGCAGAAGATGTGAGCGTCGTCTTGCGTGAAGCCGCGGACGCGGGTCATGCCCGACAGCTCGCCCGACTGCTCGTAGCGGTACACCGTGCCGAACTCCGCCAGCCGCACCGGCAAGTCGCGGTACGAGCGCGGCTTCGATTGATAGATCTTGATGTGGTGCGGGCAGTTCATCGGGCGCAGCAAGTAGCGCTCGTGCTTGTGCGCCCAAGCGTCGAGCGCGGCGGCGCGGGCCTCGCTCGAAGCCGCGGCGTCGACCTCGCCGTCGAAGCCGAGCAAGCGCGCGGCCTCGAGGAGCTTCGCCTCCTCGTCAGGAGTGATCTCGCCGGCGCGGAGCCGCTCCACCAGCACGTCGACGAGAGAGCCGGCCTCGTGCTCGCAGAGCACGGGGAACTGGCTGTCACGGTAGTACGGAAAGTGGCCGGAGGTCTCGTACAGCTCGACCCGGCCGACGTGCGGCGTGTAGACGATCTCGTAGCCACGCTTGATGAGCTCGGTGCGGAGCATCTCCTCGAGCGTCTGGCGGATCATGGCGCCCTTGGGCAGCCAGAGGATCAGCCCTG
This sequence comes from Cladocopium goreaui, assembly GCA_947184155.2. Classification (NCBI taxonomy): domain Eukaryota; class Dinophyceae; order Suessiales; family Symbiodiniaceae; genus Cladocopium; species Cladocopium goreaui. Next base: position 620,364 of record CAMXCT020002380.1, read on the forward strand.
ATCCGGCCGTTTGGTCGATCGTGAACAGCTCGAGTTGCTTGCCGAGCACGCGGTGGTCGCGCTTCTTCGCTTCCTCAAGGCGCTCGAGGTGCTCGTTCAGTTCCTTCTTGTCGAAGAACGCCGTCGCGTAGAGCCGCTGCAGTTGGTCGCGCGACGAGTCGCCCTTCCAGTAGGCGCCCGCGACCGTCAGGAGCTTGAACGCCTTGCCGACGTGCGACGTCGAGGGGATGTGCACGCCGCGGCAGAGGTCGACAAACTCGCCCTGGCGGTAGAAGGAGAGATCGCCGTCCTCCTCGGCCAAGCCGGTCTCGACGTGCTCGACCTTGAAGCGCTGGCCGAGCTCTTGGCAGAGCTCGCGCGACTCGTCCTTCGGTTTCTCAAGCCGTTCAAAGACGAGGTTCTCCTTGACGATCTTCTTCATCTCCGCCTCGATCTTCGGGAAGTCGTCCTCGGAGATCGGCTCGGGCAGGAGCATGTCGTAGTAGAAGCCGCTGGCGGTCGTCGGGCCGAAGGCGAGCTGCACGTCCTCGTACAGACGCATGACGGCTTGGGCCATCACGTGCGCGCAGGAGTGGCGCATGATCGGCAGCGCTTCGGGGTCGCGCTTCGTGAGGAACTTGACTGCGGCTTTGCCGTCGGCGGGCAAGCGGTAGGCGAGGTCACGCTGCGCGCCGTCGACCTCCGCGGCGATGGCGGCTTTGGCGAGGCCGGGGCCGATCGCTTCGGCGACCTCGAGGCAAGTGACAGAAGAATCGAAGTCGCGAGTGCTCCCGTCGGGGAGTTGAACCGTGAGCATGGGAAAGATGCGTTGTCTCGGTGGACCTGGTTGCCGCCCCGCTACAGAAGGGGCTGGCGTGAGGCGGGCGCCCGTGAGGGCTTCCCGCAAGCGGATGATACCGATTCTCGCCGCCCGGCGGCGCCGTGTCTTCGTGCTAGCGACACCCCCCAAAAGAGGTTCGATTTTTCTCGCGTTCTGTCTTGCTCCTTACGGACGAAACGTCGCACAATGCGCCGTGATGGAACGCTGCTCGCCGCCTGGACAGGCGGTCCCGCCCCCCGCGCCTAACGGAAGAGGAACCCACCCGATGTCTCGCCCCGCGTTGCTGCTTGCGCTGTTGTTCGCCACGGCCGGCCCGTCGGCCGCTACGACGATCGACATCCAGTTCACGAATCTCGACCTGTCTTACGACGGCAGCACCGTCACTGAAGACGGCGACGGCGACACGCTCAGCTCCATCACCATCGACGAAGACGGCGTGAACGTCGCCGCCTTCAATGGCGGGACCATCGACCTGGAGATTCCCGGGGTGACAGGGATCGATGTCGCGGGCGGAGTGGCCGTGAGCGACGACATGGGCTGGATGCTGCTGACCCTCCCGACGGGAGACACCGTCGAACTCAACCTCAGCAACGTCACCGTGAACTACGTCGACGCCGGCGCCTTCGGCGGCTTCGTCTTCGGCGGCACGATCGCCCAGATCCAAAGCCAGTCGCTGCCGAACGGCCTCGAGCTCGACGATGCGGCCACGGTGTCGTTCTCGGCGTCGCTCGTCTCGTCGGACGACGACGGCACGCACCTGACGTCGTTCAAGGCGTCGGGCACCGGCCAGGTGAGCGGCTCGCTGCTCGTGCCCGAGCCGACCGCCGCCGCCGCCGCGGGGCTGATGTTCCTGGTCGCCGCCGGCGCCGCCCTGATGCGGGCCAAGCTCGGCTGAGCCGGGCGTTCGCCCCTCTCGAACACGACGAAACCCCTGCCCCGGCAGGGGTTTCGCGTTTCTGCCGTTCCGCTATACTGCGGGGCTACCCAACCTTTGCGCCCCGAGACCGTGGCGCCGGACTCCCGTCCGGCCGCGGCGAGGACCTCGAGTCATGCCGAAGCAAAAGACCCACAAAGCGACCAAGAAGCGTTTTCGCCTGACCGGCACCGGCAAGGCGAAGCACCGCTTCAGCGGCACGAGCCACCTCGCCGCCCGCATGAGCCAGAAGCGGAAGCGGAACCTGCGCGGCTGCGAGGTCACCAACGACAGCAACTCGAAGAAGATCGCCGAGGTGCTGGCGGGGAACAGCTACTAGCCACTGACTAGATCGCCACCAAGCCGGTCGGGCGTGAAAACAGCGGGGTCGCTTCTGCCGATTCCCCGCGGCCTGGATCGAGCACAGCACCCCGAAAAGGGGAGAAAGGGAGTCCCACCATGCGGACCACCACCGGCGTCGCACGCCACAAGAAGAAGAAGCGTCTCTTCAAGCAAGCCAAGGGCAACCGCGGCGGTCGCGGCAAGCTGCTGCGGACCGTCAAGGAGACGGTCGTCCGCTCTGGCGCCTACTCGTTCCGCGACCGCAAGGTCCGCGCCCGCGAGTTCCGCAAGCTCTGGATCACGCGCCTCAGCGCGGCGTGCCGCATGCGGGGCCGCCGGTACAGCGAGTTCATCCACGCCCTGACCGAGCTGAAGATCGAGCTGGACCGCAAGACGCTCTCCGAGATGGCGATCCACGACGAGGCCGCCTTCGACGCCGTCTTCGCCCAGTGCGAGACCTTCTTGAAGAAGAAGGACGAGCAGCGTCTGGCGCGCGAGGCCGAAGAGAAGAAGGCCCGCGAAGCGGTCGCGGCCGGTTGATCCGGGCCCTTCGGCCGTTCTGCTGTGGGAGGCGTCTCCTGACGCGGATGACCCGCTGCAGGCCTGAGCGGCTAGGGTTCCGTAATCGGCTTCGGGAGAAGCCTCCCACACGCAAGTGATTCGCTACGTGGCGCTCGCTGACTTCATCGCCGATCTCGACGCCCTAGCGTCGGACGCTCAGGCGGCGTTTGACGGCGCCGCGGACGTCGCCGCGCTCGAAGCGGCGCGCGTCGAGTTCCTCGGCGCCAAAGCGGGCCGTCTCAAGGCGCTGCAGAAGGGCATGGGCTCGGTCGAAAAGGCCGACAAACCCGCCGCCGGGCAGAAGCTCAACGCGGTGAAGACGGCGGTCGAGGCCGCGTTCGAGGCGGGCAAGACGCGTCTCGAGTCGGGCGCCGCCGAGGCGGACGCCGCCGCGTTCGACCCGACCGTCCCCGGACGCCCGCTGCGTCGCGGCCGCCTGCACCCGATCACGCAGACGATCGAGCGGATGAAGGAGATCATGGGCCGCCTCGGCTTCACGGCCGTCGAGGGACCCGAGATCGAGGACGACTGGCACAACTTCGTCGCGCTGAACATCCCCGACACGCACCCGGCGCGCGACCCGCTCGACAACTTTTACTTGTCGGTAGCCGCTGCCGGGCTGGAATCAAAGCCCGCGACGGGTCCCGACGGCAAGCCGCTGCTGCTGCGGAGCCAAACGTCGACTGTGCAGATCCGGATGATGGAGTCAGCAATAGCCGCTTCCGCGGAGGGGGGCCCGCCGCTGGTGCGGATCGTCTCCCTGGGGCGCGTCTACCGGCCCGACACGGCCGACGCGACGCACTACCCGATGTTCCACCAGGTCGAGGGCCTCTGCGTCGCGCCGGGCGTGACGATGGCCGACCTGAAGGGCGTGCTGCAGATGTTCTGGCAATCCTATTTCGGATTAGAGAGCGACGAGCACATCGACGTCCGCTTCCGCCCCAGCTTCTTCCCATTCACCGAGCCGTCGGTCGAGTGCGACATCTGGCACGACGGCAAGTGGATGGAGATCGGCGGCGCGGGGATGGTCGACCCGAACGTACTCCGCGCGGTCGGCTACGACCCGGAGGAAGTCACCGGCTTCGCCTTCGGCCTCGGGATCGAACGCATCTGCATGCGGCAACACGGCATCACCGACATCCGCGACCTGTACACGAACGACGTGCGGTTCCTCGCCCAGTTCTGATTCGGATTCACCGCGGAGGCGCGGAGGACGCGGAGAGCCTGACAGCAGCGAGGGGCGTAGCGATGGAGGTCAAGTCCGTCGAAGTCTACAGCGAAGACTCAAATTATGCGGTCATGAAGCCTCCCGGGCGACACTACCCCGGAGCCGTCATTCAAGGCGACTCACTTGCTATGCTCGCAAGGATGTCCGTCAACATCGCGCGAGCAGCAGCAGAAGACCGGCTATCGTCCGAAGATTGCCTGGACAACATTCACGAACTCAATGAGCTGTTGGTGGGCCGCGTGCTGCATTACCAGTCGGTGCTTGATCGACACGGTATTGAATACCCGCACGTCCGGCCCTTTTCTGAAGACGACATCATCGAGCCATGAGTTCGAACACATGACTCTCCGCGTCCTCCGCGAACTCCGCGGTTAACACATGATTGTCTCAACCGATTGGCTCGCCGATTACGTCTCGCTCTCGATGCCGATCGAGGAGCTGACCGAGCGGCTCACGCTCACGGGGCTCAACCTCGAAGGGATCGAGCAGGTCGGCGACGACACGGCGATCGACCTGGAGGTCACGAGCAACCGCCCCGACTGCCTGGGGCACGTCGGCGTGGCGCGCGAGATCGCTGTCCTCTGGGGGCAAGACCTCAAGCAGCCCCAGCCGAAGCCGGCGGGCAGCGGCCCCGCCGTGGGGGAGCAGGTTGATGTCTCGATCGAGTGCCCTGACCTCTGCCCGCGTTACACGGCGCGCCTCATCAAGGGCGTGAAGGTCGGCCCGAGCCCCGCGTGGCTGCAGAAGCGCCTGACGACGCTCGGCGTCGCGACGATCAACAACGTTGTCGACATCACGAACTACGTGCTGATGGAGTGCGGCCAGCCGCTGCACGCGTTCGACGCGGCGAAGCTCAAGGGCGGCAAGATAATCGTCCGCCAAGCCAAGGCCGGCGAACCGTTCACGGCGATCAACCACAAAGAGTACGAGCTGACCGGCGACGAAGTCGTCATCGCCGACGCCGAGCGCCCCGTCGCGCTGGGCGGCGTCATGGGCGGAGCCGACACCGAAGTCTCCGAGGCGACGATCGACGTGCTGATTGAGGCGGCCGACTTCGCGCCGCTGTCGGTCCGCAAGGCGGCCCGCAAGCACGTGCTGTTCAGCCCCTCAAGCTACCGTTTCGAGCGCGGCGTCGACCCGGAGGGGATCGACTGGGCGAGCCGCCGCTGCTGCGAGCTGATCCTCGAGCTAGCCGGCGGCGAGCTGCAGGAGGGGGTCGTCGACGTGAAGACGCCCGCCTGGACCGAGCCCGCCGACCGCCGGTTCGACGACGACCGCGACCACATCAAACTCCGCTACCCGCAACTGCCGCGCGTGCTGGGGATCGACGTCCCCGCGGACGAGGTCCGCAAGATACTTGCTGACCTCGGCTGCACCGAGACGCACAACTGCGACCATTGTGTGAAGGTCGTTCCCCCCACTTGGCGGGCCGACCTGACGCGCGAGGTGGACCTGATCGAAGAAGTCGCCCGCATCTACGGGTACGACAAGATCCCGACCGCCACGAGCCTGCCGATCTTCCCGTCCGCCAAGCCGCGCGAGGACCACGTCGTCGAGCAGGTCCGCTCGATCCTCACCGGCGCCGGGTTCGACGAGGCTTACACACTCAGCGCGGTCGAGCCGGAGCTCGCCGAGGCGTTCCGCCCGTGGGCGATCGCCGACGGCGGCGGCGACGGGGCGCTGGCGACCGGCACGCCGGTCCTTCGGCGGGCTAGCCTGCTTCGGCAGAGCGTCACGCCGAGCCTGCTCGCTTGCCGTCGCACCAACGAAACGCTCTCCAACCCGGTGGTCGAGCTGTTCGAGATCGCGAAGGTCTACCTCCCGGGCCCTTCGTCGGGAGAGGGAGGCGACCTGCCGACCGAGAAGCGGGTGCTCGCGATCACGTCGGGCGGCGGTTTCGCGGAGCTGAAGGGGGTCATCGAGGGGCTGGTGGAACACGTCGCCCCGACGGCCGTGTTAACGACGACGCCGGCGAAGGGGTCGTTGCTGGATGGGTCGCGGAGTTGTGGGTTGCTGCTAAGCGGCAAGCCGCTTTGTTTGCTGGGAGAGCTGAGCGAGGAGGGGCGTGGCAAGTTCGAACTGCGGGGGGCGGCTTCGGTTGCGGAGCTCGACCTCGGCGTGCTGGTCGGCGCGGCGGAGCTGGTCCGCACGACGCGGCCGCTTTCGAGCTACCCGCCCGTGTCGCGTGACCTGAACGTCGTCGTGGACGAGGCGACGCCGTGGGCGTCGATCGAGCAGGCGGCGGCGACAGCCGGCGGAGACGGCGCTTCAGGCAACCTTGTCGAACAAATCGCGTTCACCGACGACAGCTTCCGCGACGCGTCGCAGCTCGGCGCGGGCAAGAAGAGCGTCGTCTTCCGCGTGCAGCTCCGCTCGACGGAGGGGACGCTCACCAGCGAACAGGCCGACGCGGTGGTCGAGCGGATCGTCGCCGCGCTGCGGTCCGAACTCGGCGGCGAGCTGCGTTCGTGATTCCGTTGGGGATCATGGATGAACACGGATCGACACGGATGGGACATCTGTGTTCATCCGAGTTATCCGTGGTCCTTATTTCCTGCTGCACACCGAATAGCCCCGACCAAGCTTGGTCGGGGCTAGCGCCATGAGCGACGAAGTAGCGAGCAAGTCACTCGACTCGTGTCTTCGACTCACCGTCGAGAGAAGACCCAAGCAACCTGCCATTGCAACGATCGAGCAGGAGAAACTCGACTGGCTGTACTGGGATGATTTCGAGATCGAACTTGAGATCGAGACTTCGAACGAGGGAACAAGACGCTTCTGCGGCGTGGATATCGCAGTGACGGCTCGAGTCGACCTCTGGCAAGTCCTGAATGACTTGGCATGCCGACGGCTTAGAGTGTGTCATGGACGACCCGCAGAAGCATCGCCCCGAGACTTAGACGAGTTCGTCGCCGCCATTGTGAACACAGCCGGAACCTCCGGCGCTGCGCGACGAGTCATGCTCACCGAGCAAAACCTCGCGTCCAACGCGATCGCCCTCAGCGAGGCCTCCGGCGGCGACGGCGACGAGTTGCGGCTGTCGTTCTTGCCGATGTCGCACCTCTACGCCCGCACGTGCGACCTCTACACGTGGATCGTCCGCGGGTCGCGGCTGGTGCTTGCCGAGAGCCCGAAGACCGTCTTCCGCGACGCGAAGATCGTCCGGCCGACCGTCATCAACGGCGTCCCCTACTTCTTCCAGAAGGCGATCGACCTGGCCGAGGCGAGCGGCGAATCGCTGCGGTCGCTCTTGGGGGGCGAGATCAAACGCTGCTACTGCGGCGGGGCGCCGCTCGCTCCCAGCGTGGAGCAGCGGTTCTTCGACGAGGGCGTGCCGCTCTACACCGGCTACGGGCTGACCGAGGCGTCGCCCGTCGTCACCGTGAACACGCCCGACTCGCACAAGCTCGGCACGGTCGGCCGGCCGCTGCCCGGCGTGACGGTCCGCATCGCCGACGACGGCGAGGTCTTGGTCCAAGGACCGAACGTGATGCTCGGCTACTGGAACGACCCGGAGGCGACCGCCGAAGCGCTGCGCGACGGCTGGCTCCACACCGGCGACCTCGGCGAGCTCGACAACGAGGGCTTTCTGACGATCACCGGTCGCAAGAAAGAGCTGATCGCCCTGTCGACCGGCAAGAAGGTGGCGCCGTCGCGTGTCGAGGCGCTGCTGTGCGCGTCGCCCTGGATCGAGCAGGCGTGCGTCCTCGGCGAGGGCGAGAAAGGCCTGCGGGCGCTCGTCGTGCCGAACCCCGACCGGCTCCGCGCCGAAGTGAAGCGCCGCCGGCTCTGGGTCTGGTCGAAGCGCGCCGCGCTGCGTCACCCCGCGATCCGCGAGGTGTACCAGCGCGAGATCGACGAGCGCCTGGCCGACGCGTCGCCGGAAGAACGCCCGCACGGGTTTACGCTCGTCGGCCGCGGCTTCAGCCAAAACCGCGGCGAGATGACCGCGAAGCTGAGCCTCCGCCGCGAAGCGATTGCTCGGAGCTTTGAGCGCGAGCTGTCACGGATCTGATCAACGGACGCAATCCGACGAGCGGATCGCGAATAGCCCCGACCAAGCTTGGTCGGGGCTGCGGGCCGTTGGGCGCTCTCAAGCCGCCTCGGGACGCTCACCGAAAAGGCCCAGGATCTCGAGCGCCGCGAACGCGTGCGCGATCCGCTCTTCCGGCTTGCGTTGGGCCCGGCGCCAACGGCTGCGGGCGCGACGGACGTAGTGCGTCCGCGCCTCGTCGAGCAACCGACGGTCAACCGCTTGGTGCGCCTGCCGCCAGGCGACGGCCGCCGCGTCCAGCGCGCCGGGGTCGCCGGCCAGCGCGGCGAAGACCGTGTCGTCCAGCCGCTCGATCTCCTCGAGCGACCGCTCGGGGATCGCCCTGCCGTCGGCCGACACCACGTGGCAGACCGCTCCGGCCGGCGAGCCGGGGTGAGCCGTGTGGATCAGGTTGTCGGACGTGGCGACCATGGGACTCTTCGGATCGACTCGCGCGGGGGTTGCGTAAGGAACAATCGACTGACGCGGGCGTCGGTCTTTGGGTTCGCGCCGCGACGCCTTGTCGCGGGGTCAGCCCGCCATCTTGTCGCCGCGGAGCTTGGCGAACCGCTCCGTGACGCTCGCCTCGTCGTCGCCGTGCGGCTCCTCGGCCGGCGACGCCGACGATTCGGCGACTTCGTCGCTCGGGTCGATCTCGGCGGCTTGCAGCTCGGCGGCTAAGGCGTTGTTCGCCGCCTGGGCCTTGAGCAGCTCCTCGGTCCGCTGCTGCAGCGCTTCCTCGAGGTCGTGGACCCGAGTCCGCGCGAGCTTCAGGTCGTGCTCGAGCCGGCGGCGGTGGGCGTCCGCCTCGTGGCGGCGTTGCTCCTCGGCCGACTCGCCCTCGGCGATCCGGCCGATCTGCTCCTCGAGCTGGCGGAGGGTCTCTTCGACGCCGTTGATCAGCTCGTGCTGCGACTCGCTCCAATGCGCGTCGGCGGCCGCGGCGTCGGCGATGACGGCCCGCAACGGCTCGTGCGTCGCGGAATCGGTCGACGTGTCACTCATCCTGTCCTCACCCGCGGCGCCACAACGGCCCCCACCGGCCGCGCATCTGAAGCCTAGGTCACACGGGGAACTCGCGCCCTAGCATTCGCCACGCCTGCGGCGCATCGGGCGGACGCCTGTGCCGATAAGAACGACTGGAAGGCCGCGGGAGCGCTACGCCTTCATCGCTTCCATGAAGCGGTCGAACAGGTAATGGCTGTCGTGCGGCCCGGCGGACGCCTCCGGGTGGTATTGCACGCTGAACGCCGGGGCGTCGGAGTCCTTCAGGCCCGCGTGGCGGACGCCCTCGACCGACCCGTCGTTGAGGCTCACGTGCGTCACCTCGAGCTCGCGGGGCAGCGACTCCTGATCGACGGCGAAGCCGTGGTTCTGGCAGGTGATCTCGACCTTCTCGGTCTCCAGGTCCTGGACCGGGTGGTTCGAGCCGCGGTGGCCGAACTTCATCTTGAAGGTCTTCGCCCCGCAGGCCAGCGACAGCAACTGATGGCCCAGGCAGATGCCGAAGATCGGCTTCTTGCCCACAAGGTCGGCGATCGTCTTCGACGCGTACTCGACCGGCTCCGGGTCGCCCGGGCCGTTGGACAGGAACACGCCGTCCGGCTTGAGGGCGAGCACCTCCTCGGCCGTCGTCTTGCCCGGCACGACGGTGACCTTGCAGCCCCGCCCGGCGAAGTGTCGCGGGATGTTCCACTTCATACCGAAGTCGAACGCGACGACGTGCGGCCCGTCACCGGTCGCCTCGACGCCGGTCTCGTCGATCCGCGTCCAGCAACTGAGCGGCTCGTTCCACGCCCGGGAGTCGGCGGGCGTCACCTCGCTCACGAGGTCGCGGCCGACCAGGCCGGGGCTCCCCTTCGCCTTCTTGACGAGGCTCGCGTCGTCCTGGTCGATCGTCGAGAGCACGCCACGCATCGCGCCCTGCGAGCGCAAGCGCCGCACCAGCGCCCGTGTGTCGATCCCTTCGATCGCCACGACGCCGTGGCTGCGGAGGTAGTCGCTCAGCCGCAGGTCGCTGCGGAAGTTGCTCGCCAGGCGGCTGTGTTCGCGTACGACGAAACCGGCGACCTGCGGACGGCCGCTCTCGTTGTCTTCGCTGTTCGCCCCGTAGTTGCCGATCTGCGGGTAGGTCATCGTGACGATCTGACCGCGGTAGCTGGGGTCGGTAAGGACCTCCTGGTAACCGGTCATCGACGTGTTGAAGCAGACCTCGCCGTCGACCTCGCCTTCGGCGCCGATCGAGATGCCGGAGAAGACCGTGCCGTCTTCCAGGGCGAGTTTGGCGGGCTGTTCGGCGAAGCGGGGCATGGGCGGACGCGGATCGGGGCGAGGGGAGCGGGCCGCTGGCCCGCTAGACACCCACATTCTCGCCGTCGAGCCGCCCGGGTTCAACGGGCTCGTCGATCGGCTCGGCGGGCGACGCTCGCCCAACCGCCAGCCGTCCCACCAAGCCGGCGAGAAGCATCGGCACGACGGGCAAGTCGGGCGACGTCGCCACGACGAACAGCGCCCGCTGGAGCGTGTAGCGGGCGTCGCCGCCGTCTCGCAGCCAGGCGATCGAGGCGAACGTCTCGAGGCCGACGAGTCCGACCGCCCCGAGGGTGAACGCCAGTCTCGCCAGCCACGCCCCACGCCGCGGCCCTGCTGCCCGACAGGCGAGCGCGACCGTTGGCACAACGAGCACCAGCCAAAACGCGTGATAGCCAGCCAGAGCCTGCGGCTCGGCTGCGCAGCCCCAGGGGCCGCAGATGTCGTGACCGAGCTCCCAGTTGAGCCGGTGCAGGTGCAGCGAGCCGTACAGAGCCGCCATCCAAAGGACGACGCCAACGGCGAGAGCGGCGGCCCGGCCGGCGTGAGGCATCCGCCCACTATCCCTGCCGGGAGGCCGGGTGTCTGTAGGCCGTCTCACCCCGTCCCGTCAGGGAGTGAGCGACCAGTTCTTCTGCACCGCGAGCCACGCCAGCACCAACATCGCCACGCCGATGGCGATCCAGGCCAAGCAGGCCAGCGCCTCGGCCTCGATCCGTGCGACCACCGTCATGTAGCTGGTGATGAACAGGCCGATCGCGATCAGGCTGGCATAAACCGTGTGGCGGATGACGACACCCGCCAGCGTCGCCGAGGCGAAGCCGAGCAGGATCACCGCGATCGGTCCTGCAAGCAGGCCAAACGCCTCGCTCTGCGAGCCGGCGACCAACGCTAGGCCCGTGACCGCTGGCAAGCCGAACGCGACGAACACTAGGCCCAAGCCGCTGACCAACGCGGCGGCGTACCACGTACTGGGATGGATCGGTCGCGAACGCCAGAAGGTCTCCAGACTTGGCGTCAAGTCGTTTGCTCCAACCCCCAATCCGGCGACGAACGCGACGAAGCAACCGAACACCGTAAACCAAGTCGCCGCTGCCGAGCCGATATACATCGGTGAGAACGCGCGAAGCGTGTATTGGCTGTGATCGTCGTTGTAGTGCTGCAACGTCACCGTCAACACGAGCAAGACGATCGCGGCAGCGAAGCCTGCCCCCACCAGCGGCTGGTTCTGTCGAGCCTGTTTCCATAGGAGAGACCGCAGGGGGCTTGGTTGGGGCGCTCCGAGCCAAGACGGCCCGCTGGCGGCCCGCTCGACTAGGCTCGGCGAGCGGTCACCGCCGCCTTCTACCCGTCCGTATCGCGCGACGTACCAAAGCGCCAGCGGCACGTGCGCGATCAAGAAGGGCGTCAGCACCGAGAGCGGGCTCAGCCCCGCGCCTTGAAGCCCGACGACGCCCACGGGCAGCATCGCTGACAGGGGGCGTAGGTTCAGGCTAGACGCATGAGCCGAGTCCTGGTTGCCGGCAAGACTGGCTGCCAACGCGATGGCTCCCCAGATCCCTGCGATTACACCAAGCGAGATTGCTGCGGCACGGACTTCGCTCTCAGTGTTGACGCCCAGGGCGGCGACCCAGACAACCAGACTCGTCGAAACAAGCAACGACGACATGACAGTGTCGGTGGTCCAGTGTCCAGTCGAGATGATCGGGCCGACCCCCTTGGAGAGCGTCCGCAGGCCCAGTTCCGCGTCGGGGCCGCCCCACCAACCAACGAAAGAAGCCGCGGCAGCGCTGGCGCCAACGGCGGCCGTCATCGACAGTCCGACAACCGCGATCGCGAAGAGGAGTTTAAATGTGGCGTATGCGCTCAGAGGATAGGGCTGTCTCTGCAGCATCGACAGCGTGCCGTGGGATCGCTCCCCTGCGGCCGCCCCGGTTGCGACAAAGACCGACGCAAGCGGAATCACGCCCATGTACGTCAACATGAGCGGCAAAAGGTAGCGACCCTCCTTGAGGCCCTCTCCCGGCCAAAGCGACCAAAGCTGAATGCCCGCAGCGATCGCCACCAGAGACATCAGCTTCCAACGGTGCTCTCGCCACTCCTTCCAGGCGATGCTCGCCAAGGGGCTGTTCATGCGGGCGCTGCCTCCACCGCGGGCGCCGCGGCCGGCGCCTCGGGGCGGCCGACGACGTAAGCCTCGAAGATCTCGTCGAGGCTCAGGTCCACCACGCTCGGCTCGACGCCCTCCCGGCGAAGCCGGTCGACGACCACCTCGGCGCCGGCCACCGTGACGGCGACCTCGTCCCCGTCGCGGCGCGTGTCGAGCACGCGGCCGAAGCCCTGCACGACCGGCAGCAACTCGGGTCGGACGACGACCCGTTTGACGTCAGACCGCAGCGCCTCCGTCTCGGCGTGTCGCACGAGGCGGCCGCCGTCGAGGATGGCGACCTCGTCGGCGACCTGCTCCACCTCGTCCAACAGGTGCGAGCTGTAGAACACCGCCCGGCCTTCGCCCTGCAGGTGGGTGATCAGGTCGCGGTTGAACTGCTTGCGGAGGATCGGGTCGAGCCCGAGCGCCGGGTCGTCGAGGATCACCACCTCCGGCCGGTGCGCGAGCGCGAGCACCAACCCGAGCCGCACCGTTTGGCCTTTCGAGAGGTGCTTGATCTTCGTCCGCAGCGGCAGGTCGAACTCGTCCAGGTACCGGCGGGCCAGGTCGTGGTCCCAGTTCGTGTAAAACGGCGCGACGAAGCGGACGATCTCGTCCACCCGCATCCAGCCGTACATCGTCTGGTCTTCGGCGAGGTAACCGACGCGGTCGCGCAGCGCGAGCGGTTCGGTCGTCGGGTCGAGCCCGTCGACCCGCAGCCGCCCCTCGTCCGGCGTCAGCAGGCCGAGCAGCATGCGGATCGTTGTGGTCTTCCCTTCGCCGTTGCGTCCCAAGAAGGCAAACGTCCGCCCGCGTTCGACGCGCAACGACACGTCGCGCAACACGAGCTTCTTGCCAAACGACTTGGCGACGCCCTCGATCTCGATCGCGGGTCCCTCGTGTGGCGAGGCGATCATGACGCGGCCCCCTGGGGTGATTCGGCGCTTTCGACGTCGATCGCGTCGAGCGCTTCGGCGAGCAGTTGGTGCAGCTCGTCGCGCGACAAGCCGAGACCGATCCCTTGGCGGCCGAGCTGCCGCAGCTCCTCCAGCAAACGGGCCCGATGGCTCGCCGCGGCGCGGCGGCCGGCGTTTGGGGCGACGAAGGTCCCCTGCCCGTGCCGCCGCTCCAGCAGGCCTTCGCCCGTCAGCCGCTCGTAGACCCGGAGCACCGTGTTCTGGTTGACCGCCAGCTCGCGGGCCAGTTCGCGGACCGAAGGCACCCGGTCGCCCGGCTTGAGCTTGCCCGAAGCGCAGTACGAAGCGACCTGCTCGGCGATCTGCCGAGAGATCGGCACGGACGATCCTTTCTCGATTCGCAACAACATGCCGTCGGCCTAAGTGATTACACAAGTGTAACAGTAGTCACCTGCGCGTCAAGCGGCTTCGGCGTAGACGGGAATGCGTCCGAGTCGCCCTGGGCGGCGGACTGCCTCATCCGAGAACAGCCTTCTCGGTATCTGCCCAAGCAGAGAGCTGGCGGGTAGCGCGACGCGCGTTTGGCTCGCAGAGGAGCCGAGAAGAGAGTGGGGCCCTGGGGCGTCCCGCGGTATCCCCCCGCGTCGGGGTGAGCGAAACCGCGGAACGCCGCATGGCGGGCCGCCGCTGGTAGGTCCTTACTCGGTGTAAGGCTTACAGGCGACCGGTGACAAAGTTACCAAGCAGTACGTAACACGTGAACGAAGCGAAGGCGACGACGGCGGCGGGAGCGATCATGGGTCCATCCTGGGCCGGGGGGATCGGCCGCCCCGATCCATCGGGGCGATCTGGCTTGCTTTCAGTGCAAGTCGGGCGCCAATGTGAGAGGAGGCACACTGACCGGCGTCCACCTGAACCGGTTGCGGTAAGTCTGCCGACGGAGCCTCAAGTTCAGACCGCTGTCCGGGCGCCGATTCGGAGGTTGCTCTGCTTCGTTCCGGTAAGGTTCACGCGCGACGTCGAATCAACGCTGCGGCTGCGACCGCCGCCAATGCGGCGCCAGCGGGCTCGGGCACGCCGGCCGTTGGGCCTCGCCCGGGCGGAACGGCGTCTCGCCAGATCGAGTAGTCGGCCGCGTCGACCACCCCGTCGCGGTTGCCGTCGGCTGGCAAGTCCTCGCCCACCGAACCGAAGGTCTCCCGCCACACCTCGTAGTCCTCCGCGTCGATGATCCCGTCGGTGTTGTAGTCGCCGGGTTCGACGGTCACGGTGGTGAACGCGAGGCCGTTCGGGCCGCCGAACGGCAAATCACCGACCGTTTCCACCGTTGCGCCGGTCACGGGATCGATTTCGATTAACTGGTCGCTGCTCAGCGCGTTGATCACGAAGTGTCGGCCGTCATCGGGGTGGAAGTCCATGCCTGTTAGGTCGCCAAAGCCTGTGTCGAACCGATGGGTTGTCGCGCCGGTCATCGGGTCGATCGTGTAGACGTCGCCTCGCTCGCCGCTGTCATCGAAGAAGTCTACCGAACCGAGGAGCTCGCCCGCCGGGCTCACCGCGAGAGACGCCCACCGGTGCGATGTCAACCGCGAGGTGTGGACGATCCGTCGGCTGAGGCTGAACGTCGCTATGTGGTTCAGTTGCCCGCCGCTCGCCAGCCCGGCCGTGAGGCCGAGGTACCCCACGTCGGGGTTGTTCGGGTCGAAGGCAACACCCCACCAGCCGAGCCGTTCGGCGAATCGCCCCGGCGTGTTATCGACGAGCGGGATTTCCTGCAACTCGCCGGTTTCGACATCGAGCCGGGTCAGGAGCCGGGCGGCGTCGAACTGCCGCAATGAGACCGAGTAGATGGCCCCTGGGTCGGCGGGCGTCGCGGCCACGTCGTTGTACTGCTCTCCGGGCGACAGCCGAAAGTCGCCTAAACCAGAAGCGTCCCCGAGGTCAATCCGGCGCACGGGCCCCGAGACATCGGCTGCAAACAAGGCCGTTGTAGTCCGAGCCGACGCAGCCGGGCAAACACCGACGTAAAGAAGGACGCCAAGAAAGATCGCTCTGAGACACACAGGGGTTCTCGTAAAGAAGAGAGCGTCGCCGAATGGCATGATGCTAACGAGAACGAACCGGCCGGTGCAACGAAACCTATTCCGCTAGCCACCGTTAGATGGTGCTTGCCGACACAGCGCGTTTTGTCTAGCTGAAAGCTAGACTCGGCCTCTTTCAGGCACGCCTTGATCTGACGGACCGCTTGGCGGAGACGCTCCTCGTTCTCGACGAGGCTCATCCGCAGGAAGCCCTCGCCGTCGGGGCCGAAGCCACTGCCTGGGCTCACCGCGACGTTGCCCTTCTCCAAGAGCAGCATGGCGAAGTCCATCGTGCTCATCCGGCTCCGCCACGGCTCGGGGATCGGCTGCCAGACGAACATGCCCGCCTTCGGCCGGGCGTCTTCCCCAGCCGAGCCGCACCAGCGCGTCGCAGAGCGCGTCGCGGCGCGACTGGTAGACCTCCGACTGCTTCTCGACGGCGGCCTGGGTCTCGCGCAGGGCGATGATCGAGGCGATCTGGATCGCCTGGAACATGCCGTAGTCGTAGTAACCCTTGATCGTGCCGAGGGCGTTGATCATCTGGCGGTTGCCGGCGCAGAAGCCGACGCGCCAACCCGCCATGTTGTAGCCCTTGGACATCGTCGTGAACTCGACGCCGACGTCGATCGCTCCGGGTGACGCCAGGAAGCTGGGCGGCTGGTAGCCGTCGAACGCCACGTCGGCGTACGCGAAGTCGCTGATGACCATCAGGTTGTAGCGCTTCGCGAGCTTGACCACCTCGTCGTAGAACGGCTGCTCGACCACCGCGCTGGACGGGTTGTGCGGGTAGCACAACAGCAGCACCTTCGGCTTGGGGTAGAGCGTCTCGCACGTGTGGGCGACGGCCGACAGGAACTTGTCTGAGTCCGCCACCGGCAGTTGGATCACGTTGGCGCTCGCCAGCGCGACCGCATAGACGTGCACGGGGAAGTAGGGCGTCGGCACGATCGCCGTGTCGCCCGGCCCCATCAGGGCCAGGCACATGTGGCTGAAGCCCTCCTTCGACCCGAGGCAGGTCATGACCTCGACGTCCGGGTCGAGCCGCGCGCCGTACTTCTTGAGGTACTTGGCGGCGACCTCACGCCTCAGGTTGGCGATGCCATTCGACTTGCTGTACCGGTGGTTGCCCGGGTTGCGGGCCGCCTCGACCAGCTTCTCGATCACCAGCTCTTCGGGCGGATCGCTCGGGTTGCCCATCCCCAGCTCGATCACGTCGTCGCCGGCGACCCGCTTGTCGTAGATCATCTTGTTGATCCGGCCGAACAAGTACGGCGGCAGCCGGGTCACCCGTTGGGCGACTTGAACCTCGAACGGCGGATCGGGCGTTTCTTCGGACGACATCGGCAAGGCACTCAAGGACCAGTCCCGGACTCCCCACAGGGAGGCGGCCCGCCAGCGGGCGGTTCGCGCACCAGACGGGACCATCAAATATACTCCGTCTGCCCGTCGCGCTGAGAGCGGTCTCTGCCCCTCAGACTCGTCCCCGCGAAGCACGCCGTGATCATCCTCCCCTACTCGACCGACGCGCCGGTCTACTACTGGCCCTCCGCCACGGTCGGCCTGATCGTCGCGAACGTGCTGCTGTTCTTCGCGATCTACCCCGACGGGATCACGCCCGAGAGCCCCTGGCTGCTCGCCTACGGCGACGAGCTCCGCCCCGATCAGTGGTTCGGTTCGCGGTTCATGCACGGCGGCTGGCTGCACCTGCTGGCGAACATGATGTTCCTGTGGGTCTTCGGCCTCGTTGTCGAAGGCAAGCTGGGCCCGCTGCGTTTCCTCGCGGCGTACTTGGTGATCGGGATCGGCCAGGCGGCGATCGAGCAGGCCTGCATGCTCGGCTACGAAGGGCTTGTCCCCGGGTCGCTCGGCGCCTCGGCGGCCATCTACGGGGTGATGGCGATGGCGTTGATCTGGGCGCCCGACAACGAGATCTCCTACTTCTGGTGGATGCTCGCCGGCGGGACCGGTGACGCGTCGCTGCTGATGTTCGGTGGCTTCTTCATTCTCGTCGACCTCTCGCTGGCGATGCTGCTGGGAGGCTACGCCGGCTCGAGCATCCTGCACTTGATGGGCGCCGCCCTCGGCGCGCCGCTGGGGCTGCTGTTGCTCAAGCGGGGCATCATCGACTGCGAGGGCTGGGACGTCTTCTCACGGTACGGCGACGCCAGGAAGAAACGGAAGGAGAAAGAGAAGGCCGAAGCCAAGGCCGAGGCGAAGCGCCAACAGAAGGCCGCGCTTCGCGACTCGCAGACGCTCGTCGGCGCCGAAGAACGGATCGCCGCCTACCTCGACGCGGGCAACGCCGCAGCCGCTTCGAAGCTCTACCAGAAGATGGCGTCGGTCGGAGAGGGCGTGCATCTCGACGCGCCGACGCTCCATCGGATGATCGTCGGCCTCCAGGCGGACGGCCGTTGGGAAGAGCTGGCCCCGCGGATGAAGGAGCTGATCGACCTGGCGCCGCAAGCTGCCGACGCCCTGCGAGTGAATCTCGCCAAGCTCTGCGTCACGAAGCTCAACCGTCCCGGCCGCGCGCTGGAACTGATCGAGGCGGCCAACGCCGACGCCCTCGATGACAACCAGCGCGAGGTCGCCCGCCGGGTGGTCGCCCGAGCGGAGCAGATGCAGAGCGAGGGGGTCGTCGAGCTCGACGACGGCGCCTGGTAGGTCGCGGGGCGTCGGACGCGGTCTCAGGACCAGCCACCGTGATGGTGAAGGCTCCTCATATCGGTGAAATCGACCTGAATCAGCGGGTTTAGGCCGCTTCCGCTCGGAGTCCAACGGGTCGCCTCACCAGGTTAGTGAGAGCGTCTGCGGGCCCCGGGACTCGCTCTCGCCGTGCCGCAAGACTCCTAAGTCTTTTGAAGGCATGCCTTTGCGATCTGCGATGTGGCCGGCACGCGTGAGTGGCACAGCCCTCGCTTAAGGGAGAGCCCAAGCGACGGAAGGTCGTCGCGCCCCCACCGCTGCCAACCCGGCGGGAGAGGGCTGTACCAACCGGTCTGTTCACCGAGGGAGAAGTCAATGAGCACCGACAACAGCTACGACCACAGCGAAGAGAGCTACGGGCGCGACACGTTCTCGCGTGCGAAGCGTGAAGGCTCCGAGCAACGCAGCAAGCCCATCCAGGGGCGGCGGCGTGGCAAGGGCCCGCAGTCGGTCAACGGCATCCACAAGCGACGCCGTCGCAAGATGAGCTGGTAACGGCGGCGCCGCCGCTTAGCAACCGTCTCGACAGGCTTTGAACACCCCTACCGGGGGCGTCGCGTCGCAAGAGCAACGCGTTGTCCGCGCGCCAAGCTGCGCTCGGGCCGCGTCGTAAGCGCTACGTGAACGCCTTAGGTCGAACACCCCGCACGGGTCATCAGCGGGGTCGCGACCGACCCGGAGACCCCGTCGTCGCGCGTCTCAACACACGGAAGAGACACCGCCGGCAAACCGCACCAAAGATCACAGAAAGCCTGCAGAGCGACGGGTTGCGATTCACTCCTTGGAGCACCTGATGAGTTCTGTTTCTACGTCTACCGCTTCGGTGACGACCGCCGGCAGGACCGCCGCGGCGTCGCCGAAGACGATGGGGCGTCACCGGCCGGGCCGGCGAACCGATCGTGCGATCGGGACGCAGTGGGCCTGCTTGGTGCTCGCGCCAAACGCATCACGCAGGGAAGCTCTCGAACGATCCACCCGGGAAGCCGGGTGGACCCCGATTGTCTGCGCGTCCACCGTCGAGGCGAGTGAGCAACTCGATCGTTGGCGGTCGCAACTCGCGGCTGTTGACTTGGGGGGCGTCCCCGCAGACGACCAACCGGCGCTCCGCGAGTTCGCGGAATCCGCGAGCGCCCACGACCGCTTGTTGGCGGTGATCGACGACGACGGCAGCGCCGGCGTCGAACTGTGGGCCCGTGAGACCGGCGCGTGGGTTTACCTCCCCGCCCCGGAACTGGGAGAAGACAACGAGGCCGACCTGACCGGCTTCTTTGTCGAGGCCCGTGCCGCCGCGGAGAAGCTCGCTTCTCGGCCCGTGGCAGCGACCTGAGACGACTCGCGACGCAACACCACCGACGTCGCGGCGACGGCCAAACCGGCCGGGCTCTCGAGCCCGACCCGGACGGCCAGTCGCCGCGGCGTCGGTTTGTTCGTTCTTGTGTCGATCGTCACCGAGAAGGGTTCACGGGCTGAGGCTTCCCAAGCCTGTGAGTCCCTACGCGATCGACTCGCGTCGGCTCGTCGCTCGTCGCCCCACTCGACGACTAGCCGCCCCGCCTCCGGCGCCGTCCCGCGAACGGTGAAGGCGCCCGTGTGCTCTTCCGAAGCTAGTATCTCAACCGGCAACGTCTCCGGCTTCGTGACGCCGAGCAACGGGTCGCCGAGCAAATGGTACATCTGCTGGTGCTCGACCCGCTCGATCGCGAGGTCGCGCTGCCCGGAGCCGAAGAGCCGGGCCATTGAGTCGAGCCCGCCAAGCAACGGGTCTTGAGCCTCGTCGACGACGGACCGACGCGCCGCGTGGAATACGACGCCCAGACGCGAGGCCGTTGTCGAGGACGCCAAGCCTCGAAGCAACTCCGCGCCCAGTCGCGTGTTGCCGTAGGGCATCGAGACGCGAGTCGCTGCGACGACCGCCACGGGACCTCGTGGGTCGTCCAAGAGCTGTTCGGCCACGCATCGCCCCGGCGCAGCGAAATCGCCGGCGTAGCAAGCGAGCAGCACGGCTAGGTCGGCCCCGTTCACGGAACGGATCAACGATCGTGAGTCCAAGCCGGGCAGCCGGTTCCGAAGCCCGTGCCCCAGCCACACCCAAACGCCGCCTTGCTCGTCGGCGTCAGCCGAAGCCCACGAGTCCGCGCCGGGTTGCTCAACACGCGTCAATGACAGCTCGGCGGTCGCCGGCGCAAGCCGCGTCACCACGCCGGTCGCCGCCGCTTCCACCGCGGCATCGATCAACGGCGAGAAACCGCCCACCCCGGCGACGATCTGCAATCGCGTGTCGGCCCACGTCGCTCTCCGCTTCTCCCGCGCGATGACTCGATCCAAGTAGTCTCGGATGGCGCCGGCGCTGTTCAATGGCAACCGCGCCACGGCAACGTCCGTCATGCCCACCGCCCACGGCAGGTCGCTGGCGATGCGTCGCTCGGGGCCGTAGCGGGCAATGACCGACGCCTCGCAGACTCCGGCCGGCGGCCCGACGCGCTGACCGTCGCCGATCAGCCAGACCGTCCTGCTGCCACCGGTTGACGAAGCAATGGCGTCGGCGACGCGATCGCGGACCTGCGTCGGAAGGCCGTCGGCATCGACGAATCGAATCTCGTGACCTTCGGCCTCGCGAGACTCGGTCCAGCGGTCGAAGGCGGGCCGGAGATCGCCCGGGCAAACCACGATCGCCGCATCGGCGCACACCGCGTCCGAGGCGGCAACGAGCAGGCCGAGCAAGATCAGACGACACAGGGTGGCGAGCATCCGCGGACCCTAGAGACACAGGAGACGCGTGTCGGCCCCAGTCAGCTGTCTAGGCGCGGCCCACCGGCAGCGCCTGGCCGCTTGCTTCGGCGACGGCGGCCTCGCTAGCATGGTGCACGTTGCGGGCGTAGCTCAGTGGTAGAGCGCTAGCTTCCCAAGCTGGATGTCGAGGGTTCGATCCCCTTCGCCCGCTCTCTTT